>CAWUFW010002629.1:0-1200000 GCA_963921515.1 Calotriton arnoldi
CTTGCTGGGCCATGTGGGTGGGGGATGTTGAGCTGTGACTACCACTCCCATCATGCTATTGCCTCCACCCCCTTCCCAGCATGCCCATGCTTCCTTCCCTTTGACTCTGCTTCCCTGTGGGGTTGTGTGCCTGTGCTGACAAGATGGCTGACAGTGTTATCCTGGGGTTAGTTTTGCTACAAGTCCCATGTGTGTCCCTGTTCTTCACTCAGCATGACCCAGGGTTGTGGTTCTTTGTGGGATATTTGATTGGAGTGTGAGGCAATGCATTCTCCCAGGTGAGTTTTGTGGAGTTTGTGTTAGGGAGTGTGTGAGAAACGCTGCTGGTAACTATGGTCAGGGCTGTGAGTCCTCCTTCCCACCCAGCCAGATATCCCACCATGGAACGTGCTTCCATTGCAGGGAGTGCAAGTTGTCTTTCAGGATGTCAGTCAGTGGTGTCCTGCTGTTGGTTGGTGCACAGTTGCCAGCAGGGCCTTGTGCTCCCCACAGCAGTAGCCAGTGTCAGCCATCTTGTAAGTTGTTTTCCACTCCCTGTGATGTGCGCATGGTTCAGGGTGGTGTTGATGGGACAGTTGTGGGGGTGAGCAATATCTGTGCCTACAACTCCCATCATGCTATTGGCTACACTGACTTGCCCAGCATACACATATTTCCTTTCTTTCAGTGGGCTTCACTGTGTGCTGGTGTTGTAGTGGTGGCTACTTGTCTGGATGTGTTTGTCAGTTATATTTGTGCCACTGCCTAGCTGTAGTTGTAGTTGTGTTTGTACATGTGATGACACAGTTAAATGTCACTTTGTGATGGCATGTGTTGTGTTTCTCTGAGTGACATACACATTTTGGGATGATTCTGTTCTGGTTGCTGTGTATTTGCTAAGAGTGCATGGTTTGACTCTCCCCTTGACAGTGATGTGTGTGTGTAGTCGCAGAATATTGTGTACATTTGTTGTGTACTCACCAGGCTCTGGGATGTTTTCTAGTCCATAGACGCTCACTGGTGGTAGGATGTCCCGCACCTTCTCCTCCCAGGGCCTGAGGTATACTGGCTTGGCAGGAGGGCCACTGCCGGTGTATTGGCTCAAGATGTAGTCCTTCTTCAGCAGCTCCTTGACCCTCCTGTGCACGTCATACCACCTGTTCTGGATGTCTGTCTTTGTGCGCAAACATGGTGATTGTGCGTTCACCCTGTCGACGATCCTCTCCCACATCTCATCTACCAGGACTTCCAATTCACTATCTAGGAACTTGTGATTCTTCTTTGGGGGCATGGTGATGGGTGGTGATGGTGAGTGATGTGTGTGTTGGTGTGCAGGTGAAGGTGTGTAAGTGTGTGTTTTGCTAGGTGTATGTGAGGTTTCTATTTGTTGTGGTGCTGATGGTGTGTGGCTTGTGTGATGGATGAGCTGTGGGTGTGTGGTTGCTGTCTGTTGAGTGCTGTGCAAAAGAAACAATTGATGGACGGAATGCTGGACAATGCAAACATTCACCCCCAGTCACAAGGATCTGGGTTAAATCCATCATTCTTTTGCTCACCACACCACCCCAGTTTGGACCCAGCCATATGCAAATCAGTCTTGACCCTGTTCCTTGTGGGAACAGTCCAACCCGAACTGCCAAGCCAGGTCCTCCCTGGACCGGAAACAAGCATCCTGGGACCGGTTTCAGGGCATCACCCTTCTTCAGCCAGGCTAGCTTGAATCCAGTGGTGTAGTGAGCACGGGACCCACGTCTGGGCATACCCTTCCCACTTAGGGCGACAAATGCAAAAGAAACAATTGATGGACGGAATGCTGGACAATGCAAACATTCACCCCCAGTCACAAGGATCTGGGTTAAATCCATCATTCTTTTGCTCACCACACCACCCCAGTTTGGACCCAGCCATATGCAAATCAGTCTTGACCCTGTTCCTTGTGGGAACAGTCCAGCCCGAACTGCCAAGCCAGGTCCTCCCTGGACCGGAAACAAGCATCCTGGGACCGGTTTCAGGGCATCACCCTTCTTCAGCCAGGCTAGCTTGAATCCAGTGGTGTAGTGAGCACGGGACCCACGTCTGGGCATACCCTTCCCACTTAGGGCGACAAATGCAAAAGAAACAATTGATGGACGGAATGCTGGACAATGCAAACATTCACCCCCAGTCACAAGGATCTGGGTTAAATCCATCATTCTTTTGCTCACCACACCACCCCAGTTTGGACCCAGCCATATGCAAATCAGTCTTGACCCTGTTCCTTGTGGGAACAGTCCAGCCCGAACTGCCAAGCCAGGTCCTCCCTGGACCGGAAACAAGCATCCTGGGACCGGTTTCAGGGCATCACCCTTCTTCAGCCAGGCTAGCTTGAATCCAGTGGTGTAGTGAGCACGGGACCCACGTCTGGGCATACCCTTCCCACTTAGGGCGACAAATGCAAAAGAAACAATTGATGGACGGAATGCTGGACAATGCAAACATTCACCCCCAGTCACAAGGATCTGGGTTAAATCCATCATTCTTTTGCTCACCACACCACCCCAGTTTGGACCCAGCCATATGCAAATCAGTCTTGACCCTGTTCCTTGTGGGAACAGTCCAGCCCGAACTGCCAAGCCAGGTCCTCCCTGGACCGGAAACAAGCATCCTGGGACCGGTTTCAGGGCATCACCCTTCTTCAGCCAGGCTAGCTTGAATCCAGTGGTGTAGTGAGCACGGGACCCACGTCTGGGCATACCCTTCCCACTTAGGGCGACAAATGCAAAAGAAACAATTGATGGACGGAATGCTGGACAATGCAAACATTCACCCCCAGTCACAAGGATCTGGGTTAAATCCATCATTCTTTTGCTCACCACACCACCCCAGTTTGGACCCAGCCATATGCAAATCAGTCTTGACCCTGTTCCTTGTGGGAACAGTCCAGCCCGAACTGCCAAGTCAGGTCCTCCCTGGACCGGAAACAAGCATCCTGGGACCGGTTTCAGGGCATCACCCTTCTTCAGCCAGGCTAGCTTGAATCCAGTGGTGTAGTGAGCACGGGACCCATGTCTGGGCATACCCTTCCCACTTAGGGCGACAAATGCAAAAGAAACAATTGATGGACGGAATGCTGGACAATGCAAACATTCACCCCCAGTCACAAGGATCTGGGTTAAATCCATCATTCTTTTGCTCACCACACCACCCCAGTTTGGACCCAGCCATATGCAAATCAGTCTTGACCCTGTTCCTTGTGGGAACAGTCCAGCCCGAACTGCCAAGCCAGGTCCTCCCTGGACCGGAAACAAGCATCCTGGGACCGGTTTCAGGGCATCACCCTTCTTCAGCCAGGCTAGCTTGAATCCAGTGGTGTAGTGAGCACGGGACCCACGTCTGGGCATACCCTTCCCACTTAGGGCGACAAATGCAAAAGAAACAATTGATGGACGGAATGCTGGACAATGCAAACATTCACCCCCAGTCACAAGGATCTGGGTTAAATCCATCATTCTTTTGCTCACCACACCACCCCAGTTTGGACCCAGCCATATGCAAATCAGTCTTGACCCTGTTCCTTGTGGGAACAGTCCAGCCCGAACTGCCAAGCCAGGTCCTCCCTGGACCGGAAACAAGCATCCTGGGACCGGTTTCAGGGCATCACCCTTCTTCAGCCAGGCTAGCTTGAATCCAGTGGTGTAGTGAGCACGGGACACACGTCTGGGCATACCCTTCCCACTTAGGGCGACAAATGCAAAAGAAACAATTGATGGACGGAATGCTGGACAATGCAAACATTCACCCCCAGTCACAAGGATCTGGGTTAAATCCATCATTCTTTTGCTCACCACACCACCCCCAGTTTGGACCCAGCCATATGCAAATCAGTCTTGACCCTGTTCCTTGTGGGAACAGTCCAGCCCGAACTGCCAAGCCAGGTCCTCCCTGGACCGGAAACAAGCATCCTGGGACCGGTTTCAGGGCATCACCCTTCTTCAGCCAGGCTAGCTTGAATCCAGTGGTGTAGTGAGCACGGGACCCACGTCTGGGCATACCCTTCCCACTTAGGGCGACAAATGCAAAAGAAACAATTGATGGACGGAATGCTGGACAATGCAAACATTCACCCCCAGTCACAAGGATCTGGGTTAAATCCATCATTCTTTTGCTCACCACACCACCCCAGTTTGGACCCAGCCATATGCAACTCAGTCTTGACCCTGTTCCTTGTGGGAACAGTCCAGCCCGAACTGCCAAGCCAGGTCCTCCCTGGACCGGAAACAAGCATCCTGGGACCGGTTTCAGGGCATCACCCTTCTTCAGCCAGGCTAGCTTGAATCCAGTGGTGTAGTGAGCACGGGACCCACGTCTGGGCATACCCTTCCCACTTAGGGCGACAAATGCAAAAGAAACAATTGATGGACGGAATGCTGGACAATGCAAACATTCACCCCCAGTCACAAGGATCTGGGTTAAATCCATCATTCTTTTGCTCACCACACCACCCCAGTTTGGACCCAGCCATATGCAAATCAGTCTTGACCCTGTTCCTTGTGGGAACAGTCCAGCCCGAACTGCCAAGCCAGGTCCTCCCTGGACCGGAAACAAGCATCCTGGGACCGGTTTCAGGGCATCACCCTTCTTCAGCCAGGCTAGCTTGAATCCAGTGGTGTAGTGAGCACGGGACCCACGTCTGGGCATACCCTTCCCACTTAGGGCGACAAATGCAAAAGAAACAATTGATGGACGGAATGCTGGACAATGCAAACATTCACCCCCAGTCACAAGGATCTGGGTTAAATCCATCATTCTTTGCTCACCACACCACCCCAGTTTGGACCCAGCCATATGCAAATCAGTCTTGACCCTGTTCCTTGTGGGAACAGTCCAGCCCGAACTGCCAAGCCAGGTCCTCCCTGGACCGGAAACAAGCATCCTGGGACCGGTTTCAGGGCATCACCCTTCTTCAGCCAGGCTAGCTTGAATCCAGTGGTGTAGTGAGCACGGGACCCACGTCTGGGCATACCCTTCCCACTTAGGGCGACAAATGCAAAAGAAACAATTGATGGACGGAATGCTGGACAATGCAAACATTCACCCCCAGTCACAAGGATCTGGGTTAAATCCATCATTCTTTTGCTCACCACACCACCCCAGTTTGGACCCAGCCATATGCAAATCAGTCTTGACCCTGTTCCTTGTGGGAACAGTCCAGCCCGAACTGCCAAGCCAGGTCCTCCCTGGACCGGAAACAAGCATCCTGGGACCGGTTTCAGGGCATCACCCTTCTTCAGCCAGGCTAGCTTGAATCCAGTGGTGTAGTGAGCACGGGACCCACGTCTGGGCATACCCTTCCCACTTAGGGCGACAAATGCAAAAGAAACAATTGATGGACGGAATGCTGGACAATGCAAACATTCACCCCCAGTCACAAGGATCTGGGTTAAATCCATCATTCTTTTGCTCACCACACCACCCCAGTTTGGACCCAGCCATATGCAAATCAGTCTTGACCCTGTTCCTTGTGGGAACAGTCCAGCCCGAACTGCCAAGCCAGGTCCTCCCTGGACCGGAAACAAGCATCCTGGGACCGGTTTCAGGGCATCACCCTTCTTCAGCCAGGCTAGCTTGAATCCAGTGGTGTAGTGAGCACGGGACCCACGTCTGGGCATACCCTTCCCACTTAGGGCGACAAATGCAAAAGAAACAATTGATGGACGGAATGCTGGACAATGCAAACATTCACCCCCAGTCACAAGGATCTGGGTTAAATCCATCATTCTTTTGCTCACCACACCACCCCAGTTTGGACCCAGCCATATGCAAATCAGTCTTGACCCTGTTCCTTGTGGGAACAGTCCAGCCCGAACTGCCAAGCCAGGTCCTCCCTGGACCGGAAACAAGCATCCTGGGACCGGTTTCAGGGCATCACCCTTCTTCAGCCAGGCTAGCTTGAATCCAGTGGTGTAGTGAGCACGGGACCCACGTCTGGGCATACCCTTCCCACTTAGGGCGACAAATGCAAAAGAAACAATTGATGGACGGAATGCTGGACAATGCAAACATTCACCCCCAGTCACAAGGATCTGGGTTAAATCCATCATTCTTTTGCTCACCACACCACCCCAGTTTGGACCCAGCCATATGCAAATCAGTCTTGACCCTGTTCCTTGTGGGAACAGTCCAGCCCGAACTGCCAAGCCAGGTCCTCCCTGGACCAGAAACAAGCATCCTGGGACCGGTTTCAGGGCATCACCCTTCTTCAGCCAGGCTAGCTTGAATCCAGTGGTGTAGTGAGCACGGGACCCACGTCTGGGCATACCCTTCCCACTTAGGGCGACAAATGCAAAAGAAACAATTGATGGACGGAATGCTGGACAATGCAAACATTCACCCCCAGTCACAAGGATCTGGGTTAAATCCATCATTCTTTTGCTCACCACACCACCCCAGTTTGGACCCAGCCATATGCAAATCAGTCTTGACCCTGTTCCTTGTGGGAACAGTCCAGCCCGAACTGCCAAGCCAGGTCCTCCCTGGACCGGAAACAAGCATCCTGGGACCGGTTTCAGGGCATCACCCTTCTTCAGCCAGGCTAGCTTGAATCCAGTGGTGTAGTGAGCACGGGACCCACGTCTGGGCATACCCTTCCCACTTAGGGCGACAAATGCAAAAGAAACAATTGATGGACGGAATGCTGGACAATGCAAACATTCACCCCCAGTCACAAGGATCTGGGTTAAATCCATCATTCTTTGCTCACCACACCACCCCAGTTTGGACCCAGCCATATGCAAATCAGTCTTGACCCTGTTCCTTGTGGGAACAGTCCAGCCCGAACTGCCAAGCCAGGTCCTCCCTGGACCGGAAACAAGCATCCTGGGACCGGTTTCAGGGCATCACCCTTCTTCAGCCAGGCTAGCTTGAATCCAGTGGTGTAGTGAGCACGGGACCCACGTCTGGGCATACCCTTCCCACTTAGGGCGACAAATGCAAAAGAAACAATTGATGGACGGAATGCTGGACAATGCAAACATTCACCCCCAGTCACAAGGAT
This sequence comes from Calotriton arnoldi, assembly GCA_963921515.1. Classification (NCBI taxonomy): domain Eukaryota; kingdom Metazoa; phylum Chordata; class Amphibia; order Caudata; family Salamandridae; genus Calotriton; species Calotriton arnoldi. Next base: position 7,013 of record CAWUFW010002629.1, read on the forward strand.
CTGGGTTAAATCCATCATTCTTTGCTCACCACACCACCCCAGTTTGGACCCAGCCATATGCAAATCAGTCTTGACCCTGTTCCTTGTGGGAACAGTCCAGCCCGAACTGCCAAGCCAGGTCCTCCCTGGACCGGAAACAAGCATCCTGGGACCGGTTTCAGGGCATCACCCTTCTTCAGCCAGGCTAGCTTGAATCCAGTGGTGTAGTGAGCACGGGACCCACGCCTGGGCATACCCTTCCCACTTAGGGCGACAAATGCAAAAGAAACAATTGATGGACGGAATGCTGGACAATGCAAACATTCACCCCCAGTCACAAGGATCTGGGTTAAATCCATCATTCTTTTGCTCACCACACCACCCCAGTTTGGACCCAGCCATATGCAAATCAGTCTTGACCCTGTTCCTTGTGGGAACAGTCCAGCCCGAACTGCCAAGCCAGGTCCTCCCTGGACCGGAAACAAGCATCCTGGGACCGGTTTCAGGGCATCACCCTTCTTCAGCCAGGTAATTCGAATTTGCAAAGGATCATGGTAGGGATTTGTGTCCTTTATATGGGTGGAGTTGTGGGTGTGTCTTTGTTCCCTGCCCCTCCCCCAGTATTTATTGGCTTTGTAATTGCTTGTTTGGCCTTTTTTGTGTATTTTCCCTTTGTACTTTTCGTGCATGTAGGAGACGTTCTTGTGACCGAGTCGGACCCTGCAGTTGTCTCGCACGGGCTTGTCCGCTTCGTTCACGCTGTGTTTGTGCTGTTTTCTATGCTGCGTACGCGTCGGTCGCGGTGTTTTGGGTTGCTTCGGCTCGCAGTTTTGTATGCGTGTCGGTCGTACGGCTTGTCCTCCGTGCGACTCGGTCGTGTTTTCCACGCCTTGCATCGTACTTGGCGGGTGGGAGTCCGCGGGTACGTCTCGCTCGGTATTGTTCCGGTGCGAGTCGGTCGGTTCGAATCGCGTGTTTTTCCGGCCGGATTGCTGTTTTCCGCGCGGCTCGGTCCTTCGGCTTGTGTTCCGTACGAGTCGGTCGGGTTTTGCTCGCTTCTCATCGTATTTGGCGGGTCGGGCTGCACCGGTACGTGTCGGTCGGTATTTATTCCGGCTCCAAGTCGGTCGGTACGTTTTCCGGCCCGAATCGGAATCGGCCCCTAAGTCTGCTCCTAGCGGGCAGGAGCATGAAAAATGCTCCCGCCTGCTTTCCATGCTCCCGCCCGCTGGGAAAATGAAAAATACTCCCGCCCACTGGGAGCTGACTTTTCATCTGTTTTCATCTGTTTCCTGCCTGCTCTGAAGGCGCTCTGGAGGTGGATAGCCTGCTGGGGCCACTGGGGCTCCTCCTGCGACCCTCAACAAACACACACTGGGTGCCCTGGGTGGGCTCCAAGGCACCCACCATTTAAGGGCCGGGCCCAGGGGGATAGGGTTTCCGGGGGCTAATATTGGTCGGGGCTGCGTGCCCCCATCCCCTTCAGACAGTGGCCGGGATCTGGGAGGTGGAGGTCCCTGGGGCCAGACATTGGCCTGGGGAGGGGGGCTATGTGCCCCCTACCCAATTACAGTAAGACTGGACCTTGGGAGATGGGGTACCTGTGGCCAAACATTGGCTCGGGGAGGGGGAATAAGTGCCCCCTACACAATTACAGTAAAAGTGGGCCCTGGGAGATGGGGTCCCCGGGTGCAAAATCCAGCCTGGGGAGCGGGCCATGTGCCCCTCCCCCTTCCAAATATGGCCGGGCCCTGGGATATTGGGGCTCCTGGGCCAGAAATTGGCCAGGAGAGGGGCACTGCATGCCTCCCTCCCTATTTAGAATAACGCCAGACCCGGGAGATGGGGTCCCTGGGGCCAAAAACGGGATGAGGAGGGGGGCTGTGCGGCCACCCACCCAGGTTGGCTGCCTTTGGGGGGTTGGCAACAAGGCCTGGCCGTAAAATTATTGATGAGACAACTGTGCCTGGCGGAGGCGCAAGTTATAGTTCTATCTCGGCATGGATGGCACTGTGCTAATCCTATGCTTAAAGATTTTGACAGAAAAGCAGACATTTGTGGTGAGCAAATTTAGAGTATCGCTGGTGTTGAGGGTGCTCTATACAGGAGCTGCTCTCCACCTAAACTTGGAAACTACCCAGAGTTCTCTGCTTCTTTTTTGCATAATTTATGCATCACTCAATGCCTGAAAGGGTATTGTTTTCACTTTACTGGGTGCTCCTGTGTGTCTGGATCTGTTGTCTATGACTTTGAAACTAATCGCATCGTCCTGATGTATTATTTAAGTGTTAAAGAAACTGTTGTGGTCATGTGATCAAGACTCAAAGGAGTCAAAATGTGTTGTTGTTTGTCTGCAGATAAATAACATTATCGCAATATCTACAACAATTTTGGAGTGGCTGGTTTCTTTTCCCTGGGCGATTGGAAATTGATTTACTTCTGCATATATACATATATACTATAGTTAGGACCTTGTTTCTATTCAAAAGCGTTTTTTCTTTTGCCAATATCTTTGGTGCCGTTTGACGAATCATTCCGAAATTTTAAAAACTAAAGGTTCACTCAGGTCAGCTCCTGTCTTGAAAGCTTCGGGGTGATTCGTCCAGTGGGGGCCGAGAAAAAAAGGGGTCCCAAAATGCATTTTCCCCAAGTTTAATTTCCATTGGAACTTTAGACACGGCTACAGCCCGAACGGCTGAACGGACATACACCAAATTTAGCAAAAAGGTAGCTCTTGGTTCAGAAAGCGTGCTTTTTTAAAAATTGTGTAAATCCGTTCAGTAGTTGCTGAGAAATTTAAAAAATAAAAATATCAATATCTGAGGGGGAGGAGGGGGAGGAGGGTTCGCGAACCCTTCCGAGCACGAGCTTCATTATTATTGGCTGCCTACACTCCAAACCAGGAAGTGTTGGCAGCCATCTTGTGACTCGGTAACCAAGTCACAAGAAAACAGTAAAAAAAAGATAAAAAACAAGAAAATAGGGCAGGGTAGAAACACCCTGACCCCCTAGGCCTGCTCAGGGTGTCCCACAAGGATCCCCATGGCCAAAAAAAGCATTTTATAAAAAATATTTTCGGCCGAATTTGCACTGGGTGCGCGAATCCGGCCGATAAAAAAAAAAAAAAAATGAAGCGCGGACTCGGGTTGGCCAGGTCCCGGGGGCAATGTATCATTAATGTGTGGGGGCCTCGTGGGTCCCCCAGCCCTGGGGACCGCCACCTCCCCGGGGCTTAATTTATTATGCGGGGGCACGCGGCCCCCCCGCAGCCCCGGGGACCTCCACCTCCCTGGGGCTTTCTTATTCAAATGCGTGGGGGGGCTCCTCCCCCACACTGCCCCAGGGACCGCCACCTCCCAGGGGCATTCGTAATTATGATGCGGGGGCCTCACTGGCCCCCCCAAGCCCTGGGGACCGCCACCTCCCCGGGGCTTCAATTTAAAGAAAAACAAGTGTGGGGGGCTCCTGCCCCCCACACTGCCCCGGGGACCACCACCTCCCCAGGGCACACTGAATTTTAGGGCGGGGGCCTCACAGGCCCCCCCAAGCTCTGGGGACCACCACCTCCCTGGGGCTTCAATCATTTAAATTAGTGTGGGGGGGCTCCTGCCCCTCCCCACACTGCCTCGGGGACCACCACCTCCCCGGGGCACACTTTATTTAAACGCGGGGGTCCGTTGCGGACCCCCGGCCCTGGGGACCACCACCTCCCCTTGGCTTTAATCAGTTGGGAGGGGGGCCACGCGGCCCCCCACCTGGAGCCCTGATGGCCCTGGGGACCGCCACCCCCCAGGGCCGGCTCCTGCAATGTCCCAGGGTGCCCACCCCCGGGACATTGCCGTTTGCACTGCTTTGCTTCTTGGAAGCGAGAGCAGGAAACTTGTTCTCGCTTCCAAGAAGCAAGCAGAATTAGCTTTGGGCAAAGGAGCTGCATGTTAGCAGCTCCCTTTGCCCAGCAATGCCGGCTCCCGCAGGAGGCGGGGAGCCGGCTGGGACCGCAGGGGCATTGGGGCTCCCCCTGTGGTCCCCAAAGTTGAGGGCCAGCCCCGGGGGATGGGGTCCCCGGAACCAAAAGTGGCCCAGGGGAGGGGGGCTGCGCGGCCCCCCTCACGGGAAAATGAAAAATAAAAATTTTAAAACGAGGCCAGACCCTGGGGGATGGGGTCCTGGGGGGCCAGAAGTGGCCCAGGGGAGGGGGGCCACGCGGCCCCCCTCCCGGAAAAAAAAAAATATATTTATATAAAAACGAGGCCAGGCCCCGGGGATGGGGTCCCCGGGCCAATAGTGGCCCAGGGAAGGAAGGCCATGCGGCCCTTCCTTTTTTTTTTTTTTAATAAAAATGCTCAGGCCCTGGGGGATGGGGTCCCCAGGGCCCAAAAAATACTAAAAGAAGGGGGGCCACACAGCCACCCTTCTAAAAATATTTATTTTTTTAAAGAAAAGCTGGCATCTTGCTGGAAGCCCCGCCCCCTCCCTGCACCACCCTGCAAATGCGCATCCTGGCGTGTTCTAAGTTGGGGGATTAAGTCCCCTTGAATCCTGAGGGTCCCTAGGGGCCAACTAGCCCGCCAGGTATATCCAGTAAGCCCCACACAGTGGGATTGCTGAGAGGTGGTCTGAGGCCACGCCCCTTTTTACACCACTCTGCAAACGCGCCTCTTGGAGCACTGCTGGTGGGGCGATGAGGTCCTCTTGTGTCCTGAGGACCTCAGGACTAAAGTGGACTTCATCCCCCGATCAGCAGTGCGCCAGGAGGCGCGTTTGTAGAGTGGTGCAAAAAGGGGGCATGGCCTCGGAACACTCTCAGCAATCCAGCTGTATGGGGCTTACTAGAGATAACAGGAGGGCTAGTTGGCCCCCAGGGACCCTCAGGAGGCAAGGGGACTTCATCCCCTAACCAAGAGTGCGCCAGGAGGTGCGTTTGCAGAGTGGTGGAGAAAGGGGCGTGGCCTGTGTCCACCTCTCAGCATTCCCACTATCTGGGGCTTACTGGAGGTATCAGGTAGGCTAGTTGGCACCTAAGGAACCCCAGCAGCGAAGGGGACTTTAATCCCCATCAAAGAGCGCGCCAGGGAGTGTGTTTGCAGACTGTTGGTCAAAGGGGGCATGGCCTGCTATAAGTACTTACCAATGCTGCTGTGTGGGACTTACTGGAGGTAATAGGAGGGGTAGTTGGCCCCCAAGGTTGTCCTTGGGGGCCAACTACCCCTCGTGTTACCTCCAGTAAGTCCCACACAGTGGGATTGCTAAGAGGTCTTCGGAGGCCACACCCTCCCTTTCTCCACCACTCTGCAAATGCGCCCACTATGGGTTGCGGGATGAAGTCCACTTTACTCCTGAGGGACTTGGGGGCTAAGAAGCTCTCCTGGTACCTCCTGTAAGTTCTAAGCAGCGGAATTCCTGAGCACTGGTTGGAGGCCCAGCCCCCTTTTTCCACCACTCTACAAACGCGACTGCCAGTTGAAGAAGCATTTGCAATGTAATAGGTTTCGCATTTGCGAGAGTTAGAGCTATTGGCGTTGTAAATATAAAAGTGTTTTATTAATGTTTCTTGGAGTGGAGTGGATGTAGGTTGTATGTAGTGGAATTATGTGGTATGTTGTGCAGTGAAATTATGTGGATAGAAAGTATGTGGTATTTAGTATATAGGAATTATGTAGAGTGGGATTATGTGTTATGGAGAGTAATTGTGTGGTATGATAGTCTGTGTTGTGGAGTGGTAACCTCAGGTTTAGTCTTCCTCGTTTCCATAAAAGCTAAACTATAAACTCAATGAGACAAAAAAAAAGAAGGCACCACTGAGGAGCACTTCTGGACCTAGTCAGAGGAATGAGCAGGACCACTGGAATTATGCGACTGTTTGGCTGCACCGACTTTGGCACAATTATACATTTTCCGTATTTGCCACATAATCCATCATCTGCTGCATAATCTGCAGATTTGAACAAAAAAACCTTGTTTCCAGCTCAAACGTTACCAAAAATGTAGCGACAAGTGTTACAGCGTGGTGGAGGGCCCTTTAAATTGGTACTAATGGTGTGTAAACCACTCTTCTGCACCTCTCTTGCCTCTTTCTGCATTTCTGTTGCTTCTTTCTGCACCTTTCTTTCTTTTTCTGCACTTCTTTTGCCTCGTTCTGCTCATCTCTTGCACTTTATGAACCTCTCTTGCCTCTTTCTGCACCTCTCTTGCCTCTTTCTGCACCTCACTTGCTTTTTTCTTTACCCCTCTCGCCTCTTTCTGCACCCTTCTTCCCTCTTTCTGCACCTCTTTTGCCTCTTTCTGTACCCATGTTCCCTCTTTTTGCACCTCTCCTGCCTGTTTCTGCACCTCTTGCCTCTTTCTGCACTTCTCTTGCCTCTTTCTGTACCTCTGTTGCTTCTTTCTGCACTTCTGTTGCCTCTTTCTGCACCCCTCTTGCCTCTTTCTGCACCTCTGTTGCTTCTTTCTGCACTTTTCTTGCTTCTTTCTGCACCTCTGTTGCTTCTTTCTGAACCCCTCTTGCCTCTTTCTACACTTCTTTTCCCTCTTTCTGCACCTCTCTTGCCTCTTTGTGCACCTCTGTTCCTTCTTTCTGCACTTCTCTTGCCTCTTTCTGCACTTCTGTTGGTTCTTTTGCACTGCTCCTGCTTCTTTTTGCACCTCTCTTACAAATTTCTGAACCCCCTCTTGCCTTTTTCTGCACCCCTCTTCCTACTTTCTGCACCTCTCTTGCCTCTGTCTGCACCCCTTTTCCCTCTTTCTGCACCTCTTTTGCCTGTTTCTGCAACTTTCTTGCCTCTTTCTGCAGTTCTCTTGCCTCCTTCTGCACCTGTGTTGCTTCTTTCTGCACCTCTCTTGCTTCTTTCTGCACCCCTGTTGTCTTTTCTGCACTCGTCTTCACTCTTTCTACACCTCTCTTGCTTCTTTCTGCACCCTTCTTCCCTTTATTGCATCCCTCTTGCCTCTTTCTGCAGTTCTTTTGTCATTTTCTGCACCTCTCTTGCCTCTTTCTGCACCTCACTTGCGTCTTTCTGCACTTCTCTTGCTTCTTTTTACACCTCTGTTGCTTCTTTCAGCAATTCTCTTGACTCTTTCTGCACTTCTCTTGCTTGTTTCTGCACCTCTCTTATGTCTTTCTGCACCTCTGTTGCCTCTTTCTGCACCCCTCTTTCCTCTTTCTGTTGCTCTCTTGCCTCTTTCTGCACCCCTGTTCCCTCTCTCTGCACCTTTCTTGCCTGTTTCTGTACCTCTCTTGCCTCTTTCTGCACCTCTGTTGCTTCTTTCTGCACTGCTCTTGCCTCTTTCTGCACCCTTCGCGCCTCTTTCAACACCTCTGTTGCTTCTTACTGCACTTCTCTTCCTTCTTTCAGCACCCCTCCTGCCTCTTTCTGTACCCCTCTCGCCTCTTTGTGCACCTCTCCTACCTCTTTCTGCACCCCTCTTACCTCTTTTTGCACCTCTGTTGGTTCTTTCTGCACTGCTCTTGCCTCTTTCTGCACCTCTTTTGCAAATTTCTGCATCCCTCTTGCCTATTTCTGCACCCCTCTTCCCTATTTCTCCACCTCTCTTGCTTCTTTTTGCACTTTTCTTGCTTCTTTCTGCCCTTCTCTTGCTTCTTTCTGCACCTCTCTTGCAAATTTATGTATCCCTCCTACCTCTTTATGCAACCCTGTTCCCTCTTTCTGTACCTTTCTTACCTGTTTCTGCACCTCTCTTGCCTCTTTCGGCACCTCTGTTGCTTCTTTCTACACTTCTCTTGCCTCTTTCTGCACCTCTCTTACCTCTTTCAGCACCTCTGTTGCTTCTTTCTGCACTTCGCTTGCTTCTTTCTGCACCCCTCTTGCCTCTTTCTGTACCCCTTTTGCCTCGTTGTGCACCTCTTCTGCCTCTTTCTGCACCTCTCTTGCCTTTTTCTGCAGTTCTCTTGCCTCTTTCTGCACCTCTTTTGCTTCTTTCTGCACTTTTCTTGCCTCTTTCTGTACCCCTCTTGCCTCTTTCTGCACATCTGTTGGTTCTTTCTGCACTGCTCTTGCTTCTTTCTGCACCTCTGTTGCAAATTCCTGCATCCCTCATGCCTCTTTCTGTACCCCTCTTCCCTCTTTCTGCACCTCTCTTGCCTCTGTCTGCACACCTGTTCCCTCTTTCTGCACCCCTTTTGCCTGTTTCTGCAACTCTCTTGCCTCTTTCTGCAGTTCTCTTACCTCCTTCTGCACCTCACTTGCCTCTTTCTGCACTTCTCTTGCTTCTTTCTGCACCCTTCTTGCCTCTTTCTGAACCTCTTTTGTTTCTTTCTGCACTTCTCTCTCATGTTTCTGCACCCCTCTTGCCTCTTTCTACTCCTCTGTTGCTTCTTTCTGCACTGCTCTTGCTTCTTTCTGCATTTCTCTTGCCTCTTTCTGCACCCCTCTTCCCTCTTTCTGCAATTCTCTTGCCTCTGTCTGCACCCCTCTTCCCTCTTTCTGCACCTCTTTTGTCTGTTTCTGCAACTCTCTTGCCTCTTTGTGCAGTTCCCTTGCCTCCTTCTGCACCTCTGTTGCCTCTTTCTGCACCTCTCCTACCTCTTTCTGCACCCCTCTTGCCTCTTTTTGTACCTCTGTTGGTTCTTTCTGCACTGCTCTTGTTTCTTTCTGCACCTCTTTTGCTAATTTCTGCATCCCTCTTGCCTCTTTCTGCACCCCTCTTCCCTATTTCTCCACCTCTCTTGCTTCTTTCTGCACTTTTCTTGCCTCCTTCTGCACTGCTCTTGCTTCTTTCTGCACCTCTCTTGCAAATTTCTGCACCTCTCTTGCCTCTTTCTGCACCCCTGTTACCTCTTTCTGCACCTTTCTTGTTTTTTTCTGCAATTCTCTTGCTCCTTTCTGTACTTCTCTTGCCTGTTTCTATATTCAAATGGGGAGTTTAAAGGTCTGCGTGCTCTCGTGACTGAGCTTTATGTCTACTTGCACATGTATTCTCACATGTGTTATGCATCTGAAGATGGTAGCTTAAAAAGCGGGTAGCTTCTCTTATAGGTGGTCAAATTTTGTTAGTTCTGCTCTGTCATTCGGTTGCACAGGCAGACATGTCTTATGTATATATGTGTTATAGAGTCCCTCAAATATACTATTGAATACCCATGTGCCCTGTATAGTGAGAAGAAAGATAAGCATACACCGTTTTTTACACAAATTTACAGAGTATGCTGTTTGAAACACAGGTATTCAAGTGTTTGTATGTTTATTTTCATTTAACATGTCAAAAGTAAAAGCATAGACACGCATGCATACCTTCACAAACTTGGTCAGACTTACAATAGTGATATGCTTAGGATTGCTGTTTTATATTTGGTAAGCCTAACATTCTGAGCAGTCGATTAATAGTGAACCTTCAAGAAAAAAGTGAGGTTTAAGACATCTTTGGAGAAGGATTAGTGATTAGGGTACTTTGTATGAGTCTGTTGTAAGGTACAGTCAAAGTAGGCCTCTTTCTGCACCTCTGTTGGTTCTTTCTGTACATCTCTTGCTTCTTTCTTCACCTTTCTTCCTCTTTCTGGACTTCTGTTGCCTCTTTCTGCATTTCTTTTGCTTCTTTATGCACCTTTCTTCCTCTTTCTGCCCCTCTCTTGCCTCTTTCTGCACTTCTCTTGCTTCTTTCTGCGCCTTTCTTCCTCTTTCTGCACATGTCCTACTTATGTAGGCATAGTTAGAAATTAGCATTTAAAAAACCTTAGAAATTCACTGCAAAAAACATAGGTTTCAGGGATGTTATAGTTAGAAATTATCATTTAAAAAACCATAGAAATTCACTGAAAAAACCTTAGGTTTCAGGGACATTATAGTTAGAAATTAACATTTAAAAACCATAGAAATTCACTGAAAAAACTACAGGTTTCAGGGACGTTATAGTTAGTTGGACATTTCACTTGTACAAAACCAGAAAAATTCGGCCGTTATAGTTAGTTGAGCTAAGTATAACTCGCGCCCCCGCAATGCACTGCTGATGACATCACATATTACATCACTCATGTCATCACTCATGACATCTCAAATGACATCACTCATGACATCACTGATGACTTCATCCACGTGATAATCTGATGCACCTCCTCACACCCTAATATAACCTTTGATACACCCACTCTAAAATACAGACTACCATTCTCGAAACCAAAGACACACCAATACCAATTACTACATACCCACTCACTGATTCCTAGGTCTACACACACATCCACTCACTCACCCATACAGTCACTCATACATGCAGTCACTCATCAATACAGCCACTACCATATGTACTCATACACCTATACAGACACTCACACACCGCCACTCACCCATAGAATTACTCACACAGCTAGTCAGTCATGCAAAGAATCAATCACACTCTCATTTGCTCACCTATACAGTTATACACACACCACCTCATTTATTCATATACATACTAACACATACTTACTCTCTTAACAATCACTGACACAAGCACACACTCATCCACACAGCCACTCTCAGAATCACTCACTCTCACATATAGTCATTTATATACTTCAACACTCACATATACTGCCTTTCACATAGGTAGTTCAGCCGCGGTCAGTGCAGGTAACAGCGGTGGGGCGGTAGGGCCATGTAAGGGGGGATTTTGAGGGACGATGCAGAGGGAAAATTAAATAAATAATTAATTTTCCCTCTGCATCGTCCCTCAAAATCCCCCCTTACATGGCCCCACCACTGTTACCTGCACGGACTGCAGCAGATGTAGTTACTCACACATGTACCACTGAGACATCCATTCACTCACCAACACAGCCATACACACACTCACCCACCCATACAGCCCCTCACAGACGCACTCTTGAACCCATAGTGAATCACCCACTCACACATCCATGCAGGGAGTCACACACACCCCACTCACCCACATAGACACTCAGGTACCCATACAGATACTCAGACAACCAATCAATAACCCATATAGACACTCATGTATCTACTCACCAACCCATGCAGCCGCTTACACACCAACAGACAGACTGATACAGACATTCACACAGTTTAGTCACTAACCCATGCATTCAGTAAGACATGTTTAATCACTCACTTATACAGTCAGTCACGCACCTACTAAATCATCCCTTCAGACAGTCTTACACCCACTTATTCTTCAATACATCATGACCTATATATATATATATATATAAAACATATTTAAACTTTACAGAAACACGCAGTCACGGGATGATGTCATCAGTGATGTAATTTGAGATGTCATCAGTGATGTCATGAGTGATGTCACTGACCATGTCATGAGTGACATTGAGAAAGGCGTAAGCCGAAACGCGTCTGTCTGGTGTTGTGGTCGTGTGGTTAAATAAATAATTGAGATTATCAATTTCCCCAGTGTGCGCCTCGTTCGTGACCGTGGAGGAAGGTCATTGTTGGGATTTATGTACGCGTTTCACCAACGCGGAGGATTGCACCCGTGTCATGAGGAGCGGCAGCTGGTGGACGTATAGGAAAATATGCATATATATATATTTCACTGAAAAACACAAGGTAAATTGATGTTATAATTAGGTGAAAATGTCAGTTACAAAATACCTTTTTAAAAGAGCAAAAACACAGAAATTCAGTTATAGTTTTCTCAAGTAGCTATAACTCGTGCCCTAAAGTAACTATAACTCGCGCCCCTGCCGTGCACTAAGCCAATAAGTCTTACCACTGGCAATCGCTTGGGGTAGAATTCAAACCCATCATTCTTTATCCCATCAAACCAGACCACAAGCAATTCCGGGTCTGGCCTGGCAGTTTGTGCTGGTCTGTTTCTATTGGAGCAGGGTCAAGACTGATTTGCATGTGTCAGGGTCCGATCTGAGGTGGCATGGTGGGCAAAATAACGATGGATTAGAGTTCTACCCCGAGCGATTGCCAGTGGTTTCTTGTGTCACCATTTGTGTATTTGACTGAATAGAACTGTTCCTGAAATACGTTTCTCACAGTCACACCCGTTTTGTGACAGGCAAGCTTATTTGTGAGATTATTTTCTTGCTGTCACACATGCATGAAAGGGGCCGCACTAATGCCTGAATGCACTGTGTTTTAAAACATGTGGTGCGTGTATGCCTTCATGTAGCTGCAGAAAAGGTTTAGAATGCCAATTGCAAATAAATAAATTGGGGCAGCATTATGTTTTTAAGTGTCAAAATGGAACCCACTGTTGTGAAGACAAGGAGAAAGAAGTGTGCTGAAAGTAGCACACATCAATCAAACATAATTGCATAACTATTTTTGAAATACATTGATTATGCAGTTTTTATTTGCATTAAATACGGTGTCATTTTGTAATATATACATACGTGGTTGAAAAGACGTTGAAACACAAGATCTAGTTGTCCTAAAAATGGTAAGTGTTACTTCGGTTATTTATTTATTTTTTAATTATTTCTGAAATAACGCTTTGAAAAAATGTTGGACAGCTGTCGAAATCATATAGCCATAGGTTCTCTCTGTCGTCGTTCTTTATTTAACAGAGCCCTACATGTGACTGTAGCCTGTCAGAGATGAATAATGTGTTTAGAAATGTTTAGTTAACGTTCATCAGGCCCAAAGGCCTGGCTTTTGTTTGGAAAAAAATAGCATTCATCCCTTCACCATCTTGATTATGAGGCTGGTAAATGGAATATACCTACTCTATGCAAGACCAGTAATTCCACTGCATATGAAGAAGAGTGTTTAAAAAACCACTGATGTAGTCCAGCGCTGAACCGTATTTGTCACAAACCCACTTGTTTAATTCAGAAATATAGAAGTCGAAGTGACAGCGTGTAGCTAAAATGTGCAGTAGAGACAGACCTGGCACTCCTCGCGTCCGCCTGGTGCTGCAGGTATTGTATTCTGTTCATGTTGCACACGGTTATGTTATACTAAAACGCAAATGCCACAAGGCAGATAAGAAGAATTCACTTTCTATTTTGAGAGCAAGTGCCGCGTTATCAAATGTGTACTGACAGCACTTTTCATTTTGCATTAGAAATCAGTTTTGATAACAGTTTAGATTTAGCAGCTGACATTGTTTGGAGACTGGGGAATATATTTCATATTGAAAATGTTAAAATAACGAGAATGATAGAAAACAGTAGAACTGTTATCGGCATAAAAAGTATGGCTTCAGATGCAAGCAAGCATTGGCAAAGCCATTAGGTCTCGCCGACACAAGATCTATTGGCTTTGTCAAGGTTTTCAGCCAAGGAGCAGAGCAGCACTGCAGCTGGGCAGCATGGCTGAAAGTAAACAAAACAAGGGCTATGGTGAAGCAGCACTCTGCGTCATAGCATTTTATTTTACCTCTCAGCCATGTTGTACAGCAGCTGTGTTTCAGTACAACATGGCTAAAAATAAACGACAAAGCCACTAGCTCACTTAGGTGAGATCTATTGGTTTCACCAATACATACTACAGCAACAAGACCTAAAAAATCAAATGTGAACATTATCAACAATAAAATAATTTTTGTGATTAGTAACAAAAAGTTTTCCTTCCATTCCCCATTCTGCTTTGAGAAAGCAAAATATAGTAACACTGAAGCACAAGTGCCAGAGCAAAGCAAGCGAGTATAGCGAGTATAGAAGCGAGTTTTCCTTGAAATGTTGGTTGGAAGGATGTTCACATCAGTTCAAACACACATAAAAGTTTAGTGCTGCATATCACAAATACTGTATTCTGTTTGGCACTAGTAACATGCTACGCTTTGTGACCAGTCCAACCAGCCTCCTTCCTCTGCTGTGAAACATACCATACCATACCATACCATACCATTTATAGAGCGCACGGCTACCACCAACGGTGGTGTCCCGGCGCTAGGCAGTGGAACAACAGATAGGAAAGAGAGCGCAGACTAAGATAGATCGAACAACCAGGTTGTCAAAGCCTTCCTGAACTTAAGTTCAGACTCAGCCTTACGAAGATGGTACGGCATGTAATTCCAGAGGGCAGCCGTTCTCACCCAGAAAGATCGCCCGCCAATCTTGGCTTTACAAACTGACTTTGACTTATTTCAGTTAAAATGTTACCTTATTTCATGCAGCAATAAACTACCCCACACACAAAGAGATGATGGACGGAGCGCTGAAACCCCAGTCACAGATCTGGGTTGAATCCATCATCATTCTTTAGCTCACTTCGCCACCTCAGTTCAGAACCAGCTATATGCAAATCAGTCTTGACCCTGTGCCTCATGGGAACAGCCAGCCCGAACTGCCAAGTCAGGTCTTCCTGAACCGGAAACAAGCATCCTGGGACCGGTTTCTGGGCAACACCCTTCATCAGCCAGGCTAGCTTGAATCCAGTGGCAAAGTGAGCAAGGGACCCACGTCTGGGCATACCCTGCCAACTAGGGGAGCAAAGGACACACAAAGAGATGATGACAGAGCGCTGAAACTTTTCAGACACTCACCCCCCAGTCACAGATCTGGGTTGAATCCATCATCATTCTTTAGCTCACTTCGCCACCCCAGTTCAGACCCATCTATATGCAAATCAGTCTTGACCCTGTGCCTCATGGGAACAGCCAGCCCGAACTGCCAAGCCAGGTCTTCCCTGAACTGGAAACAAGCATCCTGGGACCGGTTTCTGGGTAACACCCTTCATCAGCCAGTCTAGCTTGAATCCAGTGGCAAACTACCCTGCCCGAATTTTGTGAGAGTTGTTTATGGCAGAGTATGTCAAAAGATGAGTGTAATTAGAACAATTATACTAAATTCTGCATGTGAAAACAGTTTCACTTTTAGGCACATAAGAGCATTCTTTTAGCTTAAATTTGTTAAGCTAAAAGAATGCTCTTATGTGCCTAAAAGTGAAACTGTTTTCACATGCAGAATTTAGTATAATTGTTCTAATTACACTCCTCTTTTGACATACTCTGGTGAATTCAGACAGTTTAGGGAGAAAATACACATTTAAGTTGCATGTGTCTTGGGAAAATATACGCTAACACTCCCATGCAAGAAGTTTCATACACCATAATGTAACACCGTTTTGACCAACAACGATACAGATAAACCCAGCTCTTGGATTACAGCAAAACTGATATTCCAGCTCAAAGAGCCAAAAAAAATCTCATCCTATGTACCTAGTTCCTGAGCTGAAACATCAGTGTTACGCAGCCCTGAGACCAACAAACAGCTCTACCGATGTACTTGTTCCTGAGCTGCAGCACCATGAACCTGAGCTGCAGCATCAGTGCTATGCCAGCCCTCAGACCAATAAACAGCTCTGCCAATGTACCTCTTGCCCGAGCTGGAGCATCAGTGCTTTACCGGCCCTCAGACCAATAAACAGCTCTGCCAATGTACCTCTTGCCTGAGGGAAGCATCAGTGCTTTGACAGCCCCCAGACCAATAAACAGCTCTGCCAATGTACCTCTTGCCCGAGCTGGAGCATCAGTGCTTTGCCGGCCCTCAGACCAATAAACAGCTCTGCCAATGTACCTCTTGCCCGAGCTGCAGCATCAGTGCTATGCCGGCCCTCAGACCAATAAACAGCTCTGCCAATGTACCTCTTGCCCGAGCTGGAGCATCAGTGCTTTGCCGGCCCTCAGACCAATAAACAGCTCTGCCAATGTACCTCTTGCCTGAGGGAAGCATCAGTGCTTTGACAGCCCCCAGACCAATAAACAGCTCTGCCAATGTACCTCTTGCCCGAGCTGGAGCATCAGTGCTTTGCCAGCCCCCAGACCAATAAACAGCTCTGCCAATGTACCTCTTGCCTGAGCTGAAGCATCAGTGCTATGCCAGCCCCGAGACCAACACCGAGCTCTACCAATGTGCCTCTTGCAAACAAGCCATCAAACAACAAACATCTATAATAATGTAACTCGTTTCTGCAGCAGCATCAGTGTTCTACCAGGTCCATGATCCACAAACATCTCTGATAGCTAACTCACTTAAGAACTGCAGCACCTGTGCCATTCGGGCCATGGTTTGTTCTCTATTCACTTCAGAACTACTAAACTCTCAATGAATAAAAGCAATGGTAACTAATGCTCACTGTACAGAAAACAAAAGATCTTGCAATAACCACATGATCACTTTATATAATTATGCAGACCTTATTCGCCCTGAGTATTACAAATATTTATTTAAAAAGAAGACAGACTAATCAGAAGTTTTTAAAATGTGCATCATGAAAAAAAGATACATAACGGATACCATTGCTTAACTAGGTTGGCTTGATTTACCAAACAAAGCCAGCAAACATAAGACACAGAACCAAGTAAAATGTCTGCAAAATAACCCAGTTTTATCATCATCTTTATTGATATGTCTTTATTCTTTATTTGTTATTATTCTTCTGATAGGACGTGACACAAAGCTATGGATCAATAGGTACGTACTGTGGCCTTTCTCATCGGTTTTCCACAGCATGACAAACTGGAAAAGTTGATACTTTTTTGGGGGCAAGCAAGTATTGGAATGCTGGAAGGCGCTTTATTTTGTAAAATGGGAATTCACACATCGGCGGTATAGATAACAATGGACAAGCACATTCACCACAAACATCTAAGCTCAGCCCCTGAACTCAAATAGCTAAGCAGAGACAAGCTCAGCTCTGCACAAAACACCAGGCAGCTTGAAAGGCAAACGCGACAATAATGAGGCAAGCGGGTGCCGTTGCATTTCTAATCTGTCATCATAGGTAACTCAGAGGACAATGGAAAAACATCACAGGGTTCGACACTAAACCAAAGAGATGCCTTCATTCAATGGTTAATAAATCCAAAGCTGCTCCCTCTTAATAAAAACCCTCTGTACTTTTTTTGGGGGTAGTTTTATATAGCATGAACTCAACCCTGAAGACATTGAAGCGCTTTACATGAGGAGCAGTTACATTACACAGACACATTAAATGTCTGTAGGCATGAGGAAGATGAACTAATATGTCCAGAATCAGAAAATGTAGAGCTGACGCCTAGACTCGAACCTGGTTCACCAGTTCCAAAGTAGGCGGCTCTGGCCATTACACCACACTCTCTCATAGTCACGAGATGCGTATTATACATATTATAGCCTTATAGCTCGCCGTAGCGGGCTATACTGGCTATTAAAGGCCCGCTCCAGCTTTAAAGGCCCGAGTCGAAGGCAAGGGCCTTTAACAAGGGAGCGGGACTTTAATAGCCTGTATAGCCCAGCTACGAAGGGCTATAAGGCTATTAGAACATTCTGCCACTAGAGGGCAGACTGTTCTAACAAATAAAACAAAGGCTCTGTCGGAGCCCGAGGGGGCTTAAATCCCTCGAGCTCCGAGAGGCTTTTGTTCACAGCAATAGCTGTGAACAAAGCAGCATTGGAATGTTGCTCTGCGGACCTTTACTGGCCCGTAGAAGCTCGGAGAACTCCATTGTATTCAATGGAGTGCTCCACATTCCAATGTTCTAATAATACTTATTTATCCAGAGACAAACATGGCTAAAACAGGGCTAAACAGCGAGTTGAATACGAACTAATTCTGAACTATATCAATATGCTGTGCTGGGTACCTCAAATATATTTGCACCACAGTGCTGCGACAGTGATGTGCAGTTGTAGCAACAAAAAGGTGTGTGCTGTGTGTACAAAACATTGAAAAGCTTTAAAAATAACGGAGTAATTTTGTGTGGCCTTTGAGGCAAGCCAGGGGTGTTGTTTAACACTCTTCCTTGCTATGCTGCCCTTTCCACCAATGCCCCATCACTGGACAGACAGGGTTCTGCCAGGTTCTCACATTGGATGGCGCGGAAGCCACAGTCTGGCTGCTTCTCAAAGCTCTCACCAAGTTTCAGGGCTCACTTGTTACTGCCCCATTGATCGTCCAACTGGGACCCACTGTCACCGCTCACCATGTGTTGCCACAAAAGGAGTGGGAGTGGGGTAGTAGAGTCGGCCAAGAAAACTTTCCCTTCTCAGCAGACAGACGTGCACAGCATCTGTTGGGAGAGTGCTGGACTAGTGCATTTGGGACCTCAAATGGTATATAAACACATTTGTGAAACTACTAACGATGAATATGTAAGAAGACATAAAAATTTCATTATATAGAAGCAAAAGCTTCTTAACAATTGCATGCAGAGAATAAAGACTACATTTTCCATTAGTTCATGACTGTAACCACACCTTACATAAAGATATGAAAACCGAAGGGACAAACAATGCATGGAAAAAGCGTTGCAATGTATGAATAGAGATGCTAACGTAGGAAGCGTCCATTCCGAGTTACAGTGGACTCATAACAAAACAGAGATGCCGAAAAACATGCAGGCACAGAACCCAAATAATTTTTCTTCTCAGAATTGGCATTAATGGACATTTCAAACTATGCTGTGCACGTTTTATCTCTGACCTCATGTTCATGGTGGCCTGTACAAAACAAGCATCAAATTAGGAGGGGTTTGAGGGACGGAACAGTCGCCCTCGGAAAACAGCATCTGACATTTGATCTTAGCAAATGTGATGACATAACAACACGATTTACAGGCCTGTTTCCATTAACAGAGTGAAGCTCGAAGGGAGTGAAAACAGAACTGATCGTGGGAATTGCTTTTCAAGAGGCTAGTGGATTGATATAGTACTGGGTCCCTGCTCTTGGGAAGGGCTAAAAACAGCAAGAGGCATGACAAATGTAAGCCACGGACAAATGGGGAGACAGGATAGGAGAACGGCAATGGAGCCAGCAAATGGGAAGCCTATGGGTGGGCTGAAGCCCACAAAGTTTACAAAACATGTCTTGAAGAGACAGGGCAAGCCGAGATCTAAAAAGCAAGACAGAAATACCAAAAGTATTGCACCATGTGAATCCCTTATAGTTTCCGGCCTGTGCCTTGGTTTAAGATATTGTACATCAATTACCCTTATTCACAACGCGTTTTGAGTGGTAGGTGTATCTCACTGCAGATTTTCGTGTGTCTTGATCTTGCATCTTGCTAATGGACTTCTAGGAGTAAAACATGTTTACTTTAAGGAATAAAATTTTGATAACTACAAACCTGTGTTGCATGAATAAGTTCTTACTCCTGGAATCACATGGGCAGGTCACACATAGGCCATAAGAAAGACACAGCCGCTCATATAAAAGCTTGGTGAATCCAGGCATTTGTATTTATTTGAATTTGTATGATAGCTATTGTTAGAAATTGGGTTACCGGTTGCCTGGGGAGTGAGCCCTGGTCAAGCAGCACCCATAATCCTAGTCAGGGTAAGGCACAGGCAAACCCCAAATTAACCTGTGCTCCACCCGCTGGTTGCTTGGCACAGAGCAGTCAGGCTTAGAGGCAATGTCTATGGTATTTGTGCAATACTTCAAACAGTAAAACAGTGAAAACACCACACAAAAATAATACACTCAAGACTAGATAAACACAGCTTAATTTAATTAACAAAACAAGACCAAAATGACAATCAAACAAGTAGAACCGGAATTAGGAATTTTTTAAGGAATACCTGTAATTATTGTGCTTAAAAGCATAAACTGCTAACCCTGGCTATCTGGTTGCGGTAGACTGGGTCAAAGTCAAAAGATCATTGTAGGAAGTTGGCTCTGAATATGCTATACCAAAAAAAGGGATAGTGTGCACAGAGTCCAGTGAGTCCCCAAAGGTATAGCAGAGGATAAAGTAGATAATACCTTACTCTCAATTTGGTGGTAGCTGGGCTGAGCAGTTAGGCTAATGAGATGGTAGTATGAATGCATTTTTTGTACATACTCATTCAAGGCAGGAACACACACTCAATGACAAACTCAAGGCCAATGGTTGCAAAAATATTTCTTTAGTTACTTTTATTTTTAGGAACCAAGTTGAACTCAGTTACAGGTAAGTAAACTTTTCAGAAATGCAATACTTTCAGCTACAGTTGGCAAAGATTTGTGCAAGCATAAAAAATACTTTTCAGATCCATGAAATACTTTTCAATGTCAAAAGAGATACTTTGTATTATTCTCAGAATCAACACTTAGTGCAATACAGAGAAAACCAATGCAATCCTATGAGAGGCAAGACAGGTCAGTAATTCAGGTAAGTACTCGACTTACAAGTTCGGTCATCCAAGGGTTTGTCCAACACTGGGCAAGGGTCAGACCAAGGTAGGTACTGCACCACCAGCGGCACTGGATGAGGCCAGGTGCACGGGTCACTGGCCCCATGTGACCCTATAGGAGCTGGGGGTGCCTCAAAAAGGCACCGAATGCAGGTAAGTACCCGTGGGTCAGGGTCACAGGTCTTGGGGGTTGAGGTCAGCACTGCAGGGGCCACCAAGTAGCACCAAGGCTGCACCACCAGCAGCACAGGGGCGGCCGGTTGCAGGGTGCAAAGGAGGCATTTGGAGCCCTGTAGAAAGCAATGGAGATCCTCAGTTGAAGAAAACGGCTGCAGGCATGAACCAGAAGGCTGGCTGAAGGAATCCCATGACTGGAGAGATAAGTTGGATAGTCGGGGGATGCCGGGACACCATCGGGTGGGCACTCCTAGGCCTGGAGGCTGCAGGTGCAGGGGTGTCTTTAGGCGTCCGGTTTCTCTCACCGGTTCCGGTCGTGGTCGGGGGGTCCTTAAGGTTGAGGCTGCAGGCACCATGGGGAGGTTCAGGAGAGGTTGTCCAACATTGGATCCCAGATCAGGATCGTCAGGGAACGGTGGCAGCATGTTTAAAATCCCATCTATCATGTCGTCCTTCCTTCATCTTCAAGAGAAGCAGCCCCGTTCCTGATAAGATTCATATCGCCATCATTGAAAACGATAGGAAATGTGGACGAAAAGTAGATTAAATTGTGATAATTTGGTTAAAGACTTTTGACTCTTCTGATTTATGCATGCATATGGCTGTGCAGCTTGACTGGGGACCTGATGAGGCTCCATTTCGTTAACATTCAGCAATAAGCACATGGGCGGAGCTCACATCAAGCTTGCACGCCTCAAACAACGTTGAGCATCTTAAAAAGTTGGAGTACATTGGAGTGCATTCTACCACTCATGGTTTGCATATCATTATTTTTCCGTCCATAGGATAGATTGCACCAACCCTAAAAACGTTGAACTGTCGAGCAGAGTGAGGATGAAAATGAGATTAAACTGATGGTCAAATGAAATACGAGTAGCACTGGAGAGGTGTTTCCGGTCATGAGTTGAATTTCTTAGAGAGCACCATCATGGAAATACAAAAAGACTTTACTTTATATAATTTTAACTGCTGCTTTGCAATTTCGCATGTAATTATACATGCCTCATTAACTGACATGATAACGGAAGGAGTGTCATACACATAGGGTTTTTATGTAGACCATTTCATTAACCATCATTCATTTTGTTGCATTTTCGGCACAGCTGGTTTGGGAGTGGAGGAGCCACGAACACCGTGTGGGTGGTCAGTGCAGGTATGATGGGAGATGTAGTGTGAACGGGGAGGTTGTTTGTAAATAGCACGCCGTTCGTGGCATGCACAAAGTCCGGTGCTTGTTTCTGTTATACACGAGGGGTGGGGCACCTAGAGGTAATTGGTCAGAGGGAAGATAAAAACTGATCGTTTTTAATGGTGGCGATTTGAATCTTATCAGGAACGGGGCTGCTTCTCTTGAAGCTAAAGGAAGGAGTACATGATGGATGGGAATTTAGACATGCTGCCAATATTCAAGTAAGTTGTTTCCGTCCACTTTTGTCACTAATGGAGTCAAGTATAAGATTTAGTAAGCAAACTAACTGTCTGTGAATAAGATGAAATTACGAAGAAATAAAAAATCGTCTATACCGTGCTAAACAGAAACATGTGCACAAGCTTGTTTCTTCGTTATTTCATCTTATTCACAGACCGCGCACAACTTTTCCCGCAAGCATGGTTCTTTATTTATTAAGCATGCATCGTACGGCTTGGCGCCCGAGAGACATGGCGGCGTCCGGGTAGAGCTCCCGGGTGAGACTCGATGGCTGTGCGCTCACCGGCTGTGCAGGGCGGATTTGCGGGCTGACGAGGACGTCGGAAAGCCTGCTGAACACCGCGAGCCCGGAACCGGCTTTATCTGCAGCGCCGGTCACCGGGAAAATCAGCAGTGAGTTTCTCCTTGCGACGCGCGATTCGCGGCCGCCATTTTGTGGGACTGGCCGTTTTTTTTTAAGTGCGTCCCAATTGAAAAGAATCCAGGCGGTGCGCTTGAAACACTGTGGAGACATGGTGTTGTAACTTGGCTCTTCTGATGCCTTGACTGTGGAGGAAGTGTATTATTTATTTTTTTGTCTTTTTTCTTGAAATGCAGTGAGGGGAAAAGGCAGACATGGAGTACGGCAGCCATTTTGGGAGTCATTTGTATCCGCATTTTGAAGGCTTCTCTTTCTAAGTATGGAGTCTGAGGGAATGTGCCTTTGGAGATATCATTTTTTTTTCTCTCTTTCCCATACGTATTTAGATAACTCCTACTGTTCACACTCTGGCATGGTCTGGTATTATGCTGTGTTACTTTGTTCTTTTGACCTGACAAGAGATATACAGCCTATGGATTGTTCCTGACTGCATGTCCTCTTTCTGTGGGCTCATGTTTTCACAGAATTGAAGCACCTGCTTTACCTCAAGGGTTGAAAATATAGACGCAGTTGTTGGTCTGCAATTACTACATGCGCATCTCTGTGGGTTTTGTGCGCTATAATTGCTTTTGCAAATATTTTGAGTTTGTCCTCACCTGAAAGTTGGGCTTTATGGGAAAACGAAAAATTTTCGCCATACCATATCAAAGCCGACCCACATCTTTATCAAGAACTCAAAATTTTCAGCGAGTTTATGAGGCTAGATGATTCTCTGTCAGCAACCCCACAGGACTCCGAGGCAATAATGGATTCTATTCATATCACATCGGGAAGGCTGTCTCCCAAACGCTTGAAGAAGGATCCCCCTTCTCCACCTAAATCGGCCTCGCCTGTCTCCATGGAGCTATTATTAGAAGAAATCAGGGCCCTTCGCCCATTCATGGAAGACACTAATGCCAAACTGCAAACCCTAACGGATAACTGGTCACAATTCGACTCAAGACTTAATGCAGTTGAACTCAACGCTTCAGCGTTTGCAGAAACCAAAGCTAACGTATCTCAGATCAATTCTCAAGTCTTGTTGCTCCAAAAACAGGTGGAGGACTTGGAAAATCGAAATAGGCGGAATAATCTCCGCATTTATGGTCTGGGAGAAGGGATTGAAGGAAATGATCCCATAGCCTTCTTCAAGTCATTTTTGCCTAAAATACTCCACTTGCCAGAGGGCGCTGCACTCAACATCCAAAGAGCACACAGACTGGGGCGTTTAGTCTGGTGCGTCGTCGGCGCAGAAACCAAGAGGAGTCATCTTATACTTTCTGGAGTACACAGACCTTTTAAAGGTTTTATCGGGCGCCTAAAACTACTCAGCGCATTACATGGGCAGGTTCAACCTTATTTTTTGCGCAGGACTATGCCAGAATAACGGCCAACAGAAGAAAGGCATTTCTTTGATATGAGACCGGACCTCCGATCAATGGGAGCCCGGTATGGTCTCTTCCACCCGTGCCTTATTCAAAGTTACATACAACAACAACATCGACAACCTACGAAGATCCGGTGCGTCTTCGGAGTTTCATTAATTCAAACAAGACAGATGCTATGGATGCATCGGGACCATCCTCTTCACGCATTGTTTAATTTGAAGTTTTCCATATAACCATATTCGAGCTTTGTTCTTCCCTCCATACAAATATTTGTATTCATTGAATGTTGTCTTTTTAATTTTATATAGAGTGGATGGAAATGCAGATGTTAAAATAGCCGTTTGGCTGACCTTTTTGTTCTTAGGGCTTATTCACATCATTTGTTGGTCTAACCATAAAATGACTGTTATAATTGGTTGTTTGTTTCTCTCCCTTCTCTTTGCCCATACAGTTGTCTCTTCCTATTGGCGTGTTGGCCTTCGAGTCCTCCGTGTGGTCAAACTCGGATGTACCGTATGTCTCATGTGGTTCCACCCCCCACCTCTCTAAACCTTCTTTGTGTAAGTATGTCATCCTATTTTCATTATTTTTTACTTTTTCTTCTGTACTTATTCTCAGTACATTTCTCTATTCTCTCTTCAGGTGCTGCCTTCGCTTCTCTCTCCTAGTCATCATATCTCCTCTCTATACTTTCTGGATTATTCATATATGCTAACTCTAGTTTCTCCTTTTCCTATAATGTGTTTTATTTTAACCTTTTTGGAACGTTATTTGTATCTTTCTCATTATTGGATCTTAATGCCATCTGTTGAGCCTTTATGTCCTGTGCTAAATGCATTTAAATGTTGGTTCTGTCGCTCCCATAGAAGATGTAATGACTTGGGTTCTAGTCTCTTCTTCTATTATTTGTCTTTCTTTACTCAAATTCCATGACAGTAACAATTGTATCTTGGAATGTCAGGGGTCTAAACTCTCCTATTAAGAGACAGAGAGTATTAAGTCATCTAGCCAAGTTGAACGCAGATATTGCATGTATCCAAGAAACTCATCTGACAGAAGCGAATCATTAAAATTGAAAAGAGATGGGTGGGAGAAGTTTTCCTCCCAGGAGATGGCAAACGTAATGGTGTCATGTTGTTATGTCTGAAAATCGTCTCTTTTAAGTTCATTTCGCAGGCTTCGGATACGAATGGTCGTTGGTTAAATGTCAAATTAATGTTGGGAGGTGCTCTGGTCTCTGTTCTCAATGTATACGCTCGACAGGCGTGTGATCCATTATTTTGGTCTTTAATGGCTCACCAAATAGCAACATGTATTGAAGACAACTTCATACTTGCCGCGACTGTAATCAGATTTTTGACCCCTTTGGATCGGAACTCTAAAGCCCTTATATACCCAATAAAATACATAGATCTTTATAAATACTCTCACCAACATAAGCTTTTGGATGCTTGAGATTGTGTAATCCCACAACGAGAGAATACACCTTTATTCTCCAGTCCATCACACCCAATCAAGAATTGACTACTTTTTCATCTCCCATAATGTATCCCAGGCCTTGGTTAATGCTGAGATTGGTCCTATTTTGCTCTCGACCATGCCCCCATCTCAATTCGCCTTGATATTTTGCCAAGAGCTGGCGTCCCCAGGAGATGGCGTTTAACAATGCTCTCCTTTCTGATCCAATTTTACCTCATCCTTTACCTCTTTTTTTGATGAATACTTTCTGTTTAATCAGAATGACACTATGCCTCTTTCTACCATATGGGACGTGATGGAGCAGGGAAAATAAAAAAATTTAACCCCTAACAAATTATATAATTAATTAATTAAAAAATGTTCGTTTAAATGTATTAATCAACATTGTATATGTGGGAATGGTAATATGCCAATGTATGTGCTAAATAATCTATTAATGAATGTCCGTGTGTCTAATCATAACGTAAGAATAAAAAGCGTACTAAATAAAATAAATGCATGTTTGTGCTTCATAGAAATAAAATGTGTCGTTGCAAAAACAATAGTGATGGTAAGTAAGGAGCAGCTTAAATGTCGCTTGCTAGGTAACAACTAATTGGGGTACGAGACGGGAGGAAACGAAAGGGATATTTTTCTCTATTTTAATTATGTTTTATTTGCCTCAAATTAGTGCTTCTAAAGTAGAACCGAGTGGCGAGATAAAATGGCCGCCAGTGGAAGATGTGCGCAGGCGCAAGGGGACACGTGGTACGGGATGAGATTGAAGAAATCTGGAACCTCGTGATGTCTCTGAGAGGCTAGGATGCAAGAAATGGTCAAGGCTGGTGTGACCTAATTGAACTGATAGTGTGCCGTGATGATCAGGAGAGAGTCCGTGGGAAAGGAGCCCAAGAGAAAGGACAATGACTGCGGAGTTCTTGAATGTGTCAAAAGAAGATACAAATGGACTGATCGAATCGGATGGAAATGTTTAAGCGTATGGGAAAGGAAATGATCCAAGGACCCTTGAATCCAAGAGAACTTGATTAAAGAATGAATAAGCTGACATGCATGGACCAATGAAAGAAAAGCGTGATATTAATGTTGCAACAGTTAGTTAGCAAAGTTAGAATTAGGGTATAAGAGGGCCTACTCTTAGTGGGAGGGGTCAGTTCCAGGGAGTTCCAGAGAGTTCCAGTCAGAGTTCCAAGCAGTTCGAGAGTCGTGGTTGCAGTAGAGGAGACGGGTTGCAGGTAGCTGATGCTGACGAGCTGAAGTTGTTGTTGCTGTCTTTAACTTTACAGTTGAGTATGAGAATCAGGCTATTTCTAATCCCAAAGTTAGGTTAGAAATCATTAGGCTAAATTAGGAAGCTAGGCAGGTAACTAGGTTTTTGGCTTCATGACAAAATTTCCTTTTCTGCAATAAATTGGTTATGCTTAATAAAATTGTGAATTTAAAAATGAATAATTGAATAAAGTATTAAATTCTTTCCATGCTTTTAAAATTATATAAAATTTAAGATTCTTTAAACCCAAAATGACTCAGTGGTTATTTTCCTAAATGATTGTGACATGAGTAATTGGTTGATTGTGATTCAGCTGGTCTTAATCACTATGAACTAATTTCTTAAATGAATGATTCATCGACAAAACAATGAGCAGGAATATCTTAAGAAATAACTAAAAGAAAGTGACAAATTAAGGTAAATAGATATCCTTGCTCTTCCAGTGGTACACAAAATGGTGTTCTCCATTTAGTTCTCATGCTTCTCCTAGGAGTACAGAATTTCATACAGGTGTAAAAGGAAATCCAGGTGTGTGTGTGTGTGTGTTAGGCGATGTTTATGGGCCCCATCGTCATGAGGATATGAGAAATATAGTTTACCCTGGATGACCTATAAGTAACCTGGGAGGAGAATAGTTTTCATTGTACGCGCTGCATCAGATTTCTTGGTAGCAGAGTTATGGTTTTCTATAGATTAGTTTAGTGATTATTGTTTATTGATTATTGATTATTTGATGACTAACACTATATGTTGAGTCGCGTTATGTTATATGTAAGTTTTCACGCTTCTGGGATGTAGGAAGTGGAACACGTGTGGCAAGAGAAGTCACATGGAATTTGGTACATGGTCTGAATTCATTTTGGTTATAACGCAGGTTGTGTTATGTTAGGGATTTCGTGTGAAAAGTGTGTAAATGAAATAGCAAATCACGTTTACTTGTGAAACTTTGGCCTTAATTCTCAGGAGCCTAGTCTCCACATGTGTCTTATCCCCAGAGAAACGAGTAAATTGTTTGTTTGAAAGAAGGGTAAGGTAGAGGGAAGTGCTACTTTATCGGCGAAAGTAAATAATTCTGTGGTAGGGTAGAGGTAAGCGCTGCCTACTGGAAAACAGGATTCTTGTGTAAAAGGACAAGGCTGTCACTTTGTTTAGCTGAATCAGACTATGGAATTGTTTATTTGTTGTAACTAACGAAGAAAAACAGTAAAAAGAAAAATTGCCGATAAATTTTGTAAAGGAGGGGTAAAGAGTAGAAGTGACGTGGAAAAGTGCCGTGCTAGGATTGGTTAGTGCACTAGTCACGTGAATACAGAGCAGGAGTGACGTAGAAAAGTGCCGCGCTAGGATTGGTTGGTTCATGGACGGTGGAAATTGTTCTGATTGGTACGTTAGTGTGAATCGCGCTGTAATTGGACGAAGTTCCGTACACAGAAACAGCGTTAGAGTAAAGAGAAAACAAATAGAAAACATGCCGTATTACGAGTATGAAAGGGAGAGAACGTTATGGACAACGTAAATTAAAGAATTTCTTTAAGAAAGACAAAAAGGTTGTGACTAGAGAGGGACAAGTAATTCCTCCGCCGAAATCAGCAGCTTCACATATGATGCTGAAATATGGATATCATACGTGCATATGGTTGGATAATTGGGTAAAATATACAAAGAATGATGGAGCATTGGCTTTTCCTGAAAATGGTTCTCTTTAATGTAGCGATTTTACTGGAATTTAAAAGAAAAGATGCTTAAATTGGAACCTAGACCTAGACCGACACAGTTTGAGGCTTTAACAGAATGGGAAGATGAGATGTACGAGAAAGAAAGATTCAGAGGTATGAAAGGTTATGAGTTCGTGCCCGGAAGATTGTGGGGAATGAATCATGAGGACAGAATAAAACGATGGAGATGTGCTAACATGACAGGAGGTTTGTTTCCAGCTTTTACAGTTGAGGAAGGGACTAAGAAAAACGGACTGAGAAAAAGAAACATTTAGAGAGAGAAAAGTATATGCATGAGAGCGAAACGGATGACGAGTTGCTGGAAGATATATTAAATAAAAATCCACCTCCGTATCAGCAGAATTCTACAGTGGTGACACCAAATGCGCCACCAATAGAAACTATGCGAAATAAAAGTCCAGAAAAAAGACAAGAAATAAATAGGTCACAAGAACAAATAAGAACTTCCCAAAATGAGGGAATAGAAAATGATAGTGCAAGAGAATTGGCAAGGACAACAAAAGAATTAACTGAGAAAATTAGAGAATTAACCAAGAATATGGAAGCAGTTACCGCACTCGTAACAATAGGTCCAGTAATACCAGTTTTCGAGAATCAGAAAATTGATGAACGATCTTTGGTGATTCCCTTGAGTTCGCAATTCCAAAGAGAAAAGGAAAGAATGGAAACAAGTCCAGGAACGAGCAATTTGACTAGTGCTTACAGACCAAGTCCACCTGAAAATTTGACAGTGAATGAGTGTAGCGGTAGGAAAATGCCTATGGTAACTGAATCTGCAACAGTGACACCTGAAAAGAGTGGAAATTGGACAGAAATAAATAGTACTCCTATAGGTCCGACTCCTGATGAGTTAAATGAGTGGATAAAAGCTTTTAAAATAAAAGAAACAGAAGAAAAACCATTAGATGTGATCAGATTGAAAATTGACATGGAAGAATTAATTCTAGGAACGTATTGGTACAGAAAAGATAAAGAATTATCAGGATGATGAAATAATGTTTCTGTGCAAAAGTATAACATGGAGGGCAAAGAATTTACATGACAAACTAGAAGAAGTGGCCGGTGAGATTGGAATAGATTTTGCAAAAGTAAAAACGTTGCAGAAACCATACAGAGTAGATTTTTGTGAAAAAGATATTGAAAATTTGAATACAGCAGGAAGGTTGACACAGATAAAAGAGTTGATTGTTTTGTTGAGAAAATGGGGTGATGTAGACAGATGGAAGGTTAGATGGACAAAGAAGAATGAGAAAAGCGTAGACAAAGGTTCATTGGCTTTTATGATAACAGAAAAGGAACATGTTGTTAAAGAGTACCCTATGAGAGAAACTCCAGGTGGTAGTTATGTGCATGTTCCCTGGACTAGGCAGGACATCCTGTCATTTACAAATGACTTTCCAAAGTTAAGAGAAAAGCCAGTTGAGTGGTACCGACAGGTAGAAAGGTTTGTAAAGGTCTCGAAAGTGTTGTGGATAGATTTGGATGGATTGTTTGACATAGTGGTACCAACGGATCTGTGGTCAGAATGTAAGATTACAGTTGACTGGCCAACTACAGAATATCCAAGAGATCCTAAGACAGGAGCTCCAGGACCAGATGTGATGAAGAAATACGACAAGGTGATTACCTTTTTGAAAAATAAGATTCCTCCAAAAGAGACAGATTGGGTTAAGATTGATAGAACTACACAGGAAAATAAGGAGAGTGTACATGCATATTATGAGCGATTGTTGTTGGTTTTCAAACAGTATAGTGGTTATGAGGAATTAAGTGAGAAGGATATGAGTCATTTTGTATACCGATTTGTATTTGGCTTGAAACAAGAAATAAGTGATATGATTAAGCAACATATGATAAACTGGCAGAATGCAAGTGTAGATGAGGTGCTGAGGTATGCTAAGTATTGTAGTGATGAAATAGAGAGTAAACAGCGTAAGTTGAAAGAAAAAGCAATGTGGGCACAAGTGAAAGTGGCAGAAAACAAGAAGCCCAATTGGATAATAATAATGGAAACGAATCAGGACAGAATAAGATGCGACCAAATATAGGTAAAGGAAAAGGACAAGTGAGTCTAGAAGAGGCAAAGAAGAAATGGCCATGTCATAATTATGGAAAATTAGGGCATTGGAGAAATGAGTGTAAGTTCCCACCTAAACCTAATCCGGAACATCAATCATTAACTCCACAGGTGCAGAATGAGGTAGTTGTTCAACAAAGTCAGGTGCCACAACCACCACTTCCCAACACTGTTAACCAGCAAAGATACAGTACAGAAACAGGATTCTACGGAGGAGAGCAGGTAACACAGTTGCCGAGAGCAGCTAACATTTCCCAGTATTGGTTGCATCAGAGTGAGGATGACCCGGATGAAAGTTTCTGACGGTGCGCAAGAGAGGGGAAAGAGTGCGTGCTTGGCGCAACTCTAGAGGTAGATCAGTCTGGTCCCTTTGTGGATGGAGAAGTGAATGGAGCAAACGTAACATTCCTTGTCGATACTGGAGCTACCCGTTCTACTGTTAGGTCAGTGGAAATTCGAACCTTCCTCTCTCAGGTGAATGCATCCAAGTGGTAGGAGTAGCCAATCAGCAGATTAAAACCCCACTTACTGAATTGGTAGAAGTAAAAATTGGTTCTTTTAGAAAAATGCATAAATTTGTAGTGTGCGATTGTAGTCCTGTAAATCTTCTAGGTCGTGACCTTTGTGTAAAATGAATTGCACGATTTATTGTACACCAGAAGGAATAGGTTTTCAGACTTCGGATGAAGATGTTTTGTATAAAGTAACTTTGATGAATCAAGAACCTGAAACGAATGGTTTATTTCCTGCATTTGATGCAGAAAAACTTCCAGAAGAACTAAAAGGTGCAGTAAAAGAAAGTGTGTGGGATTTTACAGGAGAGGACATTGGATTAATGAGAGAAGTTGATCCCGTAAAAGTGACAGTGAAAGAAGGGATAAGTTATCCAAACACGCCACAGTACAAATTAACTCCAGAAATAATTGAAGGAATAACTCCTGTGATAAATAAGATGATTGAACAGGGAATTCTGAAAGAAATCATGAGCAGTCCATGTAATTCACCTATTATGGGACTGAAAAAGCCAAATGGAACATACAGAATAGTACAGGATTTGAGAAAGATCAACAAAATAGTTGTACCATGCTGTCCAATAGTGCCAAACCCTGCAGTGATTCTATATCAAATTCCGCATGAAGCTGAGTGGTACACTGTGATAGATTTGTGTCATGCATTTTCTCTATTCCTTTGCATCCAGATAGCCAGCCATTATTTGCATTCCGTTTCGGAGAGCGTATTTTGGCATGGTGCCGAATTCCACAGGGGTATACAGAAAGCCCCTCAATTTTTAATCAGATTCTAAAGAGATCTCTGGAAGATTTAAAAATGCCAGAAAAATCAGTGATGGTGCAGTATATCGATGACCTATTGGTAGCATCGAAAACCAAAGAGGCATGTGTAAGTGACACAATTGCTTTACTGAACCATTTGGAGAAAAGAGGACATAAGGTGTCCCCTTCAAAATTACAGTTTTGTCAGAAAGAAGTCCAGTATTTAGGGCATAAAATTGAGAAAGGAGTGCGGAAAATAGCGACAGAAAGAGTAAGAATGATTCAAGGAATGAGAGCACCAATGACTCAAAGAGAGGTAAGAATGTTTTTGGGAATGGTTGGATATTGTCGACAATGGATAAGTGGATTTTCTTTGATTGCAAAACCATTACAAAACTGACAAAGAAAGATGTAAAAGACCCTTTTGAGTTAAACAAAGAAGAAATGAAATCTTTCAAAGAATTGAAAAAGAAACTGTGTGAGGCCCCTGCATTAGGCATGCCTGATTATGAGAAGGATTTTGAGTTATACTGCAGTGAAAGAGATGGATGTGCATTTTCAGTACTGGTACAAAAACACGGCACCATGAAGAGGCCTATAGCTTACTTTTCAGCTGTTTTAGATCCTATAGCAAAAGCATGGCCTGGATGTTTGAAAGCAGTTGCTGCTACTTGTGTAAGTCTGGAACAAAGTGAAGGTATAGTGATGGGGTATCCACTGAGAGTATATGTTCCCCATTCAATAGAAATTCTTTTGACAAGAACAAAAACACAGTACATGACATAGTCGGCTGACTAAGTACGAAAAAGTCATCTTGAGTGCAGAAAATGTGACCATAGATAGATGCATAAATGTAAATCCTTCGACATCATTGCCAGATGAAGAGAGTATAATTGAACAAGATGAAGTAGATCATGATTGTCTGAATGTGCTGGAATATTGCACAAAACCAAGAGCTGACATAAAAGATGAACCGTTAAAGGAATCCGATTATGTCATGTTTGTAGATGGTCTCATGTTTACGCACAAAGGAAGGAGTGTTAAGCGCAGCTTATGCAGTATGCACAGTGGCAACTGTGATGGAAGCGTCTTGTCTGAAAGGAGTTAGGTCAGCCTAAGTTGCGGAACTAATTGCTTTGATTCAAGCATGTAAATTGGGAAAAATTTACTGAATCACGATTGTGACCGATAGCCAATATGGTTTCGGCATCGTACATGATTTTGGCCAGATTTGGTCACAAAGAGGATTTTTGACATCTGCAGGAACACCTATCAGAAATGGAGATTATGTTAAAAACTGCTTGAGGCGATACAGCTGCCTAAACAAATAGCTGTAGTGAAGTGCAAGGCGCATAAGAAAACGAAGACTACATAGCGGTCGGCAATAATTATGCTGATGAGATCGCTAGATATTGTGCGGAAAACATGGCGTCCCTGAACAAAAATAGAGAAAGGGAGCATGTCTCTTGTCCTTTGCTTTTCACTAACGCAGTCGAAACATGGGATGAAGTAAGGCAGTTACAAGAAACAGCAAGAGATGAGGAAAAGGATTACTGGATTAAAGCAGGATGTAGAAGACAGGAAGATAATGGAGTGTGGGTATACAGAGATGAAAGACCAGTTATGCCTGATAGCATGATTGCAGACATGGCACGGATGTACCATGGACAAGCTCATATTGGGAGAGATGCAATGATCAGACTTTTTAGACAGACCTGGTATAACCCAAAATTCAGAGCCATTGCTGAAAGTCTTTGTCAAAGATGTCTTATTTGTCAACAGTTTAACCCAGGAAGGAAAACCGTAGTGAGTCTAGGAACAATAGGACGAGAAGGAGGTCCATTCACAAGGATACAGATGGATTTCATTGAGATGCCCCCTAGTAACAGATTAAGATATGTTCTGGTGGTCGTCTGTTTGTTCTCTCGTTGGGTGGAGGCATACCCCACAAGAAGGAATGATGGAACAACAGTGGCAAAACTTATGCTACGAGAGTTCATTCCGAGGTATGGTTTTCCAGTCACAGTTGAGACAGATAGAGGAACACATTTTCAAAATGAGTTGATCCAATTGATTTGTGAAGCACTGAGTATTAAACAAAAATTACATTGTGCTTACAGACCAGAGGCTTCTGGGGTAGTAGAGCAGATAAATGGAACAATTAAAAACAGATTAGGAAAAATGTGTCAAGCTACAGGACTCAAATGGCCAGATGCACTGCCTCTTGTTCTGATGACCATCAGGAGCATCCCTGAAAAGAAAACGGGACTCAGTCCTCATGAAATGATCATGGGACGAGCAATGAGACAAGCCCACGTACCAGTCAACAAGTTATTAACAATAACTGATGATCTAATACTGGATTATTGCAAAGGACTGGCTGATGTGGTGCGTTCTGTGTTTCATCAGGTTGGACCGGATGCGACCACTCTTGAAAGAAAACCAGCCCACGACTTGAATCCAGGAGACTGGGTCCGTATTAAAGTCCACAGGAGAAGAAACTGTCTAGTTCCACGTTGGGATGAGCCAAGACAGGTAATCCTAGTAACAATGACTGCTGTCAAGTGTGCAGGAGTGAAGAACTGGGTTCATGCCAGCCACACAATCAGAATTCCAGAACCTACAGATCGACATGTGAGTCGGCGTCTGGAAGTGTGGGATAAAAGTTTAACGGCTGGAACAACCAAGATAAAAGAAAGGGTGCCAGAACTTGAAGATCGACCTGAAAGTCGACATCTGGAGACCCCAACGGAAAACACCTCTAGAGAAGAAGAGGAACAAGAAGAAGAAGAAGAAAGAAATTCAGAAGTTCCAGAACTTGAAGATCGACCTGTAAGTCGACATCTGGAAATATCTGACACAACTTCAGGATCTGATGATTCAGCTGCAAACTGGGAAGAATTCCGAAAGAGAACTTGGGGTTATAAACCAATTAGAGAAGAAACTGAGCAAAAATTGAGTTAGATGAACAACCAAGTACAAGTTATAGTGGAAATCCTTCAGAAACAATATTAATAGATGAAGTAGGGAAAGAAGTACACAAAAAGTTAGAAAATCGAGAAGAACCCCGAGGAGCAATAGGGATAGATAGAGAAACAGGAGAACAGGGAAATTCAGAAACAGATAAGGAGGAAAACACCAAATCGGAAGAACCCCGAGGAGGGACAGTGATAAGGGAAAACAAAAAGGAGAAGACAGATCCACCAGTAGGAGATGACGAGATTATAAGTTTCAAAATAAGAGACAATAGTGAGACAGTTGAAACAGAAACAGAAGAAAGTGGAGGAGAGGAAAAAGCAAAGACTGAATCAAGAAAAAGAAATTGGAAATCAGAAAGAGAAGAAAGAGAAGGTGAAGCCAAAAGGCCAAGAAAAGGAGATAATTGGCCCAACAGCTATGTAAGAAAATTGAGATATAGAATAATAAGAGCAGAAGATGAAGATGCTGAACAAGTAAATGAGGTGACAAGTCAAAAGGGACAAGAAAAACCCAGTGGAAAAAGATTACAAAAGTCCAAAAGGACAAAGAAAGTGAATTCAAAATTTAAGTCACCTGAGTGGCTGTATATTGCATTAACTGATTACAAAGAAGAAGAAGAAAACACTCACGGAAACCAGAGACTGAGAAGTCGGATGGGAAAAGGTGAGATGCAACGAAACTGAAGTGAAGACTTATAGTGCTTCTGCCGGACGTGACAAATTTACTGGACGTGACAAATCACCGGATGTGACAACGAAAGAATTCTGGAGAGAATTAAAGAAAGTACCAAGCAAAGACTTTTGAAAGCAGAGTGGCGTCTAAGTCATCTTGAGGTGTAGTGACACAATTTTCTGAAACTTAACAAATAGAAAAAGCAAAATGGAAAATAATAGCGATAGAAGAGATAAATGTGAATTTATAAAGAGATGGTGCAAAATGTGCTGCTTTTGTACAGGGTTATTAATGACCATATGGATAGTTTTAGCAATCACAATTCCTATTAGTGTAGCTGTGATAGAAGCAAAGAATGATACTAAACAAGAAAAAAGAAACTAATATTAAAGAACAAGTTGTTTTAAGAAGTAGTGCAGAGTTGCATAAGGATAGGTCAGTAACAGATTTCTCAAAGAATGTTTTTACAAAGTTGTTGTATGAGTACGTAAAAACAATGGAAGTAAGAGATTGTTATGTTTGTATGCAGTTGCCTGCATCAGTATCGGAAGGTGTGACTTATCATCACTTACCTTTGACTTATGGAATAACATGTAGTGTAATAGCAAGTTTATTTTATAAAACAGGTAGATTAGAATCTTATTATACTGATATAGATAAGATATTTGCAAACATTTCAGTAGTACCAGAACTTAACAAAGTAAAACCAGCAAACGTTTTAGGAGAATTCTTTGTAGAACATAGAAAATTAACGTTAGAAGAAATAGTTAGTAACAACCTTACCTGTGAGTTAAAGAAAGAAGAAAAAGTATTTTTGGATATGGTTGAAGAAAGAAGAATGAAATTTCAAAAGAAGCAATAAAGGAGGAAGGAAAACGTTTATGGACGTTTGAGGAAGGAAATCATGAAGGGAAAAGGATAAATGCAGCAATGACTTTAGATTGGCCACAAACAGGAAAGTTGTGCATTAAGAGAAATAAGACAGTCTATGACAATTACTTTGTAGGTTCCAGTATCTGCCATGACAATTATCAAATTCTGGGAGGTTGGGGATTCAAAGGTGGAAAGGACCCAATATTTCCAGGTATCTATTATATTTGTGGGAATAGAGCTTATTACAGGTTACCAGACCATTGGTATGGAACTTGCTATGTAGGCCTGGTCTTTCCAAAAAAATTCACATGGACAGAGAAGAAAAGGGAACATACAAGATGATTAATAGATTTACACGTAGAAAAAGGGAAAGTTTTTCAGAAATTGTAGGTGATATTTTTGGAGCATTAATACCAGCAGTGGGAATATCTTTGAATGCATTTAAAATTCGAAGTTATCCACAGTAGTAGATCGTTTGTCTACAGATACTGCGGGAGGGTTCTTAATGGTAAATACCGAAATGGTTGCCATGAGAGCTATGGTGATGCAAAATCGGCTTGCCCTTGATATTCTTTTGGCAAAAGAGGGTGGAGTCTGTGGAATGTTGAAAGTCCAACATTGTTGTACTTACATTCCGGATAACAGTGAAAATATACAGAAGTATATTACAAATATTACAAGTCTGCACAAAGAATTAGTTCCACTGGAGGTTGAAAGTGTTTTGGGAAAACTTGGTAGAGGGTTTTCCTCAGTAGCAAATTGGTTAACTAGGATGAGTAAACTAGTAATAGGGAAAGTTATAATAGTAGCAACTATAGTGATATTGTTAGCCATGACATTGAAAATAGTAATAACATGTATAAAGAGAAAAGTAAGACAGAATAAGATAAGAAGAAATAACAGAATAATGTGAGAAAGAGAGAGAGAAATGGGTGAAATTGAGTTGGAGAAAATGAAAGAAAGCATGTATAAAGAGACTAAAAGGCAAGATGAAGAAGAGACAGAGATATGAATAACAGAAAGTAAAGGATGAAAGACATGCTGCCTGAAAAGAAGTATGACTTGGGTTTTATGTGGTGATTTAAAAATCACCAAAGGGAGTAGTTGATGGAGCAGGGAAAATAAAAAAATGTAACCCCTAACAAATTATATAATTAATTAATTAAAAAATGTTCGTTTAAATGTATTAATCAACATTGTATATGTGGGAATGGTAATATGCCAATGTATGTGCTAAAAATCTATTAATGAATGTCCGTGTGTCTAATCATAACGTAAGAATAAAAAGCGTACTAAATAAAATAAATGCATGTTTGTGCTTCATAGAAATAAAATGTGTCGTTGCAAAAACAATAGTGATGGTAAGTAAGGAGCAGCTTAAATGTCGCTTTTTGCTAGGTAACAACTAATTGGGGTACGTAGACGGGGAGGGAAACGAAAGGGATATTTTTCTCTATTTTAATTATGTTTTATTTGCCTCAAATTAGTGCTTCTAAAG
This sequence comes from Calotriton arnoldi, assembly GCA_963921515.1. Classification (NCBI taxonomy): domain Eukaryota; kingdom Metazoa; phylum Chordata; class Amphibia; order Caudata; family Salamandridae; genus Calotriton; species Calotriton arnoldi. Next base: position 44,261 of record CAWUFW010002629.1, read on the forward strand.
TAGAACCGAGTGGCGAGATAAAATGGCCGCCAGTGGGAAGATGTGCGCAGGCGCAAGGGGACACGTGGTACGGGATGAGATTGAAGAAATCTGGAACCTCGTGATGTCTCTGAGAGGCTAGGATGCAAGAAATGGTCAAGGCTGGTGTGACCTAATTGAACTGATAGTGTGCCGTGATGATCAGGAGAGAGTCCGTGGGAAAGGAGCCCAAGAGAAAGGACAATGACTGCGGAGTTCTTGAATGTGTCAAAAGAAGATACAAATGGACTGATCGAATCGGATGGAAATGTTTAAGCGTATGGGAAAGGAAATGATCCAAGGACCCTTGAATCCAAGAGAACTTGATTAAAGAATGAATAAGCTGACATGCATGGACCAATGAAAGAAAAGCGTGATATTAATGTTGCAACAGTTAGTTAGCAAAGTTAGAATTAGGGTATAAGAGGGCCTACTCTTAGTGGGAGGGGTCAGTTCCAGGGAGTTCCAGAGAGTTCCAGTCAGAGTTCCAAACAGTTCGAGAGTCGTGGTTGCAGTAGAGGAGACGGGTTGCAGGTAGCTGATGCTGACGAGCTGAAGTTGCTGTTGCTGTCTTAACTTTACAGTTGAGTATGAGAATCAGGCTATTTCTAATCCCAAAGTTAGGTTAGAAATCATTAGGCTAAATTAGGAAGCTAGGCAGGTAACTAGGGTTTTGGCTTCATGACAAAATTTCCTTTTCTGCAATAAATTGGTTATGCTTAATAAAATTGTGAATTTAAAAATGAATAATTGAATAAAGTATTAAATTCTTTCCATGCTTTTAAAATTATATAAAATTTAAGATTCTTTAAACCCAAAATGACTCAGTGGTTATTTTCCTAAATGATTGTGACATGAGTAATTGGTTGATTGTGATTCAGCTGGTCTTAATCACTATGAACTAATTTCTTAAATGAATGATTCATCGACAAAACAATGAGCAGGAATATCTTAAGAAATAACTAAAAGAAAGTGACAAATTAAGGTAAATAGATATCCTTGCTCTTCCAGCGGTACACAAAATGGTGTTCTCCATTTAGTTCTCATGCTTCTCCTAGGAGTACAGAATTTCATACAGGTGTAAAAGGAAATCCAGGTGTGTGTGTGTGTGTGTGTGTTAGGCGATGTTTATGGACCCCATCGTCATGAGGATATGAGAAATATAGTTTACCCCTGGATGACCTATAAGTAACCTGGGAGGAGAATAATTTTCATTGTACGCGCTGCATCAGACGCATTTAAAGCAACAGCAAGAGAGTTCATTATTAGCTATGTTGCCAAAAAACGTACTATAGCCCGCAACCGCTCTAATGAACTTTTTCATGAGATAAAGAGACTGGAGCAATCCTACTATTCATCCAACTCAAAGGAATGTTTGGCTGCTCTTCTGAAGGCGAAACTTCAATTCAACAAAGACACCACGAATAATGCTTCTTTGTACTTATTAAAATCTAGTGCGAAATTCTATGGTGGCCAAAATAGAGCAGGGAAAATTTTGGCTAATTATTTGAAAATTAAACATAATAAGTTAAATGTTGAGTCTATTTATGATGAGCATTCTAATTTAAAAATTAAGGATTTAGACATAGTAAACGAATTCTCCTCCTTTTATAAGTCCTTGTACACTGCAGAAGCACACTCCACAGATCTCTTGTTATCACAATTTTTCTCAAATATTCAGAAACCTGTACATACTCCTCCAGATCTCTCCATATTGGAAATGGACCCAACGGCCAAGGAACTTCTAGAAGCCTTACAACATCTCAAAAGGATAAGGCACCAGGCCCAGACGGGTTCACAGTTGAATTTTATATTCATTTTTCTAAATTGCTAATTCTCAAACTACATTCTTTGGTGCAATCCTTTGCTTTTCCAATTCTGCTACCGGTTCTTTCTCTGAGGCACACATTTGTCTCATACCCAAAGAGGGCAAGGACTTGAAGTATTGCAAAAATTATAGGCCCATTTCTTTGGTCAATATTGATTACAAAATCTTTTCAAAAGCCTTGGCTCTTCGATTGGAATCTTTTTACCAAATTTATTAGGCAAAGAACAATCTGGTTTTGTGAAAGGGCGGCTCATCACAGACAATACACGGCTCTTTTTTGATGTTTTATCCAAATCATCTCACTATAAACAATCTCTTGCAGCAATTGCCTTGGACGCGGAGAAGGCATTCGATAGAGTAGAATGGCCTTACCTTTTCTATGCCTTGAGATGGTTTGGTTTTGGCCCTAAGTTTGTATCTCTTATTTCTATACTCTATTCGAATCCCCGCGCCGCTGTTTGTGCGAATGGTTTGGTCTCTCCTTTTTTTGACTTGGGTAGAGGGGTTCGTCAGGGATGTCCTCTGTCTCCCTGCCTTTTCAATTTGGCTCTGGAACCTTTTCTATCAAAAATTCGTCAAAACCAGGACATACATGGATTTGAACTTAAAACAGCCCATGTCAAATTCGCAGCTTATGCTGACGATATATTGCTTTTTATATCGCAACCAGCTCAATCTATTCCTGCTTTTTTAGCAGAAGTTCACTTCTTTTCTTCTGTATCAGGATACAGGTTGAACACTGATAAGTGCGAGATTTTGCCCCTTACCAAATATACTTTCAAAGACGATTTTGCTTCTTCTCATTTTTCATGGAGTCCCAAACATATTAAATATCTTGGAATGCATTTTGCTCCTGTAATCCCAGACACAGGTTCCCTTTGTATGAATTAATGTATTCAAAAAATTTCTGATTTGACAGCTAGGTGGCATCCTTTGTATTTGTCTTGGTGGGGTCGCCTGGACACAATTAAAATGATGCTATCCCCTATAGTGCTATATACCATTTCAAATCTTCCAGTACCTATACCGGCCAAATCGATTAAAAAGATTAACTCCCTTCTCTCCTCCTTTTTATGGAAGAATGGGAAACATCGCATGTCATTGGCCAAATTGACACGCCCTAAATCAGAAGGGGAGTTAATTTCCCCAATTTTTTATATATCACAAATCTTTCCTACTACGCCAATCTGCATATTGGCTGAGGGAGACAGTAAATGAGTGTCCTCTGTGGACTCTTGTTGAAAGTCAATTTTTATCTCCCTTTTCCTTTCACGAATATCTCTCCTTTTCCCGCAAGCCACAGTCTTTATCTACTCCGATAATTAAACTCACATCCCTACTCCTAGGATCAAGCTCTCCCTTGATACCGGACAGCTTTGGTTCCCTGTGCAACTTACCCATTTGGCATAATAAATCCCTGTTGATTCGGGAAAGACCTTTCTATTGGAAATCTTGGAGACAGAAGGGTTTGATCTGGGTTCATCAATTGTTTTCTCAGTCAAAATTTATATCCTTTCCCTCACTTAGCGCATTATATGGTCTACCTGTCTCATTCCTACCCAAATATAATCTCCTTAGAGAGGCGGTGCTGGACATTTCTACCAGATTTACTACTGCATCAGTGAATACCTACTCCGTTGCTTCAAATCATGACATCCGTACCTTACTTCATACCCAACCCAGAGCCTCTGTTCTTTACACCCACTTACACTCCCCTCGTACTGATGGACAAAAATCTAAGGTGGAAATTGCATGGGAGCATGATTTACAAGTGTCTTGGCCAGACTCCTTATGGAAGAAAATCTGGATAAAGATAAGAAGGTCTTCAAGAGCTGCCAATATCACACAAACATTGTTTTTTATTTATAACAGGCTTTTGCTTTCCCCAATTATACTGAGCAAACAATATTCCTCAGTAGCAGATAGTTGTTGGACATGCTCTTCTCCAGGTGCTGATTTGTTTCATATGTTATTCTCCTGCTCTGTTGTCCACAGTTTCTGGAAACATGTATGGTCCCAAATTAACTCAATTTTCAGTACTAGTTTTTCGTTTACCTTCATTAATGTGTTTCTGGGAAGCCTCTCCCGATCTGGAAAGAATGTTCATCAAACGTCAGAATTGTTGATTTGTTATTAGCAGTTGCCTTTCAGCAAATCACCAAGAACTGGAAAGACGCTACTGGGTTCTCTTATCAGGCTTGGTGGAACGCAGTTTGCCACAACCACAGGTTAGATACCTCTTATGTATACCCTATCTCTTTGGCGCCCAGACGCCTGAACCTATGGTCACCTGTTACAATGTTTATTGATGCCCATGCTAGGAGTTCTTCTATGTTATTGCCATCTGAACAAGAAGTCCTTAAACCACCATGATACCCTTGTACATTCCTATACTTAATTTTGATATCAATTGTATTCAAAGTATACTTTAAATGTACTAGTCCCGAATCTCACTGTTCTACGTTCCAACCTGTGTAACTGTTTTTTTTTTTAAATTCATCTTGTATTCTTTTAATCTCTGTAATATGATGACATATGTTTAACTCAAATATTGTTTGCTGGCACCTTTAATATTCTAATAAACTTTTCTTTAAAACTTAAAAAAAGCATGCATCGTACTGGTGTTATTGGGTATAGTGCATGATGGATGTTGTAGGCTGGTTTATTTATGACGTAGAAGATTCTCCACGACTCTGATGGGCCTTCTTTATGTTACAGTGACCCCTGAGGAAGGGCCCCTGGCCCGAAATGCATTGGGTTTTATAACAGCATTGTTACCCAGGATGTAAAGCGAATTCTGTCGTGCTTTGGGATAAAGGCCTGGATGGGCATGTCTCTGGCATTTGAAGCTTAGAATTGCGTTACCTCTGTTTCGAAATTGACTGAAAAATGCTGAAGAAACATGGATTACCTGGATGAACACTGGATTGTAGTTTCTTGACCTTTTGAAAATTGAGTCAAATGCAGTGCAACATGAAGCTGGTGCGTGACGACGCACCAGATAGTTTTGACATATTTATGTGCTATTGGGACAAAGCACACTTCTGGCTTGCACACAAAAATTTATCATTGAAGATTTTTCAAAACTGTATATGTCGAGTTTAATTGGCGTGCATTCCATCACTTCCTCTTGTCATTGTTACAATATTGTCCCTCAGACGGTTTGCACCCAGAGTTTCATTGTACAAATAGGACAACATTACTAACACTGGAGGTGCCCTGGGAACATGAGGTTACATCAAATTTCATCTGAAAGAAATGATTGTCAACATTAAATTATCAATCGTAGAGAACTGTAAACCTTTACACATTTTTCCTTATTTTATTTTTCACCACATTGTTTAATTGTATGAATCAATTAAGTTTCTCTGTAGGAATGAGATGGGGATGAGTAGTTTTCTGCACGTGTACCTTTTCTATGTTTCCCTTTTTGGTTCACTTTTCTATGTCTACCTTTTTCTGGTTTTTTGCCATTTAGAGAGTTACTCCATTTGATTGGTTGCACCTGGGGAGTTTAGAATGGGTTTAAAACGAGCAGTTTATTTCACACACAACTTTGTTGGTTTTATGCACGGCAACGTGGCGGAGCACAGCGTTGAGCTACCGTGATTTGAGATTTCACATCGGTGGGTCACGCAAGTTTATTGTCAAGTTTGTGCACTAAGTTTAGTTTAGCACGGATTATAAGACAACTTATTTTTGTGTTTACCTTTGTTTGATTCACATGCAGGAGTTTAGATATATTTCTTACAAATATTGACTTTATTTTACATAGAGTACATATGTTGGTGTAGTTAGGCATAGTGCATGATGGCTGTCGTGAGTTCAAGTTTGTGCACATGGTTCTGTTTAGCATGGGATAGACGATTTTTTATTTCTTTGTTATTTCATCTTATTCACAGACAGCGCACAACTTTTCCCGCAAGCATGGTTCTTTATTTATTAAGCATGCATCGTACTGGTGTTATTGGGTATAGTGCATGATGGATGTTGTAGGTTGGTTTATATATGACGTAGAAGATTCTCCACGACTCTGATGGGCCTTCTTTATGTTACAGTAACCCCTGAGGAAGGGCCCCCGGCCCGAAATGCATTGGGTTTTATTACAGCATTGTTACCCAGGATGTAAAGCGAATTCTGTCGTGCTTTGGGATAAAGGCCTGGATGGGCATGTCTCTGGCACTTGAAGCTTAGAATTACGTTACCTCTGTTTCGAAATTGACTGAAAAATGCTGCATAAACATGGATTACCTGGATAAACACTGGATAGTAGTTTCTAGATCTTTTGAAAATTGAGTCAAATGCAGTGCAACATGAAGCTGGTGCGTGACGATGCACCAGATAGTTTTGAAATATTCATGTGCTATTGGGACAAAGCACACTTCTAGCTTGCATGCAAAAATGTATCATTGAAGATTTTTCTAAACTGTATACGTCGAGTTTAATTGGAGTGCATTCCATCACTTCCTCTTCTCAACTTACTAAAAGTAGCATTTTCAGAATTGCTTTTTAAAATCCGACTTCAACATGAATTAGGATTTTAAATTCCAGAGACACCAAACATGAACTGGTATCTCTTCCCATTTGGAATTTACACTTATAAAATGTTATAAGGCAACTTCAATGTTATCCTTTGGAAGCGATAGGCCTTCCAGTAGTAAAAACCACATTTAAGAATTTTTCTCTACCAAGACATGTGAAACTTAAAAGTACATGTCAAACTTTTTAAATGCATTGCACCCTGCCCTCTGGACTGTCCAGGGCTACCCTGCAGGTGACTTATATTTACTAAAAATGAAAGTTTGAGCCTGGTATAGGGTTTATTGTGCCAAGTCAACATGGCAGTTTAAAACTGCTCACACAGGCTCTGCAATGGCAGGCCCAAGCATGTTTAAATAGCTACTTAAATGGGTGTCACAATCAGTGCTGCAGGCCAACTAGTAGCATTTAATTTACAGATACTGAGCACATGTAGTACCACTTTACTAGGGACTTAAAAGTAAATTAAATATGCTTATTGGGTATAAACCAATTCTACCATGTTTTAAAGAGAGACCACAAGCAGCTTAGCATTGGTTAGTAATGTTAAAGGGCAAAGAGTCCTAGGACCAGTAAAAATGAACTCCGCAAAAAAATAGGAGTAGAAAGGCAAAAAGTTGACCCTGCGGGAAGGGCCAAGTCCAACTGCTCTGCATACATTCGGTTCGAAAGCAGAAAAACTGAACTGTAATATGATTTTTAATGCACCATGTGAGTCGTTTGCATTGACAATCATTTGCAGAGGGAGCAGTAAGTGTGTGGGTGATGTGAGTCAAATACAGTTTTTCCCTTTGAGAGTGTATGCTGTGTTTTATCCAACATTTTTATTAACCACACTTTTAATTTGCTTTTGAAAAAAAGGGTTCAAAACATTTAAGTTTAACCCATGAAAAATGTTTACGGACGGGAACTGAAAGCCTATAATTTGTATGCATGTTAGCCCTCCAACAAACTCATAATCGAGTTGCTGACTGCATTGCCCATAATGCAATGTGGTAGGGTTTAAAAGTGCCGGAGGAGGCTGTTTCAGACTAATGGAGAAAATAATGTATACACACCACATTTTAAATATTATGGCAAATAATTGCAAGTTGCCTCTCAGTTAACAAAAGATTCCCTATTTGAAAACTAGTATCATGGACCCTATCATGATCCTGTTCTGCACCCACACACAAGCACAGAATGACGCCATGTGACCGGTTCGTAAGAAATCATGCTGTTCACCATGCATGAACAAACCTTTTAACCAGCAGCGGCCAATCCATACGGGCTGAGGGGCCATGCCCTCCACCTTTTTCCAGGAAAGAAGAGTGTCTTTAAGGCTGAACAAAAGTCAGCCTGAAAGACACACTTCTGGTTCAGGTAAGGCAGCCAGGAGCTAGACATGCACAAAATGCGCAGGCTCCTGGCTGCCTGGACTGAACTTTGCCAGGCTGAGGATTTCACAGCCCTGTGAGCCTGACCTCCTTAGCCTGGCAAAAGTTCTTTGAGGCCCTCTACCTCGTGGCAAGGGGGAGCATCATTGATTCCCTCGGACCTGGATGCTTCAATTTTAAGCCCTGAAGTGCCCAGGGCTGAGTGTCAATCAGTGACATCTCGTCACTAAGTGGAATGGGGTCAGTAGTCTCACTGACCCCATTCCACTCTGTCACGAGATTGGGACTGCCGCCTTCCCTCACTGGATGAGCCAATGAGGGAAGGCAGCAGTCCCAATCCTCCTGGTCAGCCAATGAGGGAAGGCAGCAGCCTCAATCCTCCAAAGCTCTCCTGTCGGAGAACCGCTGTTGAGGTAAATTTTATGTGTTTGTTTATGTTTAGTGCATTTGTGCGTGTATGTATGAATGTATGTGTATTTGTTAGTGAGTGTTGTGAATGGGTGTGTGCATGTGTGAATGAATGGGTGTGAGTGAGGTGCATGGGTGCGTGTGTGCTCCCTGCCCCCCACCCCCTTCCCTGGTAAAATTAGAGGCGTCACTGCTTTTATCTGTATGGGTTAGTGCAAAAGATGAAGACAGCACAGCTCAGAAATGCAGAACACTACTGACAGCTTTGTTTCCCATCTGTGCTGTCTGCATATCATGCACCAACTCAAATAGTTACCTGATAGGGTTGCATTCTAAGTGCTCCAGTCTCCTGTCTGGTGATTCTGCCTTCACTATAGTTACAGGTACCAGGGTTAGCATTAACTTCATGAGGCGGAATTACCAGATGTTAGAAATGAGGTCTTAAGGGCCCCCTTAGATATGAGGAAATACTGAGTGAATCAGTATTTCTGCGACTAATTCCCAGGTAATGCCTACTTTTCCCCCAGAATTTCACCAAGACATTTCAGTGGCTTTCAGCATCAAAAAACCTGAAGTGAAACAAAACATAACAAATGGAATAGTTGTGGTTTCTTATGCAGTTTGCTTTTTTATTGTTTGTGTAATAGAGTTTTATTGAGCAATTTTACAAATGAGTATTGATAAAGGTTTTTGGATTATTCTGTTGTCATCAATGGACTCTATTGGTTGCCATTTCACTATGATACTCTGGACACTTGGTAGTTTAATAGTTGCACTCGTGTTTTTTCTCATTGTGCTTAAAATGTCCTATATGCGTCATGGCCTGATGGTGCTGGTCCGCGTCTGGCGTTTGTTTCTGGTAAACGATTGTGGCACTAGGTTAGGGCACTTTTTGTGTGTATTATATCCATAATAATTGGTCATAAGTTGGTTGTTTCTTGTTACAGATTGCATTGATTGGAAGTCTCAGAATACTTTATCCATTTCGCTTTATGATGTGAAGTTTACTGTTTAACGCATGTGAAATCAACAACTGGCAGGTAAGTTGCAGTCTGCGGTCACATTTTTTACATTGGTAAGTTAGGCGAGTAGGGTGGCCTAAATTCCTTGGCCTCCATCAATTTCATATATTATATCTTCATTTTTTGTTTGTCTCTGAGCACAAATGACTCAATCCCCATTGTGAGTAGATGACATCAGTTGCATTGATAACTGGTTATGATGATGCACTTCATTTTTTCAGGTAATGCCTTTCTAGGTAAGGGTGTTGGACTCTATATTTGTGGATCAGCATAATAATATGTGATCACACAAATGTGTTGAGTGATCTGTTATGGCTGCTTTTCTCGGCTTTAAAAGTCTAGGGGGCATATTTACAAGCCCCTATTGCCACCACAGAATCACTTTTTCTGACGTTGTGGTGGAGATAGGGGCTTCGCTTAACGTGGCTTATCGCCGCCTTGTGAATAAGGCACCCTTTCACGCTATACTTACGTGAAAGGAGAGGGCAATGGGTGTTGCGGTGGGTGTTCCGCCACAACACCCATTGATTTTGACGCAGCCCCATATTTACAAGGGCAGCGTAAATATGGGGGAGTGCTAAAATTAACTCCTCCTATGCCGAGGGCACAATGGTTACATCCTCGGCTGCGGTGCTGCCTGAGGCTTTTTTTAAATTACAGTGTAGTGACGATTGGGGCGCATGGTGCGCCGACGTCATTAAACTGAAACTGAAATGAGCTGATCAGCTCATTTCAGTTTAATTGCATAAGTGCTCAGGGGCTATCTCAGCCCCCCGGGCACATAGGCAAATGAGAGAGGTATCATTAGAAAGGGGAGAGTTTCCCCTTTTCAATGATACCCTTCCCTAGTGGATCCCTGCTTGGGGATCACAACAGGAGGGCAATCCCCAAGCAGGGATCCACCCACTAGACACCAGGGAGGGGGGAGCGGCCCCTTGGGCAAGGGCATTTGCTCCCTCCATTAAAATTTGGCAAAGATCAGTCTTTCTGCCCCCCGGGGGACAGATGGGGGCAGTTTCCCCCAATCTGCCGCCCCCCGGGTTTGGCAGAAAGCACGCTAGGCACCAGGGATTCTTTGTGCTCAAATTTAGGGACGGGGGCTGCCCTAAATGGGCATTATAATGCCCCCCCCCACTGAAATAGTGGCACAGTCTTTCTGCCCTCCCTGGGAGACAGATCAGGGCAGTAGCCCCCAATATGCCCCTCCGGGGGTGCAGAAAGCACACTAGACACCACAGTTTTTTTTGTGCGCAAACGTAGGGGTGGGGGATGCCCTAAATTGACATTATAATGCCCCCACCCCTCCAAAATATTGGCACAGTCTTTCTGTCTCCCCCTGGGGTGCAGCTGGGGGCATTAGCCCCAAATCTGCAGCCCAAGGGGGGGGGCAAAAAGCACACTAGACACCAGTGATTTTTGCTTGTGAGCAAACATAGGGTTCGGGGCTGCCCTAAATGGGATTTATAATGCCCCCACCCCTCCGAAATATTGCCACAGTCTTTCTACCCCCCCCCCCGGGCTGCAGAGAGGGGCAACAGACCCCAATATGTCCCCTCGGGGGCAGAAAGCACACTAGACACCAGGGATTTGTCTTTTGTGCGCAAACGTAGGGTTGGAGGCTGCCCTAAATGGGCATTATAATGCCCCCCCTTTCCCAAATATTGACAGTCCCTCTGCCCCCCCCCCCAAGGGGTACAGATGGGGGCAATAGCCCCTGATCTCCCCCCGGGGGGGGGAGCAGAAAGCCTACTAGGCACCAGAGATTTTTTCTTTTTTTAATAGAGGGGTGGGGGCATGCCAATGCCCCCACCGCCCAACACAAAAGGGACAGTCTTTCTGCCCTCTGGAGGCAGTGGGGATTATTTCCTCCAATCTGCCCCCCAGGTGGGGCAGAAAGCCAACTAGACACCAGGCATTTTTTTTCTACCTAAAATAGGGGTGGGGGCTGCCCAGAATGGGCATGCAAATGCCCCCAACTCCCCCCAAAAAAGGGACAGTCTTTCTGCCCACCTTGAGGGGGCAGATGGGGGTTATTACCCCTGATCTGCCACCGGGGGGGCAGAAAGCACACTAGACACCAGGGATTTTTTTGCTGCCCATAATGGGTGATGCCAATACCCCCCAAAATAGCCCCAGTATTTCAGCCCCCCCCAGGGGGCAGATGGGGGCAATAGCCCTCGATCTGCCTCCAGGGGGGCGGAAAGCCCACTAAGCACCAGAGATATGTTTATGGGCATGTCAGGGAGCGGCTCCTTAGGCAAGGGTTGCTCTCCTTTTTTTGTGATCACATTTTGGCTGTTTCTGCCTACTTTTGGGGGCAGAACAGCGTTATTTTTCGGCTCATCTGCCCCCAAGGGGGCAGAAAACCACTAGACACTAGCGAAAGGTTTGTGTGTGTGTGAACTGGAGTTTGGCTGATGGTCTGTGTGTACTGGCGTTTGGCTGGCTATGTGTGAGCCTTCATTTTGCTGGTGGTGTGTGTGGACTTGCGCTTAGCTGGCAGTGTGTGTGGACTAGCGCTTGGCTGGCAGTGTGCATGGATTGTCCCTTGGGTAGCGGTCTGCGTGGATGGCACATGTCTGGCGGTGTGTGTGGACTGTCGCTTGGCTGCTGGTGTGCGTGTTCTGTCACTTGGCTGGTGGTGTATGTGGATGGCACTTGGCTGGTGGTGTGCATGGATGACACTTGGCTGGCAGTGTGACTTGCGTGGATCCTCCAGCGTTTTATTACCCAGAATCCCCTGCAAACCTTAAATTTAGCTAAAAAGTCACACTTTCCTCACATTTCAGTGTGAAATAGTTGTGGGATCACTGTGCCAGCACAAATTTCCCACCACCCAGCGTCCCCCTTGATCTCCTGATTAAAATGATACCTCACTTTTGTGGATGCCCAAATCAGAGAACCTAAAATGTATAAAATGAAAAACGGGGGGAACCAAACCAGGTCGGGTCGTTTATGTGATAGATAATTTTGATGTCTCTACAATTCGTTTTGGCCCCTCCCTGTTGTGGGCACTTGGTCCTCCCATACAAGTGAGGTACCATTTTCATCGGGAGACCTAGGGGAATACTGAGTAGTAGGAAATTTGTGTTGGCCCAGTGATCCCACAACTTTCCCACACAGAAATGTGAGGAAAATGTAATTTTTTAAAGCAAAATGTGAGGTTTGCAGGGGATTCTGGGTAAGAAAATGTTGGGGGATCCACACAAGCTACATCTCCCTGGACGCCCCTGGGTGTATAGTTTTCAGAAATGTCTAGGTTTGATAGGTTGCCCTAGATTGCTTAGTGGACCATAAGACAGGGGGCAATCATGCTAGTGCAGGACCTTTCTTATATGGCCACTTAGGAAATAAAGTCTCAACTGGGCAAGGTTAGCCATATTTCCTTTCATTTGGTGGGGGGGGTTATGTAGGAAGGTAGGATCTTTCTGCATAGTTACCCCCACTTTTTTCCTGGTGCTGTGCTGGTTTTTGACTAGTCTGACAGGGATCCTGCTAATCAGGACCCCAGTCTATCTGCTTTCTCCCTAAATTGGTTATGTTATGTACTTAGGTACCCTCCAGATTGGATACTGGGGTACCCTTATCAGTCCCTAGTATATGATACCCATGTACCCAGGGCATAGGTACCCCATAGGCCTCCCATGGGCTGAAACATGTATTATGCCACCCATGAGAGGCCATGCAAAATGGAGCCTACAGGCCTGCCATTGCAGCCTGTGTAAGATGGTGCATGCACCACTTACTTTCGATATAGATTTACTATATCCAAGGGTCACTACACTTAAAATCTATGTCACCCCTGTAGCAGGCCTTAACAATCCTGAAGGCAGGGTGCTTGGTTCTAAGTGAGAGGGTGCCACTGCATGAGCAGGACACCCCTGCAGCCTGCGGAGTCCATTCTCCCGGGTTAGTACTGCAGCCGTTTACGATATATAGAGTGGTATTATGCGAGTGACCCTATCGTGTTTGGTGTCAAACATTGTGGAATCATATGATTCCACCCCTCAGAAACGAGCTTTGTGAGGTCCCTGGTGTTCCCGGTACCAGCCTTCTAGTCCCGGGCAGCATAAAATGGTTGCTGCCGACCAGAGACACATTTCTGCCCTCCTGCTGCTGAGCCAAGCTCGAGCAGGGGAAGACAGAACAATAGGCATCCTGTCACAGGGAGGTGGGACCACCTCCCAGACAGGATTTAGTGTATTAGGTCTAGGTGCGTGCGCTTGCCAGTGACCGAAAGTCTGCGTGAGGGGCACATTTGGTGTCCCTGTGCATAGTCCAGTTCAAACCAGTCCTGGGAGCCGTTGGCTCCTGATCTGGTGCGAAACTGGACAAAGGACATGGGAGTAACCTCCCCGCTGTCCAGACCCTCCCCTGGGAGGGTCCCCTGAATCTGTCCAACCCTCTCTCGTGGGTACAAAAGTGCTTACCTGGCTGTAGGACCCTAGATTTGACATGGACAAGATTCTGAACCAGAAACCACTGAACTTCGATCGTCTGTACACTCTGGACTTCGCTGGACTTCGTTTGGGCCCGACTTCATCTCCCTCTCAGTCCGAAGCATCGTCTGTGCCCGTGCACCATACAGGCTCTGTGCAGGACCTGTGGAGCATCATGGACAACTGAAGACATCTCCCTTGGAGTGAAAGAGTCACTCCCCTGCAACCGCAGGCGCCACATCACGATTGACCGGTCTGCTGCTCCTGAGCTCCTATGGACTCCAAAGGCTCCAGCAACATAGGAGGGGGGTTTCCAAGTCCGTCAAGGTCCGAGCTGCCCTCTCACCAATTCGGAGGTCAAAATCCCTCATGGGGGCTGCAATACCCATACCCCTGTGCACCGCGTTCATTTGCAAGTGCATATGCTTGTTGGCATTTCCAGAACAAGTGCCCTGGGCTCCAAGTAGCCCCAACCTCTGGCACCATTCCTTACAAAGAACTCTGGCCTCCACCCACCGAGTGCTCCGTGGGCTGTTGCTTTGTGAAACTGCTCGAGGTCACCTTGCGACTCTTGTGCCCCCGGCCTGTGGGTCCCCTTGAGGATCAACTTTGCTTTCCTTTGGCTCCCCTGGTTGCTCCAGGCTTGCCCCAACTCCCTTGTGTTTGGTGAGTCTCCTGGACCTTGCTGGTCCAACCTGTAACCTTCTTTGATCTTCTGCATGGGTTGCCATTGCCAAGGCTTGTTTGTGCTCCAGCCGGACACCGACCCCTCAGTACTCGACATCCTTTGTGGGACAGCTAGTATCCAGCTCCTGGTTGTCCTCGACACCTCCTGGTCCTGGTGGCTGCAAAGTCAAGAACCCCTCAATGCACCTGAAGCACCCAACATCGGTGGGCATTCGTCTACTGAGCCCCTGGTCACTCCTGAGTGACCCAGACTCTGCCCCCTCTGCTTTCAGGCACCCTTCAACACAAATCCACCTTTGGATTCCAACACACTTTTCTTCCTTCCAGCAGTGGCTCTTCTTCGAAGTCCTCCATTGAGTTCGACGGCAGTTTCCGACACCACTTCAGCCCTATGCACCCGGCTTCCCTGGGATAGGTAACTCTGGTACTACGGTATCCATGGGTGGGGTGGCTCTCCAACCTCCTAAGTTCCGCGGGGTTTCTTCGAAGTCCACCTGGAAGGGTCCTTAAACTTTAAAACTTCAACCACGACTCTCCCATAGAATTGTACGAAGCACGCGGTCGTGTTCCCACACTGCACCCGTCCTCCGTGGGGTCCCTACTTACTCACCTTGGGTGGTTCCTTGGGGTCCCAGCGATTCTACATCCTCTAGACACTGACTTGACTCGAGTCGTGGTTCTTATACCTCTATTTTAGTATACGGTTTGGTCTCCGCCTGGAGCCCACAGTGTATTAGTGCTATTTACTATTGTTTCTGTGCTACAGTATTGTGTGCTTTGGGATTATCTTCGTGTAGAAGATACTTTATTGTACTAGAGAGTGTTATATTAATAAATACATATTTTTATAGCTACTGTGTGATTCTCCTTTCATTTAACCAATGCTATAAGGTTGCATTCTGGTAAAACAAGCTGCTTAACATTGCTTCAAGAAAAAACCTGAAGGCTGCTCTCCACAGCTACCACTTGGATAGCTTTCTAAGGTTGTCTTTGACCTCTTAAATCACCATAAGGGTTGTTTGGACTGGTACAGGGTGCCCACTTTAATCAGTGGACAGCATATACTAGGCCAACTTCTCACAGTACTCCTTTGGAATGCACCATTATAATGCATTCCCATTTTGCATTCCAAAGCAGCGTCCGCAATCTTGTTTTCTACTGCTGCAGCCGAGTTCAGTAGTGTGTGTGTTTGTGTATGTTTGTTCTAGGCAGAAACCTGTGTACTCCAAATGGGGAGCAACTTGCAGTGGGATATGTAAAGAAAAGAAACAATGCCAAAAATATTTTCGTTCTGATTTCTAGACGAGGCAACCCAGGCATCCCACTAGCTCCACACCCTAGTGATGAATCATCATGTGCAAACAAAATTAAACAATGGTCTCTTTGGACCAGAGATTACTGGGATAAAGCGCACTCCACCCGCACAAGTACACTCCACCCGCACAAGGGTTACCAACCTGAACATAGGCCTCTGGCAACTAGGTTTAACTCCACTGTCTACAACTCAGAACCAGACGCAAATACATCGAACAATAACAATAGAGCGATCCAATTGACAAGGGATGCCCTGTTCACCAACAGCCACAGCAGAGCGAGGCAAAATCTGTATGTGCATCTGGAACATCAATGGCCTAGCTTACAAGACTGAGGACCACGAGGTACTAAACTACCTAAAAACATTCGATGTGATACTGCTCCAGAAAACCTGGAAAGATAAGGCATTTGAGCTTCAGGGGTACACGTCACACTTTGTTCCAGCAAGAAAGGGATCTGACTTTGGTCATCGCTCGGGGGGACTGATGATACTTGCCTCAATAACCACAATAGGAGAAATCTCATCCAAAGAGGCACAAATTGAAGCTCCAAGTGCCATCCAGGCAATGACGATAGCGCTTAAGTTCAACATGGAATGCCAGGAAATTATAATAATCAACACCTACGTGCACCCCAAACAAAAATCAAAAGCTGCAAAAGAGCTGGTTAAAGAACTGAAAAGGGTTATGGAAGAGCGGGACGCTGACCACATCATCCTGGCAGGCGACTTCAATTTACATCTTCTTGGGTCTGGGCAAGAGGAGGACCCTGTGCAAGACCTAACCACCACCTGGGGAATACCGAATCAGGGCCTAGCAAATATTGAGAAACCAACAAGATGCTCAAAGCACCTGCTTAGGAACTCGAACACCTAAACATGAGAGCACTGAATGGCCGCTTTGAGGAGGACAAGGAAAGGATCAATTATCAGCCACATCTTCAAACAGGGCGACAGGAAAGTTCCAAACAACTACCGTCTAATTGCTCTCATCGACATTGAGGCAAAGTATTACGCGGGAATAATCTTGGAAGAACTAACATCTTAAGCACCAGAAAACTCCATAATACCAATAAACCAAACCGGGTTTTGTCGTGGACAAGGAACCACCACTAATATCATGACGTTAGCCTTGTTGATGGACGCGGCTAAAGCAGCAAAGTATCCCCTATTTCTATGTTTTATAGACTACACCGCAGCCTTCAACCACATAGACTATGCCAAATTATGGCAAAAACTGGAAAGCTAGGGGTTACCAAAACCCCTTTTAGACCAGCTGATACTGCTACATACTGACACCAGGATCAGGATTAAACTAGGTGCAGGGACGCACCTCTCAAGGCAAATCTCCACCTCTAAAGGGTGCGTTCTAGCGCCTTTACTCTTCAACCTTTTCTTAGCTGATCTCCCAGGGGAATTGGACAAGAGCACATCACACGCCCCGAAACTGGGAAAAACTTGGTTGTCAAACCTGTTATAAGCAGACGACCTAGTGTTGATAAGTCGGACCCCATCGGCCTACAACATCTCTTGAACACCACCAACAGTTTCTCCCAGTGCAATGCTTTAAAACTGAATCTTAAGAAAACAAAAATCATGGCAGTAAACTTCCACACAAAGAAAAAAAATCAACTGGTATTTAGACGGGCAATGCCTGGACCAGACGGCCAGCTACAAATATCTAGGAATCCTCCTGGATCATAAAAGCTCATCCAAACTCCAGCTGGAGTCCGTGCAGAGAAAGGAAACCATGACCTACCTAGCGATGAAGCCCCTGAAGAAAATGTTGCCCGATCTAACACTCGACCCTTTGCTACAGGTGATACGTGCAAAATTACAACCAGCGCTAACGTACGGGAGCGAATCGCTAAAAGGGAGAGATGCTGCAGCCTTGGACAAAGTAATAACTAACACCTACAGAGCAATTTTTCATCTTCCAAATTGTCTCACCGGCCCAATTACGCTTAGAATTTGGGCTTCAAAAACAATCAGTGGAAAGGAGGGGAGCGTATTTAAAAAGTTGGCACAAGATCCAAAGCGCTGAGGCAGGATCCCTAAACTCGCATCTTTGGATCGAGCTGTTTTGCCACAAAAAATCACCAGCCAGGGAATATTTGCTCGACTCCCTAAAGTTATTGGGATTGATGGACTTTTGGGGAACCTCTACAGACCATCAGACCTTAAAAAAGACTGCGACAAAGGTAACAAAAATGGTATCCGTTTTAGAAGACAAAGGAACACTGGCTAAAAGGGCTTGCGGCTGGACAGTACTTAGCAATTACGAAGCACTCAAACCGCAATCTTACCTGAAAATGGGAGTCAAAACGAGGATAAAAGAAAAATTCCTAAAGTTGCGGCTGGATGTCGTTCTGATCATCCCGCACCTTCCACCATGGGAAAGGAGACCAGGACCGCAGTCCTGTTGCCTATGCGAAAGAGGAAAAGAGGATCTTGTCCACGTCATCTGCATTTGCCCCAACTTAAAGGACATAAGAAGCACTTTACTATGACCAATACTCAAGCAGAACAGCACCAGGACTTGTAGGCAGACAGTAAAACTGTGCTTCAATCCAGCCGAGGCACAGCTAAACTGCCAGCTCACAAACATTTTCGACATAGTAACCAAGAGACTCAAGCATGCATCGCAAGTGGACACTGGTTAAATAAAAATAGCTGGGCTGTTCTCGAAGCCAGACTTAGCAAGCTTTGCAATAGCACCTTACTGGCGCACAGGCACTTTAGATCTAATGAAGGTTGTATGTGCAAAAACGTGAACTTTAATAGGATGTATAACTACGGCTTCTTAACTCGGAAAGCACCCGCCAGCTCAGTTTTCCCTGAGGCACATGCACTTTAGACCCGTTGAAGAGCGTAATGCCCAAACGCGAAATTTTAATATAATGTATAATGATGCCTTTTAGTATTGTTTTATCTATTGAATTATGTACAAGAAACTTTTATTGTTATGTGTATGCAAAGGTTTTCATTAATCATGCATAATAAAATTACTTACTTACTTACTCCTGGGATAATGGTAGATCTTTCCATATGACAAACACTTTAAGGCTTTGCCAGTAGATTAAAGAGTCTAGTTATCGGCTAAAGTTCAATCAGAGCCAGATCCGGAGGCTTTCTGTGGCACAAACTGTGCTGTAAAGAAAAGACAGACCTGCGCCCTCACTCCTGCACTAGTCTATCACGCATCCTCATTGTATGCAGGCTGCCATAACCATAGCAACCAGTTGAACTTTGAAAACAACACTTTTCGACTAAAGTGTATCTCTCGTCATTTACTTGTTTTGTTGCATCCACAAGCATCACCCCGTTAACTGGACAGCCTTGAACACTTTCTTAAGTATTGCTGTAGCGTGTTTTCTAGCATTACCTAGCACCTCTGTGCTGAAATCAAATAAAATGTTATTTTTAAAAGATTTTCATGGGCAGAAACTTTCCATACAATTTCTGTTCTCACTCACAACACCTATTGAAAACACTCAGTTTATTCAGTGGGGTCACAGTAATCTGCCATTGTTTCGACTCCTCTTGCAATCTGTGTGCTATCTCGGATGACCTTTATTATTTTTCCATGTGCTGGCCACACAAATCTCTTGGCGACTGGCCCCAATGTGCCTTCCAGCTGCCTGCCCGGCCCTGCAAGTTCGGTGTGTTTTGTGGATACAGTGTGTAACTCAGTGAAACATTTTTAAAAAAGTGCAACTGTCTGGATATAGAGTTATGCGTAGCTACATTTTTCTTTCATTATATTCAGTCATCAGGTTTGGGTAGCCATGTTGGTCAGTTACTTAAAGTTTAACTAGTTCTTTTTGATGGTGTAATATTGTGAGTGCGTAGCGATTATGGTCCCTTTGAGATCGCTAATATTAACAACTATTTCATTAACACAAACACAAATAATCTATACGTACTATTGACATAACTACTGTAGAAGAGAGCAAACAAAAATGTAACCTCTCGCAAAGGTAAGACCTATTGGCTTTGCCAATGCTTGTTCATTGTAGTTTTTTATTTGAGTGAAAAAGCAACACCCTCATGAGTTAATTTTAACACAATTCCTCACACATAGGGTATAATTCCGGGAAAAAAGCAAAGAAACAAGAAGGAACAAATATTTCAGTAATTCTACTGGGGATAAAATATATACTGTCTCTAACATGTTTTTTCAATGATATCCCCATTCACAAATCTCACCTCCAGGACAAAGCGCTTTAACTTACAGGTATTCCGTATTTTCTCCTTTCAGAAGAGCAAAAGGTTTCTTCGACTGACATCTTTTCATTTATATAGATCTGCTTGCATGAATCGCGCACACACACCATACCAAGGGCCAGAAACACATCATACTGTTGCAGAGTAGGAGGGGGAGGTTGTAGTGAGCACCATATCAGGGTGAGTAGACTATTTTACGTCCTCCTCCTGGTATCACAAATGTAAAAATCTACTGTACTTATTCAGTTGGTGTCAGTGTAACCATATCTAAGATTTCCAGCTAGAATAAACTACTGCAACTGCGGAACATGTGCTCATGCACTAAGGGCCAGGCCTGAGATGCCTCCCACAGTATGCCATAAGCCTAGAGCAACCTGCTGCCATTTTCCTAAGCATGACCAGATAGAGCACCCATTCCACAGGGTCAGAACAGAAAGCAACCAGGACACCAAATAAAAGAAGAAAGAAAAGATATTGAGTGCAGGAGTAGCAAACAGAGGCCCTGCAACTTCCTACGTATGAGCTAGTGCAGAACACTCCCCACCCCCCCCTGCAAACAGAAGGAGGACACAGTTTGTCCTCTGTAACTGAGGCAAGAAGTCAATCAAGAGTCCTGATGGTCTTGAAGAGAGGGTCAGGCACTCAAAGCCCTTGCATCTACCTGCCTTCATTTCTTCCAGCCAGGCGTTCTGCATTCATGACCTGGCGCTCAAAAATATATGGCTACATTGATTGAGGGGTCACACTGGGAGAACAGAATAACTGAATACAGAGAGCCAGTGTATAACAAGCCCCAGCACCATGGTCAGCCCCAATACCATCACTCTTTGCTGGTGCCCCCAACACTGCAAACACAAGGAGATGATGGACGGAGCGCTGAAACTTTTCAGACACCCACCCCCAGTCACAGATCTGGGTTGAATCCATCATCGTTCTTTAGCTCACTTCGCCACCCCAGTTCAGACCCAGCCACAGTAATCCTACCACACCAGGATACACCCACTGAGACCTCTACCTCCACTCATAGACCTGAAGATGAAGTGGTCCTTTAGAGACTGAATAGGGGCGTGAAGGCAAAACATTCATCCTGCAAGTGAAGAGTTGAGGAATGTCAACGCCTGCCCAAGGATGCCTCTGCTCACAACCACAACTTGCTCAACCAAGAAAAGACCCCGCCCGAGCCCCAAGAGATACAAGACAGGAGAGATGAGGCAGTCCACACTTGTGAGTCTGAGGCACGCACAGTAATCAGAAAGGTGGATGGATACAAACGCTCCAGGGCAACGTCTTGCAGTGTATGCCATTAAACATCTGAAGTTGTCAAAATACAGGTCTACCGATGTTATAGTAGGGACAACACAAAAGAACACTACAATCACTGCTTTGTACATTAATGAATCATGGATTGACCACATGGCACGTGGATTAACGACATTCAACCTTGAAGATGAAATTAAGTTGATGGATAGAAATATCTAATATGAAACACAAAATGCCAGCGTGTTTAATTAGGCTAGATGTATTTTTTTTTCAAATTGTCATCTTTTTTGTGCTTTCACTTTTTGTTCAGAAACTACTTGCTCATTATCAAGATCAGATATAGTTGGTGTGTCGAAGTACACGTTTTTCAACATGCTTAAATGCGCAATTTGAATGGAATTCTATCTTTGACGTAGAGTAATGACAACAATTTGATACCTATTCGGAAGTATATTTGAAGCAGTACCCTACTTTAATCTAAACCCTTGGCGATATGTCTGGGGCTTTTGTTTAGTTCCCGAATAGCTCTAAACATCCTATTGAGAGCTGTAAATATGCAAAATGTGTGGATGGCACATCATACATTCTGATTTTGCCATACTTTGAATACCCTACAAGTTCCTATTCTACTTGTAATGTGCATTTCTTATTTCTTCTGAGCTAACATCGGAACTAAATAGCAGTAAAGCATTTTATAGTTTATTTTAGAAAGCACTGCAAATTACATTTATAAGCTAACAATCTAGCGTACTTTCCCAGACTGGAAACAAACAGTTTTTTAACAGCGATCTGTGTGTTTAAAATCCCACTAGGTAGTATATTGTAAGCGGTGCGCTGCAGACCTAAAATTAATCTTCATTTTATGCTACTGTACTGAAGATGTTCCAAAGGATGTCAGAGGAAGTGGAGCATTGCAGGGCTTCTGTTAATAAATTAGACTTGAACAACAAGGATGAAGGCATTTCAATATAACAGTATTGCACACGAACACTTCCCTCATATTTAAGAGAGAGAAACAGATATGGGGAGCCAAGCGAACATATTATATATTAAGGAGGCTCAGCAAAATATTGTGATGGCAGCACGGCTGCTTGTTTTACTGGTATAATTCGTTTTTGCGACATCATTATTCTGAAAACGACACCCCTGATTTATTGCCCTTAATATCTCAGAAATGCTTCTGGTAACTCGAGTCACCCTATTGATTTTCACGAAGCCAACTCTTTCGGCATGAAGCCATCACTGTAATTCCATAGCTCATGCCTTGCTAGTTCCTCGGAAGCGGCTTGGCGTCGATAACGTGAATATTCCAGAAACACTCTGCTGCGGGTTTTGTCACAAAAGCAATATCAGAGGATTTTTAAACCTGGTTTATGGCGAGTCCGCTGCCAGAACGCCGAGTTTTTCAAGGCTGTGCCTTAGCTGTCCTGTCAGCGTGAGGCAGGGCAAGTCTTGTATGAAAATGACCAGCTGTGAAAGAAAAGGATTTACTTTCCTGCCACCGGGCCGTAACCGCGGCACTCTGCAGATAATTAAGGCTTAGGAAAAACAGCAGGTGGTGCCAAGCAGACATGTTGAAACAAAAACAGCACAACAGCAGTGGAGGGGAATAAAGATTTCGGCGTCTCCGACTTTTCTTCCGACCCCTCACAATGTCTGTAAGACTGTTTACCAATATTCATATTTTTTCTTTATTTTCTGAAACCTAAAATGAATTGACTGTTACGCTCTCAGCATTCATGAATATTTTACAGATGTTAAGCATTTTTCCCTCCTGGGATTAAGGATTAATATTTAATAACATGGCAAAGTGCTGAGAAAGGGAGTCTGGGAATGACTATTATTGATGATGTGTCATAATGACAAGTTCGATGATGCTGTGTCTAGTTATTCATTCATCGGCGTAATATTCTTCATGATTCAGGGAGAAATGGAGGTCTGATTTTGTGGCTCGAGGTAGGAGACTTCGGGTCCGACCTCCCCAGTGACACCGAGTTAGCTGCAAAAAGCAGTGTCAATTAGCATAAACAGACATAAAAGCAATTT
Organism: Calotriton arnoldi; assembly: GCA_963921515.1. Taxonomy (NCBI): domain Eukaryota; kingdom Metazoa; phylum Chordata; class Amphibia; order Caudata; family Salamandridae; genus Calotriton; species Calotriton arnoldi. The sequence continues at coordinate 67,423 of CAWUFW010002629.1, forward strand.
GCCATTTTGCATATTATGTCCGCACATCCAAGAAGCGAGGAATGCATTTCCCAATTAAGCAAGATTCCATGCATTTGCTATGATCGTTTTTTATTTCTGTGATCCACACATAACATTTTTATTATCTATGAACCACGTCCTATATATAATGGTAAATTACAGGTAATATAATGCTTGTTTTCAGCAGGTGAAAGTGTCATGGCATTCATTTTAGAGCATGTCCTCGTTGTCGCTATGTTATCAGATAAGTAAGATATGCGCCTCCGCAGGATCGGAGATGGTGTTAACCTCAAGAATGTATGAGGTAATGTGCCCCAACAGGTAACAGTTTAACAGAAGACAAGATCAGCATAGCCAATTTAATAAGCTTCAAATCGAAAAGGAACATGATCCTCCTAAAGTTTTAAACCATGAAGGTATATTAAAAAAATAAGTACAGTGCAGAAGTCAAAATTAATAGTTAATCAGAATACATAGTACATTAATATAGGGAGTTAGCATAAGGCTCAATCAGATGCAGTAAATAGCCTGACATCAAGTCAAGTCTCAGTGCAAAAATATTCTAAGTTCAAAACAAGATATAAACTGACATAGTTCTACTCTTAAAGTTTCAGGGCAAACCAGACAGGCTCACCTCCAAAAACAACCCTTTTTATACTGAAATTCACATTGAAAATTGCAATGTTAGGATAAGGTGATAATACATCATTAAAGAAAATGACGAATCAGAACACAAAATGTAATAGTGTCATCTTGGACTACCGTAATTTCATCCCCTAAGATCTAATGTCATCGGATGTGTCAGCACCAATCTGGTTACACCCAAAACAATGACAGTCTCATAATGAATAGGTGTACTGTAACACAGGTAGGAAGAGCCTTGGAAGTTGCAAAGTGTTCCTCTGGATGTCTTCGAGAACGGCATGTCAACACATAGCACACTGGTCCACATTTGATTACGTGCGATGAGAGAAGAAGTGAAAAAACACTTCAGGGCTGCATTAGGATTCAAGATGGTGTTTATGCCTAGTTCAGGTCTAGTTGAGTTAAGTACAGGAAAATACAGCTTTGCCAGATGCAGTATTTTCATTTTAGTCCAAAAAGTTTCATAACGTTAGTCACACAAACTTTAGGATTTCAAAATCAGGTCTCACAGTAACCCCTCTGAATGATTAATCAATAATCAAAATCCACTACTCCATTCACAATAAAGTTTTCATTATCTTTAGTCTCAACTCAGTTCTTCCAAAACCTTCATCTCATCATAAGCACATGCCTTCACATTCTCCATCTCCTCTAATTCAACATCTCATCTCTTCATTTTCTTTGCAGATGTTGGCGGAGCTCTCTTCACACAGCTGTAATTTGAACCCCTCTTAAAGCAGACTATCTCAAAGAATTTTAGCAAAAGGTTGAGACTAATTATGTATAAAGGAATGATAGTTAAAAGTGTTAATGGTTTTGTCAAACTCTTACAACAATGCTACCAAACCATTCATCAACCTTTGCAAAACCCTTTCCAATCTTGCTGAACTACTATCCAAGTAATTTTCACAGTCCTAATTCTTCTAGAAATTTTACCAGACGTGAAATATTAGTAAGATTAGCAATGTAAGTACTAATGGGCTTACTATTATCGGGAATGAAGATGCAACACTATTTAACCCTCAACACACATCAGACTCACCCTCTTTTGCTAGAAAGATATCTTAAGCATGAAGGTTTTGCATAATCATCAAACTCGTAGCTATAAGCTCTTGATTCATTTTAGGTAGTGCACCTGCAGTATTAGAAGCCAAACCCTCAACCAGAGTAGACAACAACCTAATTTTCCCATTATTCAAAGCCACACCAATAGGAGGAACCAAGGCACCAAATACATCTATTAACATTTGTACAAAACCACGTTTTGATCTTCTAAGATCCATATCGCTCATTCCATTCATCTCATTCACTAGATAAACCCTAAAAGGCTAAGGCAAGGTAGCAGCTTCTTCTTAAATATGTGGGAGATTACAATAGCCAATCTTACTACAAATATAACAAATTCCTCTCAGAATTGGTTGTTCACCACTCAAACTTATCATCAATTACATAACTCATATAACACTCACACTTTCCCACAAATTCAACTGGCACAAGACACTGAGATTTTTTATTCACCATGCACATTACTCCTTTCTTTTCCTGATCTATTCTCAATATAAGGTGTATTGCTCAATATAGGGTGTATTTTTTGAATATCTGAATCACTCTTCAGCCTCTTCTTCTAATTCAGTCTCTCTTGTTTCTTTTCAGTTTCTACTAATTCACACATTACTCTCATTATATTCTTTAATAAATTCTCACTCTGCAACACTTAATTTGCACACAAACTTGTTTTTAGTCATGTTAGAAGTCAGGTTAAAATACATAATTGATTCCAAATGCCCAGAAATAGATTTCAAATCTCCAGTTTCAGGAAGTGCTTCCAAGGAAACGTTGTGGTCCGTAAGATAAGACGCTCAATATTCTTGATTCAAGGAAACATTAAAAAAAACCTTACATGACAGCAAGTATGTCAAAACGAGTTGCAAGTATGTCTTTCCTGCTGACAGAGAAGTTGGAAGGAAAGTACAGACATGACAATTATTTACTCTCATAGTGTTTGTGTACTTAGACAAAAAATATAAACATTCTCTTTAAAGTCACCTAAACGCATATCCCTATGTGTTACCTTAGTACCTAATAAATCATTGTTAGAAATGGGATTTCTGGTTGGCTAGGGCAAGCGCCTAAGCCAGGCAGAAACCACCATTCTAGTCAGGGCAAGGGAGTTACACACTGAAGATAACCCCTGCTCACCCTCTTGGTAGCTTGGCACGAGCAGTCAGGCTTATCCCACAGGCAATGTGTAAAGCATTTTCACAACACACTCACACAGCAGCGACACACTAGGCACACCACAAAAGAAATTCCACACAAGGTTATATAAAAATAGCCTTTGTATTATGCATAAAACATTAGTACGCAATCACATATAGACACTGTGCCACCTGGCACTAAGTATGACTTTACAGGGGATTATATACATGACAGGGCCAATCGGGCCACTGTCAGAACCCTTAGAACATACAAGTAGGGAAAACAACCAGTAACTATTGGTAAAGATACACTTGGCATAAACATTTTAGGCAAAGGTATCAGCAACAGTGCCCCACAGTAAACACTTGGAGTACACCCATCATGAGCATCTCCTAGGCGTGAACATCACAACATTACCTAAGACAGCATATTAGGCATAGCATAACAATCACATTGGGCCCACCTTTGGCCTATACCTCCTCAGACATACCCTGCAGGTCCATATCTCATAGACCCATCATGCCCCCTTTAGACATTGGCAAATCACCGCAGTACACACTCGTGGCATTCGCAGGCCGTGGAAAGAATCTCCCCGAACCTAATCCCATCAGGGCACACCACTTCGTTCTGTGAGGCAATAATTCTTCACTCCCCGGGGCCTCTGCTCCCTCCCTTCAGGAGTTGTAGAAATCTTTTGGTAGGGCCCAATCCAGGGGCCCGACTGGGCTCGCCCGGTGATACCACTGGCCAGAATCACCCCCACACCAAGCAACTGTGTAGCTGCCCGCGGCCATGCGGCGCAGCTGTGCACCAAGTACGTTGGAGACCTCCTACAATGCCCCGGTATGTGTAAGCAACAAGGGGGGAGGCACCCGCACTGCCCCCGCCCGGCGGGAGCCCTCCTCTCCCCCAGGCTGGTCTCTGCGACCTCTCACTTGCCTGAGGCGCCTCGTTCCTTCACCAGGGCAGGCTCACTTCTCGCCCTCCTTGGGGGCAACAGCACTGGTACTGGCGGCCGCGCCGAGGTCTGGCGCTCTGTAGTAGACGACCTGGGCCAGCTTCTCCGCCCTCCCTCTCAGCGTCTACTCGTCACGGGGGTGGTTTCATGGTGCCCATGAAGTTTCTGGGCCTGTACCACACCTTCGGCGGCTGGACTTCAAGCAGAGTCCCCGCCGGCCAAGCCTGCTTGCTGCACGTCTCCTCGCGACAGTGGGCCCTGGCTTCCGTTTGCTGTCCTCTTTCCCGATTGAGCCCCGCCCACAACCAGGCACAGCTCCTGCCTGGCTTCTGGCAGCTTGGTGTCCCGCTTTCCGGCCTGGACTCCTTTACAAGGCAGGCTTCTCCCGCGGCAATCACACGAAGGGAGAGGGAGAGCGTTTCCTTCCTGCAGCTCTCCCCCCCCCTACTCCTCCTGGACCTTTTTTCCTTCGGCACCCAGTCAACGGAGAAGCAACCAGTCACTATGCTTGAGTGACGTCTCCGCCGGCTTTGCTGCCTTGGCCCCGTCCCTCAGTAACGCCAGTGTGGCCAGGCAACGTGGAGGACTTCCCGCCCCGGCAATCCTCATTCTCCTGGCACCATCGGGCAGCTCGGGGCCACACAGCAGAGCCCCAGCTGCACAGCCACCCAACAGATCTCTTTCCTGGTTGAGAGGGCCAGGGAGAGCCCGGGCAATCAGCGTTAGAGCACGCTTTGTACATGGCCATCTCAAGACCAGAAAGGCTCAGTCTGTCTCCACCAAGGAGACCTGAAGCAGGGAGCTGGCAGCGCTCCTCTCGCGCTAGGCTCTCAGTTGAAGAGCACAGGCAGCAGGCCAGCACACATTGGCCCTGGGCAGAGGAGCATTCCCTCCAGCCAGCAGCTCCCCAGGCAGAGTCCCAGTGGCGGTTCCCTACCAGAGCAGCATCTTCTCCAGTTCCAAAGTAAGCACCAACAGCACTCTTCATGGGGTCACAGCCCCCAATACTTATACGTTATGTTATTGAAACTTATATAGCACGCGTATTCCCGTAGGTGTCTTGGCGCTTTCAGGATCAAACATACTGCGCTGAGGTGTAGCTAATTACTGAAAAGCCACGTCTTAAGTTGTTTTCTAAAGGCGAGGAGGGTAAGTATAGTCCTAAGATATAGTGGAAGGGAGTTCCACAGCCTGGTTGTACTGTGACTTGAACTCCTACCACCCCAGCTCGCCTTTCTAATTTTACCAGTGGTCACCAAGCTGGCAATGGCCGATCGAAGTGATCTATTTGGAGAGTACCAACTAAATATATTCCTAAGAAATTTTGGACCTTCTCTGTGCAGAGCCTTGTGAGCAATGCAGAGTGCTTTAAATTTGACTCGCTGGCATACTGGGAGCCAATGAAGATCCTGGATGCCTGTCGCTATTGACTGATATTTGGGAACGTCCAAGATTAGTCTGGCGGCAGCATTCTGTACCGCCTGCAGCTTCCTAAGTAATCTGGCTTGAAGATTCATATACAGGCCATTACAATAGTCCAGTTTGGACAAGACAAGCGCGGACACAACAGTTTTTCTGGTGTTTCTGGGAATAAAGGGAAGAATTTTTCTTAAGGTTTTGATGGTGAAAAAAGAGGAGGATGCAACCTTAGATACCTGGGTCTCGAAGATAAGTTTCTCATCCATAATAAAGCCAAGATTCTTGGCTTTTGCAACTGGAATAGGAGTAGGGCCCAGGTTATCTGGCCACCAGGCAGGAGACCAAGGTGGAAAGAGGTTACCAAACAGTACCACCTCTGTTTTGCTTGAATTCAGTTTCAGGCAATGCTTGCTCATCCAGCTACTCAGGGCAATCATGCAGTCATGTAATTTTAGAGCATGATTAACATCCTTATCCACCGCTGAGATCACCAACTGGGGGTCGTCAGCGTAGGATGTGGGATTCAGGTTGAAACTTCTGATCAGCGGGGCGAGTTCAGAGACGTATATGTTAAAAAGCGTCAGGCTCAATGAGGAGCCCTGAGGGACCCCACAAGGCAGGATAAATGGTAAGGATTTAAACTGACCTAAATGTACCGTTTGGGATCTCCCAGATAAAAAAAGATGTTAAAAGAGAGAGGGCCTTTCCTCCAATCCCTATAGCGTTCAGGCGGTGGACTAAAAGACCATGGTCCACCGTATCGAACGCTGCGGACAGGTCCAGCAGAATAAGGGCCACTGACCCTCCGCTATCTAATGTCATGCGTATTTCTTCCGTAGTTTTTATCAAAGCAGTCTCAGTGCTATGATTTGCTCTTAACCGCTTGACCGCGGCGCGGATTCCACCGCGGTGCTGGGCGTTCCCTTAAGTGGGCGTGTCTGGGACAGCCCCCGGCCGTCCTCCGCACATGCCCACCGTGACGTTGGACGGCCGGGGGCCATCCGACGCATGGAAAGGGTTAATCCAAACTGACTGTGGTCTAAGAGCTGATTTTCTGAAATAAAGTTAGAGAGTTCGACATTAATTATTTTCTCCATGATTTTTGCCGGAAGCGGGAGTCTCGCTATAGGACGGTATTTAGCAGGATCACTAGTGTCCAGATTTGGCTTTTTAATAAGGGGGAGAATACAGGCCTGTTTCCAAATGCTAGGAAATGATCCTTGCAAAAACATTTGATTAAATATTTGTGACAAGTGGGGGGTGATGTACTGATTTGCAAGTTGTAAAATCCTAGGGGGACAAGGGTAATCTGGGGATCCAGATTTAGCAGCAGAGAGAAGCGTAGCTATTTGGTTTATGGATGTTGGAGTAAATTCAAGAAGCAGCGTCTCATTAGTTGTTTCCTGAACTGTATGATTGGTATTGACCTTAGTTTGTCAAAAAGATCAAAGATTTGATCAACTTTACTTTTGAATGTCTGGGCAAGCAAGTTACAGAAATCTTGGTTATGACTAGAGGAATTATTTTTGTAGCTATGGTGAGTTTCTTTATGACCTGAAACAATTCTTTACTAGAGTTGCCAGCATTTTCAATTTGTTGCGTATAATACTGACTTTTCTCATTAATGAGCCTTTTTTTATAGTCTGTAAGCATGGCTTTATAACAATGTTTTTCAAGTGCGTTGTAGTTTTTGCGCCAGTTTCTTTCTTGCCTCCTGCAGGCTTGTTTTTCCAATCTCAGGGCCTCAGAAAACCAGGGAGCCGATGGTGTCCCTCTGTATTTATTTACCGTAGTACCAGGCGATAGCTTCGCAAAATTAGATTCGAGCCATGTGGTGTAGTTTATGGCTGATGAATTGACCTCCATTTCAAGGTCAGGTTGACTTTGTGTCAACTGAGTTGCCAATATTGCGGGATCCATTTTATGCCAGGGTCTACTGAGTACCTTTGTGTCTGGTGTGGTCTGGTGTGGCCCCTTAGTGTCTTTGTTCTCCCCCTGCCACAGGGCTCTGCGCCCGGTCCAAACCATTTCTGGGGGCACTCACACCTTTCTCTAAAGGTGCACCACCACCCCCTTTGTCAGTGTAGGCTCTGGCCCCAGACACACCACAGGGGGGCGGAGCCAGCATTGTGGAAGGCAGGCACAGTCCCATTCAGCCACAGGTGCTACTCCTCCCACCACTCCAAATGCAGATTGGCCTATTCAGCCTAGTGCTGACTCACCCAGCCCCTGTCACTCCAGAGCCAGACATGCAATACACATCAGGCAGGCACAAAGACACATAGCACACAGAAATGCCCACTTCTAAAAGTGGCATTTCTAAAATAGTGATAATAAATCTGCGAACACCATTGCACAGCATTTATTACCACTATTCCAAACATACCAAACTTGACCACTCTACTCCTCTCAGATCAGGAATTACCACTGAAGCACATAACAGGGAATCCCCAATGCATTCCTATGAGAGGGCAGCCTCACAGTAGTGAGAAACCAAAATGGCTGTTTGTCACTACCAAGACATGCCACACAGTTAAGGCACATGTCCTACCTTTTACCTACAATGCACCCTGCCAATAGGGCTTGCTAGGGCCTACCTTAGGGGTGACTGATATGTAGAGAAAGGGGAGTCACAGACGTGGCACCCATTTTATGTGCCACGTCACAGCGGCAGTAAACTGCGCGTGCAGGCCCTGCAATGGCAGAGGCCTGAGACAGGTTTGAAAGGCTACTTTGGTGGGTGGCGCAATCAGCGCTGCAAGCCCACCAGTAGCATTTAATTTACTGGCCCTGGGTATCTGGGATACCGCTTTACAAGGGACTGACAGGTAAATTAAATTAGCCAAACAGGTATAGACCAATCTAACCACGTTTTACCATATTGAGCACATGCACTTTACACTGGACAGCAGTTATAAAGTGCCCAGAGTCGTAAGACCACCAACACCAGGTCAGAAAAAATACCAGGAGGAAGGCAAAAAGTCCAGGGATGAGCCTGCAAAAAGGGCCAAGTCCAACAATCATCATGTGTAATTGTTAACTCTGTTGTAGGCACATCATATCCAACTGGTGAAGCAAAACAACAGTAAGAGAACTAAAAATATTAACAAAACTAATAAAGCTATGCATACATTTGAGCAGCTTTGTTTCCTAGTTGACATACTCCTTCTAAAAAAAAGTACTAATCAAAAATCAAAAACAGATATCTACCCACTAAATTTTAAAGGTACAAAATCTAAACTCAAAAACTTCAGTTTAGTTTTTAGAAGTAAAATTCTTTGGGCCCAATTTACAAAGGCAATCTGAGAAAAAAGTCTAACTCTACGACTTTTGGTATTCACAGAGGTCATTTACGAGTCGTATCTTTGTCTGTAGTCGGGCCGGAATCTCCGGCTTAGTCCGTAATCTCCGGCTCTGGCCAGATGAAGAGTAATCAATGTGCCAGAATGCAATTTTTACAAAAAGGAGCATTAGGCACGTGTGATAAATGGTAGAGGAGGCCATGAAAATCAGTTTGGGCAGGAAAAAGAATGTGGGCGGACACTACATCATATCCCAGAAAAGTTTGCTCCTTTGCATCATGGTACATGCAGTCCACAATTTGCGCTCCCCTCAGTTTTGACTGTAGTGTAGGGGAACGCAACATTCCCCTTAGCGTTGACTGAAGTGTTGACAATGCTCTACAGTGGCAGGCCTGAGACAAGTTTAAAGGTCTACTTAAGTGGGTGGCACAATCAGTGCTGCAGACCCACTAGTAAATAGAACAAATGATGGACAGAATGCTGAACAATGCAAACATTCACCCCCAGGCACAATGATCTGGGTTTAATCCATCATTTATTTTTGCTCACCACACCACCCCAGTTTGGACTCAGTCATATGCAAATCAGTCTTCACCCTGCTCCTCATGGGGACAGTCCAGCCCGAACTGCCAAGCCAGGTCCTCCTTGGATTGGAAACAAACATCCTGGGACTGGTTTCAGGGTATCACCTCATCAGCCAGGCTAGCTTGAACCTAGTGGCACAGTGAGCATGGGACCCACGTCTGGGCATACCCTTCCCACTTAGGGCAACAAAAGCAAAAAGAACAAATGATGAACGGAATGGTGATCAATGCAAACATTCACCCCCAGCCACAAAGATCAGGGTTTGATCCATTGTTTTGTTGCTCACCACGTCACCCAAGTCATGTGCAAATCAGTTCCACTAGTAGCATTTAATTTACAGGCCCTTGGCACATTCAGTGACACTTTACTAGGGACTCATAAGTAAAATAAATATGCCAATTGAGTATAAGCAAATGTTACCATGTTTAGAGGAGAGAGTACAATCACTTTAGCACTGGTTCGCATTGGTAAAGGGCACAGAGTCCTAAGGCCAGCAAAAATGAATTCAGTAAATAAAATAGGAGGAGAAAGGTAAAAAGTTTGGGGGTGACCCTGCAGAGAGTGACAGGCCCAACACCCACACTTAAAACAAACACCCAGTTTGTTGAAATTCAATTTGGTAGGTGCTTTGCATTTACTCAGTTCCTTAAATTTGTAAATGTAGTGCCTTGATTTACTAAATTTATATGACATTGGCTAGATTAAAGGTTGATTTGTTTAGTTTCATTATCAGCGCTATTAGAAATACCAACATAAGAACAAACAGTTTGACCAAAAAAGCAAGATTGCAATTGCCTAGCATCTACCTGAGGTTTCTCAATGCTGTTGATAAGATCTACAGCTTTGTCTAAAGTTTGGTTTTTACATGTCAACAGAGGTTCCTGCATGTTTCTTTTGTTACAACTCGCTACCAATTGATCTCAAATCTGTTGTGAAGTAAACATTTAAAATTCACGGTCCTTTAAAAATATTTTCAAAGCTATGACAAATGATTCAATGAGTTCACTAGGGAGCCATCACCCTTCACTCCCAAAATAATAATGAAGGATGTTTTTCCTTCTTGAACTATACCTTTGGCCATTAATAGCTCCGAAATTAGCATTAAATGTTCTAATCATGTAGCCCATTTGATTGGTGGCTTACAGGTGCTTCTATAAAGAAAGGTGGAGGCATTTCTGGGCAAGAAAAAGCCATAGTCTGACAAACAAGATTATACTGCCAAAGACTGACATGGTGTGAAGCGGCACATCTCTTAAAGGTTAAATACTGCAGGAAAGATATCCCCGCACCAAGGCTGAAGTGTGTTAAAGAAGGTTCTGGCATTGCCCAGACCACAACCGTTGGTTAACTAATGATACTAAATTAGAAGGTAAATAATGTGAACATTTCTAAAGGAGTATGATTCAGAAGAGTTGAAATATAATTAGATACTATAAATACTTATCTTATATTTAAATGGTTTATTGTACACCTGACACTTCTTCCCATATTAGATTCCACGGGGAAGGCTGTTGCTCCTAGTCCGACCCGTCTGTCAAAAGAACCAGAGATTTCTGCATCCATTCCTTTACCTCAATAAACAATAACAGCATATACTTTTGAAAGATAAGGAAGAATATATATAGAACCTTTCCACAACTGGTACAAATTATTTTTCTGTTTCATTTGGAGCGTTCAAATTGTTGGGCAGAATCATAAGTGAAATGGAATCTCCTTCGGTGTAGGCACAACATGATGCAGCTTGGCTCAAAGAATTGATCTATCATACTTGAGGCATGCGATGGTTGGTAAGTTACAAGTTCGCACCCCAGAAGAGTGGCTCAGTCTTCTGTGCGGCAGGCAGAGTTTCAATGACTGCACGTTCTTTTCTTTGAGACTGGAAAGATACAGTGACTTTAATATATATAAATAAATAAATAAACAAAAGAGAAGGGAGGTACTTTAGACAGCCTTCCTGACAGCAAAAAGCTGGTCCTAGGAAGGCTAAAGGTAAAGGTTTGTCTAGTGTTACTCCTCTGTAGCAGCGCTGAAGATACATCATGGGCTCTGAATAACCTGAGAATGACCCAATTTCCCAAGAGCAGGATGGATTCAACATTTCAGAAGACATGAGAATCTGCTTCAGACTCTTCAGCACTCCAGATGTTCAAAGGAAGATAACAGTTCGAGTTGTTATTACTTTTTCCAGACTCCTTTGCCTCTTAAACCAGTAAATTGAGAGTTTTTGTCCAGACAATTCTGGATTGCAGTTCCGACCCAGGGGTGACCAGTATGAGTTTTGTCCAATGTATTTCTGGCTTCCAAAATGCCAGGGGAACAAAGAATGATCATAGATCTGAAAGATGACATCTGTGGTGTAGAAACAGTTTCTTTCAAGTGGAGGCTATTCAAAGGTTCCTTGCCCTGATCTAAGCAGTGCATTTCATAGAGGTAGTAAGTCTGTTGATGCTTATTTTCATATTTCAATAGCATACATGTCAAGAGACCAGATTCAGACAGGAGACTCCTGATCTTTAAGGCCAAATATGGTTTTGATTTAGCTTTCCCCTGCCTAAAATTGCGTCCCTTTCAATGTAAGTTAAAAGAGAAAATGAATCCTCCAGATTACATCTGAATTCTCCATGCCCCCTCGCAGGCTAGAGCACTGGAAGGTCCAGAGGTGGTTTGTGCATGTTTGAAGTAGCATGGATTCCTTCTGCTCTTTCCAGGTGCCAGGTATTTTCTTCCCAGGACTTGGGATCCCTTGAGCACAATTCACGATGCTTCTGGCTATTGTGTTTCTTTTGGTACCATGGCCTTGAATCTTCAGCAGTTGTTGACCTCTATTCTGGCACTTCACCCAATAATCGTGAATGAGGCTGTGGAGAATGTCTGACAGAATATCGACGGACAGAAAATCGACCTGCAAAAATATCGACACAGAAATATAGAAGTCAAAAATATCGAAGTCCAAACTACATAAAGGTAAGTACAAAAATATCGGCAAAAAATATATAGTTGTCAAAAATATCAAAGTTAAAAATATCGTTTTTTAAAATGTTTTAATAATAATGTAAAATTAAGTAAATAATACATATAATTAAAAGAAATATAGTTAAAAATATTAAACGATATTTAAAAATTATAACTAATACATTAAATGTTAAAATAAATTAAACATATACATATAAATTAATATATATACTTACTCCACATAGTGCAACAGTAGGGAAAGCATTGGATAGCGTAGGGGTAAAAATTACTATTCCCACTCCAGAGAGTGCAACAGTAGGGAAAGCGCTGGATAGCGTAGGGGTAAAAATTACCATTCCCACTCCAGTGAGTGCAACAGTAGGGAAAGCATTGGATAGCGTAGGGGTAAAAATTACTATTCCCACTCCAGAGAGTGCAACAGTAGGGAAAGCGCTGGATAGCGTAGGGGTAAAAATTACTATTCCCACTCCATTGAGTGCAACAGTAGGGAAAGCGCTGGATAGCGTAGGGGCAAAAATTACTATTCCCACTCCAGAGAGTGCAACAGTAGGGAAAGCGCTGGATAGCATAGGGGTAAAAATTACTATTCCCACTCCAGTGAGTGCAACAGTAGGGAAAGCGTTGGACAACGTAGATGTTAAAAATAACATACTAATAAATGAAATAAATATTGTAATTAAATAATGATTTATTAATAAATTTAGAAAAAAACAAAAAAACTACAAAGATATCAAAAATAATAATTACTTTAATATTAAATACTTCCCACCCTATTCCCCAATAAACGCACAACACACTCCACATAAAATTCCACACAATTAATTTAATTTTCAATTAATCAATTAATAAAAATTAATTTGCAATTAATAATTACATAAAAATAATTGTCAATAACAATAAATAATATGTAAGAAAAATTAATAACACATTAATCATTAATTAACAAAAAATATCAATACCAATAAATAATATTTAATAAAAATGAATAACCAATTAATAATAAATTAACAAAACAATTAATTATCAATACTCAATTTTTCTTAATTAATTACTTAATTACAAATTTACTTACACCCTATTCCCCTAAAAACACACAACCCACTCCAATAATAAATTAATACACATAAAATACTTATCAATTAATAATAATTAATTACCAATTAATAATTAATTAACAATAAATTAATTATTAATAACAATAATTAAAAATTAATAATTACTTAATTAAAATTAAATTACTTCCCACCCTATTCCCTATAAACCCACAACCCGCTACAGAAATAAAACGCAAAATTTCATTAAAATAAATTAATAATTCCTAAAAATTATTATTTAATTTACTATAATTAAATTACTTCCCACCCTATTCCCTATAAACCCACAACCCGCTACGGTACTAAAACGCAAAATTTACTTTTAAAAAATTACTAATTTCTAAAAAATGTATACATATATTTAAAAAACAGTACAATACTTAACAAAAAATATAGAACACATACATATTAAATACATACTAAAATACATAACACTCATATAAATATCTATATTATTAACTATCGATAATTTAACTATCGATATTACTATCATCGATATTTGCAACATCGATATTTCTTACCTTAACTTCGATATTCTGGTTGTAGATATTCTTGACTTCGATATTTTGTCCCTACGATATTTAAAACTCGATATAACTGTGCTTCAATATTTAAAAATCGATATTGTGACTGTCCACTGCTGTGGATGCCAGGACACACAGTATAGTGTGTGCTCATGGTTCACTGGGAACATCAATGCAAAAGCCCTTTTTCAGTTTATATAGCTCCTCAAGATCTTGAGGCCCTGATCTCAGTGTTAATATGGATAGAAAGGCTCTACAATCCAAGTTAAATTCTGACTCGGCTGTAGGAACTTCCTCATCAACCTTGCCCCTCAGAAGGTAACCTTGTGTCCTAGTTCTCGGGAAGGAGTGACACTCTTGGGGTGTCCATCACTACTGGGGATCAACTCTTCCAACTGGATGCAGCTGCCCAAAAACCTAAAGGTTAAAAACTGTACACTCACTTTCAGAATCATGGAATGAAGGAGAGATAGGTCAATAGGTAACAGTGGCCAAAGTAATCCTCCAGGGAAGGTTGAGGTCTCCAGGTGGGTCTAATTGTCTGGGGCTATGGCCAGAAAACCATTGTTATCTCTGCAAGTATTCCAAATACAGGGTGTGGTTGAATACAAGCAGAATATTTTGTTCATGCAGAGTTTTCCATCATCTTAAAATATCTGTCTCAGACATTCGTGGGCACTTTGCATAAAGATCTGTCTCCCTTCTGGACCTTTTTGCATTTTGTGAAAAGGTCAAGGTTCCCATGTTTGGTTGTAGACATCCATTGAAAGTGTCTAGGTGGTTGGGATATATGGAGTATACATCAGAATTAAACTCTTAAAGGTTTTCCCCCATTTATTTTGTTTTACAGTTATTAATGAGGAATCGGTCAAATCTGCAGAAGGTGATTGTATTGGTTCCCTATTGGCCTCAAAGATCTTGGCCGCATCTTCAGTAATCCAGAGTATTTTTTTCCTTGACAATTCATTAGAATTCTCAGTGACCATTTTCTTACACTCTTCTCTTTGCCATTTGGTGATGTTTGTAGAATGGTGTGAGTTCTATCTATTTCTCAGAATAAGTGGTAGTCCTACCACTATTATTTCCTTAACCTCTGTCCTCCAGAGGGGAGCTTTTATACGATCTAGATGGCAGACGGGCTCTTCTGCCTTTTATGGAAGTATGTCATGGTCTTTGTTAAGCTGAATTGTGGTGCAGTAGGTCAAGGTGCTTTAGCTTCCCCTATAACCATTGCTAATGTATTAGTTCCAAAGTACCTTTAGCCTGTTGTCTGACAGATGATGCTCTCTCAATTGACATAGAAGGTAGATCTATAAAGAGTTTGGCTGCTTCTTTGGCAAAAGTACAATAGGTGCTTTGGTAGAGTGTTACACTTTGATTCTGAACATAGGCTGCAAGGTCATAAATGTGATGAGAAATATTTGGTACTGCGGTTCTCAGTTTCTTTCATCAGTATTTATGAGTATTGAGGTATTCTATGTATTTTTGATTCTCATTTGGGTCCATTGCATTCACTAGGATTATGCATTGGAACTTAGTAAGTGTTTGTATGATTTGTTCTGAGATGAAGTCCCATACTGATTTGCAGTACGGCTGGCATGCACCGAGGGTGGTGAGGCAGGTGGCAAAAAATAATAATAATCATAAAATACACTTACCGTGAACGTGACGCGACGTCCTAATCTACCGGTCTTCTCTCTTCCAGGCAGGCACCAACACGGGACCCAGCCAACTCCCCTAACCAATCCCGTCGCTCCTCTCACCAGCATAAGAGCAGCATCTGGATTAGAGGGAGCGGCTACACTCAGCACTCTCAAGAGCACTGAAGGCCTGTGCTTTCTCTAATCCAGCTGTCTAAGACAGCGAGGTTAGAGAAGTTTAAAATGCGAATGTCTGGTTGGCCCTCGCAAGACGACCATTCAAAGAGACATGCACATTTTAAACTTTAGCGAACAGCTCCCTGCTGCCACTTGGCAGCACTGGCCTCGCCCCGTCCTGACACTCAAATCGGGATGGGTTGGCTGTTGAAAAATAAAATGCTAATGAATTAACTTTAGTACCATTTTATTTTTCAGCTTTAGCCTGGGGCTTTTCTTTGTGTGGCGACGCTCCTCCGCTCAAACGGGGGAGCCACCCCTGATGATTTGGTGTGCTTCACAAGTAATAACTGGGACAAGGACAAGAGACATAGAGGTAATTTCCCGCTTACTTACGGGAATTCTTCTTTACTCCTAGTCTTACTCATCCTCGTCCCAGCCATTATGACCTGCCTAGTCCTACTCAGCAATTTGACTTTCATATAGGGGGGATGTGATGAATGACAGCCTATGTAATATACATAGTAGTGGGTGGGCGGGGGTTGCATTTGTAGCACTGTCTTGGAGCTTCTTGCCTAGTCTAAAGGTGAGACTTTGCCACACAAGTTGTGACTGGGACATGGATGAGTAGGACTAGAAGTAATGAAGATTACTGGCAAATAATCAGGAGATTATCTGTCTTTCTGCTTACCTACTTGAATATGGATTTCCTCCAAAAATTAAACTCCATTCTGAGTTTATTTTTATCTCAAACCTGCGGTGACAGGACTCCAGAACTTCTCCCATCTTACTCGTAATACAGATGTACTCACACATACATATCAAGTAGCTAAACTGCTGGAAACCCTCAATCACTTGCCGCTTTCAGCTCTAGATTAAAAAAAGTGAGCCATTCTAGACACACCACTTTGTCCCGATGTGCTTCAAATATGTAAAAATAGGTGTAAATGGTAAACTCTTGTACTGTAGAGTGAATCATCTACTACACCATTGCTGCCTCATCTGCAGTAGAATCCTGATGTGGAAGGCTGAAAGTCTTACTTCAATTTCCATATCATACTCCTGTGGGAATTAGCTGCTCTAAGTCTTGCATATGCTGATGTCACTTGGGAGGGCAGGCTCTACACTTTAAGGAGTATATACTGTCTAGCTTTAATCCACAGTGGGCGCCTGTGCTTCACTGGCAGAATATTTTGTCCTGGCTCTCAGAGACTCTGTTCCTCCTTTGGGTCCCAATCATGTTGTCGAAGGGCTAACACTACAGACTCGCCTCAGACCAATGCATCAGGGACTCAGCTGCATGCTTTAGTTGATAATTTGCCTTACCATAATTTCCACAAAGTCCTCCAGTGGCAGGCATTGACTTTGAGCCACTCTGTAGATCTGCTGACTCATTGCTGAAGTTTTTTTCATTTTCTGCTCAGGAGAACAAACTTTCACTTGGCCTGTGAGTCCAATGTCCCCAACGCTTGCTAGGCATGAAAAGTAAAGCGGTAGAGCTTCTGGGAATATCCTGTTGGCCTTCAATCAGCCACCTATGGATGAACTGCTCACCCAATTGGGAAACAAGCCATTGAAGGATCCACTTCTTTAGAGACTAACCATTTATTTTGTGTTCGTTGAGATCATTACTTGGAGGGCCACTGACTTTAAAACAGCAGCTTTGGATTTGCACCTTATTGTCAGATTACAGCATGCTACAAGGACCTTGTTTGTAACCTTCTCATGGAAACTTATTACCTTATGTGTGCCAGCCTGTCCATTTATCCATCTCTTCGCACCCAGCCACTTAAAGCTGCCATCTCTCACTGGCCCAGTCTATCAGACAATTGCTAAAAACCAGTGTGAAGTTTTTCCTCATCAGATCTTTTGCTACTGCAGGAACCATAGGTCCTGCAACCTTTCATTAGCATCCTAGGATATCATCTCTTCCTTTCAGGGCCCCAACAGCACATCATTAGAAGGGCTCCTTAGTAGAAATTAACTTATTGGACTCTGCTATGATAGTGTATGAATTTAATTTGAGCTTGTTTAAGTATGTGGTTTCTACCTGAGACTAATGAATAAAATAAGAGTTTGGTTATATTTCATTACTCCAAGTGTTCATGTGGGGTAGAACATTGTTTCTATTTGCATTTGTTATTACCAGTTGCTTTTCCTATGTTTATATGCATTGAAATGTCATGGTATCCTTGCTGTAGGCATGGAAATCCAAGGGTAACCACAGTTTAACCATAGTTTGATCCCACATTTGAAGAGGATTGCCAGGTCCACACACCATCCTCTTGCCCCTATGGCAATTCTGTGCACTGAGGTGAGGAGCACTTGCCTCACATTCATCTGTCATCAGGGAGGGAAACCATGTACAAACCCACTGTGAGATATTTATCATCATTATCCCTATTCCTTCCTACTCCTAAACTCAGATCTCCATTTTCCTCTTGGTGCTGTTCACACCCAGTGGGGCCAGTGAAAAAGAACTCCAGTTACCTCATTTTCCCTAAATGTCATAGACAGTGTTGCTAATTGTGTTTTCACCAATGATTCAAGAAAACTCCTTGATTTTACAAACTGAACCACACAATTTCTTAGAGCAGCTGGCAAAATTAAATCCTGAAACCCGTCTACCCAAACCATACCCATCACTATCCAGCAAAAAAACCCAGCCACATTCTGAAATAACAACATTTATCAATGCACCACTCCAACATAGCAAAGTCACAAAGAAACAGGAACGTTCTGTTGAAAAAGAAGTGCAGCTTATTCCACGACCCTGACTAACAGTCATCCCAGCTGTTATCACCTTTTTGAGTAAGTTCAAAAGCTAAGTCCAAGAATAGTTTGAGAAGGACTACATCCCACACCACCATCGATCAGGCTTCATCACATTGCCTGACGTCAGGGAGACACTTCTCTGACCACTTGATGCAAGCAAGCCAGAAAGATATGAATTCAGTCTTGATTTTTATAGTTTGTTGAGTTCATCCACAAAGAATCCATAAAAAGTTATCTACTCAGAAGGCAAACACTTATATTCAATTCATTGCTTCCAGGAGCAACCAAAGAAAAAGAGCTTCAATATTCATATGTAGAAAATAATCTTTATTGATAACTCTTGCATATGTGGAGTTTTATTATATAATGTGTGGGTTTTTCTACGGGAGGATTGTCTTTGAATAGGTGTGGTTTGCATCCTCTAAGATGGCAACTAGATTATTCCTTACTTTTCTTCAGTGTTTGAGAAGTAAACTCTGAAAGTCATAGGGACTTGCCACAGAACACCAAGTGATACTTCCTGTAGGTCTTGACAAACTGGGTCCCATGGCTTGCACTGATTGACACATGCGCTAACCTTACCTTATGTTAGACTGAGAGCCCCAGACAGAATCAAGCTGAAAAGACATCTGGGATAGCCAGCAATCACAATACTGATCATGACTGCCCTTTAGCCTTGGTTCCCTGAAGTCGGAGGGGAAGGTAGTTGCCCAGAGGAGAACAGATCTCGGCCTCATTGTAACAGTGGAATGCATTCTCTGTAATGATTTTCATGATTATGAATGTAGCTTGTGAGTTTTGAAATCCCAGTTGTCTCTCAGTAAAACTCTGAGGGTACTCACTCTCAGACTAGAGTGAATACTAGAATCTTAAAGGAAAGACAAGGGTATAATGAAGGTTTAACCCATAGTGCTGAGTGAACTTGGCCTGCTGTTATTTGTTATTCCTGGAGAAGACCTAAATGTTGATGCTGTAGTTTCCAGTTAATGCTCGGAGAGTCTGCCAGTGATATCTGTAAGGCAGAATATTGCCTGGCCACTATTGTTGCACTATAGTATATCAAGTGTGTACCAGGTTTGACCAGAGAATTTTTAATTATTGGTAAAGTCTCTGAGTTTCAGAATCAGTCTCAGAGAGTATCACGAGTATCAGGGTGTCACACCTGAAATTATTGAGGTGAGGGTGAAAACAGGTGGCTGCAACATCTGCCCTTAGATTATCTGGAGTGTAAAGGATTCTCAATAGTGTCCCAGGGTTGTCAGCCACAGTAGAAGAGACAAGCATGTCTTTAGAATAGAATATGTTAGGTGCTACCTTCATGACCAGTTGAAGAGTCCTCCTTAGTCTCTAGAGCGACACTGGACCCTCTCATTGGAGGGGCAAGACAGAGACTCACAGGTGATCCCATTTTTACAAGGCATCCAGAGGAGTCTACTTTGTTGAGACATCAGCCCTCCTTGCACCACTTTTGCAGTTGGGGACCCCAGGGAACAGCTTTTGAGTGGAATTATCTGCTCTAGTACATTGGCTGAAGCATTATTTTAGCTGTACATGGAATTCATTTGTGAAGTTGAGATTAGTTCGTCCCTCTCCCCTATGGGTGTGAAGGCCTTGTGTATCCTTTTTATATGGGATCTAACTCTGTATACTCCATGGTGACAGGAAAAAGAGAGACATAAGCTATGTGCCTTTCCTTGTGATTGGTACCTCGGCACTAGGCAGAGTGGCCCCACTGCTTATGTATAGATTCTTGACAGTGCCTAGATTGGCATCAGGATTCAGTAGAAGACCCCTTACCATTCAATAACATGTGTGAGGCCAAATGTAGGCCATGGACATTAACCTGAGGGCAATCCTGTGGCTTGCACAGGACACATTTGACAACCCACATTCTCTGGAATTCAGTTTTTGTGGTTTGACCACCTTGTCTCCAGAGTTCTCATGTGTGAGCAGAAAGGGGAGTTACTATCAATGTATGTTTTTCCCCCGTTTCTTGAGTACCTTCTCCTAGCTTACCCTTGTTTTCAATGCTTTCTCCTTGCTTTTCCCCCCATTTTTGAGTGCCTTCTCCTTGCTCTTCCTTCATTTTCATTGCTTTTTCTTTGTTTTTTCCCCTGCTTTTTTGAGTGCCTTCCCCTTGCTTTCCCCTCGTTTTAATTTTTCTCCTTGCTTTTTCCCTCATTGCTGCTCCTGCCTGCTGTCCTTTTCCCACCTCTGCCCAGCCCCGCCCACCACCGCCACCATCCCTCCCTCCTCCCAGGACTTCTTAATGGAGGCTGCAGTGTGACCCCATTGAGAAGGCCCCAGGCCCAGCTCTCCCTATGCTACTGCATCGCTCTTACTCCTCTCTTCTTCTTGCTTTTCCCCTGTTTTTGAGTGCCTTCTCCTTTTTAGGTCGAGCCTAGAGCCAGCGCGCATGCACTGCTCTGCGAACTTATTGTAGAGGAGTAGTGAACAGAAGCCCCGCCCACTCTCTGCCCATATTTGCCATTGCTTGTGTCGTTGTCCGTCATAAAGGCTGGCTTCTGATTCGTCAATAGGCTTGTTAGTCCCTCCTTAGTACCGCCTACTCTTCATTTGTCACCTCCCATGGCCCCTTTACTTCGATTGTTACACGGTACGTGTTATTTAGACTGTGAGCGCTATTTTCTTTAATGAGGTTCTCCTACTGCAGGCACGACATGCTTTGGTGCCTTCTTTACTCCCCCCTCCCTCCCGTTGTCGTGCCTTCTCCCCCCCGCTCTCCCTCCAGTTGTCCGTGCCTTCTCCCCCCAGCCCGCCGTGGTGTTGTCCGTGCCTTCTCTCCTCCCTCCCCCTGCACGCCTTCCCTCCCGTTGTCCGTGCCTTCTCCCCCCCGCCCTCCCTCCGTCCTGTTGTCCGTGATGCCTACCATTTGCAATGCAATAGGTCTCGCATAAATGCGAGACCTATTGCATTGCAAATGCTTGTTCACCTCGTTTTCACTGCTTTTTCCCATTTTTTGAGTGTCTTCTCCTTGCTTTCCCTTCATCTTCTTTGGTTTCTCCTTGCTCCCCCCCGTTTTTTGAGTGCCTTCTCCTTGCTTTCCTCTCGTTAAAAAAAAACAACAAAAAAACAGTCAGCAACTCCAGCGCCTTGAGATCCTCACGGGGGATTTGCTACGCTTTATAAATCCTTGATTGATTGATCAATTACTATTGTTTCTTGAAAAGGGCATTGCCAGACCCAGAGTTCTACTATACAGCAAGACTCCATGTTATACCAGATGGTATCTGAAATTCTTTGAAATACACAGAGCTGAACTAGTTTTAGTGGGTTGAGGTGTTCAATGTGGAGGAGTCCCACAGCAGTAAAGTTGTCACCATACAAAGTACACTGTGAGAACTTTGGTTACACAAGGCGGAGAAATTAGATCACAATGAAGGTAAATAGGATAATAGGTCTGTGGAGACCTTTTACAAATTGGTTTGGGGTCACTTACAAATTGTGTGCTAGTTAAGCATTTAAAAAACACTGCTTTACTCACTGGTTCTACAGAACTTGTCTTAAACACAGCCGTAGGCACAGTCTTATTTGCTGCTAGTGAACCTTCTACTGCCTAGAAAGGGAAGATTGGAAGATTTTTGTTCTGACCTCTGAATTTAATCTGGGTGCCTAATACTTGTTCAAGAACTCGTGCACCGTGCAACCAGACCTGCTCCATAGAGAGATTATTTGCACCGGCCTCTGCTGGCAAACTGCCTGCTGAAAGGAGCCTGCTTCATGGAGCTCTGTGGAGGGAAACTGCAGAGGCCCCGGTCCCAGCAGCAGCCGCTGACCTGATTCTAATAATCCAGCCCTGAAGACCTGTGAGTTTCGATTTGAAAGGTCAAGAAGAGTCCTGTCCTGAAAGAATTCCTGGCCAATATGTAAGGTGCTAAAAAGACAGAGTAAACTTGTGTGACTTTTGGGTGATCCCAGCATCTTTCTAAGAGGACTGAGAGCTGCAGAACTCTTTCTGAAGTGAATGTGGATTACATTTATGTAGTGTTCCTATTAGAGAAGTGGTGTGCACCAATCCATAGTAACTTCTTGTACATTAGTTATTGGACATTTTTGGAATATCCCCTTGGCTGACTTCATACCTTTAATTGAATTATCCCAAAGAAATACTGCTCTCTGGTGTCTGCTTTTTGCTTCTCTTTTTCCTTTTCAGGTTTTGATGTTAATTTCAGTTTTTGACTCAACTTTTCCAATTATTATAAAAAATATTAATATTATAATAGCCATATTAGTAGTATTATTATAAAAAATGTAACCAAACTCATGTTTTAAAAAAAAGAATTTTGCTTTGCAGTGTTTTGCCTCTTAACTGAATGTATGTTGAACCTATAAATTCTATATTGTTTGACTGGCTTGCTGTTTTGTTGTGCTGTTACATATAACATCTCACAATTTCCTCTAAGGATTGCTTTGTCTTTCCATCCTAGCTACCAATGGCGAGCCAGTGAACACTATAGGAAACTTATCTACCTCTGTGAACAGGACTACGGGGCATAGCCTAACAGGTTGGTTCTCACAGAGGGACTTAATGTCAACTTTGTGGAAAATAATGCAAACAGAAAATGGTGTTGCTCGTTTACTTTGTCAATGGGGGATGGCTAATTTGATGCGTGAATGCATAGATGGATCATTGAATGGGTTTGTGGCTGAGTGTACTGATAGATGAGTGAGTACATGGATCACTGACTGGCTGTATGGATGAGTGGCTGTGATGGGTGGGTGAGCAACTGATGAGTGATTATGCGCCTTTATATCCACCACGACGGCCTCTAGAGTATGAGAGCCTATGGCCTACCGCAGCAGATAATTCTCCTCATCAGTTCTTCTATGATAATTTTACCTGCAAGTTGAAAGATAGTGAGCATAGCTTTGAACTCAAGCCTAGTGTGAGACGGGGATATATGCTATCTATGTTGCTCTTCAACACACAACTGAAGATCAAGTCAGAGGAATCAGTTGTACATTATTGTTTACACCGGAGGACCTTGACAATGCAGGTGACCTCTCACACACACCAGCTTATGCAGGAAAAGACATCTTTGCTTAATATCTATGCACAACAAGAAGGCCCAAAGATCAACATGAAGAATAAAGAAGTGATGCCACTCAATGTCCCAAAACCTTCACCAATCAAGGTAGATGGAGAGGACCTAGCAATGCCTGAAGAGTTCAACTGCCTAAGCAGTACTATCAGACATGATGGAGGGGAAGGCAGTGACGGCAAGAGCAGACTGACCAAGGCCAGGAATGCCTTCAGAGTGATGAACAATGTGTGAAGGTTATCTCAGTCCAGCACCAACACCAAGCTGAGGCTTGACCAGAGCTATGTTCTGTCCACACTCTTGTATGAATCAGAATGCTGGTGAATTATGAAATGCAGCAGCACCAAACTATCCGCCTTCCACACCAGTAACCTCAGAAGAATCTTGTGTATTTTCTGGCCATGCACCATCTCCAAGCAGGAACTGCTCACAAGATGCATTGAAGAGAGCATGGACACCATTATTAGGAGAAAAAGATGAAGATGGATAGGACACATCATCAGAAGAGAACAAGACTGCATCTCAAGAACAGCTCTCCACCAGACCCCAGAAGTCTAATGGAAGAGAGGCAGTCCAAACAATACCTGGAGGTGAATGGTGGAAACAGAAATGTAGACCCTGAACCACAGCTAGGGCACCGTACAGAAATTTGCCCAAGACAGATAGAAGTGGAGGTCATTCTCCGCTGCCCTACGGCTTAATGGGCAGTAAGTAAGTGTGTCTTGATAGATGGATGAATTGATGAGCAAGGGTATTGTTGTACAAATCAGTATGTCAATACATGAATGGAGAAATTGTTGAGTGCACGATTCAATTCATAGAGGAAGCAATACAAATTCCATAAACGTAATTGTACTAAGAAACACCTTTTCCCAAGACTTGTACTGGAGTCAAACAAAGCATGATAACTCTTTGACGAATTAGGAATGTCCCAAAGACATTCCACCCAGGAAGCTGGCATCTAGAACTGTGAGCTGTGCACTTCGAATGGGCTTCAGTCACAGTTATGGCTATGCTGTGGTGAATGATGAGGGGGGCATCCCAATGGAGTGGTAGGTGTAGAGCCGGGCAACTGAGTAGGAGTCCTGGGGGAAATAAGGGGTAGCCATGCACATCTCACTCACCCACCTCATATGTGTGTTGTAGGAGAGGAAAGACCAACCTGCGATTGAGCGCTGTGTACATTAGCAAAACTTTGCCTGTGGAGGCTGGTGCCACAGTTCTCAGGAAGGAGTTAGGCACAGAACGTTTAAAAAAAAAAATAGTTATTGATTTGTTTATGAAAGACAATAAAAGATTACAAAATCAACAACAGGTGGGCTGTGAATTCATTGTAAGTACAGTATCAAAATCTCTCCCTCACCCTCCACTCCTGCACATTTCTGATTAATAAAACCTCACCTCTAATCCAAGCATTGCTGAGTATGAAACTTTCATAACAGTTTAAAAATCAGAAAGCATCACACAAAAGAGACACTTATTCATTCAATGATTAGAGTGCACTTGGTATACATGTATATCTAGGGGACAATAGCTAAATCAAGTCTACGGGCCTCTCAGGTGCTGCACTCTGCACTACATTGTGACTCAGCCGCAGCATCTTTCGCTGGGTGATGCAGAAGCAAATAGTTACTTAGTGAGTCCCAAATATCTAGGTCTAGACGTGGTAGCAGCAGTCAGCATATAAGGACAATTGTTCATTACAGTAAGGCCTTAAAAAATAAAGTCCGCATATTGTGGGAAGTGGAGTGACCAGGAATAAAGCCTGATTGATCCGGGTGGAGTAAAAACGTCATAAGGAGGGATAGACGATTGGCCAGCATTTTTTTGATAATTGATAAGAGATAGCACCCTGTAGGATTCGCAACGATCAGGAAGTTTGCTTGGCTTGAGCAAGGTGATGATCAGGGCTTCGCACATAGAGAGGGGCGTTGACCCTTCCTCTTCGCTTCCTGCGAAATGGAAGCCAAGGCATGTGCCAATAGGTCTACAAAAGCCTCGTAAAAATCTGCTGATAGCCCATCAGGTCCTGGAGACTTACCAGCCTGTAATTGCATAATCGCATCTCTGATCTTGTTGATTGTGAAATCTTGGGCTTGAAAATTCCTCTGGGTATCACGCAGTCAGCCCAATGCCACGTCCTCCATATAGAGGTATAAAGGGAAATATAGAATAATGAAAAAGTATGAAGTATACCTGGGGTGCCAATATGCAGCTGTCCCAGGTCATCCTGAATCCCCAAAATGTCATTGATGTCCAGTTGCCGCAGGGTCATAGTGGCAAGAGTGTGTCCCGGGCGTTCGCTCTCCCCATTTGGCTAGGCCATGGCATACTTGTCAAGTATAGAAATTCTCTCTAGGCAACTTCATGGTATTCAGATAACACTGTTCTGATCTGCTGTGCCAATATAGGGTGTCATCCGTGCCACCCAGCTGGGCATCTAGGTGTTTGAGTTCACCCTCAATTTGGGCAAGATGATTGCGTAATGAGCATAGTACTCCCCCACTTTTGACAAGGCAGAGTCCATGAACTTTAAACGCCTCCCAAATAGTGCCCTGCAGTGGTACTGATTCTGCGTTTCTAGAAAAAAAGTCAATGATTTCTTACCTAAATTCCCCCCGAAATTGATTATCCAGAAGTAAGCATGGGGCAATCGCCAGTTTGTGCAAATGGGAGCCTGGGTGGGAATAGACAGAATGAGCAGGACTGGAGAATGGTCAGTATATGTATGTGCATACCAAAGACCCCACCTCCCTGGAGATAATCCAATAGTCCAACCTCTACTAGCTCCCACGTACTCGCGAGTTGAATGTGCCCTCTCTGTGCAAGCGTTGACGAAATCATGCTCTTCTATAATATCCCTTAGATGATGAGCAGCAATGCTGCAATGCATGGGTGGGATGTAGGATGTATCAATAATCGCATTTAAAGTTACTTTGAAGTCACAGTCCCACAATACTAAAGATGGGAGCCCCAGAACGTTGCTCACCTATGGTGTGGGTCCTGGCCAGTGGCTGTCAGTGAGCCATCTCAAATGCACTCTCTGAGACAACACACCTGATTAACAACTTGCAATAATTTCCTCAACCAGTCCAATCCAAGATCCATGTTCATAAATTATTCCATGCCTCATAGAATCGGTCTCCTCCTGCATGATTATTTGGGAACATGGGGGAATCTGAAGCTCCTGCTCTACTCAGTGTAATTACACAGAAAATACTTCCATTAAATCTGCATTCTTCACATTACTGGAAACACAGTGGAGTCCTACTCTAGAATCCTTACAAAAAATTATGAGTGTGAAGTTCCTCCCTAGCATTACCTATGGCAATGAAATCATGAGGGGCAAAGTGGCTTAGCTCCTTGACTCTCTAACAGCAACAACATATAGAACAATCGTTTGACTTCCAAAACAATCTTCACAGGCCCAAGTATGTATTAAATTTTGTATCCTTTAACAGGAGCTAGCACAACAACTCTCCTTTCTGAAGATATGCCTCTGTTTTAGAGCTGCACAAGCAGACAGTCACGGTAATGCTATCTGGCTTGAAATTAGCAACTCCGGTGCAAGGTCTCTGTACTGATATTATATGGAGGAATCAATACATTCTCAACAAGCAAGAGACCTCTGGGCGGCCTCGCTCTTGGTGAGTGTCCAAAAAAGCTCTAAACAAGTCCACGCGAATGTTGTCTGTATCCAAGAACACAAATGCACTGGCCCGACGCACACATTCCTGGCATTTTAGCAACAAATATTTTACGCTCAAAAAGCAAACTTATCTGGGTATATGTTAGTGTAAGTTCTTAAAATGTAATGCATGTCATATCGCTTTGGGGCTCTGCCCACCCTGGACAACTTACCACCATGGCTAAACCTGTGCATAGCACTCCCTGTAGATTGTGTAAAAAGGTGAAAGAAACCATAATTTACATAACTTGTGATGGAGCGTAGATGTTATCTGGCATCTATCTTTACCAATTCCTATCTGAGAACCATTTACGAGACCTTTTACTGGATGAGACATGGTAACCTATTAAGTTGAAAACATGAGTTCACATACAGCATCGTAAAAACATGCAGAGTTTTAAAAGATGATGATATGATAATGTAAACAAAGTGAGGAAAAATGAGAATTTCATGCAGATGCATTTACGTGCTGTAGAAAGATGAAAAATAAAATTAATATAGAGTTCCTGTGATAACAATATTCAAATGTGCATTAAAATGAATGCTTTTATGCATATTGGTGCCAGGGAAATGTAGAAAAATCTTTTTACAAAAAGAACTGACATAGAATGGTTATGGGCTTTTGGAACGCATATGAAAATAATACATGCACTGAAAAGTGTTACGTTGAAAATTATGCTTGCATGGTAATGTGCTAATTATGACTAGAACGAATTTTCTTTCAGTGGTGCTTAATACTGACATTTATTTCATGGAGACAATCATAACTGAATTAATGACGACAATTAAATGCATTTGCAAATGTGTGATCTTCAATAATATTAACACGACAGTGATTCAACTATTTTTCCATGTAGGCTTCCAAACCTTCCTTACTTTACGCGAATGTAAATTCATGTGAGCCAGTCATCTAAGCTCTATGAGAATTTTCTCTAAAGTTTAACTTCTGTTCTAGCTAACAATGGACTCACTGCTCACTAGAAGCATATTCGATAAAACTGTAGCAAATATTGTTGCAAACCCAGGAAAAAGCACCTAGGAACAGACTGACTATGAACAAGTAAAAGTACCTCCTACTTCCGTGGAAGTGACGAAATGCTAACTAAATGGAGCCTAATGAAAATTAGGGATATTTGCAAAAGAAGTACTTAATTCAACCGGATTTGTATGAGTGATTGATCACCATAACAGCCCACCGTGAGTGACCAATGAAACCCCATGGACTGATGGAATGAATACATTAAGGGGTGTAAACGTGGAACATTTGGAGTATAACGGCCCCATCTGAGGAGGAGACGGGGCTGGCTGTCATTTCATTTTTCCTGCCTGGCATGCTGTCGGACAAACTCTTGATTCCTATCATCTTTCCTATGTCCTTTTTCCACTCGCTACAGTGGAATAGATTTTTTCTTGAAGTGAACTTTATTCAAAACTGCAATTCCAAATCCTGTGCTTTACCAGCTGGCAAAGGTGTGCAGGAAATAACCTTCCGGCTGAGAGGTTATCTGACTCCTGCTGTAGCATGTGGTGCTGCTGCTCAGACTTGAACTGATTTACCTGAGGACAGAACTTGAAGCGAACTGCTTGCTTCGGGTTGTATGAGTAATAACTGAACCTAAATTTTTCCCATGCTCTCAATAGGCTGAATCATGTTGTTGAAGATGTTCAGAGCTAAACTGTGTGTTTACTTGCATTAACGAATTGTTATTAATTCTGATCTTGAAATGTATTTCCTGACTTGTCTATGCAATTTGAGGCATTAGATAAATGTTTTTCCTGAATTATCTTTATCGATTCTGTCTCATTCTTTGGGTCATATCGTTTAGCTCAAGGAGTCTATATTTGTGGCTGAAAAAGGTTCTGCTTTAGGTCTGTGAAGATTATGGTCAAGTTAACAATTATTTCTTCCTAGTCCTCAAAGGATAATTGTTTACATCTTCTGAGTATTCTAGTCCCTATCAGCTCAACAAAAAAGATCTGTCGGAGGACCTAAGTCATGTTATGGACGTGTTAGGAAATGGAACTAGTGATATTGTTTTATTGTTAGTGGTAAGGAAACATTTGGTAAGCTTTTGCTGCATCACTTGCATCTGCCTGGCACTTTAAACAAGCATTGAGCCTTGTTGCCTAAAACTTCAAAACAGCTGGCAGTACGAACCCCCAGACAAGCAATGACAGAAGCACTGAATCCAATAAACACGACTTTGAACAGACACCCCATTTGTCAAATTTAGGGGACTGTTTGAGAAAAAACCCGGAAACTTGAAGCCAGCCTTCAATCATTGGCTAGCTAGCTCCCATGAAACTAGCATGGAATGAAGTCCCTAGGACAAGTCAGGGCCAACTTGAATGAGAGAAGACACTAACGCGAAATGCTGTCAGCATAAACCTATAAACAATCGGCCTGCATTTAAAATCATCACCTTGAAGAATTAAAAAGCTAGCACAGGGCTGTATTGCAAATGGATGGGTTTCTGAATCTGTTCGCATTATAATGTGACTAAGAACGCAGTGATGACACACACGGAATACCCACGTGCAACCACCCACTTGCCAACACAGCGTATTATCTTTTCTTTGCTTTAAAACGTCGTCGCTAACTTAATTTATAATAATGGTTGTAATTATTTCCATTTTTATATATGTAACAGTTTTCATTAACAATGCACATTTGCATAAAAAAAATGTAAATTTGAAATTCGATTAAAGGATTAAAAAAATGAAACACACTTAGTATCAAATAATAGAATAAGACCAACATTCTGGACATTTGGTTGCCCTGTTCCAAGTGAGTTTTACAACATTAAGGAAAATAAGCGCACTGCCCTGTGTGTGGACTCATCTCACTGTTGACGCAAGGAATTGGCATTATGTAGGCACACAGGCAAAACTCAATTTGCCATGAATGACAGTTCCAAAAACAATGGCTGATGAACGAGAGCTGATCAAATATATGAAATCAAACCCTGAGAAAAGTTGACCCTTTGCTCCTCTCAATATATAAATAGTGTAAGCTGGTGTGAAACAAGTAAAGCTGTCTTTAGCCAGACATAAAAATGTCACTCTTCTAAATACTAAGGGGCATATTTACGTTCCCTGGCGCATCCCTGCATATCAGCAGGGATGCGCCAGGGAAAATGCGTTACGCAAGTTTACCCTGCGCCACGTCCGATGCGCCGCATTTACAATGCGGCGCATCGTGGCGCAGAGATAAGCAGATGCGTGACGCATCTGCCGGCGGAAGGTTGGCGCAGTGCTGAAGTTGTGTCGCAAGCGCGACGCAACTCCAGCACTGTTCCAACCTTCCCTATCCCTAACATGGTGCATCAATCCTTACGCCTGCTTGAAGCAGGCGTAAGGATTTGACGCACCAGCGTCGGAAAAGTGACTGCGTGAAATCTTGTAGATTTCACTACGTCACCTTTCCGAGGCGTTCCTGCGCCGGAACGCCCCCCCCCCTGCGCCGGTACGCCCACATGAAACCTGACGCAGGTTTCATGTGGCGCAGGGGATTACTACGTGACGCATCTCCCTAGATGCGTCACGTTGTAAATATAGCGCAACGCGGCGCATGGTTTGCGTCGCCACTGCGTCACATGCGTGACGCAACGGCGGCGCAAAAGTGGCGCAAGGGGCTTGTAAATATGCCCCTAAGACATTAGGCCTGTGAAGGTTTTTTATGCGCATAAAAATGAGGAGTAAATCCTGTTTCTTGGGCTTTTTAAAATAATTCACTTTGCAGGACACTTGTCACGACTCGCTCCCTGCATTCTCGTGTCCACCACCAGGGGGCCGAATTGTGGTGCTTCCCAGTGTTCTAACAAGCTTCCAGACCCTCCCCTTCATGTACATACTGACTTCCAGCCATTTCAACACTATTTGGGAATTGACATCCATTCCCAATCCATGCCGGGTTTTGTGGAAGCCATCCTGCTCATGCCTGAAACTCCATTACCCAGAATTCCCTGCTCACTGCTTCGTCTCCACCCCTGCAGGCCAAGGATGGGTGGAGGAATTCAGCTCACCTGTGGCTGGCTGCTGCTAGCCTGCTCACACCTGATGCATGTGATTAATGTGAGCTCTTTTAAGCCCCAGCTCCCTTCAGCCCAGTGTTGGTCATTGTAGCTGTATACCGGTGAGGCCAATCCTTGTTTCCAGTGTTTCCTGAGTTCCTGAGCTATAGCTATTCCTTGTGCCTGAATTAGCACTGCCTGCAGTGCTACCTTGTTTCCTGAGCTGTAGCTATTTCCTGTTCCCTTGAACTAGCACTGCCTGCAGTGCTACCCTGACTCCTGAGCCTTAGCATTCCTTGTTCCTGACCTGCAGCAGTTTCCCTTCTCCTGATCTAGCACTGCCTGCAGTGCTACTTTGACTCCTGAGACTTCGCTCAATTCTTGTTCCTGCCCCAGCACTGCCTTCTATGCTTTGTTTTCTTGATTCCTGAACCTGCACTTTTCTAATATACCCTTGTAGCCTCCCCTTCTGTATATCCTTTTCCAGTCCCTGCCTTTCTTCCCATTTCTTTGGTTCCAGTTCTAGTTTGCTGTCTTTCTATTCTGCTGTCTTGCTTCTGTTACCTTGTATGTTTGTTACCTGCTTTCTGCCAAGTGTGCCCTGTGATTTCCATCCTTTTCTGTTAAGCACTCCTCCTTGCTAGCTCCTTGTCTATTGTGCTTGTGTTTAGTTCTACCCCTTTGCTGTTACTGCCTTGCGTGTTCCTGTTTGATCGCCAGGATCCGTGGGCACAGCTGACTACCTAGGTGGTGTTTCTTGTTCACTGTGAGTATTGTCTTTGAGTTACTGTTATAACATCACCATAGGTATAAGCTCCACAGACCCTGCCTTTGCATACATATCCTATATGTGGGTATTTTCAGTCAGTATCTGAACAGCAATTGTGGGTGAGGAACTTACTGAGCTTCAGTCTTACCGTGTGGAGCTCCTGAGTGCTTTACCCCACACTCCCCTTTATTGTTAATGTTGTTTCATATATATGTCTTGCACATTCGTCCTGGGTGTAGTTATTCTGAATGCTAAATTGCCTCGTGAGTGCCCTTCCTTTCTGAGTCTTACCCATCTTGTTCACTTGTACAGGCTTCCCCTTTGGATCCCTTTTTCTCCTCTGACTCCCTGTATGATCCTGGGCAGCGCTGTACTCCTCTTTCTATGTACCTTTTCTACCCAGTTCCCAGTCCTTGCCCAAGTCCCTGACTGTGTTCCCGACATAGTCCCGGACAGTCCCTGACAACACCGGTTCGAGCAGAAAGTGTCTCGCGAAAACTGCGAAACTCATGTGTATTAATTTTCTACTTGAGCCAGTCTCCCACCGGTATCTTGCATGAACTTTGTGTGCGAGGTATAGCCTTTCAGGCATTTTTTTTAGCACAGGAATGGCAAAAAGGTGGGCATATGACATAAGGAATGAAGCAATGTCTGTCCCATCATGTGTCCTTTTTAGAGACAAAGAGAATGCACAATCACGGTTAGAACGCACCTTGCAAAGCCCTGTTGGAAATGTTTAAAACAGCACAATGAACTGTACTTTGCAAAAATCATTGCTTATAAACTTAGTAGTGCTGAGCTTGTTTAATATATGATGCCTGTATTTATTGAATTCTCTGTGCTAATTCTAATTCATACAGTAACTGAAGACAAAACACTGAGCTTTGATGAATAAAGAGATAGTTATAATCCTACAGTGACTGAATTGCACAAATTACCAGTAGCAGCCGGCATGGCTCACGGATCGGGGTGGGGTGTTTGCGGAGGGGGGCAGGGGGTCGCGCAGGGAGGGGCGTCCATGGGGGGGTCATAAGTGACATTTTCTTTTTTTTTTTTTAAACTACCTTTCCGCCGGGTCCCGCATCTTCTCTGCTCCTGCTCTCCTGCTTTCTTGCCTCCGACAGGAACAGGGAGCAGGCAGCCATGTTCCCTCCCCTAAGCCAATCACAATGCTGCATGCAGCGTTGTGATTGGTCTGGTGATGCAACCCCTCAGCCAAGGGCTAGAGGGTGGGCATGTTCCTCAAGCAGGCTGCAATGCAGCCTGCATGGAGAAGGGCAAATCGCGCATGACTGGTTTTGGCGGGCCGAGATGGCTGACCAAACAGTCTTTGCGCACTCAGGAATGGGTAAACCACTCCTCCCCAGCCCCGCCAACCCGCTCGCCAAGCAAACATAAAATGGTAATAACTTCTAGTTATTACCATTTTATGTTATGGCTTCTCGCACTGCGAGAAAGCAGTGGGTCGACGCTCCTCCGCTATAGCAGAGGAGCCGCCCCTGCAAACTACAAATAATAAACATGCGCTCAAATTCTTGTTTCGCTACTTGAATGCTTTATTTTACTAAGTGCAAAAAAAGAGAGACCTGGCTACCATTTTAAATCGCTGCTATTTATTTAAGCAGACTGACAACCTAGACTCAATAGTTCATAGGCTTAATGTGATATACTCACAATTAATTTGTATTTTTTGGTTCTATTACAAACATTTTGCACATGTCTGAGTAGAATACACAACCAACTAACATAAGTAAAACATGGAATTGTGAAAACAAAACAATAATCATCATCATAAAACTTTATTCGGTCGTTAAGACCATCAAAGTGCATAGGCGTACAGAAGTATAGTAGTTAGAACAAGATTTTCATACTGAAAATTGTAAGCCAAAATAGATGACATTATTTATACAGTGACAAAATGTATTAAAAACCCGAGCCATTAAAATCTAAAAAACAAATTAAAAGGAACTAGCTTCCAAGATGATAAAACCAAACAAGCTAAAAACACATAGAAAGTACATAAAGTGCTAGTGCATAATTAGCAGAAATACAATATTGCACAGTCTTCTGTAATTTAAACATGAGGCATATATTAACATGATCATAAAACATCAAGTGTAGACTGGATACTTTGTGAGGAATGATACTTAATCTAATGGTATACTCAGTTCATTTTAGCATCTTCCTCCTAATGAACCAAAACCTCCCCAGGAATTTGGCCATTGCACATACTATTTGTGGCCTTGTATCTGTCCTGAGGATACGTAGGGCCTCTAAATGACTACGGGTTCCTAGTTGTCTACAAGCAGGGGCTAACCATTTAGATCTTGGATTTTTATACAGAGGGCATATAAAGAGAATGTGCTTAGTCGTCTCCTCTATCTCGGGGCAACATGGACAGTTGGATGATTTAACTTGGGAGCCCCTATTCCACGACACAGTAAAGGAGTTTAAGGGAAGACATCCAAATCTAAATTGGATAAATAACTTCCTCTCTTGCGGGACAGTGATGAAGTCCATATAGGGCTCGTACACACCAACCATCTTAAACTCCATAAATTCTGTCGTGAGTCGACCTCCTTTCACTTGTGTGACTGTTCTCTCTGCCACCCATTTCCAATAGTAGGACTTGACCCACTCTCTACTAGGCAGTAAACTAGAGTCCTTTTCTTCCCAAAGGTTTCCCAGGCCTATTTCCAAAAGCAATTTTTTGATGTTACAGAACCAGCCAATTTTTTTAAAACGATCCAACTTAAGAACCACCTCAGTAGCAATCGCATAATGAACAAGCTCAGGTGTTTTTTTAATGCGGAGCCAAAAGAGAAGAGGTCGAAGTCTCGCTTTATCCATTATTGTAGTTCTGCCCAAATCTAGTCGCAAGGGAGTGAGCGGGGTACTCTGGGGGATTGAGCAAAGTGATCTTAGGAATTTGTTCTCTGTAAGAAGCAAGCCCTCCAAATTATCAAATCCCCAGATTCCGGCCCCATAGAGAGCCGAGCCAACCACCTTCTGGTCATAGATCTGTAGCGGTGCTGCAATCGGTCTAGTTTGTGATGACCTATGTTCTAAGATTATAGCCCCTGATGTCTTCCTCTGCTGTAGAATTTGCTTCGAAATATGTTGTTTCCAATCAATTTTTTTCAGTGAGGGTTATACCAAGATATACAATGGAATCGACCCTTTCCAGCGGAATGCCCCCAATAATAGTTTCCCTTTAAACGATTTATGGGGGTTCATTAACAAAAGTTTAGTCTTTGAGGTATTTACTTCTAATCCTCTCATCTCACAGAAAGACATGAAGCGATCTAATAGCAGTTGAAGGCCACTTGGGGTTTTAGAAACTAAAAGCGTATCGTCCGCAAATAGCAATGTGCTTATTTTATCGCTCCCCAATGAAGGGGCATCCGCATGGGCTTCCGCTAAATAATTCACCACCCCATTTACAAAGAGTGAAAATAAGGTGGGGGCTAGGACGCAGCCCTGCCTCACCCCTCTTACAACCTTTATTGGGTCTGTCAATTGCATTTGGTCTCCCCAACGTACTTTAGCATAATTTCCCTCGTGAAGGCGTATAAGAAGTGCCAAAATATTGTGAGGGAGCCCCTGATCACGTAAAACTTGCCAAAGTGTAGCCCTTGGAATCAGATCAAAGGCTGACCTCAGATCAATAAAAGCAGTATAAAGACTACCCTGTTCCAAAATCACAGACTTCCAGGCCAAAAGGGTAAAACGAAAAACCTGATCGATAGTGCTAACTTTTTTCCTGAACCCTACTTGGAAGGGGGATAATATACCATTCCCTTCCATCCAATCAGTAATTTTAATAAGCAGGGCACGAGAAAAAACTTTCTGTGCCTCATCTATCAAACTTATCGGTCTATAGTTTGAGGGCAGCGATCGATCCCCCTTCTTGTAAACCGGGATGACCTCCGCTCCTTGCCAAGAAGGGGGTATAGGAGCCCCAGCAGCTATGCCATTGGCTAATAACCACATATAATTAGACCATTTAGGAATATCAGCCAGAAAAACATCACCAGGTATTCCATCTGGGCCTGATGCTTTGTTTTTGAGTATAGAGCTTATACTTTCAGTAATATCTGCTTCGGAGAAAAATTACCGTTAGACTGTAAGTTGGTTAAGTCTAAAGAAGTACCTCCAGGAGTGGATACTCCAGTTCCAGAATAAATTCCGGAAAAGTGGTCAAACCAGGCTGCCGCTGTGATATTATTAGAGGGAGAACTCGGTCTCTCAGCGTCACCCCTTGTTACAAGAAGCCAAAATTGCTTTTGATCTTTCAGTTTACAAGCGGCATTAATCTGTTGCCAGCGATCCTCCACATGATCCCTTTTGGCTTCCTCTGAACTTTCTTATACGCTCTTCTAGCTGAACTTATATTAGTATAGTTTTTGGCTCTAATCTCAGCTGCCAGAAGTGACCGTGCCTCCTTACATTTTTTGTTAAACCAGGAATAATGCGAGTTAGCAGACGTCTTCCTACGATGAGATCTCGTACAAATAAAATGGGAAGCTAACTGTGAAAAAAAAGACGAGTGTATATCTGTGACCACTTTAAGCTCGTCCTGCTGATGGGCTCTATTATAAAGCCCATCAGTATTTTCTTGTAAAGTTAAATTTATAGCTTCAATCTTGTCAGTATCCAATGCCACCCGTGCCCATTTTAATCGTCTATTGTCATTTGTGGGGTATAAATCCTTAGACGAGAGCTTTATCTCTGAAATAACACTAGTTTTACTCCAGAAGGAGGTCATGGAAAGCTCAAGTGGATTATGGTCACTGTCAATTGATTCTCCAACCACCATATCCAGTACTTCTGGCCATAGCCTGATATCTATCAAAACATAGTCAATACGACTCATGTTAGATGTTCTATTGAAGGTATTGGCTCCCATCTTGTCGGAGTTTGTACGGCCATTTGCTGCCCTAAGTCCATAACCAAGGGATATGGCCTGAAGCTGCAGGGCAGTTTGTGTCCATTTTCTTATTGGGGGTAAATCAAGGGGGGAACATGCCAATATGCCTCTACCTGGTCACTATTAGATACATCTATTATGCATAATGGTTCGTACGTACAATTGAAATCTCCTGCAACTATCAGGGGTGTTGATATCTCCCTCTCTTCAAGGGTGTTTTCTAATACATGAAGAGTTGGTGAGCATGTGCCTGCCTTGGTCCCGCGGGCATAAACATTAAAGATGTCCACCATCCTACCATTTCTACCCCTAAGGCTAGTTGCGAGTATATTGGGATCATTAATTTTAATCTCTCTTATTGAACATAACAAATCAATCCTAATCCAGATCAATAACCCTCCCGCTGGTCTTCCTGGTCTGTCGGTAACAGCCGATCGATGTAAAGTAACATACCCAGGGATGTAAGTCGGAGTAGTGGCCCAAGTTTCTTGTAAAATACATACATCAAATTGGGTAATATATTCAATCCAGTGGGGGAGTTGCATCTTAGATTTTATTCCAGCCACATTCCACGTCAATATACGGAGTGTTGAATTTGTATCATCTAATTCTCGGGGAATGATATGATGGCACCTCTCTAATGGTCTACTCATCTGTGAGACTCGGGAGATGGTTTGCTGATCAAACCTTGATATAGTTTCTTTTTCCACACTAGAGTGCAGTGAATTGAAAGGCTCAGAACAACGAAACGGCATTATGGCCAAAGAAGCAATTGTTGAGCCTTCTGGTTGGGATATCTCCGGAGCCTGATCAATGTTTATGTCATGAGGGCTAGAGTATTTGCAGGGTGTAGTGTCATGACGCCTCAGTCAGTCATTCTGAGCTAAGGATGAATCAGACCCCTTCAAGACACTAACTCTTCTATTTATAGATGGCTGTGCTAAAGCAGAGGGACTATATTTCATCTGGATATTTGTGGTTATTGGAGAGCAAGTTCTTGCTTCTAGAGCAATTAAACAGTGGGCTAAATTTTCATCACTTAAGTGGAGTTCAATAAAATCTGTGGGGGAGGCACCATTTGATATTCGTTTAGCCCAAAGAATATCGTCTCTAATGATAGATCTACACCCTCTTACTTTTCTAATCCAGTGGATTGATTTATTGAGTAGTGAATGTTGGTCCTCTTGTCTACCTACCAATAAAACTTTGGGCACATTAGTCAAAAAAATACTCTTAGAGCTCTTGTTGGAACCATGATCCTGAGTCTGCCATGGAGTACTATAATCTCTATTCACCGTCTGCTTTAGTCTGGGAGGACTTATATTTCTATGTACTAATGGGCGGCATGTTTGAATGGACATTAGGGGAACTGGATTTCTCATAAGCCCTGCAGAGGAATCATTTTCTTTGGCAGGGACATGAACCATTAAAGAACTAGGGAGCAAAACACTAGGTTTTACAATCGGTTGTTCGCTTGTTATCAAGCATTTCACTTGGTTTGAAAGTACTAAAATTAGTGTTTTAAGCGAGTTAATTTCATCCCTTAGTTCAGCAATAAGCTTGCAAGTGTGATTCTCTTCCGTAGGATGCTGTACTCGGGAAAGCTCCCAGTCTCCCCAGTCTCCCCAGGGATCTCATTCATACTATATGAATCTATAACATCCGTACTACGCTGTGGATTAACTTCCAACACTGCTTCCTGTCGATCCGCCATTAATTCTGTCTGGTCTTGAAGTGGCGAAAATCGATTAGATAGTGAAATATTAACAGTTGTGTGCATGTCATTCCTGCTGTTATCGATATAATTATCTGACTCAAGAGTAGGAAGGGGGAAGATCCTGTCACCCTTCCATGCTCCTCAGTTACAGACTGCGTATCGATGATATGCTCAAGAGGCTTAGAGACCTTGGGGGCGGAGCTTTGTGTTGTGCGCTTAGTAAATATAGATGGAATTCGCTTTGTTTTGGTAACAGGGCTAGGCTCTATATCTGAATAGATAGTGGAATGCTGTTCCCTTAACTTTAATGTATTAGCAGCGATGCTGGTAGGAGGAACTAAAATATCATGACATTCTACCAATAATTCATCTATACGATCTAAAACACAATTTTGGGCAGCCGATTTACGCGCAATTTTGGCTTTCCTAATTTTTCTGCGCCCCTCGGGTGACCTACCCTCCTTGTTAGCACTCGCAGTTAGTTTCCTTTTCCCCATTAAAACAGAGAACCAAATACTCAGGTATTGAAATACGTTTTTGATTGGCCAATATATCCAAGTGTACCCTGAGTAAAAATACAATATACCACCTATGCAATATCTATGCGTATAAAACTCACAGTATTTGGAACAACTAGCGTCCACGAGTCCTGGAAAGTTCCACTGAGGGCTCAAAAGTAGAAGAACCAAGGGAGGAAGCCCTGCCCTGGCTCTTCCTGGCGATGACGGGCAAGGACGGGCCCGCCCTTGGCCCGGGCTTCGCCCGGCGCGCGCCCGCACGCGTCCCGCGAAGCGGGTGCCGCGAGTCGTTAGATAAGCCCCCCTGGGAGCACAGCAGTGATGACAGCGCCTCCAGGCGCTTGCAGCTGGGCTCTCTGGGACTTGGAGTCCCCCCTCAAGGTACTGATAGGCGGCGATGCGGCTCCTGCGAAGCGGGTGCCGCGAGTCGGTAGATAAGCCCCCTGGGCGCACAGCAGTGATGACAGCGCCTCCAGGCGCTTGCAGCTGGGCTCTCTGGGACTTGGAGTCCCCCTCAAGGTACTGATAGGCGGCGATGCGGCTCCCGCGAAGCGGGTGCCGCGAGTCGGTAGATAAGCCCCCTGGGCGCACAGCAGTGATGACAGCGCCTCCAGGCGCTTGCAGCTGGGCTCTCTGGGACTTGGAGTCCCCCTCAAGGTACTGATAGGCGGCGATGCGGCTCCCGCGAAGCGGGTGCCGCGAGTCGGTAGATAAGCCCCCTGGGTGCACAGCAGTGATGACAGCGCCTCCAGGCGCTTGCAGCTGGGCTCTCTGGGACTTGGAGTCCCCCTCAAGGTACTGATAGGCGGCGATGCGGCTCCCGCAAAGCGGGTGCCGCGAGTCGGTAGATAAGCCCCCTGGGCGCACAGCAGTGATGACAGCGCCTCCAGGCGCTTGCAGCTGGGCTCTCTGGGACTTGGAGTCCCCCTCAAGGTACTGATAGGCGGCGATGCGGCTCCCGCGAAGCGGGTGCCGCGAGTCGGTAGATAAGCCCCCTGGGCGCACAGCAGTGATGACAGCGCCTCCAGGCGCTTGCAGCTGGGCTCTCTGGGACTTGGAGTCCCCTCAAGGTACTGATAGGCGGCGATGCGGCTCCCGCGAAGCGGGTGCCGCGAGTCGTTAGATAAGCCCCCTGGGCGCACAGCAGTGATGACAGCGCCTCCAGGCGCTTGCAGCTGGGCTCTCTGGGACTTGGAGTCCCCTCAAGGTACTGATAGGCGGCGATGCGGCTCCCGCGGCGGGTGCCGCAAGTCGTTAGATAAGCTCCCCTGGGCGCACAGCAGTGATGACAGCGCTCCAGGCGCTTGCAGCTGGGCTCTCTGGGACTTGGAGTCCCCCCTCAAGGTACTGATAGGCGGCGATGCGGCTCCCGCGAAGCGGGTGCCGCGAGTCGTTAGATAAGCCCCCCTGGGCGCACAGCAGTGATGACAGCGCCTCCAGGCGCTTGCAGCTGGGCTCTCTGGGACTTGGAGTCCCCCTCAAGGTACTGATAGGCGGCGATGCGGCATAACAACATTTATGCAATATGTGCAAGTGTTAAAGAATATTCGAGATTTACACCAGCAGATATAATTTACATAAAGCAATCTCTGTGGCCCTACGCCTTTGCGCTAGTTGAGGGATTGCTGCCACAAGGGTAGCATACTTTTACTCTGTGGGGTTAGTTTATGTAAATAAAGCCTCCTCAGAGAAATTTAACATTTTTTGGAGAACCCTTTGTGGAAAAAAGAGGAAAAGCAGACGCGTTTCCAATCCCGTTGATGAGTCACGGGATTTTCATCAGGGCTGGGGCACGGTGTAACCTGTTGATTAAAATCAGTACAAAAACTGATTACCTAAAATTACAAGCCTTTCTCGTTTTTTACATGGTAATCATGCGTGTTAAATTTGAAATATACCTTAAGCTGCAAGCAAGAACTTTCAAACTTCTTATTGCTGCTGTGTTTTTAATTTTAGGACCTGAAAAAGCGCGAACATCTAGTGTCGGTATCACATTAAGTGTGTTTCACACTTCATGTACTGGAGTCAAAGAAGAATTTTGACTTACGATGTTTTGACGAGGAGAGGGCTGAATGTTTTTGCAGTTATACATCTTCTAACTCTATGGCTTTCTGTTTCTTATTGGCATACGTGATCTGAGGGTAAACAGAGGGAACCACCTCATTTTAGTAAGACGCTGAATTCACATTGTTTAAGGAATTGCAGTGGAAAGAATCTTTTATTGCAGGCAGTTTACTTGAAAGCGTGCATTTGCTTTTCATTTTTTTTAAAAAGCCTTCAAGTTCGTCTGTGTTCACCTTACTTCATCTACAAAAGGGGAATCAAGCACGTTTTAGGTATTTCATAAACAACGGCAGGAAGCTGACACATGTAAGATACATTGTGTCCACCAAAATCGGGACACACTTACTTGAAACAGTGTCATCTCTGCGCAAGTATTATTCCAATCGCAGACTTGCTCCGTGGGAGCTAAAAAGAAAAAATGGGACCTGCATTTAGACTATTAATGCAAACAGGCTTCTTCTAGTACGAAATTCATGCCTGTTTAGTCACTTACTTGTGATTTTTCGTCTGAGTTTCAAAGTGTTCCTCCTGTCGTGTGATTCAGTGAGTGGAGAAGGAAGCGTGTCTGTTTGAAATGTAGTCATTGACAGGAAGTTCTTTCATGGAATTGTGGGAATTGGAGTTCCCGTAATTACTATAGATGCTCCTGAGGGATTATGGGACATGGAGTTTTATTATATTTGCCATAATTAAATGCGTGAGTAGTTTTTGATACATATGAAAACAACATGATATACCCTCTCCTGCTTGGTAGTAAAATCTTGCTTATTTAAGCGAACATAAGTAAAATAGATTTAAGTTGAATTTTTACAGAGGACTCAGCACAGTGATTGGTGTAGTTCTGACATTTCGTTCAGCCCATCAGTCACGCAGTTGAATTTCAGTTTTAAGTAGGCCTCTCGTTTTAAAAGTGATGTTTCAACATTTCCACTTTGAGATGAGGGTTTGATTCCTGAAAGTACAGTCCAGACAAAATCTTTTTCTGAATGATACTTATCAATGAAATGTTGTACCATCAGTGCTGTTGGTATTTTTTGTTTTATTCTTGAACGATGTTGGTTGATTCTTTGATTGATTTGTTGGTTGGTTTTTCCGATGTACAATTTGGGACATGGGCACATAATTGCATAGACTGTGTTTTTGGTTTTACAGTTCGTGAATTCTTTATGGGCCCATTTAATGGAGTTAAATACAAATTCTTTTCCTTCCACCGTAGTAGAGCATGATATACAATGGCCACATTTGTGGTGTCCTTCTACGGGTTTTAGGTTCCATAGTGATCTTATGTGTGTTTTTGCTCTTGATGCTCCCAGGTCAGCACGTATGATCTTTTGTCTCTTTTTTTGCGCGAATTGATATGTCCTACCTGGCGCCGGAGCTTGGACAAAACCCCCCTTGTTTCATCATAGTTAGAGAGGGGCTTTCCCGCGAGTGTTGAGCATTAAAGTTGCTCATTCGTGAACCATTAACAAAGTCACACATACAGGCTACACCAAGCCTGGGAGAGAATGTCTGAAAAAGATACACTATCTTTCACTGAGACTCACATAAAAAATCTAATCGCAGCACCATCCCCTTTCTCGTATATAACTCTCAGTACCACTGCTAAGCAACATAATGAGACTGAGAAACTTATTCGCTTGATTAAAAAACACATTCGGACCGAACTTCACGGACATTTTTTGTTGGAACACCTGAAAGCAGGCACGATCCCTTGGGGCCTGCAGGTTAAGAATATACCAGTTATTTTTACAGAGGACCCAGAATACAAAAAGGGTTTTAGTTTTATTTCTACCAAGTGTAGTCGGGACCTCATGGTCCACACTATTGAAACAGCCCAAAGAATCTGCCAAAAAGAGGCGGAAGAATTGGACACTCTCATCAAAGCAATACATGACAATCACACCGTCACAGAAGCAAAAGCCTTGCTAGAAAAGATCGACAAAGAAATTCAGACCTTTAAGGGCAACACTATAAATTTCAAAACAGCAAAGTTTGAAAAGGATTCGAAATCTTTCAATATAGAAACAGTCTACCCTTATCTAAAAGAAGACTATTACTCACAAGTTGAAGCACGCAGGGCCCTGTCCCAGTATAAGGGGAGATCTAAGAATAGATTTCTCACCTTTTCGGAAACATCTTCCTCAGACTCTTCAGGAGATTTAGACCCGTGCGAAGGAACATCAAAAAGACAGAACTCTTTTTTAGAAAAGGGCGAGCCGAGAAACCGCGTAAAGTTCAAATTCCAACCACAGCCATGGGAAATGAGAACCCGGAGAAACTTCTACAAAACTTGAAAGAAACAACTATTGTTAATTTGTCATCTAAACAATTGTCCAAACATGAAGAGTCCGTTTTAGAACTTGGAATTAAATTTGTACCAACTACAACAACAGACTTTGCTCATTTGAAAATAGAAGCATTAGAATTTTGCCGAAAAATACGGCTCAGAGCATTTTTTCATAACAAGGAGAGTACCAAAAATCCTGAACCATCTGGATTAATGAACAAATCGAACTTCATACCACCATCACACTGCATTCCAAAGGAAATACTAGCCTATGAACAAGCAGTCCTATCATCGATCACGCAATTGGAAAAGAGCAAGTCATTCTTCAAAAGGAACATCACTAGGGAACAACAAGAAGCAATCAGAGATCTACAGAATGATGACACAATTGTGGTCAAACCCGCAGATAAAGGGGGAGCCCTTGTCGTGTCGTCTAAAGATAAATATCTCGCAGAGGCAAATAGTCAAATATTCAATACAGAATGGTATAGACAACTAAAGGAAGATCCAACAACTCAAATAGGGAGTGAAATAACCATTAAGCTTAAATGGGGACTGGAACAAGGAATCTTAGGCTAAAAAGAATTTGAATTCGTGAACAAAACTAACTCGCGAATTCCAGTAATTTATTTTCTCCCAAAAATCCACAAGAATCTCCAGCAACCACCCGGGAGACCAATTGTATCGGGGTGCGATTCGGTACTGGAGCCGATAGCCAAATATGTAGATGGTTTTTCTAAAACCATTTATGGATCAAGTTCCATCATACCTCGGAGATACCACTGACTTCATCAATAAAATTGAAAACCATCCATTCGACTCCAACCATCAATGGATGGTCTCATTTGATGTCAATTCACTATACACTCAGATTCCCCAAGATGAAGGACTCGAGTCAATTGAATTTTTTCTAGAAATACGGCCCAAACCACAAAGAGTTCCAACTGAATTTATATTGGATTTAGCTAGAATAGCTTTGAAAAAAAACTATTTTAAATTTGATGACACGTTCTTCATGCAGGTCAAGGGGACCGCCATGGGGTGTCCTTACGCTCCAGAGATGGCGGTCCTCTTCATGTCCTTGTTTGAGGATCGGTTTATTTTCAACAATAACCCGTACAGTCAACATATACAATCATGGTACCGCTACATCGACGATGTCTGGTGTCTGTGGGGAGGCACAGAAGAGCAATTATTCACGTTCTTTGAATGGCTCAACAGGAGACATGCGGACATAAAGTTCAGCATGAAAAAAAGTAAGACGCGTCTAACGTTTTTAGATGTTGAGATATTTGCACAGGACCAGAAGTTAACCACTACATTACATCGTAAGCCCACGGACAGAAATACAATCCTCCACTACCAAAGCTTCCATCCCCGAAGTCTCAAAGATAATCTACCTTATAGCCAACTATTAAGAATAAGGCGAAATTGTGCCAGGAAGGAAGACTTCGAAGTCCACGCAGAAGTATTGTGCGAACAACTGAAAACAAGAGGATACCCCAAGAAAATGCTCAATTATGGAACCAAGAGAGCATGGTATACACCACGGGAGGAA
Source organism: Calotriton arnoldi (assembly GCA_963921515.1). Lineage (NCBI taxonomy): Eukaryota > Metazoa > Chordata > Amphibia > Caudata > Salamandridae > Calotriton > Calotriton arnoldi. Next base: position 112,324 of record CAWUFW010002629.1, read on the forward strand.
TTACTGGTCAAAAAAACAAACACCCTTGGAAAAATTGGTATGTGTGTCAACATATGGCCCACATACCAATACATTTCGGAAAGTTATCCTCAATAACTGGCATCTTCTCACTACACTAGAATGCCCGATGTAAAAACCGGTGTTTGCCCTGAAGAAAAATAAAAGTATCGGACAAAAGATCATACGTGCTGACCTGGGAGCATCAAGAGCAAAAAAAGACATAAGATCACTATGGAACCTAAAACCCGTAGAAGGACACCACAAATGTGGCCATTGTATATCATGCTCTACTACGGTGGAAGGAAAAGAATTTGTATTTAACTCCATTAAATGGGCCCATAAAGAATTCACGAACTGTAAAACCAAAAACACAGTCTATGCAATTATGTGCCCATGTCCCAAATAGTACATCGGAAAAACCAACCAACAAATTAATCAAACAATCAACCAACATCGTTCAAGAATAAAACAAAAAATACCAACAGCACCGATGGTACAACATTTCATTGATAAGAATCATTCAGAAAAAGATTTTGTCTGGACTGTACTTTCAGGAATCAAAACATACAGGCTACACCAAGCCTGGGAGAGAATGTCTGAAAAAGATACACTATCTTTCACTGAGACTCACATAAAAAATCTAATCGCAGCACCGTCCCCTTTCTCGTCTATAACTCTCAGTACCACTGCTAAGCAACATAATGAGACTGAGAAACTTATTCGCTTGAATAAAAAACACATTCTGACCGAACTTCACGGACATTTTTTGTTGGAACACCTGAAAGCAGGCACGATCCCTTGGGGCCTGCAGGTTAAGAATATACCAGTTATTTTTTACAGAGGACCCAGAATACAAAAAGGGTTTTAGTTTTATTTCTACCAAGTGTAGTCGGGACCTCATGGTCCACACTATTGAAACAGGCGAAAGAATCTGCCAAAAAGAGGCAGAAGAATTGGACACTCTCATCAAAGCAATACATGACAATCACAACGTCACAGAAGCAAAAGCCTTGCTAGAAAAGATCGACAAAGAAATTCAGACCTTTAAGGGCAACACTATAAATTTCAAAACAGCAAAGTTTGAAAAGGATACGAAATCCTTCAATATAGAAACAGTCTACCCGTACCTAAAAGAAGACTATTACTCACAAGTTGAAGCACGCAGGGCTCTATCCCAGTATCAGGGGAGATCTAAGAATAGATTTCTCACCTTTCCAGAAACATCTTCCTCAGACTCTTCAGGAGATTTAGACCCGTGCGAAGGAACATCAAAAAGACAGAACTCTTTTTTAGAAAAGGGCGAGCCGAGAAACCGCGTAAAGTTCAAATCCCAACCACAGCCATGGGAAATGAGAACCCGGAGAAACTTCTACAAAACTTGAAAGAAACAACTATTGTTAATTTGTCATCTAAACAATTGACCAAACATGAAGAGTCCGTTTTAGGACTTGGAATTAAATTTGTACCAACTACAACAACAGACTTTGCTCATTTGAAAATAGAAGCATTAGAATTTTGCCGAAAAATACGGCTCAGAGCATTTTTTCATAACAAGGAGAGTACCAAAAATCCTGAACCATCTGGATTAATGAACAAATCGAACTTCATACCACCATCACACTGCATTACAAAGGAAATACTAGCCTATGAACAAGCAGTCCTATCATCGATCAAGCAATTGGAAAAGAGCAAGTAATTCTTCAAAAGGAACATCACTAGGGAACAACAAGGAGCAATCAGAGATCTACAGAATGATGACACAATTGTGGTCAAACCCACAGATAAAGGGGGAGCCCTTGTCATGTCGTCTAAAGATAAATATCTCGCAGAGGCAAATAGTCAAATATTCAATACAGAATGGTATAGACAACTAAAGGAAGATCCAACAACTCAAATAGGGAGTGAAATAACCATTAAGCTTAAATGGGGACTGGAACAAGGAATCTTAGGCCAAAAAGAATTTGAATTCTTGAACAAAACGAACTCGCGAATTCAAGTAATTTATTTTCTCCCAAAAATCCACAAGAACCTCCAGCAACCACCCGGGAGACCAATTGTATCGGTGTGTGATTCGGTACTGGAGCCGATAGCCAAATATGTGGATGTTTTTCTAAAACCATTTATGGATCAAGTTCCATCATACCTCAGAGACACCACTGACAACATCAATAAAATTGAAAACCATCCATTCGACTCCAACCATCAATGGATGGTCTCATTTGATGTCAATTCATTATACAATCAGATTCCCCAAGACGAAGGACTAGAGTCAATTGAATTTTTTTTAGAAACACGGCCCAAACCACAAAGAGTTCCAACTGAATTTATATTGGATTTAGCTAGAATAGCTTTGAAAAAAAACTATTTTAAATTTGATGACACGTTCTTCATGCAGGTCAAGGGGACCGCCATGGGGTGTCCTTACGTTCCAGAGATGGCGGTCCTCTTCATGGCCTTGTTTGAGGATCGGTTTATTTTCAACAATAACCCGTACAGTCAACATATACAATCATGGTACCACTACATCGACGATGTCTGGTGTCTGTGGGGAGGCACAGAAGAGCAATTATTCACGTTCTTTGAATGGCTCAACAGGAGACATGCGGACATAAAGTTCAGCATGACAAAAAGTAAGACGCGTCTAACGTTTTTAGATGTTGAGATATTTGCGCAGGACCAGAAGTTAACCACTACATTACATCGTAAGCCCACGGACAGAAATACAATCCTCCACTCCCAAAGCTTCCATCCCCGAAGTCTCAAAGATAATCTACCTTATAGCCAACTATTAAGAATAAGGCGAAATTGTGCCAGGAAGGAAGACTTCAAAGTCCACGCAGAAGTATTGTGCGAACAACTGAAAACAAGAGGATACCTCAAGAAAATGCTCAAATATGCAACCAAGAGAGCATGGTATACACCACGGGAGGAATTACTGGTCAAAAAAACAAAAACACCCTTGGACAAATTGGTATGTGTGTCAACATATGGCACACATACCAATACATTTCGGAAAGTTATCCTCAATAACTGGCATCTTCTCACTACACTAGAATGCCCGATGGAAAAACCGTTGTTTGCCCTGAAGAAAAATAAAAGTATCGGACAAAAGATCATACGTGCTGAACTGGGAGAATCAAGAGCAAAAACAGAGGGGGGCGTGGCTTGCCGGGACGCGGAATGGCTGCTCTGTGAGCGAGCTCCGCCGGCCGGGACCTGATCCTTTATAAATCCGCACATTTAATAGAGGCGAACTCCTGTTTTTTCGACATTCTTTAAAGCATCTAGCGGGGAGCGAGCATCGGGGAAAGTAAGAGCGGTATCGGTGGCCGGATTGCTGCATTACACGTTCGGAGTGGGGCGAGGCCGCCATTGGCGATTGCTGCAGGAGGCGTGACCCGGCCACCCAACCAATTTAGGCTGAGGTCTGGGTGTGGCCCTGGGTGGACCTGTTGAATCCGGCCGGCGCTCTCGGGGGCGCAGGAACTGCGGAGTTGAGCTGAGACCCGGCGCCAAGATTTGCAGGCGGACGCCGCGGCACCGGAGAGACTGCGCTGCACGGTAGGGACCGCCTCAAGATACGGCCTGTCCCGCGTGCGCTTGGGCTGGGCCGCCCGCCCCGTCCTGGGCCTTGGTCCAGGTGGGGGCCTGGGCGGAGAGGGCTTTCGGCCCTGCTGTGCAAGGAGCCGAGGTGTGGAACGCCGTGAGGGGGCAGGCGCCCGAGGCTGTTGTCGGTCACACATCTGTAGAGGCCCGGAGGATTGGAAAAGCGGCATCTTCTCACTACACTAGAATGCCCGATGGAAAAACCGTTGTTTGCCCTGAAGAAAAATAAAAGTATCGGACAAAAGATCATACGTGCTGACCTGGGAGAATCAAGAGCAAAAACAGAGGGGGGGGGTAGCTTGCCGGGACGCGGAATGGCTGCTGTGTGAGCGAGCTCCGCCGGCCGGGACCTGATCCTTTATAAATCCGCACATTTAATAGAGGCGAACTCCTGTTTTTTCGACATTCTTTAAAGCATCTAGCGGGGAGCGAGCATCGGGGAAAGTAAGAGCGGTATCGGCGGCCGGATTGCTGCATTACACGTTCGGAGTGGGGCGAGGCCGCCATTGGCGATTGCTGCAGGAGGCGTGACCCGGCCACCCAACCAATTTAGGCCGAGGTCTGGGTGTGGCCCTGGGTGGACCTGTTGAATCCGGCCGGCGCTCTCGGGGGCGCAGGAACTGCGGAGTTGAGCTGAGACCCGGCGCCAAGATTTGCAGGCGGACGCCGCGGCACTGGAGAGACTGCGCTGCACGGTAGGGACCACCTCGAGATACGGCCTGTCCCGCGTGCGCTTGGGCTGGGCCGCCTGCCCCGTCCTGGGCCTTGGTCCAGGTGGGGGCCTGGGCGGAGAGGGCTTTCGGCCCTGCTGTGCGAGGAGCCGAGGTGTGGAACGCCGTGAGGGGGCAGGCGCCCGAGGCTGTTGTCGGTCACACATCTGTAGAGGCCCGGAGGATTGGAAAAGCGGCATGTCTCGATCGGAGGCCATTCTCAGCAAATTTTATAGAGTCGCCCTACCGGCCTAACGAGCACGGGACACATCGCCGCAGCGCGGACAGGCCTGGGGCATAAAGAAGAGATCCGGGGCTGCTAAACTGACCGAGGTGGATGCAGGGGATTGTAGTGTGAAACTTGGTTACTCGCAGCCACGGCGACATTGGTGCTTATGATCACCCAGCACGTGTGGAAAGACCAGGGCGTTGTGAGTGCTGTTGTATGGGAGCTCGGTGCCATGGGAACATCTCATAGCATGAGTGGCAGACTGCCGGGACAGTAAGGGCCCTGACGCTGACTTCGTGAGGCAGGTGGGTGATCTGTGTTACTGTGCACGCCACGGACACCGGTTGTGCCTGGAGGTGGAACCCGGGGCGGGCCCTGTTACAAGCGATCAGGGTATTATCGGTAGCGCCCGCTGCTGCGCCCCACTGCACACCTGACGACCTTAGGCTTCAGGCACTCGGAGATCTGGCAGGCGGATAGCGATAATAGTAGTAGCAGATTGGCGGCTGGACTTTTACAGCTTGTTACAGAATTGACCATATTGCATCACCATGGGCAAACACGACGCAAAGCAACCCAAGCTTAGTTTTGAACAGCGCCGATCCACCAGACAACAAGAATCGGACACGGAAATCTCTGCGGGGGGCCGGCTGATGGTCTGCAGGAAGACCAGGGGGAGGACATACGTACACTTATGTTTGAGATCCGCTCCAGCCTGTGCAATATAGACGCCAAACTGGACACCTTGACCTCGCAAATGGAGTCGGTGAAAACGCAGGTGGGAGCACATGAACACCGGATCGACGTCTTAGAAAACAAGCACACTGATCTACACGAGTTTCAAGTTGAGACCAAATATCTCATTTGGATAGACTCCTCCATGTGATCCATGCTAAGAACGAGGATTTGGAGGCCAGGTCGCGCCGGAACAACCTCCGAATCGTGGGAATTCCGGAGACCACAGCGATCACTAAGATGGAAGTCTATGTGTCGGACCTGCTTAAAGACCTATTTGCAACGCATCTATCACCGGTTTTTGCTGTGGAAAGGGCCCACCGTACCCTGGGAGCGAGGCCGCCGGTGGGGGCTCCTCCACGGCCCATAATGGCACGACTTTTGAACTACCAAGATCGGGATATGGTGCTGCGCCAGGCTCGCACTATGGGAACTATCTCGCATCAGGGGAACCAGGTCGCCTTCTACCCGGACTTCACCCCGGCGGTGCAGGCTGCCAGGAGAGAATTCTTGCCAGCGAAGAAGATCCTATTGCAGGCGCAGATACCTTACTCATTGCTCTACCCTGCAAAGCTCAAGGTCTCATATGATGGTTCCGCTCACTTTTTCACGGACGCTAAGTCAGCCTTGAAATTTGCCAAACATGTGGGTGGTAAGCGTACTCAAAAAAGCCCAGGAGCCGAAGAAGCAGCGGACAGGCAGCTAAGTGACAATGACTGAGTGTAAACTGAGCATATTATTTCTGTCAATCTGGGTTTTATTTTTATTTTACACTTCTGATTGTTAACCTAGACAAGGATATCCTCAGTATTGGGAGTCCGTAAAGTATATATTGCCTTTCTATGATACACAGGACCGTATTGACATCTCCTATTGCTAAAAATTATTTTCGAGAAACGGCATTATATGTTTGCTTTTCAGTTGAGTCAGTACTCCCAGGTTGGGCAGCATCCATGGGTGGGCAGACAGGGAGAGTTGGGTGATCGTAACAACATGTCGAGAGATGGCGTGAATGTGCTTTGACCTATGTTCGCATGTCCTGTCTGAAACACCTATATTGCAGGTTTAGCCTCTGGCAGTATCCCGGCCACCCTGCCAAGGTAGGGAAGTAAGCCGGCATTCACACGTCCCCATGGGAAATTTCCCTGTAAAGTCTTGTTACAAATTTTCATTGGGGGGGGTATTGCCTCAACCTGATTGGGGGGTTGATGTGGGCGGGGGGGGTAAGGTGGGGTTTGTTCTGGGGTTGTTTTCTGGTGTGCGGTCACTAAAAAATATAACTGGCAACAGCGTTAATGTAAAGCACAGGTGTCCAGTGTGGCGATGCGGTGCCACACGCGCCATTTTATTGTTGAACACGAAACCAAGTTGAATTGCCTAACATGGAACATTCGCGGCCTTAATGACAGTAGGAAGACAAGGTTAGTGCATGCCTACCTTACACGACACAATATTGACATATGCATGTTGCAGGAGACACATCTCCACTCCCAACACTCGACAAAACTGAAACACAAACGTTGGGGTTGACATATGGCAGTGTACTCGAATTTTTCAAGAGGTGTAGCGGTGCTGGTTCGCCGAGGAGTTGACTGGAAGGAGAGGGAGGTATGCACAGACCCGGAGGGACGTTATGTGATACTTCTGGGGTATTTGGGTGGTACCTTCCTGACAATTGTTGCATTATATGGCCCCAATACGGACTCCCCTGGGTTTTTCCAGGACATTTGGGCCAAAGTTAGAGCCACCGGCTGCACCACGACACTTTGGGGTGGAGACTTTAATGCTGTTATAAATGATGATTTGGACAGACAAGGCGCAGCCCGGTTGCATCATCCCGCAGCGAGTAAAGTTTTGAATGCCTTGTTAGAGGAAGAGGACATGGTGGACGTCTGGAGACTCCACAACCCCTTGACTAAAGAAGGCACATGTTTTTCGGAACACCGCCACGCCTGGTCAAGATTAGACTATTGGTTAATGACTAGGGACGTGGCCGGCTGGGTTTCGGATGTCAGGCACATGCCGAGGACAATCTCGGACCATTCGCCATGCATGCTGACTCTATCACTGCCTAACACTACACATAAGCCGTTTGCCTGGAGGCTTCCTCCAATGGCGCTGTTGGACGAGGCATTTAAAGAAGAAATACGCACTGACATCACTGATTACTTTACAGTTAATACCGGGACCGTTGACACAGTGGCCTCGCTATGGGAGGCGTTCAAGGTGGTCATCAGGTGGCAATGTATTTCCAGGCAGGCGGGTGTTCTGAGGGCCATACGGACAACCCTGAGCAATATTGAGAAGCACATTAGGGATCTGGAAATGCGTATACAGGCAGGTGGTGAGGTCGCCCTTCGGGCGGAGCTGAAGGTTAAACTACTGGAATACGAAGAGGAAGCGCACAGGGAGGTTAAATTTCTAGGTAAATACACGGAGGCTTGGAGATACGGCGAACGGGATAGACCGGGCAGAACACTAGCGGGTATGATTCGAGCCCCCACGCTTCGTCCTTTGTACCTGAGATTGTTACCTCCCGGGGTGACACAGTCAGGGGCTCCTCAGACATCCTAAATGAGTTCTCGTCATTTTTCAGCAACCTTTATACGGCTCAACAGACCAACTGTCAGGAGGGTATGCAGGAGTTCTTGGACTCAGTGGCGCTAGTGTGGTTCAACGACAGACACAGAGAGTATATGCACCTACCGTTCTCAGTAGAAGATGTCAAGGCTACTATTAATAGTATGCCCTTAGATAAGGCACCAGGTTCCGATGGTCTGACTACTGCCTTTTATAAAGCGTATGCGGAGGAACTGGCACCTGTACTCCTCAATGTGTATGGGGAGGCGCATGAAACAGGTATACTACCTCAGTCGATGCGAGAAGCTATTATTATTACCTTACTGAAGCCCGGTAAACCTGAAACCGATTTAGATTCCTACAGGCCATTGTCTCTTATCAATGTGGACGTTAAAAGTTTGGCAAAATTAATAGCGACCAGGTTACAACCTTTACTCCCACTGATAGCATTACCTGATCAATCGGGTTTCATACCCGGGAGATCTACCTCCCACAACCTCAGGACGGTTTTCTCAGTCTTACATTATTTACATCCTGAGATACAGGCAGCCGTGGTCTTCCTGGATGCTACTAAAGCATTTGACTCGCTCGAATTGCCTTACCTTTTTAAAATCTTGGCTAGGATGGGAGTTGGTCCTCTTCTCCTTCAATGGATAAAATTGCTATACACTGAACCGTTGGCCAGGGTACGGGTGAATAATATGATCTCCGCCCCATTCCATGTCACGCGAGGTACTAGACAAGGTTGCCCGCTGTCCCCGCTATTATTCGCTATTGCGATGGAGCCGTTGGCAGCTCGTATCAGACAACATCATACGGAAAGGGGCATTGGCTTTGGTGCTCGCAGCCTTTTGATATCGTTGTATGCCGATGATATCCCTTTATATATCCTCAATCCTGAGAACAATTTGGATGCGGTGCTGCGTGAACTCATTAAATTTGGTGGCCTCTCTGGGGTAACCATAAATTGGTCTAAATCAGTGGTTTTTCCTCTAACAGAAAACACTAAGACAGTTGTTTCGGAGTTCCCACTGAGGTGGGAAAATGAAGCTGTGAAATATTTAGGAGTTTGGATTAGCAGGAATATACAAGAACTATGGAAGTTGAACTATGGGAGAGCAATTGACTGGCTAGAGGGGAAAGGTGACTGTGTGGGCTAAACTTCCACTATCTATTGCGGGGAGAATTGCATTGGCCAAGATGATTATATTACCCAAATTTCTATATTTATTTGTGAATCTCCCACTTATACTCACCCAACCATTCTTCACGAAACTGAAATCTCTCTTAATATCCTTGATATGGGCGGGGGGACAGGCCAGGGTGTCCTGGGAGCTTCTATCCTTGCCTACCAAGCAGGGAGGGCTGGGGGCCCCAGACATGAAGCTATACGCGTTATGTGCACAGGCGCAATTTTTACAATACTGGGTTCACCAGACACCATTTACGCCACACGTAGCTGTCGAGAGAGACGCGGTAGCGCCTGTCCCACTCCAGGTGGCAGTATATCAGAAATACAAACGCCCAATAGATTGCATAGAAACCCCTGAGACTCTCAGGTGGGCATGGGCTGGGCTACGCAGAAGAGCAGGCGCGCAGATACTATACGCACCTTCTATCCCTCTGGCACAGAATCCCATGCTCCCAAACGTTAGGGATGAGATTAATAATAAGATAGCACGGGAAATGTCGCTTAATACTTTTGCTGATCTCTACCCGGACGGTACATTTAGGGATCCCCCGAGTGCAGCGGATGGAGGGGCGGTGTCCTTTGGGAAAACCTTTTTATATCACAAACTTCGCGAAGCTTGCCGAGAGCTGCATGCCGACTTCCCATCCCAGCCTACCCCACTGACCGCTCTAGAGAATTTGCTGATTACACCATCGCCCCGGAAGCTTATTACTAGACTATATACCCGCATGCAGACTGACGCCCCTGCAACCGACTCCAGTGCTTGTTTTAAATGGGATAATGAGTTAACCCCACCTCTGACTGATGACCAATGGTCGTATTGCTGTTCCCAGATGACTGAATTATCGCCCAACTATAAACTTCGGTTAATTCATTTTAAATTCTTACACCGTTACTACAGAACACCAATTAGCATATTTAAAATGGGACTCAGAGAGGACGACTGTTGCTGGCGCTGTAGAGCGCCTGCGGCCTCTTTCCTCCATATGGCCTGGGTATGTTCGGCCATCAGGGACTATTGGTCTCAAATTTTTGACTCCATAAACAAAATTCTAGACCTAACATTGGACCCATCCCCACTGCTTGGTTTGCTCAGCTACGTCAGAGACACGCATGTACGAAAACGTAAATTACACGCCATACTGTTACTATTTGCCAAACGCCAGATAGCAATATGTTGGGGTAAGATGAGAAAACCCACGATCAAAGACTGGATCCGAGAGGTCACATACGGACAGACTCAGCTGGCCACGTTCTGGGAGCTAATGCCACCTACCTCCAGACCCAGGGACATATGGGGTCCGTTTATTGACTGGGCACGCTCCAGGTCTGATGACACCGCTGTTGCGCTGGATGGCGCTGCTACCGCTGTGCCTGACTAATTTGCCCCTTATAGTAGACACGTAATGGAGAATGGAAGAGTTTGTTAGACACACGAAATCGATGGAGATATGGGTGACCACTGTATACTACTGTCCACAAACACTGTCATGCATAATTGTGTACTGTATTACATTTGCTGTATTTGAACACTGTGTCGTGCACCGCGGTGCCCACTGACCTCTCATTCGTCGACATTCTGATCTGCCACAGGATCTGACTTAATGTATAGCTGCTTTTACACCACTAATTTTTTCTTTTTTTTCTTTTCCTTTTTTGTTTGTTTGGTTATTGATGTTGAAACTATATCTGTTTTGTATAATCTGTGAAAATCAATAAATAAAATAAAAAACCAAAAAAAAGAAAAAAAGAGCAAAAACAGACATAAGATCACTATGGAACCTAAAACCCGTAGAAGGACACCACAAATGTGGCCATTGTATATCATGCTCTACTACGGTGGAAGGAAAAGAATTTGTATTTAACTCCATTAAATGGGCCCATAAAGAATTCACGAACTGTAAAACCAAAAACACAGTCTATGCAATTATGTGCCCATGTCCCAAATTGTACATCGGAAAAACCAACCAACAAATCAATCAAAGAATCAACCAACATCGTTCAAGAATAAAACAAAAATACCAACAGCACCGATGGTACAACATTTCATTGATAAGAATCATTCAGAAAAAGATTTTGTCTGGACTGTACTTTCAGGAATCAAAACATACAGGCTACACCAAGCCTGGGAGAGAATGTCTGAAAAAGATACAGTATCTTTCACTGAGACTCACATACAAAATCTAATTGCAGCACCGTCCCCTTTCTCGTCTATAACTCTCAGTACCACTGCTAAGCAACATAATGAGACTGAGAAACTTATTCGCTTGAATAAAAAACACATTCGGACCGAACTTCACGGACATTTTTTGTTGGAACACCTGAAAGCAGGCACGTTCCTTGGGGCCTGCAGGTTAAGAATATACCAGTTATTTTTCCAGAGGACCCAGAATACAAAAAGGGTTTTAGTTTTATTTCTACCAAGTGCAGTCGGGACCTCATGGTCCACACTATTGAAACAGCCCAAAGAATCTGCCAAAAAGAGGCGGAAGAATTGGACACTCTCATCAAAGCAATACATGACAATCACACCGTCACAGAAGCAAAAGCCTTGCTAGAAAAGATCGACAAAGAAATTCAGACCTTTAAGGACAACACTATAAATTTCAAAACAGCAAAGTTTGAAAAGGATACGAAATCCTTCAATATAGAAACAGTCTACCCGTACCTAAAAGAAGACTATTACTCACAAGTTGAAGCACGCAGGGCTCTATCCCAGTATCAGGGGAGATCTAAGAATAGATTTCTCACCTTTTCGGAAACATCTTCCTCAGACTCTTCAGGAGATTTAGACCCGCGCGAAGGAACATTAAAAAGACAGAACTCTTTTTTTTAGAAAAGGGCGAGCCGAGAAACCGCGTAAAGTTCAAATCCCAACCACAGCCATGGGAATTGAGAACCCGGAGAAACTTCTACAAAACTTGAAAGAAACAACTATTGTTAATTTGTCATCTAAACAATTGACAAAACATGAAGAGTCCGTTTTAGAACTTGGAATTAAATTTGTACCAACTACAACTACAGACTTTGCTCATTTGAAAATAGAAGCATTAGAATTTTGCCGAAAAATACGGCTCAGAGCATTTTTTCATAACAAGGAGAGTACCAAAAATCCTGAACCATCTGGATTAATGAACAAATCGAACTTCATACCACCATCACACTGCATTCCAAAGGAAATACTAGCCTATAAACAAGCAGTTCTATCATCGATCACGCAATTGGATAAGAGCAAGTCATTCTTCAAAAGGAACATCACTAGGGAACAACAAGGAGCAATCAGAGATCTACAGAATGATGACACAATTGTGGTCAAACCCGCAGATAAAGGGGGAGCCCTTGTTGTGTCATCTAAAGATAAATATCTTGCAGAGGCAAATAGTCAAATATTCAATACAGAATGGTATAGACAACTAAAGGAAGATCCAACAACTCAAATAGGGAGTGAAATAACCATTAAGCTTAAATGGGGACTGGAACAAGGAATCTTAGGCCAAAAAGAATTTGAATTCTCGAACAAAACGAACTCGCGAATTCCAGTAATTTATTTTCTCCCAAAAATCCACAAGAATCTCCAGCAACCACCCGGGAGACTAATTGTATCGGGGTGCGATTCGGTACTGGAGCCGATAGCCAAATATGTGGATGTTTTTCTAAAACCATTTATGGATCAAGTTCCATCATACCTCAGAGATACCACTGACTTCATCAATAAAATTGAAAACCATCCATTCAACTGCAACCATCAATGGATGGTCTCATTTGATGTCAATTCACTGTACACTCAGATTCCCCAAGACAAAGGACTAGTCAATTGAATTTTTTCTAGAAACACGGCCCAAACCACAAAGAGTTCCAACTGAATTTATATTGGATTTAGCTAGAATAGCTTTGAAAAAAACTTTTTTAAATTTGATGACACGTCCTTCATGCAGGTCAAGGGGACCGCCATGGGGTGTCCTTACGCTCCAGAGATGGCGGTCCTCTTCATGGCCTTGTTTGAGGATTGGTTTATTTTCAACAATAACCCGTACAGTCAACATATACAATCATGGTACCACTACATCGACGATGTCTGGTGTCTGTGGGGAGGCACAGAAGAGCAAATATTCACGTTCTTTGATTGGCTCAACAGGAGACATGCGGACATAAAGTTCAGCATGACAAAAAGTAAGACGTGTCTAACGTTTTTAGATGTTGAGATATTTGCGTAGGACCAGAAGTTAACCACTACATTACATCGTAAGCCCACGGACAGAAATACAATACTCCACTACCAAAGCTTTCATCCCTGAAGTCTCAAAGATAATGTACCCTATAGCCAACTATTAAGAATAAGGCGAAATTGTGCCAGGAAGGAAGACTTCGAAGTCCACGCAGAAGTATTGTGCGAACAACTGAAAACAAGAGGATAGCCCAAGAAAATGCTCAAATATGCAACCAAGAGAGCATGGTATACACCACGGGAGGAATTACTGGTCAAAAAAACAAAAACACCCTTGGACAAATTGGTATGTGTGTCAACATATGGCCCACATACCAATACATTTCGGAAAGTTATCCTCAATAACTGGCATCTTCTCACTACACTAGAATGCCCGATGGAAAAACCGTTGTTTGCCCTGAAGAAAAATAAAAGTATCGGACAAAAGATCATACGTGCTGACCTGGGAGCATCAAGAGCAAAAACAGACATAAGATCACTATGGAACCTAAAACCCGTAGAAGGACACCACAAATGTGGCCATTGTATATCATGCTCTACTACGGTGGAAGGAAAAGAATTTGTATTTAACTCCATTAAATGGGCCCATAAAGAATTCACGAACTGTAAAACCTAAAACACAGTCTATGCAATTATGTGCCCATGTCCCAAATTGTACATCGGAAAAACCAACCAACAAATCAATCAAAGAATCAACCAACATCGTTCAAGAATAAAACAAAAAATACCAACAGCACTGATGGTACAACATTTCATTGATAAGAATCATTCAGAAAAAGATTTTGTCTGGACTGTACTTTCAGGAATCAAACCCTCATCTCGAAGTGGAAATGTTGAAACATCACTTTTAAAACGAGAGGCCTACTTAAAACTGAAATTCAACTGCGTGACTGATGGGCTGAACGAAATGTCAGAACTACACCAATCACTGCGCTGAGTCCTCTGTAAAAATTCAACTTAAATCTATATTACTTATGTACGCTTAAATAAGCAAGATTTTACTACCAAGCAGGAGAGGGTATATCATGTTGTTTTCATATGTATCAAAAACTACTCACGCATTTAATTATGGCAAATATAATAGAACTCCATGTCCCATAATCCCTCAGGAGCATCTATAGTAATTACGGGAACTCCAATTCCCACAATTCCGTGAAAGAACTTCCTGTCAATGACTACATTTCAAACAGACACACTTCCTTCTCCACTCACTGAATCACACGACAGGAGGAACACTTTGAAACTCAGACGAAAAATCACAAGTAAGTGACTAAACAGGCATGAATTTCGTACTAGAAGAAGCCTGTTTGCATTAATAGTCTAAATGCAGGTCCCATTTTTTCTTTTTAGCTCCCACGGAGCAAGTCTGCGATTGGAATAATACTTGCGCAGAGATGACACTGTTTCAAGTAAGTGTGTCCCGATTTCGGTGGACACAATGTATCTTACATGTGTCAGCTTCCTGCCGTTGTTTATGAAATACCTAAAACGTGCTTGATTCACCTTTTGTAGATGAAGTGAGGTGAAAAGAGACGAACTTGAAGGCTTTTTTTTTAAAATGAAAAGCAAATGCACGCTTTCAAGTAAGCTGCCTGCAATAAAAGATTCTTTCCACTGCAATTCCTTTAACAATGTGAATTCAGCGTCTTACTAAAATGAGGTGGTTCCCTCTGTTTACCCTCAGATCACGTATGCCAATAAGAAACAGAAAGCCATAGAGTTACAAGATATATAACTGCAAAAACATTCAGCCCTCTCCTCGTCAAAACATCGTAAGTCAAAATTCTTCTTTGACTCCAGTACATGAAGTGTGAAACACACTTAATGTGATACCGACACTAGATGTTCGCGCTTTTTCAGGTCCTAAAATTAAGAACACAGCAGCAATAAGAAGCTTGCAAGTTCTTGCTTACAGCTTAAGGTATATTTCAAATTTAACACGCATGATTACCATGTAAAAAACGAGAAAGGCTTGTAATTTTAGGTAATCAGTTTTTTTACTGATTTTAATCAACAGGTTACACCGTGCCCCAGCCCTGATGAAAATCCCGTGACTCATCAACGGGATTGGAAACGCGTCGGCTTTTCCTCTGTTTTCCACAAAGGGTTCTCCAAATAATGTTAAATTTCTCTGAGGAGGCTTTATTTACATAAACTAACCCCACAGAGTAAAAGTATGCTACCCTTGTGGCAGCAATCCCTCAACTAGCGCCAAGGCGTAGGGCCACAGAGATTGCTTTATGTAAATTATATCTGTTGGTGTAAATCTCGAATATTCTTTAACACTTGCACATATTGTATGAATGTTATTATTGTTTTGTTTTCACAATTCCATGTTTTACTTATCATGTTAATTGGTTGTGTATTCTACTCAGACATGAGCAAAATGTTTGTAATAGAACCAAAAAATACAAATTAATTGTGAGTATATCACATTAAGCCTATGAACTATGCAGTCTAGGTTGTCAGTCTGCTTAAATAAATAGCAGCGATTTAAAATGGTAGCCAGGTCTCTCTTTTTTTGCGCGTATTGATATGTCCTACTTGGCGCCGGAGCTTGGACAAAAGCCCCCTTGTTTCATCATTATTTTACTAAGTGTCATTATCCTTGACTAACTAATTTGAGAGCACAGTTCAGGAGGAGCACAATTTAAAAAACACACTTGTATATGGTTAATACAAAATAACGGTGTGACATGTTGACACATCTTGAGTAACTCGTGACAATGTACCCAGAGCATGAGTTATTCTTGAATTTTTTATGATAAAAAAATATAAAACTTTCAATAAACGTCACTCAATGTAATGATATCACATGTACTTACCTTATTTATATGTTGGAAAAAAATATAAATATATATATGTGTGTGTATTTCATTTTAAAGAGTTTTTAGCAAATGTGTTCATTACATTTGAAGTCTGATTTACATGCTGAATCTTTTCCTGACTCGGCTCGTCCTACCGTGGATCCTAAAGCCAAGCTAGATTCCTGATTCAGCTCTGGCTAGTCTCTCTCTTTGAATTTGCTGGCTTGTGCTCCTCCAGGAAGAGGTGTAATTTCTATCATACATTTAGAATGAAAATGTTCTGAACAGGGGACCAAAACATGTCTTTTTTCCAGTGCCTAGAAAAAGTCCTCAAGGGACCTCTGCCTTTCTTTCTGAAACCCAAGAACATGAAAACAGTACCTGGCTTGATGCTATAGAGTTGAAATAAGCCACGAAGGGCTCCACGAATGTAAGGTAGAGAGTAAAATAATCAATAAAAAGCATGCTTGCAATCTGCCACAGTTTCCTTATCTGTGCATAAAATGGACAGCACTATGAACACCTAATCCTCAACAGAATGCAAATCACAATATGAGATTCTTGATGCCAAAAAACATAAATCCGTACACTCTGCTTACGCGCAGGTTTATTTAGTTGTGCCCTAGGTGAAAACGTTCATTGCATGGTAAACATATTTTAATGATACTGTGTATGTTTCCTGATGTCAAACAGGCGAGTACCAACCCACTGTTTTCATCTGTATTCTAGTACAGACTTCTTGCCTGCTTTTGAAGATTGGAACTGTAACTTTCTCTTACAGACGCTTTAATAATGACCTTTGGAAGTAGAGTTAATGCGTTTCAAATTTCTCCCCAGTCCAGATTAATCAGGGAATTCCACATTTATTTACATCGCATTGAATTATTTGGTCTTCAGCGTCCAACATTTTACTCAAGCTCGAGGCAAGTAATCGATTCTGACCCAGATGACATTTTTATGCCAATACATTATTGGACCAGTAACAAAAATGAATTGTCACAATTTGCAATGCAGTTGTATGCCTCTGGCACGAAGGTGTCATACGCCTGGCATATAAAAACCTCAGTTTAATTTGAAACTGGAGGTCCGACCGTAACGAACATATTTTAACTGTAAAAAAACGTTATCGTTTTAGATCTATATCCTCCAAGATGCTGACAATTCGAAAAACACCGTTGACCTTTGTGTAATAAATATTGCGACCAAGAAACTTTTACTCAGTACTATTATTTGAAACAATGGAGAAACAAGGCCCGCTTCTGGTGAGATAATGTGGTTCCTTTTGCAGCTGCCACTTCACTAGCAGTGTCAGCTCTTTGCACTCATTGATCTATTCACATTAGGAATATCTGAGTTACTATTTATAAAGTCTTCTCACTGACAATGGAGTGCAAGATACAGGTAAGAGTTTAAAGCCCAGATTACTGCCAAATGGAAAATCCCATAGATCCCTTTATGCTTCTAAGGACACCTGCCAATATATTCTATGGGGCATATTTATCCAGGGTTTGCACCAGCCTTGCGCCACGTAGTGTGACGCAAAGCCAGCGCAAGCAGTAAGTCATATTAAAAAATTAGGGAATATACACAAATGCATCATTTTTTAAGTATGCGTGGCGCAAAAGTTGCGCCGAATCCTGCTGCGTCACACAGGAAATAATATATGTAAAATAGGCGTTCCTCTGCAAAATCCAACGCAACCATAATGTAATGGTATTTATAATTGTGGCACTGCGTGACCCATCATGTTCAGTCGTCTCAACTACGCCATGGAGGTTGTTATGCTGCAACTGGGAGTAGCTCGGAGACAACCACATAGGCAGCGAAGGAGGAAGGAAAGTATTTTCCACCAACGCATATCCGTTATTAACCTCAGGGAGGAGGAGGTCATACAGTTTTACAGACTGAAGAGGGAGTCCGTCATTGAATTGCTGGAGAAGACAGGGCCAAGTCTCCAGACAGAAACTACAAGGACCCATGCCATTCCAGCACATGTCAAATTGATGGCTGTGCTACACATGTTGGCATCAGGATCCTTCCAAACCACTGTGGCGAGATTGGCAGGGGAGACATCGTTTACAACGAATGCGCTACAGTGCATTCCATTACAACGCGGTCGTTACAATGACCGCGTTGTTACAACGCGAACCATTACATCGCAAGTCGTTACAACGACTTGCTGTAGGGGGCAGAAGGTGTTGGATTTACAATCCAACACCTTCCCTGCTGTTGCACAAACTGGAGTAGGAATAGTAAATTATACTATTCCTAAGTCCAGCGCGACCCTACAGCAAGTCGTTGTAACGACTTGCGATGTAATGGTTCGCGTTGTAACAACGCGGTTGTTGTAACAACCGCGTTGTAATGGAATGTGTTGTAGCGCATTCGTTGTAAAGAGATATATTCGATTGGCAGGCATCTCACAGGGAGTATTTTCTTCTCTCCTCCCATCTTTATTGGATGGCATCATAAAACTCACACCCAAGTACCTTCACTTCCCAAAATCTACCCATCAACAACAGGATAACCAAGCAAGGCTTCTGCACCATTGCTGGATTCCAAAATGTGCTTGTTGCCATTCATTGCACACATGTGCAATTTGTGCCCCTTGCACCAACATCGCACCTGTACCGAAACCGCAAGCACAACTACTCCATCAATGTAAAGGCGATAGTGGACCATCAGGGAATGTTCATCTATGTACTGGCAAAATTCCCAGGAAGTGCACATGACGCATGCATCTTCCTCCACAGTACCATCAATGAGTGGTTTCAAAATGGCACATATGGGAAAGGCCTACTCATTGGTAGGAAAAGCACAAATATACTTAATACTAACTAAGAAGTTGTAACATATGATGTAATAGCCATCTGTCTTTGTGTCGGGATCTCATGTCATGTGCACCTAGTGCAGTCAATGATGTCCCATTGTGTCAGTCCCTCACCAGTCCTGTAATGGAAGTAGGAAGAATCTCACAGAGAGAAGTATTGTGTCATTTCACACTGTGTGAGTGGATTCAAACACATTTTATGCAATGCTGAACAAATCAAACCGCAAATCATGTAGTCCACAATTAAATTTAATGCGAGTAGAAAGGATACATCTTAGCTAAGTATGAGATGTGTGCACGTGCAATGGTGTTTCAAGTCTGGACTAATAAAGTTCCACTAAAATAACGTTTGTGAAACAAATCATGTGTTCTTAAGCATATGTGTCACACATGGGAGCTCATCTGTAGGCTGACCAAGGTATCAGGAGCACAAATGGAGTAAAAACTCTAAATTCCATGTATGTCATGCACTGAAAGTGTAGCATCAAATCTTTTGCAAATGTCCACTCTAGGTCCATATGTGACACTAAAAGTAAAAAGCGCACCTCTTTTACAAGCATTCCAACATTTTAGGCCCAAACATAGACATAGATAATAAGCCACATTGACAGACCTCATCAATGTGATAAATGAACAATTTGGTGCCTCAAGTTGCCAACATGTCCTGCATCTCAGTCCATCAATGGCAAACTGACACAGTCAATAAACAAGCTGTGAAAGATGTCATATACTAGGAGGTAACCTAGGTGAAATGCAACCAAGGTATCACAGTCTACTCATGATCCAAATATGAACCCTTTCATGCTGACAGGTCTATAGTAGAAAGTAACTAATATCTACATCATGTTGTCCCAAATGAAAAAGGCATACATTGCCATAATTAGGTGTCAATCAGCAAGACAACTTGTCATACAAAAAGCATTAGGGGCCACATGTATCATGCATTTTACCTGTCGCATACGGCCCGATTGGCAGAATCGGCCCGTTTGCGACTGGTAAAATGCTTTTTGGTATGTATTAATTCCAATTTGCGATTTGGTAACATGTTGCTGAATCGCAATTTGGAATTGTGAATACATACTGATTCGGTATTAGGAAGAGGCGTGTTTAGGGCGTCCCTTCCTAATGCCGAATCGCAGCGGTATATAGGAATGTTTTGCGACTGAAATGCAGTCGCAGAACATTCACATTTTACCACCTACTTCAACTGACCCAACAAGCAGAAAAATGCACAGTACAAATACATAAAGGGAGATGTCATCATGGAAAGACAATAAAGCCTAACCTCCCTCCCCTTGCTAAGAAGCAGTGTTATTATATATTAGAAGAGCTCTGGGCTTTGTCAGCAGACCCCATACCTTAGCCTATAGATGGTAGATCTACATCGTAGGTGCTGTCTCGCTCTTCTCCCTGGAAAGGTCCCGCTCCAAGTGTGTGCTACCTATATGTGTATTCCAATAAAACCCAAGTACATTTGTCCAAACAACAGCTGCATCAGTATGTTTTGTCTAAGAGCTAAGGCCTGGCCAGAACAAAATAACAAGGGGCATTGTTGATCGACCTTGCACATAATGTTCAGTCAAAATCCCAGGAACATGCACAGAGTGAACACAGCGATGAGTTCTCATGTGAAAACAGCCATAGAAATCATTGCAAAAAATAAAGACGTGTAGTAACGTGCGCAAAGCAGCAGGCAGACTGCAACGTGCTCATGCTAACTTAGTGAAGATGACAATTTTCCCATG
This sequence comes from Calotriton arnoldi, assembly GCA_963921515.1. Classification (NCBI taxonomy): domain Eukaryota; kingdom Metazoa; phylum Chordata; class Amphibia; order Caudata; family Salamandridae; genus Calotriton; species Calotriton arnoldi. The sequence goes on from CAWUFW010002629.1 coordinate 132,983, forward strand.
GGCCACGTGACACCCTCCCCTTGGCCAGGTCGGTAGCACATGCTTAGACAAAAATCAGAGGTAAGCAGAGGCAAAGCGTCTCGGTTTCAATCCTTTTAGGAAATTTATGCGCACTAAAAAAAAAAAATCTTTTCAAAAGTAAAAAAAAGCCAATTGGGTACCCAAAAATACATACATTCACAGCTACTCTTCAGAGGACAAAATGTCGCGGGAAAAGCGGACTGCCATAAACTCCAGTATGTTGTCTGAACCTTCCATAGTAAAAAGATATGCCTTCCAGTTAAGTAAATCGAATGAGCACACATGCTCCTCATATCCAGAGGCCATTAGGAGCATATCCGAGCAACCTGCGTTAACTTCGATAAAACTCCGGTCTATGAGGCTCTGCGCACGAGCACAGGTACTCAAGTCTGCCGTTGGTCCAAGCAAAGAATCGCACACCAGGCGCCTACCCATGGAACATTCCTGGTCATGGGTCTTTAACGGACCCAGGAACAGTTTGTAATCCAAGACGGCGTGGGTTGTATTGGAGAGGCAGACATCCAGGGCCCCTTGAAAAGGGCACCGGAGGCAGTGGAACACAGGTTGCAAGCAGGTGAAGTAGGCATACTGGAAGGTGAGCCAGTAGTCGATGTCAAGAGCTTGTAGTGGCATTGCAGCAAAAAGCTGGCGCATCCAGTCGCAATACAGCTGCAACTGGACCGGGTTTGGCAGCTCCAAAAATCGAGCAGCCATTGCGTAGTAACAATAGCAATACAAGCACGCTGCAAATCAGCAGGAGCAACAGGGGAAACCCTCCGAAAGCGCTGGAAAAAAAAGAATTAATAAAAGTGGATATTACGCAAAAAATAGTCTGAGATTCATGTTTAGCAGTGAGTGAATCTCACTTGCGGTTCTCGCCACCTGCAATTCGAAGGTCTCTAGAGCTGTTGTGAGAGCCACTTCTTGTTGAAACAATAGAACTTTGAGTCTGTTTAGTTTATTAAAATCTGTTTTCAAAGTTGGAATGGAAGGCCAAAGTGAACTATCTACAATCCCATGAGGGGGTGGAAACAGGACATTGCTGCAACATGTAACTCGTTGGGAAACTGTTACGATATACGGGATGCCAGCCCACAAGCCGCAGCAGAATAAGATAACTTCCGTTAGAAAGAAAAGTTAGCACAGGAATTATACCTGGGACAGGGGTACCTTTTAAAAAACAAGGCAGATTAGGGGCTGAAACGTTACAAGCGCCGTGGAGTTTAACTTGCTTACAGACTAGGAAATGTCCTACTGTGGAATCGCAAACCTCCCCTGTAAGGAAAACTTCCTTACCCACACGTTGACATCTAAAGGTGAAAGGTAACAACCATAATTCATGAATATAGGTACTGCCGAGGGGCTCATATCTACCAAACGGATAATGTTTCATAAAGACAGTACACTAAAAAAGTGAGATAGGCAGTGAAATAACCCCATGTATAAACCACACAGCTGAATCGGTCTCTGCTACAGAAAATGGTGACTGCTCTAATTGTTCAATATGCAACAATGTGTATGTGGCATCTTTCATTGACATTAATTTCTGTTTATCAGTCAAATTAAATGGCAAAAACAGTGCGGATGCATTCAGGTAGTCCCACAGTACTTTTCCACTTTTGAGCGTTTGTAAAGACCATGCAAATTGCATTAAAGAACGTAACTGATTTTGACCATGATACAAAACAGACACTTCATGTTGAACAATGTCAATGACTGATGATACAATATTATCTAATGTGTATATATACAAGAAGAGAGTGTATTAATGCTGTTATCGACAACTTCTAAATTAGCCTGGTCAATTTGGCACAGGTGGACCGCTGCTTCCATTTGCGATAGCTTCCAAGATTCATTATAGGCTGCAGAAACAAAACGTTTTGACCGAGTGGACTTTGGACCTAAAAGAAAATCAGCAAGATCTATATCACCTGACAAGAGAGAAAGGTGTTGTTTCACAGACGACAGTGTGGAATGTTCCAACCATTGCTGACACAGTTTACCCACTGAATATGTGGTAACTGTATGGGAATGTGGGAAACGTGGATCAGGTCTATTTTAGGTAAAGCCCTGTGTATTATTCAGAAAACGCAATTGACATGCATTGGAGCTCATTGGCCACAATAACCATCCCAGGGGGTCAATAGTGGAAGAGTTAAGTGTGCCATTCTGAAAGATGACAGCTAAGTCTTCAATTGTGTAGTTGATATGTGTTGGTCATGTTTCGTAAGGGGCCAATGATGGAATAGAGGGAGTATTCAGATTTTTGGCTGTGGCTAAACCAAAGCAAGTAGTCTGTTGTACCGTCTCATTTAAAAATATGAGCTGAGACGGTATCAGACATGCCCGATGCAATGACTCAGTGCCCTGCACTTGCCAATTTTTGGAACCCCAGATGGATTTTAAATCAATCGTGTCATTCCAATACTCGTAACCTTTCATGGACAAATCATTCATGAAGGACAAGGAGTAAACTAATTTAGTATGGGTCAGCATAAATTTAGTGTGGGACGGTATCTTAAGTTTGTAATAATAAGACCAAGGGTCAGAAAGATTGTAACCAGAAAAATATATAAATTTACTCTGTTGGGTCTTTTAACTACCCTGTAAAGGTGTTGGGCAGTGCTCCCATTGGGTAAAATTAAAAAATGGTCTCTGATTACTGGTTTTGTGCAAAAAATGATGGCCATAATGTTGATAACAGAACAAATCAGCATAATTTGCAGAATTTACTTACAAATCTTCAGTATCAAAAGCAGTATAATATTTCAAGTCAGAGAACAATGAATGAACAGCATGAATATCCCAGCCATCAGTGTGTATACCAGGCAAAACCACATCTCCTATGGAAACGCGGAAAACATATGGAATGTTCAAAATTTCGGTCGGGCCATGGATATTGAATGCAACTTTATCCCAAACAATGCCATCAACAACTGGGAATGCTGAAATATTAACAAGGGCCTGATCTCATTTCATTTTGTGAGATGACGTGTGTGGGGCCAGGACGCCGTCAACCAAGTTCACCACAGAGCGTTCAGGTAAGTAATGGCCATTAATCAAGAGGAAAAACACAGTCACGAACCCAATCCACATGAATAGGAACACCATTGTCAGCACCATCCAGACATATGTCCAGGGCGGGACCAGGTAAGTCTTTTTGAACCAGGAGATGAAAAGACTTGTACGTGTGAGGGGCTCTTGCACAGATGATGACAATGAAGATGATTCAGAAGAAAAGCTAGTGCGGTCCATATAGTAACCACTGGACCCCAGATGAAACAACGGTGGTTGTGATTCAGTAGAAGGTGAATGGACCGTACTTTCAGGAATGTCAATTATAACCTCAAGGGGAGGAGAAGCACACTCAATATCCGCAATTGTGGATGTAGAATGTAAAACAGGCAATAAATCAATTGAAGTTTCCATCTCCCCTGCCATTTGTTGGGGAGTAGTCGAAGAAACAGAAGCCATCGTATTCAGTGAAAGATCCCGGCGTGGAATGCTGGGAGGCATACTATTCAGTATCGGCCATAGGGTGTAGCTTGACATGTTCAATGGAAATGTAACGATTCTCCTTTTGACCAGGTAGTGGAGGCAGAATCACAGTACGGGTGCCTTTAAAGCCAAGGACTCTGACCGGTGCACGGTTGGATGGACCAAATTCTTTTTTGTTCTCCACCTTTTCTCGGACCAGATCTCCAACTTTAGGAAGCCAGCCAGAAACCGGAATCCGCAACGCTGCATCCATGAAAGAAGGCAAATGGGCTTTCGCTCCTGAATCACAAGCTTTTTGTGGGTCCTGTAACACAGCACAATGGTTATCTACCTCAAAGGTTGCGGCAGCCGCCACCACATCTAGACCATCAAGGTCTGGCACAAGCATTTTAATGCCAAAGAGCATTTCGTATGGGGTCCGCCCACCCAGAGATCTTCTTAGGAGATTATTAAGTGCACGTTGGACTCCATAAAGATGAGTCAGCCGGCCCCTGCCAGTTCCTAAACCCTAGCTGTTAAAGATTGCTTTAAGTATCGGTTCATCCGCTCCACAACAGACTTGCCCTCAGGACGATATGGAAACGAGAATTGCACCTGCACCCCCAGAGACTTCATCGCATCCCTGTAAGCCTTAGAGGAAAACGCAGGACCTTGGTCAGAATGGAAGGTACCACAGGCAAATGTCGAGACAAAGACACGCAAATCTTTTATAACAGTTTGAGCATCTGCACTGCGTTGCGGCCAAACCCAAAGGAATCTAGTGCACGAATCCACTGCAACCAAGATGTGTTTAAAAGCAGTATCAGATGTCCAAGGACCGCAGTGATCAAGATAAATACAACCAAAAGGTTGATTTGAAATGTAAAGTTGAGTGTGAGGTGGACATGCAACAGTGGAAGGCTTAATTTATTGACAAATGTCACAAGAAAGAATATATTTACGTGCCTGTTGGTATAAACCACGCCACCAAAAACGTTGCTGTAAAAGAGAAATTGTCGCAGTTACTCCGGCATGGGCAGAAGCCTCGCCTTCATGAGCGGCAATGATCAAAGAAAGTCTGCGGTCCTCGTTGGAAATCAGCCGATCCCCAACGGATGGAATAGTTGCAAATGGGACTTGATCAGATGACAAGTGGTATGTATAATGTGAAGGGAAACCTTGGGGGAACTCCGTCCCCTCTTTTGTCGCAGCTATAGCCGCCAGAATATCATCATCAATTTTCGTCATGGACCGTGTGACTGCTGCTACTGAACAAGTGGCTACTGCAGATTTGGCTGCCTCATCAGCCATAGAATTACCAACAGCATGTGTTCCCACACGCTGATGACCTAATGTATGAATAACATGTGTGAGCGGCAAACGTTCCTTAAGAGCAGCCACCCGAATCAAAAGCGTTTTAAGCTTAATTGCGCTACCTTTAGAATCACGAAAATCATATTGTGTCCAGAAGAACAAGTTGTCATTGAAGGATTGTACACAGTAAAACGAATCGCACACTACAAGTGTAATAACCTCTGGATCAGCAAATTCCAGAGCTAAAACCAAAGCAGGTAGCTCCGCTAATTGAGCTGTGCAATCAGAAAGAGAATGAGCATGTTTAGAACCAATGGCCGGCTGGGCAGATCCATCAGTGTAAATTATACATTTGTACTGAGCAAGAGGGAGTAATGATAAAGGAGGAGGATGAACATGTTCATATTGTAAAAACTCCTGTGTTTACAAAGAAGGATCAAAGACAAAGTTGACATCAGCCGACGTCAAAGAACTGGCCCATTGTATCCAACGTGGATGCAAGCCTTTAGAATTCGGGACGCTAGCCTTTGTAACTGCTTCTAAAGCAGGTACCGGCGAAACCATGAAAATGCGTTTTCCCTGAGCCAAAGAGTGTTCCTTAAGAGTGTTCCTTAAGAATCGCCATCTGGATCGCTGTCAAAATCTTTTCTAGAGAAGAGAAATGCATTTCATCAGGAGTATACAAATGCGATTTATATGCAATGGGGACAGTGTCCTTCTCATTGAACATCAAGTAAGTGAAACCTAACACCTCTGGTACAATCCTTATGACCAAATTTGTAGAATTGTCTTGTGTTAACAAGAAGTTGCTCACAAGCAGATCAGATTGCAGAGACCGAAGAATTACGGTATGTTCCGGAAGCCAACTGGAAGACGAAAAAGAAGGTTATATCAAAGAGTAAAGAGGTTTGATACGCTGGGCATAATCAGGAATGTATGTCCTCCCGACTTTCAAAAAACCCAGCAAAGATTGCAATTTGTAAGTGTAGATTGAGGTTGCAATTGAGCACATTTCTCCAGAAAGTGGGGGGCCAACCCCCTACCTTCATTGTTTAGTTCGTAACCAAGAAAAATAACTGCCAAGAAGGCGATGTGAGACTTAGCAAAATTGAATTTGTAACCAAAGTTTGCAAAATGTGTTATAATGCGGTCTACACACAAGAGATGCAGCTGTAAGTCATCATCCGTCAAGTATATGTCATCGACGTACGAGAAGGCATCAGGGTCGATCTCATGCAATAGGGACACTATGCATGCCGCAAACACACCAGGGCTATTCTTATATCCCATAGGCAATCTTGCATATCAGCGCTGATTGCCCAATGCACTGAATGCGGTCAAATCACGGCTCTCAGGAGCCAAAAAATAACTGAAAAATCCATTGGAAATATCCAAGGTTGTTTTGTATTTTTTGCGAATAATGTTGTTCACTAACGCAGAGCTATGTGTTTTCTGAACCACAAAGGTACGAACATGACTGTTCAAATGTCTGTAGTCTAAAACTGTACGATATGAGCCATCCAGTTTCAATATCGGAAAAAGAGGATTATTCTTGGATGAAACACAGGTGTTGCATTCACCTTAATGTACTACACATTCTTCCATCATACCCTGCTCTACACTATTGTTACATCACTCATGCCGCATGCCTCCTTTGGCGTGCGCCTTGTATACTTTCACAATGTATTCCACATTCTGCATGGATTGTTTTCTGTATGTGTTCCATACTGTTTCCTCCAGTTGCATCTGGAGCTCAATTGTGTGGACATATTTGCAGTGCTGACAATAAATCTGCATTTTATTTCATAATTGGAATTTGGAGTATTTCAATATTGGCGACGAGCTGAAGAACCACTCTTGTCTTCACTCCAGCATGGGTACAGTGTGTTTCTTGAACCCACGGAATTATCATATTTTTGATATTTATTTTTTTGGGATGAAAAATCGTTTTAATTGGAGCCTGCTTTATTCTTCTACCTACGCCTTGTACTACTGGATTTAAAATGTATTTTTGTTACGGATGTATCTGTGCCGATCAGAGTTACACCACCTGTGTGTTGTGATTGCACCTGCGGCTGTATCAAGCTAAGAAAAGTGTTGGGATTGCACCAGCGGCTGTATTTCAGGCACTACTTATTGACAACTCCGACAGCTCCAAGTGGTGGTATTGTATTGGGTGTACCTGTCGGGTATTATCGTTTGAACACCTCCTGCAGTCCGTTGAGCAGAGCGCACGTTCCCAGCATCTTTTGAACAGGCGCCATAAGGAACTTCTTCCCCTGCGTTCTGTCTTCCACCCACCAGAGTTTCCTCTTCATTCAGAAACACGCTCCCAGGCAAGACGTGTGACTTCAACGCACAAGCCTGTAAGCGTGCAATGTCATTGGCAGCCATTTTGCGGTTACCATGACTACTGCCACAACGCACCGGCAAGCGATGCTGATTCTCTGAAACATATCGCTGTGCGTGTTTGCACCTACAGTGGCCAAATATTCATCGCGGTGAGTGAATCTTGACCATATTTATCACCGTTTTCCACAACAAGTGAGTTAAAAAAAATTTTTTATATACATTTCATCAATTTATAACTTAATTTTAACTTAACTTTCTGGGAGTAAACTTACATATTCACTTTACATTACTGAACTCTAGTACCATCATAAGAGGAACGCTACTACAATACAGTTGTGACTACAAATTAAACCATCCACACACGTAACTAAAATGCAATTCGAACCCCCAGCGAAATTTTTACAAATGAAGGGTGATCCACCCATACCTTGGTCAAGATGGAAAGAAGAATTCATTACATATATGAAAGCCATTGACGGGGAACTTATGGGTGCTGAAAGAAAAAAAAGTATTTTCCTACACTGTCTAGGTTCTGAAGGACAGGTTGTTTTCAGAGCGTTACCCCAAATTATCACACAGGGTCAAGGAGGAGAAGGAGATACAATGAATGTATATGTCGAAGCATTAGCAAGAATGGAAAAAAGGTTCAAGCCCACAACAAATATTGCCTTAAATAGATTTAAATTTTATACAAGGCCACAGAAAGAAGAAGAATCTTTCGATGACTTTTTGACTGCTTTAAGATCGTTAAGTTTACACTGTAACTTTGGGACAATAACAGATGAAATGATATGTGATGAAATAATAGTACATGTCAAAAACAAGAAAATACAAGAAAAGTTATGGATCATGGGAGATCCTAAACTAGCGGAAACTATAGCCACAGCTAAAGCTTTGGAACAATCGGAGAAGTGGATGGAGGCTGTGAGACTCCATTCTAGCAAAACTGTTATTGATGAGGAAATATGTATTGTTAAGCCTAAAAATGAGTTAAAAATTGATCCTCCACAACCACAAGGGAGGTATAGTTTTAACAAATCCAACAACGGTTATTCTCATAAAAGAAATGATATGTTTCCAAATCACAATATGTGCTATAGGTGTGAAAGTAGATCACATGTGGCTTCTTTTCCAGGTTGTCCTGCCATCAACAGAGAATGCAAGAATTGTGGTAGGGTAGGACATTTTGGAAGTGTGTGCAGATATAATAGGCGTCACTCAACTCAGAATCACTCAACTCAGACACGTGGCGCAGTGTCCTATCTATCTGAAGGGAACAAAACCACTAACATTAGAGATATGTCAGAAACTAGCAAAGGGTTTGTAGTTTCCATCATTAACTGTGAAGCAAATAAGCAAATGAGATCTCCCAAATGTTTTTTTCGGGTTTTAGGAGTGGATTTAGAGCTCATGGTGGACTCTGGTTCACCTTGGACAATTATTACTTATCAATACTACGAAGAGAAATTGGGTTACTTGATTCAGTATGATAATCTACAACCTTCTGACATAATTGCTGAAAGCTTTGATGGGACAAGAATTGAAATTGAAGGGTTCTTTCAAGTGATTTTCTACTTTAAAAGAAGGTGTGCGCAGATAAAACTTTATATTGCCCGGAAAGGGGTGAATGTGTTTGGTTGGCGAGACCAGTGGAAGTTGGGAATGGTATTGAATCCACGGTCTATTGAACCAGTGTCCCTATGTGATGAACAAATAATGGGGAAAATTGCTGTGGTTAACACAGAGACTACTTTAAGTGGCAGAGAAACAAAACTTGTCAACTCATATAGCAAAGTATTTTGTGATAAGTTGGGAAGACTGAGAAACTTCTCACATAAGATTGTGTTAAAGGAGAATGCTTCTCCAGTCAAACAAAAATTGAGGGGTGTTCCGATCAACGTTAAGGATGAATTGAGAGACATGCTCAAAGAGTTATCCGATGAGGGCATTATTGAATCTATTGAATCATCCGAGTGGGTTTCACCCATTGTTCTCGTACGCAAGCCTGACCAAAAATTGAGAGTCTGTGTGGACTTGAGGGCATTAAATTCCAACATAATTGTAGATTGTCACCCACTGCCAAACATAAATGAAGTGGTTTCCATGCTGGAGGGTGCGCAAGTTTTCTCCACACTGGACTTAAGGTCTGCATACCATCAGATAGAACTCACAGAGGAGTCCAAAAAGTACACAGCTTTCATCACTCCACAAGGTCTTTACCAATACATGAGAATGCCTTTTGGCCTGGCATCGGCCGCGTCAGTTTTCCAGAGGGTCATGTTTCAGATTTTCAGAGACATAGACAACTATGTAAAATGTTTTCAAGGCAATATTTTGATTTTTTCAAAGAATGAGTCTGAACATGAGGTGCACTTAAATGAAGTATGTAAAAGATTGGAGAGTCATGGACTCACCCTTAAAGCACACAAATGTAAATTGTTCAAATGTTCAGTTGAATACCTGGGGCACACATTGTCTGGTGATGGGGTAGTTCCCAAAAAATCTAATGTGGACGCAATCCTTAATGCTCCGTCACCAGACAACAAAGAACAACTTTTGTCTTTCGCAGGTATGTGCGAATATTATAGTAAATTTGTGGAGAATTTCGCAACCAAGATGGAACCGCTAAGGAAATTGCAGAGACAGAATGTTGTGTATGAATGGACAGAGGAACAACAAAAGGAGTTTGAGGCTATAAAAAAAGATATTGTCAATGCACCTACACTGCGGCCTTTCCGCATGAAAAAGGAATGCATTATCACAGTTGATGCCAGTCTATATGGCCTTGGGGGTGTTCTGTCGCAAAAAAAGGGCATGGAGGAATGGAATGTCGCTTTTGCTTCCAGAACCTTGAATGAGTCTGAGCGCAAATATGCTGTAATTGAAAGAGAACTTCTTGCGTGCGTTTGGGCTGTTGAGCATTACATGTTATATGTGTGGGGCAGTAAGTTCACCCTTAGGACGGATCACAAACCGTTAGTAAATATACTTTCTACTGGAGGAGGCTGGAACTCCACAGCCAGAATTGCAAGGTTGGCATCGAAATTACAGGATATAACTTTAAAACCGAATATGTACCAGGGAAGAAAAATGTTACAGCTGATTTTCTTTCACGTTTACCTTGTGACCATAATAACGTGAGTGTGACCAGGGAATGTGACTTTGTAGTTGGCATTAATGATGTTGTACCGTTGCAGTTCCAAGAAATCATGGAGCAACTCTGGGAAGAGAGTGAACAAGGTGATGACAGGTGGAGTGATCTTAAGAAATTTGTGATGGAAGGTTGGCCGAAAAAGAATGATGTGAGGTCAGATTTGTTACCCTTCTTCAACATTTCGGAGGAATTAGAAATGGAAGGGAATTTGATTTTCAAATCAGGGAAGTGTGTTCCTCCAAAGGGAATGTAAGATGTCATACTAAGCATAGCTCACAAAACTCATCCTGGTATTTCATCTATGAAACGCTTAGTCAGGAGCTACTTCTGGTGGCCTGGCATGGATAAATTCATAGATCGCATTGTCAGGGACAGTAGCTGTCCGTGGTAGGAGTGCCGGCCGGGCGGTGATGTGGGGCGGGGGAGGGGCAGGGTAGGGGGTAGTAAACCACGGATTACGGCCGAATACAGGTAAGTAAACATTTAAATAAATAAAACGAATTTCGTTGCGCGCACTGCATCGCATTTGGCGATGCAGCGCTCACAACGAAATTCGTTTACTTTATTTAAATGTTTACTTACCTGTATTCGGCCGTAATCCGTGGTTTACTACCCCCCACCCTGCCCCTCCCCCACCCCACGTCACTGCCCGGCCGGCACTCCTACCACGGACCGCGCCTGGTCAGGGAATGCAACGAATGCGTGTCCAGTGAAAAAATGTTAAAGGTACATACTCCTCCCTTAAAGGTGGTCAAGTGGCCGGAAGAACCATGGCAGAAGGTTGCTTTTGATATCTCGGTTCCCTTTAACATTTTACCTGAGGGTTTCCGTTTTGCTTTGGTCATCATAGACTATCATTCCAAATGGCCAGAAGTCAAATTTGTCCCAAAAGCCACCACGAGTGATGTTATTAATTTCTTTACAGAAGTTTTTGCACGAGAGGGTTGTCCCTCCATTTTAGTTTCTGATAATGGTGTACAATTGACTTCGTCCGAAATGGAGAGTTTCATTAAAAGCTGTGGAATCAAACATAAGTTCACATCTCTTTATGAACCACACGAAAATGGACAAGTTGAGCGCTTTAATCGGGTGCTCAAGGGTTTTGTCACGGATTCCCTCAAATTTGGTGGTCGTTGGCTAAGTGCTTTAAGAGAACGTTTGTGGATTTATTGCATTACACCACACTCCACCACCGAGATCAGTCCGTTTAAATTGCTGAAGGGTAGGGTTCCGGCTTCCAGTGTATGTCCATGGTGGTTCAGGAACAAGTGCAAAGTTTTTTGCACTGGAAAAGAGTGAGTACATGACACAGCTAAGAGGGTAGAAATTAAACAAAACAGAACAAAAGAATGGTACAATGATAAATGGAGGACGAAAACACACATGTTCAAGGTTGGTGACTGGGTCAGGATTTTGAAACCTGGTTTAGTAAGCAAAGGGTCCAACAAATTTGGAAAAGCCATTCAGATCAAGAAGGTGTTCAGCAACAGTGTCATTACTCAAGACGGCAAAGTCTGGAATGTTGGAGAATAGCAAAATGCCCTGTTGAGTGTTTTCCTCAAACACATAATTATGGTGAGGTAAACAACTCTACCACAGACTTGCATGGGGTGCAAGGCAATGGAACTGTTGCTTCTAGGGTCAAAATATCTGACCGCCTTATGCCATTTCCTAAAAAATTTAATGACTTTGTATAATCACGTATTTATTTCCTCTTGTTGTTTTTTTATTTTAATGAGGGGGATGTGCAGCATTCACCTTAATGTACTACACATTCTTCCTTCATACCCTGCTCTACACTATTGTTACATCACTCATGCCGCATGCCTCCCTTGGCGTGCGCCTTGTATACTTTCACAATGTATTCCACATTCTGCATGGATTGTTTTCTGTATGTGTTCCATACTGTTTCCTCCAGTTGCATCTGGAGCTCAACTTGTGTGGATATATTTGCCGTGCTGACAATAAATCTGCATTTTATTTCATAATTGGAATTTGGAGTATTTCAATAACGGGGTTCAATCACACCCTGATATTCCAATTATGTCAAGATATTACTTGCGGACACTTTAGCGTCTCGCTTGATTGTATACTGGGGTTGGGGCTGAGGTGTAGAATGCAAAGGAATCACATGAACCGGGGAGCCCGCGTCCCAACCTGCCTGATTGCGATATAATGCCGGGGCTATGGATAAAGCCCACTTGGCCGCATAAGCCATTTTATCGTCAACAGGAAAGTATTGTGTAGCTGTGTAGAATAACATCTTCCCCTCTAGAGGAAGCTAGGACAAAAGAGGAGGCCAATCAACCTCCGCCAACAAAATATCATAGGAAGAAGTGAGATTTTCCCAAAACACCACTTTAATTGGGCGTTTAATATCACCTTCAATTTGGAGGCTTACTTCATAAAGCCTATCAGGAGGGGCAACTCGAGTGTCAGCTGTTTCTACAGTAATTAAAGTATCAGTTGCTTTCGCCTCCAGATGCTGGTGGAGTGTCTGCCCCACTATGGTAACCTCTGCTGCGCTGTCCAGGAGGGTTACTGCCCAACTCCTGACAAGGAGCAAGGTTCTCACCGTCTGAGGCATAGTTTGCAGTCAAAGTGGCAACTTTTTTCTTCTGAAACTGTGGGCGATATGGAGATGGTTTCCCCCTGCTTGAATTTCACATCAAACTGGTACTGCATGTCACGTCTTGCCTGTGCAGACTTGCTGTCTCTGCGATCCTGACGCCCTCCTCCACCGAATTGTTGATCCGACTATTCCTGAAAGGAATGAGGAGATTGAGGATCAGGAACCTGGAACCTCTCAGGAGTCTTAATTTTAGAGCGGTCACGCAAATCATATCTACTTTCAGAAGCGTCAGGTGGAGGCGAACCTGCACGTGAACCAGGCTTCTGTTGTTGCTACCGCTGATTTCTGTTCCCAGCTTTTTTAGGAAAGACTGGACGACCCTCCTTGACAGGTGGGGGTTTAATCGGTGGTTGACTAAACAGTCGAATGCCTAAGCTATTTCGACCTAAAGATGTGTACACATCCGCAATGATAATCGGCAACTGCCGTTGCCGATCTACTTCCGCCACTGCTGCTAGGCATTGACGTACTTGTAAGCAAACTGCTTCACCTTTAATGTTGGCCAGAATCATATCGGAGACAATAGGCAACATTCCCACTAACTCCATCCACAAATCCAGGGCTGGACCAGCCCCGTGTTCATCCTGTACTTTTTTCAGAACGCTCCGTAGAACGCTCATGGAGGGGGTGCCAAAGCAGTGTTTACACTGAAGCAAACACCGCCCCCCAGGTGGTGCAGTCAGCTAAAGCGGAAATCAGACCACTTGGCAAACTCATTGTAAGGATCCTGTGTTTTTCTACAGGAGTAGTATGTGGAAAGACAGCTTCAAGTTGCTCAAATTTCTGTGCCAGCCAAAATGGCTATTCTGAGGATGTTTTCCCATCACCGAGTTTATCATGACGGGACTAATGACAAGACCACCACCATGTCCTGTGGCTGAGGAGCGGCTCCAGCCGGAGCAACATGAATGGCACGTGACATAAATTGTATGACACTTCTGTGTATGTGAATCAGTGATGTATGTAACTGACGTTGCTTGGGAGTGTAACATTAAGATAGTTTGGATGTGGTGTATAACCAGCCAAAACTAACCATGTGGCCCTGTCAATAGATAAGGGGCCCATTCGAACAGCAGTAACAGGGTGAGGAAGGATGCCATTAAACCAAATGGTATGCTCCCAGGCTGTCAACGGAACTACAAGTAATGCATCAGAATGATAAGCATGCGGAGCCGCAGCCCCTGTGTATTCATGAAACAAATTATCATTCCCATCCACCGCAGGGAATGTAACCCAAGAATAAAAGACTTCGAAGCGAAAAGCAGGGTCCGCTTCGACAACAAAAATAATATTAGCCCCTGCTACGGGGACTCCATGTTGAGTCAAGCAAGCTGTAACCGCCGCACGGTTATGTGCCGCAATAGCGACCGGTTGTGCCCTATTAGAACTGGGACAAAGAATCTGAGAAAACAGTAGCGCAAAATTGGGTAAAGAAAAACCTTTTAAAATTCAAGCTTGAAAAACCTATAAAGATACAAATATAGGAGGCTAAGCCCCCCCACCACGGACGTATCCGGAAACCAGTGAGAGGGGATTGTGGACAAGTACAAGCGCTACTCAGGGGACCCGTGAATAAGTACCAGACCAAACGTTGGTGGTGCCATGTTGCAGGGATTCTGCACAAACACAGAATTATATGCAGGATTATTGGACCTTGGTGTATAGGCACTGGGTCTTCCTACCACCTTAGTACTCACGTGCCCAGGACCGACTACCTATAGTGTCTCACTTGCTCTCCTACTCACTCACAGAGAAACAAATGATTAGACTCCCCAGAACACAACACTCCCAGATCTCTCAGGAATCACGGTAACAAGACACACCCTTTCACTTGCACTCTTGTACTTGTCCACAATAAGATCTGACAGAGACACGAAATAGTTTAAAATATTTATTTCAACTAACGTGCCCTAACATGCAGTATACGTGCCACAACAAGCAGAAAAATGCATAGTACAAATAGATTCAGCATAGCAGCTAGTCAATAAATCATAAAGGGAGATGTTATCATGGAAAGACAATAGAGCCTAACCTCCTTCCCCTTGCTAAGAAGCAATATTATTATATATTAGAAGATCTCTGGGCTTTGTCAGCAGACCCCATACCTTAGCCTATCGATGGTAGATCTACATTGTAGGTGCTGTCTCGCTCTTCACCCTGGAAACGTCCCTCTCCAAGTGTGTGCTACCTATCCGTGTATTCCAATAAAGCCCAAGAACATTTGTCCAAACAGCAGCGCATCGATATGTTTTGTCTAAGAGCTAAGGCCTGGGCAGAACAAAATAACAAGGGGCATTGTTGTTCGACCTTGCATATAATGTTCAGTCAAAATCCCAGGAACATGCAGAGAGTGAACACAGCGATGAGTTCTCATGTGAAAACAGCCATAGAAATTTTTTCAAAAAGTAAAGACGTGTAGTAATGTGCGCAAAGCAGCAGGCAGGCTGCAACGTGCTCATGCTAACTTAGTGAAGACGACAATGTCCCTACGGGCCACGTGACATGGTCAACATCACCTAAGACATACTGTTAAAAGTTAAAGAAATGTGCATGCGTTTGCCTACATACATAACACACATAGTTAGTTATGTCTAAGTAACAATGTACTAAAGCACTGACAGTTGGTATTTTCTACTTTTCAGGTCACTAAGGATATGGTTTGCAGCAATGGCTCATAAACCCATTCTAAAATCCACAGATGGAGGGTCAAAAAAAGTTCAACTCCGCTCCGACCCCGGTTCGGGGTTCGCTGCCTGGATAAATCCGGGGGAAGTTTACTGTACTTGTCTCCTATGGTCTGCAAGATCATACTAGTATGTGCAATCTCTCTGCAAACCAATGTGCCGTCTGACAATGAGGCAGAATTCACACATGAACTGGAAGAGGAGGTAGAAAATGATACTGAAATTAAGCACAAAATGGCAGGTCAGCGGAGGCGGGACCAAATTGTAGCTAATTTTTTTCTCAATCAAATGGAAATGATTTCAATAATGACAGAAACAATGTCAACTTATCATCCAATTAATATTTGTTTTGAACTCATCCATTGTGTGGTGTATGTGTGAATGTCAAGGTACATATTCAGTCACTCACATCCTCTCAATTTGATGTAGGCCCCAACATGTATACTCTTGGTTTCTGAGCTGTTAATAAACATCAGGGCATATCTCCAACTAAGAACAAATCAACGCAGCAAGCCAATGTGATGCAGTGAACTGCATGAAAGGGAGAGGGCAGGATTGACCCATATCTAGATAGATATGGGGCATTCCTGTTCTTATCTTAAGCAGTGCAGTGCAGATCAGCAAGCTGTTTTGATGTGTTCAGCTGCATCAAAGTGTGTTAAATTTGGCACTCAGTGTACGATGGATCACAAATCTCCCAATAAGTCAGTCACTGAGGCAATCTTCAAATTGATGTGTGTTTCACATATGGACTAGCATGAGGAGTGGCAGCACTTTACTGGTACAAATGTTGCAGCAGATACCATCACAGATCATGGGAGACATCTGTCATGGCCAAAGGCCTAGTCCCAGGTATAGATGTCTAAGTGACATTTGCAAAGATTGCATTCATGCATGTGTCGGGATCCACAAAACTGCACACACCTAACACCTTTCCAGGGTTGTTTGATGCTAGGTCTAAATTTGCCCACACATGATACAATACAGATTCACCGTGATTTGCAGAGCAATGCAAGGAGGCTCAAAGGCCCGTATCAAAAAATACTAAGCTGCTGATGTAGCAATGCGTGCCATTGATCAGAAAAGTAAGACAAGGGAAATGTTTGCCAACCATCACATCACTTCAGAAAGACAGAGATGGGTAATGTGTGAATCATGTATGTTAAAATGTAAGCACAAATGATTGTGGACATACACAAATGATTAACTATGGTGCAATGGTGGTGCTGGGCAAAACATTCCCCCTGCATGGTAAGAGTTGTGTTCCCCTGCCCAACATCAGGTTGATCTGGAAGTGTGTGCATGAGAAAATCATGCACAGAATGAATGTGCCTGTGCAAGACATACACAAAACATAGTTTGAAATGTGAAACAGTGTGCACATGGTTAATGTTAGCGTGCTGGTAGTGTGTGTTCAAAGTGACACATGCTAGTACAGTACAAAGGGACTGTAGTACTGAACAGTGAGCGCAGACTGAGTTTGTGTGCTGCATGTCAGTATGACCGTGGTAGCATGATCCATGAGGATTACAGTACTGTTCACTGAATGTACTGCAACTGTACACTGAGTGCAGAAGTGCCTGCACCACTACATGACATGGAGGACCTTGGGTTCCTTTGTGGGTAAGGTCATGGCTGCCTGGGGAAAACATGAGGAGTAGAGGAATCCCACCAAACAGAGTTTGATAGTCCAGCAAAGCTGCAAGCTGGGTGGGACATATACTAGAGTATGGGAGAGCCAGCCTGTTTCTGTGCTTCCCTAAGTTTGTGTTGAATCAGTGCTACATGACAAGTAAGGCCTGTCTGGCCTCCTGTTATGAAGTCTAAGGTACATAAAAGACTTCCAACCACCCTGCTTCAATACCTATACTCTGCCATCTGTCAGTCTGCCCTGCCAAGTGGTGGCACACCAGTCCTGGACTAATGGAAGTGGTCCTAAGGTGTTTGCTCCAGCAGAAGCCACTCTACTTCTGTAGATATGACGCATCGCTTCTGTTGCCCGTGTCAGAACAGGCACATCGCCCCAGCTGCACAGCTCAAAACCGGCACATCGTCATCATTGCGTGGCCTTTAGTGCAGCAATGTGTCAGAAAAATTGACCCAAATGTTGAAAATGTGCTGGTAACACCCAGGAAATTATGCAATGGGTGTAGCAGGCTGAACACCAGAAAGTATGAAAGTTACTTTCACTTTCTGTTAGTGTCTGTTGGTTGGAGATAGTTGCTGTTGGGGTAGAGAGGGTTTTGAGGAGATATTGGCTGTTTGTAGTGTAGTCTGTATCTGGTCTGTCCCTGTTACGTGTATATTGTGTACTTTTTGTGCCTTAGTGTTGTCTTTTGTAATTATATTTGTCTTTGTGTAGTCAGGTGTCTGTCCTTTTTGGGGTATTTGTAAGTTTGTCATAGATTGGGGTTTAAGGGGTATTATTTGGTAGTTTAGGGTTTTAAGGAGGGATAGGGCCATGCCTGGAAAGTGTAGAGGCAAGAACTATTCCGAGGAAGAGGTCAGTGCGTTGATCTGGATAGTCATGCACTACCTGTCACAGATGGTGGCTTCCGAGGGTATGGGAACAGTCTAGCCTGAACTGCCGGGCCAGATCCTACCAGGACCTGAAACAAGCATCCTGGGACCGGTTTCGAGGTATTACTCTTCATCAGCTAGGCTTCTTGAATCCAGTGGCCCAGCGAACAAGGGACCCACGTCTGGGCATACCCATGGCCACATAGGGCGAACATAGCATACACAACAAGATGATGGATGGAGTGCTGAAACCTTTCAACCACTCACCCCAGTCAGAGATCTGGGTTTATTCCATCGTTCTTTTGCTCACTATGCCACCCCAGGTTTAGACCCAGCCATATGCAAATCAGTCTTGCCCCTGTTCCTCATGGGAACAGTCCAGCCCGAACTGCCAGGCCAGGTCTTCCCTGGACTAGAAACAAGCATCCTGGGACTGGTTTCGGGGTAACACCCCTCATCAGCCAGGCTAGCTTGAATCCAGTGGCAAAGTAAGCAGGGGACCCACATCTGGGCATACCCTTCCAACTTAGGGCAACAAAGCAAACACAAAGAGATGATGGATGGAGCGCTGAAACCTTTCTGACCCTCACTCTCACCCCCAGTCACAGATCTGGGTTGAATCCATCATTGTTCTTTAGCTCACTTACCCAACCCTGTTCAGACCCAGCCATATGCAAATCAGTCTTGACCCTGTTCCTCATGGGAACAGTCCAGCCCGAACTGCCAAGCCAGGTCTTCCCTGGACCGGAAACAAGCATCCTGGGACTGGTTTTGGGTAACACCCCTCATCAGCTAGGCTAGCTTGAATCTAGTGGCAAAGTGAGCATGGGACCCACGTTCGGGCATACCCAGTCAACAAGACTGATTTGCATATGGCTGGGTCTGAACTGGGGTAGAAAAGAGAGCTAAAGAACGATTATGGATTCAACTCAGATCTCTGACTGGGGGTGAGTGTCTGAAAAGTTTCAGCGCTCCGTTATCTCCTTGTGTTTACATTGAGAACAGTGTCACCAGGGTAGATACCACATCGCAATCATTGCTCTACTGATAGATGTTGGGAATGTGGCAGTTACATCCTAACGTTTTTCTGGGTTATTAAATCAACCCATGAAAAGGTACCATTGACATCTCAATTTGTGTTTATACCGGGGTGTGAGTAATTTGTATGAAGTCTGGGCACTTCATCAGTGTGAATACTTACCTGAAGTATAGCTGTTATAATCCTGCCTCAAGTGTGACTGAGCCTCCCTCAGAGGTGTCCATGTCATACCTATTCTAAATGTGACAGAGGACAAATTACACTACGCCGACGACACCCAGCTGATCCTCTCCCTCACCAACGACCCCACCACCGCCAGAGCCAACCTACACGACGGGATGAAAGACGTCGCCGACTGGATGAGGAACAGCCGCCTTAAACTGAACTCAGACAAGACGGAAGTCCTCATCCTGGGCTCATCACCCTCCGCCTGGGACGACTCCTGGTGGCCCCCGGCCCTGGGCACCGCGCCCAAGCCAACGGACCACGCACGAAACCTGGGCTTCATCCTGGACTCCTCCCTGTCGATGACCAGACAAGTCAACGCCGTCTCATCTTCGTGCTTCAACACCCTGCGCATGCTCCGCAAGATCTTCAGATGGATCCCCACTGAAACCAGGAAGACCGTCACCCAGGCACTCGTCACCAGCCGACTGGACTATGGGAACACCCTCTACGCCGGAACCACAGCCAAACTTCAAAAAAGACTCCAGCGCATCCAGAACGCCTCCGCACGACTCATCCTGGACATCCCCCGACACAGCCACATCACCGGACACCTGAAAGACCTGCACTGGCTCCCCGTCAGCAAGAGAATCACGTTCAGACTCCTCATCCACGCACACAAGGCCCTCCACGACCTGGGCCCAAAGTACCTCAACGACCGCATGACCTTCTACACGCCCACCCGCCAGCTACGATCAACCAGCCACGCCCTCGCCACCGTACCACGCATCCGCAGAACCACCGCCGGAGGAAGATCCTTCTCCTACCTGGCAGCCAAGACCTGGAACTCCCTCCCCACTCACCTTCGGCGAACCCAGGACCATCTCTCCTTCAGGAAGCAGCTCAAGACCTGGCTGTTCGAGCAGTAACTTACCCCCTCCCCCAGCGCCTTGAGACCCTCCCGGGTGAGTAGCGCGCTCTATAAATGCCGTGATTGATTGACTGGAGGCTGCAGGGATGTAGGGCTGCTACTCTATTGATCCATGGTATTGTACGAATCATTATCTCTCAGTCTTTGTGATGCACATTGAGGGTAAATATCCACAAGGCAGGGTTCTTATTCTGTGGCTTAGCAGCAGTAAAGTGGATGTCAGCCTGCATAGCTCAGTCAAATGTGTATCTGTACAACACAGTATGCCAATTTCATTGGTGTAAAAGCAAACTCCAGTAGGTCTCACTGCATAGTTACATTGTGATTGGCATGAGTGAGGTCAGCAGAACAAACACACTAAAATTCCCATGGATTGGCGTCACAATGCCACCCTCATGACCAGTATATTCCTTATATGGCATTTCTGTGAAGCATTCATACAATGGAAGTTGGGAAGCCAACTTGCTGCACTATGTAAAACTTAAAATGCAGGAATGTACAGTGATAGCAGGACACAGCGCATTACAGTGCTTTCCTACTGGTAAAGTACTTTTGCCTGCCTAGCTCCAACTCAGGCACGGTTGCATGATGGTGTATAGGGCCCTGCATCATAGGCAACATAGTTCTTGGCCAGATGACTATTCCTGCCTACATACACACACTCCTGAGAGGCCTTTAGCATTTTCTGTGTGCACTGATGAATGCAGCACAGGGAGTATGAGTGTAAAGAAAAGTCAAAATCTAAAGTTTCTCCTGGTTTTGGTACACCGGTGTACATGATGCATTATGTCACGTTTCCAGGTTTATATATGATGCTAAATCAATGAGGTATCGAAATTAAAGTGTTGCAGCAGTGAGACACCCACCCTCCATCTATGGACTGGCTCCCTGCCGCAGAGTAAGGCAAGTCAGCAATGTGCACTGCCTTGTGTAACTCCAGATTACTTATGAATTGCAGAGTTAAACAAGCTGGACTAGCTTACCTTAATACATCTCACATTGGTTTTGCCAAAACCTTGCCCCCCACTTACATGATGCAAGACCAACACCTAAAGTGAACATATCTGGGCCATGTCTTGAATTTCGCATTAACACATCTAAATGATTGTGAATCACTGGTATGAGTGGTATGCTTGTTTTCATATTGTGACTCAATAGATATGTTGTACACTACACTGACCTCACTTGTGTCAGTTTGACCTATTGCATTAGGAGATGTCATTGTACTGAAGGTATATTGGGCCACATGTACTAACATTAGTGTTTACAATTACCAAATAGCGATTTTTGCGATTCACTATTTGTTAATCGCAAACACTAATGTATTAAAGTGTGTTTAACACTATTTGCGATTCCCAGTGGGTCGCAAATAGACCTATCTCATGAAGATTAATGAGGTAGGTCTCAGTTTGCTGCCATTGGGGATTGCAAAAATCACAGGGAAGGTGGCCTGATGGGATCAGCAGACCAACATGCTTGTGATTGCTTTTAAATAAAGCAATCTTTTTTTTTTTTTAAAGCAGCCTTTTTCCTTAAAGGTAAATGGGATGCATTAAAAACAATATTACAATTTTTCTTTACATTTTTTAAGAGCAGGCAGTGGTCCATTGCTCTTAAAAAGTATGTTTACAGCCATTCTCAAAGGGGAAGGGGTCCCTTTGAGTTGGTGGTAAAATGTGAATGTTTTGCAACTGCTTTTTGGTCACAAAACATTTGTATATACCAATGCGAATCGGTATTAGGAAGGGATGCCTTAAACACACCCCTTCCAAATACTGAATCACAATCCCAAATTGCGATTCGGTAACAGTTTACTGAATCGCAATTTGGACTTGGTACCTGCAAAAATGCCTTTTTGTGTTCGCAAACTACCTCATTCTGTGAATTGGGCTGTTTGCGACCACAAAAAGGCTTTGTTCTTGTGGCCCATTGTACATATATTTATCCCAAGATTTGGTGTAGGTGTGTACTGACATTAATGATTGCGTAACAATGTCAGACAAATTTGGGTAAACATCCTGTACATTTGTAACTTGAGCTACTATGTGTTTACATTTACTCCCTAGCTAACATGGCAGCAGACATGGCCAAGACCTTCGAGCAACGACGGGCACGTTATGGCCACATTCGTAGGATTGCCCATAGCTATAGAAAAATGGGCTGCGTCCACGAGAAGGTGAAGGCTAGTACCATTTGGGGATCAGTAATGGTCGAGGCTACAAAAGACCCCTGCAGCAACAGGAACTCAGGGTTGCAGGCAGCAGCAGGACAGCACACAACCCACTCCTAGACCCTCAAGGAGACTGAATCTGGCAGGTACAAGAAAAAGAGGGCCGGATGTGCTGCACGCTCCATTTTCAACTTTTATTGGTCCAACAGATGCGGCGAATAAACAGGAGGATGGCTCGCATAGAGAAAGAGCAGGCAAGCATAAGAGAAATTGTATTGACATGCCAAGAAGTGGAGAAGTGTGGCTCAATGGTTAGAGCGGCAGACCCTGATGCAGAGATCTGGCCCGGGACCAGGGTTCAATTCCCGCCTCGGCGGGTCTTGGGCTCAATTTCCTCGGACCTGATAATTCTCGCCTCGGTGCCTATTCTAATCATGGGTCCCACTCTGCAACTCTGGGCAATAGCTTGCTTAATCTCCACAACGGCCCCAACAGTGCTGGGATGCCTGGCTTCACCCTGGGGGTGCCCAGGAGTGGACATTTCACAGGGAAAAGCCAGGAAGGGTTCCACAGCGGTATGCGTACAGCACCAGGACACCTCTTTGGGGGTATAAGTGCGCTTTACAAGTACGAATTTCAAGAGGCACTGGAGTGGATTGCCACCCAGATCTAACTCTCTCCCTCTGAACATTCCCTTCCCTGTTTTTTTATAGTTGATCATTTATATTTTTAGTTGGCGTAGGGATAGTTAGAGTTTAGTGTAGGTTTAGTTTAGATAAGTTTTAGATAATTAAGAAGTGTTTAGGTAGTCAGGCCTCGTTTATGGGTTTTTTGCCGTAGAGCAGCGTAATGGAGATACTGTACATTCCTGTCGTTTTCCCCTGCGCCGGCGCACAATGGGCTGCCGTGTGCCAACACAGGCACCTTTGCACCATGGTGCAAGGTGCCTACATTGCAGGGATGATTATTTTTGTGCATGAAGGCAAACCTTCCTGCGCAAAAACAATCACAAGAGGCTTCTTCCTCTTTCTATGTGTGCTGCTGCAGCACACATAGAAAGAGGAAAAATGAGGATAAATAAAGATATTTCTCCTCGTTGTGCCTCCCTTACACCTCCCTTGGGGAGGTGTAACTTTTGGCACTGCCTCAGTCTTACAATTTCTCGTAACTCTGGGGCTGTGTCAAAAATCCATGGTTGTTGCTGGGAAAGCCAGCAGCAACACCCGTGGCACGCCCCTTTCACGCAGTTTTCTGCGTGAAAGGGGCACATATTTATAAGGCCATGAAAAGCCAAGTAGTGTGGCTTTACGTGGCCTTATAAATATGCCACTGGCACATTGCGCCACCGGAATGTCAAAAAAGTGACGTTCCGGCGGCGCAAAAGTGCCGGTAGGGCCTCATAAATGAGGCCCTCAATTTTTTGTGAGTTCTTATTATGGTAGGCTTATAAGTGGGTGGGGGGATAATGTTTTGTGTGTACAAACAAACCCCAAAAATATATATTTGTTTAGGCTTCTATATGTAGTTAGTATGTTTAGGATGAAGTTGATGTTTGAATGAAGTTGATGTTTGAATTGTACTGAGCTATGTGTATTAAGGGGGTTGGTGGGTTGATGTTTAATTTGTCATGTGTCAATAGTGGTTAAGATAGGTTAAGTTTTAGGAAAGGTTAGTTTAGGATAGTGTTAAGGATATTTAGTGGAGGATAGGTGGGGTGAGTTAGCTTTTGTAGATAATACTTTTTCTGAATGAATAAATGTATCATTTTTCACTAGTTGGATATTACTTATTTGTCATGAGTTGGTGCTATTGTGTTAGGTGAGTACATGATGTACAAATTGTCCTGAGTTCATTGTAGGTATATGTTGCATTGTCAGAGGCCTCTGGACAACTGTAAGTCTTCCTCACATTTGAGTTATGTCTTCAACCATTTCCATACTTTAGACACTGTAAGTGGGGCTCAGTATTTGATATTGCACATAGCAGAACACAAGTAGGCTCCTATTGTAGCACCCTGTGTGAAAGTGAGTGGCTAGGTAAGTGTTTATTTTGACTTTTTACCACAGGATGCTGCTCCCTCCCTGCATTATGTTCTAAACTGCTGCATAGCACTAACACTCTTGCACAATTGTGCAAGGAGGTCTGCATTGTTATGTGGCTTTTAAATGTGTAGAAAGTAACACCTTCCTGGACAACTTCCATCATAATTTGAATTTATTTCCTGCTTAGTGTGCCACACCACGCAGTTCACTTAAAAAAAAACTGACAACAGTAACTTTTTACCATATGTCTCTTATTTACCACTCCACTCAGGAGGTGTTGCCTTAATACAGGTTAACTGGTCTTCCACTTATGCAAAACTTGTATGTGCAAATGATTTGATATGAGGATGCACTCACACTCAACACACGTAAGGCTTCTCTGGGGCAGAGTAGCATAAGTTGTATATTTTGGCCTGTGTTGCATTACTCAACACTTATTAGCATACACACAGGGAGGTAAGGTGCACTTGCATGTCTTGGTCACTGCCATTTACAGTATTGGGTTGCCTTTGTGCATCTTTCTGTGGCACAAGTACTATGCTAATCCATGAGGACTATGGGCATGGCTATCTGGCTAGTACTGGTACAACCATCCAGAGTTTTGTATTGTTGATTATCTTTTGTGTGAGCAGTGATGTTTTCACATTTGGAAATGATGTTGCAATCTTTACATTGCAACATTGCTGTTGACATTTGTTACAATGTTTTGACCTCACACGCCTCACACATCCCATTTATAAGTTGCAAATTTGTGTGCACTTTGTCAGAGCATTCTCACTGTGTGTCTATCAAGAAAATGCATCTTGTTGATACACTCTGGCATGACATTGCTAAGGTACACATTGCTCGTCATAACATTGCAATGGGTGTAATTGGTATATGGGCACATACAAAGGCAGCATTGCAATTAGGTTGAACTCTCCTTCAGCTTAACAAAAGTGATATTGGGTGTTATAGTTACAATATGTTTGTTAGACCTTTGAGGAACAACCATACAAATCTCAAAATGCTTTAAAAAATTCATATTTATTTTCATTCAGAGGTTCCTATCCTCACATTACAACATGTGAGTAGGTTTATTTTTAGGACATTTTTACAAACACATATGTCAAATCAAATAAGTATTGTGTGTAAAAATGCATTAGTTTATACATGTTACAACACATTTATATGTGTGTAGTGAGAATAATGAGGAGAAAAACATTGCCATTATCAGCTGTTGCACATAATTTAGGGGCACAAGTGGACAAAATAAAATACATCACAAACCAGGAGTACTGTCCTGGGTTACAAAGAGGGTGGCATGATGTCCTACACAGGACAGACAGGAAAATTGGCCAGGGGGCATTCACAAAGGTTTATTGGGACGTTCTTCTGAAAAATGGGGAACTATACATCTTCCTCCTCTGATGCATGTTCTGCCTCCCCTGGAAGTTGTGGTGTTTGAATGGGTGGGAGGAAGCTGAGAAATGTTACAAGCCTCAGGCACATACACATCTGTTGGACTTGGCCCTTTTTGCAGGGTTATCCCCAAACTTTTTGCTTCTTCCTCCTATTTTTTCCTGACCTATGTTTGTTGGTTTTAGGACTCTGGGCACTTTACTACTGCTAATCAGTGCTAAAGTGCATATGCTCCCGGTGTAAATTGTTATTATGATTGGTTCTCCCTGATTGGCATATTTGATTTACTAGTCAGTCCTTAGTAAAGTGCACTGAGTGTGCCGGGCTGGTAAATCAAATACTATTAGTGGGTCTGCAGCACTGATTGTGACACCCACATGAGTAGTTCTGAAACGGTAACTGAGACCTGCCACTGCAGTGTCTGTGCGCAGTTGTTAGCTGCCATGTCGACTTGGCAAGTGCACCCACTTGCCAGGCCCTAACCTTCCCTTTTCTTACCTATAGGACACCCCTATGGTAGGCACAAGGTACCCCCCTAGGCAGGGTCCAGTGTATGTAAAAGGTAGGACATGTACTGATGTGCAGTAAAAATATGCGTAGTAATGGCATTTGTGAAGTAAAAACATCGCACTAAAAGCATGCGTACTAATGGCATGCTAAGTATTGTCATATATTCGAGTGTAACATGTCCTGATAGTGAAATACTGCCAATTTCATTTTTCACTATTGAAAGGCTGGTAACTAGTCATAATATCAAATTTTTTATATCGATATACTATAATATTGAGTTTAGTATATCGACAATACTAAAATATTGATGTTATATATATCAATGTCAAAATATCGTTTTTTGTTTTTTTAAATATCGAAGTATAAAATATCGAATCAAAAATATCTTAAGAAAAAAATATCGTTTTTTAGTGTTGTGTAAAATATCGGGAAAAAAATATAGAATGTATAAAATATTGTTTTTAAAAATATCGTTATAGTATTATTTTATGATAAAATATTGTTGTTTTTATGTAATAATAGTTGTTTAATATTGTAAAAATATTTTCTGTAATAGAAATTTTAGGAGTGGGATGTTGGGTTTTTAGGGGAGAAGGGTGGGGAGTGTTTTAAAATAATTAAAAATGAATTATTTAAATTTTAAATATTTGATCATTTAAATTATGAAATGTTGTTTTAGGAGCGGGATGTTGGAGTTGTAGGGGATAAGGGTGGGGAGTGTTTTAAAAATAGTGAAAAATTTTATAAATTAATTTAAAATGTAAATTAAACATTAAAAAAATGTAGGTATTAGGAATGGGATGTTGGGTTTATAGGTGATGAGGGTGGGGAGAATTTAAAATGTGTAAAATAAATTTTAAAATTAAATTGAAATTTTAAATTTTTATTTGAAATATTTAATTTATGAGTGCAAAATAGTGTTTATAGGGAAGAGGGATGGGGAGTGTATTAAAATGTAATGTGATATTTCAATAAATGTAAATTTCTTTTAAAAATTTACAAAATTTTTAAATCAATTATTTCAATTACATTTGAATAATTAATGTGTAAAATGTATGAATTTATGGAATTTTGATTATAAAATATTAAATAATTTTTTATTTTAAAGTAATGTGAATGGTAAAAAGATTGGTGAAAATTATTTTAAATGTTAATTTATTAGCTATATTTAGTGAATATATTTGAGTTTATTAATAGATTAAAATATTTAATTTTATCAAATTTATATAATAAATTTTTTTAAAGTTGTTTTGTTTTATAATATTTATTTATTATATATTATTATCTATTTTAATAAATATTTAAAAATGTTAAAATAATTTAAATTTGAGAGTAGTGGTTTTATCAATTATTAATTATGTATAATATGTTATAATTAAATTTATTAATGTGTAGTGTCCAGCACCTTCCCTGACTTAATACTAACTGGAGTGGGAATAGTACATTATATTTCTTTAATGTCCAGCACCTTCCCTGAGTATAGATTAACTGGAGTGGGAATAGTAAATTATATATGTTCAGGGGCCGATTCCGATTCGGGCCGGTAAAAATACCGACCGACTCGGTACGGGATAATAGTCCGACCGACACGTACCGGCGTTGCCCGACCTGGGAAGTACGATGAAATGCATGTGAATCACGACCGACTCGTACGGAACTCAAGGCGAATGACCGACCCGACGGAAACAAGCTATCCGGCCGGAAAACCACGCGAATCGAACCGACCGACACGCACCAGGAAGAAAGCCGAACGAAACGTACCCGCGAACTCCGACCCGCGCAGTACGATGCAATGGGTGCAAAAGCAGACCGATTCGCACGGAGCCCAAGCCGTACGACCGACACGCATACAAAACCCAGCCGAACAAACACAATACACCGCGACCGACGCGTACGCCGCATATGAAACAGAGCTGAAACACAGCGGGAACGACTCGGAGAGGCGCGCACGAGATAACTGCAACCTCCTACTCGGTCAGAAGAACGACTCCAACATGCACAATAATCACAAATGAAAAATACAAAAAAGAGGGCCAAACAAGCAATGACAAAGCCAATAAATACAGGGGTGAAAAAATTTGAACAAGGACACACCCCCAACTCCACCTACATAAAGGCCACAAATCCCTACCATGATCCTTTGCAAATTCCACTGACCTGCCAGCAGAGAACACCATCACACAGCAAACACAGACACACACACAGCTCATCCAACACAAAAAGCCACACACCATTAGCACCTCAACAAATAGCACCCTCACACACACACAGCAAAACCTACACTCACACACCCTCACTTGCACACACACACACATCAATCACCAACACCACCCATCACCATGCCCCTAAAGAAGAATCCAAAGTTCCTAGATAGTGAATTGGAAGTCATTGTAGACGAGATCCTGAGGGTAGAGCCACAGTTGTTTGGCACATTGGTCCAACAGACCCCCATGTCGCAGAAAACCAAGATGTGGGCGAGGATCGTCGACAGGGTGAACGCACAATCACCATGTTTGCGCACAAAGGAAGACATCCAGAACAGGTGGTATGATGTGCGCAGGAGGGTCAGGGACCTCCTGAAGAAGGATTACCTCCTGAGCCAGCACACCAGCAGTGGCCCTCCTGCCAAACCAGTATACCTCAGGCTCTGGGAGGAGAAGGTGCGGGCCATCCTACCACCAGTGAGCGTATATGGACTAACAAACATCCCAGAGCCTGGTGAGTACACAACTAATATACACAATATTGTGTGCCAATACACACACATCACTGTCAAGGGGACAGTCAAACCATGCACCCCTAGCAAATCAACAGCAACCAAAAGATAATCATCCCAAAAAGTGTATGTCAGACAGATAAACACAATACATGCCATCTCATAGTGATATGTAACTGTGTCATGATATGTACAAATCCAATACCAAATTGAGCTAGGCAGTGGCGCAAATCTAACCAACAAACACTGTCAGATATTTAGCCACCACTAGAACACCACCTCACAGGGAAGCTCACAGAAAGGAAGGAATCCTGTGTATGCTGGTGAAGTCAGTGTAGCCAAGAGCATGATGGGACTCGTAGTAACAGATAATGGGCAGCCTCACATTTGGACCATCAACACCACTCTGAACCATGCTCACAACACAGGGAGTGGATAAGGACTGACAAGATGGCAGACACTGGGTACTGCTGTGGGCAGCACAAGGCCCTGCTGGGAACTGGGCACCAACAAACAGCACAACACCACTGCCTGACATCCTGAAAGCCAACTTGCACTCCCTGCAATGCAAGCACGTTGCATGGTGGGATATCTGGCTGGGTGGGAAGGAGGACTCACAGCACTGACCATAGTTACAAGCAGCTCTCCTCACACACCCCCTCAACACAAACTCCACATCACCCACCTGGGAGAATGCAATGCCTCACACACCAAATGAAGATCCCACAAAGAACCACCACCCTGGGTAATGCTGTGTGAAGCACAGGGACACTCTTGGGACTTGTAGCCAAACAAACGGAAGGACAACACTGTCAGCCTTCCTGTCAGCACAGGCACACTACCCCACAGGGAAGCAGAGTCCAAAGGAAGGAAGTACGGGCATGCTGGGAAGGGGGTGTAGGCAATAGCATGATGGGAGTTGTAGTCACAGATACTGCTCACCCTCACAATTGGCCCATCAACACCACTCTGAACCATGCTCACATCACAGGGAGTGGATAAGGACTGACAAGATGGCTGACACTGGGTACTGCTGTGGGGAGCACAAGGCCCTGCTGGGAACTGTGCACCAACAAACAGCACAACACCACTGCCTGACATCCTGAAAGCCAACTTGCACTCCCTGCAATGCAAGCACGTTGCATGGTGGGATATCTGGCTGGGTGGGAAGGAGGACTCACAGCACTGACCATAGTTACAAGCAGCTCTCCTCACACACCCCCTCAACACAAACTCCACATAACCCACCTGGGAGAATGCAATGCCTCACACACGAAATGAAGATCCCACAAAGAACCACCACCCTGGGTAATGCTGTGTGAAGCACAGGGACACTCTTGGGACTTGTAGCCAAACAAACGCAAGGACAACACTGTCAGCCTTCCTGTCAGCACAGGCACACTACCCCACAGGAAGCAGAGTCCAAAGGAAGGAAGTACGGGCATGCTGGGAAGGGGGGTGTAGGCAATAGCATGATGGGAGTTGTAGTCACAGATACTGCTCACCCTCACAATTGGCCCATCAACACCACTCTGAACCATGCTCACATTACAGGGAGTGGATAAGGACTGACAAGATGGCTGACACTGGGTACTGCTGTGGGGAGCACAAGGCCCTGCTGAGAACTGTGCACCAACAAACAGCACAACACCACTGCCTGACATCCTGAAAGCCAACTTGCACTCCCTGCAATGCAAGCACGTTGCATGGTGGGATATCTGGCTGGGTGGGAAGGAGGACTCACAGCACTGACCATAGTTACAAGCAGCTCTCCTCACACACCCCCTCAACACAAACTCCACATAACCCACCTGGGAGAATGCAATGCCTCACACACCAAATGAAGATCCCACAAAGAACCACCACCCTGGGTAATGCTGTGTGAAGCACAGGGACACTCTTGGGACTTGTAGCCAAACAAACGCAAGGACAACACTGTCAGCCTTCCTGTCAGCACAGGCACACTACCCCACAGGGAAGCAGAGTCCAAAGGAAGGAAGTACGGGCATGCTGGGAAGGGGGTGTAGGCAAT
Organism: Calotriton arnoldi; assembly: GCA_963921515.1. NCBI lineage: Eukaryota > Metazoa > Chordata > Amphibia > Caudata > Salamandridae > Calotriton > Calotriton arnoldi. The sequence goes on from CAWUFW010002629.1 coordinate 164,143, forward strand.
AGCATGATGGGAGTTGTAGTCACAGATACTGCTCACCCTCACAATTGGCCCATCAACACCACTCTGAACCATGCTCACATCACAGGGAGTGGATAAGGACTGACAAGATGGCTGACACTGGGTACTGCTGTGGGGTGCACAAGGCCTTGCTGGGAACTGTGCAACAACCAACAGCAAGACACCACTGAATGACATCCTGAGAGTCAACCTGAACCCACTGCAAGGGTGGCATGCTTCATGGTGGGATAACTGGGCTAGGTGGAGAAGGATGGCCGGATGTCCACCAAATACAACAAATGCTGGCCATGCACACACCTCAACATTCACATTGAAATGCCCCAGGTATGCATGACAATGTGCTACACCAATATCAACCTCTTACTGTGACAACTTAGGACAATGCAATGTACATGCCCGCATCCAGAGGTACAGTCACAACTGTCAGGTGTGTGAACCATTGATGCCTGTAGAAACATAACATACAATGTGTGTCTCTTCCAAATACAGGTGATGATGATGGGGACACAGCAGCAGGCGAGGAGGAGTCCCTGTCCCAGGCTCCTGGGGACACAGAGCTCACTGGTGTGGAACAGCCTCTGCCCTCCTCGGATGGCGAAGACCTACCTGGCACCTCCGGTGTGAGTCATCATGCAGCACCAGCTGGACCAACACCTGCACCCCTGCACCCACCCCTCCAACAACTGCCAACACACAGACCACCCCCGCCGACACGGACAGACCAAGGACCACCGATGGCAACAGCACAGAGCCCCAGGCCCAGCGTGGAGCAATGGACGACAACACCACTAACAACCCCCAAGGGGGCCTTGGGTCACCTGTGCGTGCCACCGCAGGTCCTGCACGTGTCGCCAGGGGTGGTGGGAGGGGTGGTAGACATAGGTCGCTGCTTGCAGAGGGGTCTGGACTGCATGATGACCCACAACTGGCACGCATCGCTGATGCGTACCAGGATAGCACCGGAGAGGTCAGACAGGTTGTGGGGATCCTCAAGGACATACAACAGCAACAGGCTGCCCATCATGCCCGCTTGGACTCCCACATGTCCCGTGTGGAGACACACATGTCTCGCATGGAGTCCAAGTGGGACACATTGCAAGAACTCACAGCGGTGCATAGGGACATATTGACATGCCTCCGCCAGATTAGCACCAACATGGCCACACCTCCCTGTGTGCCCACAACATCTGGTGCTGCAACAACTGACACCACCACAGGGAGGGAGGAGGACTCTGGCGGAGACTCCCCTGCACCGCTGCAGCCTGCATGTGAGGGTCCCCCCCCAAAGAAGAGGGGTCGTCCGAGGAAGGAAATCTGAGAGGTTGATGGCCACGTACATCCCCCAGGAAGCCAACACATGTTCCGGAAATTCTCCTTTGTGTGCAAACGTTTCACCCTGTCGAATGCAACACTACTCTCCCACATGACATGGGGAGTTCAAGTTGGACTAATGTATCATATGACTGTGGACTTCACTCAGGACATTTCTGCTACCAAGACTTCCAACTCATCTGGGAACTTTGGATCACAATCCCAATGTACAGCACCCACCATCCTGTGCACTATACACACACACATTTCTGTAAATAAAATCACTAGTACACCATACTTGCCTCTGTTGTTATTCAAATGTGGATACTGTTATGGTGATGATGACCTGCTAAATTACACTGTGTATGCTAACTGCTACAGCAAGTACAACACCGTCGTGTGAGTCATGGTGACGTGACACATATGAGGGAGACACACCACTAGGGCTACACAACACAGAGACACCAGGGCCATCGGACTCATCGCCCACAGTGATGTTGCCAGGAAATACAGTGGAATGCACAGACACCACACCTATTCAGAGTCTGTGTCAACTAGCCCACAGGTGCAGTAAGCAAATGTCAGTCAGATGTGTGACCACAGACAACGCACATCCCAAAGTGAAGCACAGGTTCATTACACATTTGCAACATGTTGTTTCCACTACAAATGCAAGGTTTACCCACGTAGCAGTGGCCACACAGTCAACAAGTGCAGAAGATATGAAGTCCAGGGGTGTGTGGCACATCACTTGTAGGCAAACTACTGCTGCCACCCTGAAAGCTGAATCATGGTGTCGGGGGATCCAAGTTGACCAAAGTAAGCACGCTGTGAAGGATAGACATGACACACAGTTAAAACCACTGAAGAACAGGACAGAACTGCAATACACATGCCCAATACATGTCACAAGACAACTACACAAAACCAAGTTAGCATGTCAAAACTGTTGGGGAGTACAGACTACCTGTAAGGACACATTGCTGCACGCATCCAGTCAAGTAGCACATGGCCACACTCAAACAGCACCAGAGCACCACCCACACATATCATGCAAACTCACATCATTCACATAACATCTTCCTGGATACTCACATTCAGCTGAAGAAGTTGGTGATGAGCTGTGTGCGGACATCACCATCATCATCATCACTGGCATCGTGGTCCAGGCCAGGATCCTCCACAGGTGGCGGACGTTGGTCATCGTCATCCAGGATGAGAGGCAACTCCTTCCGCACTGCCAGGTTGTGTAGCATGCAGCAGACGATGACAATCTTGCACACCTTTGCTGGGGCATATGGGAGGGCCCCTCCGGTCTTGTCCAGGCAGCGGAAGCGGCTCTTCAGGAGACCAAAGGTCCGCTCAATCACTCTCCTGGTCCGACCATGTGCCTCATTGTAGCGCATCTGGGCTGGTGTCACAGGGTTCCTGAGGGGTGTCAGCAACCACAGCATGTTAGGGTATCCGGAGTCACCTTCGGACAGACAAGTGCACATTAGCTGAGTTGGAAAAGTAGGTGGAATACTACAGATCAGAACACACACAATGGTACAAAGTCAGTACACACCGACAAGCCAGGCACGCTGGTTCTGCATCTGTGCCATCATCCTCGGGATGCGACTACTCCTCATCACGTAGGCATCATGTGCTGAACCAGGGAAACGGGCACACACATGTGTGATGCTCTTATCTGCAAGACATACCACCAGAGCATTGATCGAATGGTAATGTTTACGGTTCCGGTATGCCTGCTCATGTGCCTGTGGTGGTATCAAAGCCACATGTGTCCCATCAATGGAGCCAATGACATGTGGCATCCTCCCCAGGGCATAGAAGTCACTCTTGACGTCAGTGAGTTGTTGACGTGTAGGGAAATAGATGTACTGGTTCAGGCATCTCAACATTGCCTCCAAAACATTGCGTAGCACACGGCTGAACATAGTCTGTGACATCCCACCGGCAGTCGCCACAGTGTGTTGAAAGGTACCGGTGGCAAAGAAGTGTAGGGCTGCCATTACCTTCACCTTGGGTGTCAGCGCCGTTGGGTACGTCCGGCCAGGTTGCAAATGTGGTGCCAAGCGCACTGCCAAATCATCAATCAGCTGCCTGGTGAATCGGTACCGTCGGATGCTGTCACGTTCCACCATCGTTGCCAGGTCAGGGAATGGTCTATGGACAGCTGGAGCCCTGCAGTGCATAGGTTGAAGAAAGAAAGATTGTCAGTCACCCCACATATGTGCCATTCACCATACTCAATTTCACATGATACATCATTACGAGACACAAGTACTTGATGTGTGTGCCGTTCTGTTCGGACATAACTCACACCTACATGCCCATCATCTAACTTCTCAGTACAACATGTGTGCACAACAGGTACCAGGTTGTGCTATGGGAAACCATTAGGCTGTGTCACAGTACCCATTTCCTGCTGTCACGTTCCACACACACACCACAGTGACATGTCTGGAAAGATGCGCCACAGGCATCACAGCTCATTGACAGGTAGATTCCCAGTGACCCTGTCTTGCCACATGGACACTGGCATGACATGGCGTATCATGTACACGTCAGAAAAACAAACATGACTCCCACAGGTAGTGGCCCCGGTCGCCTCCGCAGGAGAGACATGGACGCCAGTGACGCACAACATCATTGTATTAACAATTAACAATTGTATTAACTGGAACCAGTAACCCTAAAGAAAAAGAGGTGTTGGATTCAATCTACAAGGTTTTGCCTTAAAGGTAAATACCCGAAACCAAGAGGGATCTTATGATATAAAAATCATTGGTGAATAGTCCTATGGAAGGGTGATTGATGAATCCCTGTGTATATGGACAGAAACAGGCGAGAGACTAAGTAATGAGAAAGCCCTGTTCACAACACGCATATAGTGTATAATTTCGCCTCATTACCTGAGCGAGAACCTGATGAAAAATTGACTTGAAGATAAATAGGAGTTGACATCTAACCTGACAGATTTTAAACATTGAATTATTGTCCTGAAGAAGGTGATGATCCACCTTTACACCGAAACGCCACGTCGACAGTTGTTCTTTTCATTGTACACATTGTACTTTTTTTTAAATGATGAATGTATGTTTTTAAATATAAATGGTTTTATTTATTTTGCATAAACATTTGATAACATAAACTATACAACTATTTGAATAAAAGATAATTGAAAATACATTCCTTCGAATATTCATTTTTATGTTTGAATTTTCATTATAGATGTTTTTTGCACATGACTGTAATATTTAGCAACCTGGAAAAAATTGCTTTGGTTTATGTGATTTCTGTGTATGGCCTTGACTAATGAAATGAATAGGATCTAGATGTCCTTTTTTTAGAACAAAAGGAAAAGGGAATTCTGTTTGTGTTTTTACATGTCACACACATACACAACCTGGAAATGTGACCATGCCACATGCTCCAAAATGAACTGTTGTACATCACAGTGGTCATGTGCACAACACACAAAGGACCCTGTCCCCATTAATACATGCACAGCCTGGGTGTGGCTGCCCACAAGTGCCACCACAGAAACCACATGTCAACCCCCATACACAGAAAAGGTAATGCAGCCTTACATGCCTTAGGAAACAGTGTGGACTGGGTGTGGTGTTGTAGGTGTGCCCCTGTGTCTCTGGCAGGTATATGTGGCTGGCATACGTTCACCAGTGACAAGCATGGTGACATATGCGACTGACCTGTACAGGTACGCGTTGTAAAGCAATGGACCGATCGGTGTGCCCGGCCGGCCCATTGCATCTGTTGTATCCCGGAATACGCGTTGTACAGCAATGGACCGATCGGTGTGCCCGGCCGGCCCATTGCATCTGTTGTGAGCGGGTACGCGTTGTATCCCGAAATACGCGTTGTACAGCAATGGACCGATCAGTGTGCCCGGCCGGCCCATTGCATCTGTTGTGAGCGGGTACGCGTTGTATCCCGAAATATGCGTTGTACAGCAATGGACCGATCGGTGTGCCCGGCCGGCCCATTGCATCTGTTGTATCCCGGAATACGCGTTGTACAGCAATGGACTGATCGGTGTGCCCGGCCGGCCCATTGCATCTGTTGTATCCCGGAATACGCGTTGTACAGCAATGGACCGATCGGTGTGCCCGGCCGGCCCATTGCATCTGTTTTGAGCGGGTACGCGTTGTATTCCGAAATACGCGTTGTACAGCAATGGACCGATAGGTGCGCACGCATTGGCTGGGGCCTGGCATGGCAACGGACGCGTTTTCGAAGCTCCAACGAGTCTGATGCAGTGAATTCAGTTGGCCAGCCACAACAATGTTGCAAAATCAGGGGTGTCATGAAGTTGAAGATTTGAAGGATGCTGTGGGCGTGTATTAGTGCTGCTATTCCATGGATTGGTCAGATTCAGAAGATGCAAACGACTTGGACCTATCACTTTGGACACATGGGACAGTATCTGCTTCTGCAGCACACATATAATGCTGGCTGTTCCCCTGAGAGCTCACTTGCCTGCACTACATGCTCCAGGACGACATCTGCCACCAACACTGCTGCTGTCTCTGCATCCTCTGGCTACTGCAATGGCACGTACTGTGGAGAGAGCCCCAGCCTTCAGCCTTGAGGAGAACCAGGCCCTGCTGGACAGCCTCCTTCCACAGTACAGCAAGCTGTATGGGACACCAGGGGAGCAGGTGAGTGTGCTGTCCACTGCCTTTCTAATTTTGCATGTTGTCTGACTAGCAGGACTTACAGTGTGCACACCACTGGCTAGCATGCTCACTGAGTAGTTCTCACCTCCCAAAGTGTGTAGTTACATGCACTGAACAGGTACAGTGCAGTAACAGTGCATTCCAACAAGGTTTACTTTCCATGCAATGATACCATGTAGTAACTGCTGGCAAACTGTTCATAGCCATCGTTGCACTGCCTGTGTACATCATGTGCCCCAGTGATTGAGACATGTATATCCAACTGTGTGATGCACGGATATGTTGCATGTGTAGTAATGGCATTTTCACTTTGTCATCCTCACAGGTTGATGCCCACCAGAAACAGAAAATCTGGCTGACCATCGCCCGGGCAGTAAGATCCGTGGGGGACTACAAGCGCCGGATCCGCAACTGCCAGAAGAGGTGGCAGGACCTTCGAGGCTGGACCTGGAGGATCGCAAGGGTCCAGCTGAAGCTGTCGCCTCCTTGCAGGAGGGGCAGACACCGGACCCTGACCCCCCACATGCTCAGGATCCTGGCGGTGGTCTTCCCTGACCTGGATGGGCAGCTGAAGGCCAGACAGCAGCAAGGAGGGGTGAGTCCATGACAGCACTGTGCACTTTGTCTGACATGCTATGTGCCCTCCTCTGGCCTGGTTAAACTTCCACAGTACATCAGTCTTGTGGTCCAGGACCCATGTCCCTCTATTGTGACATACCCACTCCTCATCTGATACGCATATGTGTGGCCCTTACAGTCAGGAAATTGTGTCACTTGGGGACTGTGTCATTGCATTTTGCTTTGCTCAAGGTGGGGGACAGCATTTGTTCCGGTGACTATGTTGTGGGATTAATGGGTGGGTCAATTGCTCACACAATGCCCAAGTCCTGACATGTAATCTGGGTGTAACTTTGATTTGTGGTCCACTTGTTGATCTGATTCACCACATGTCCCTGGGGTATTTGGCACACCCCCATGCTGTGGGTGGGAACAATGTTTGGGCCTCAGGAGTATGTATATCAAGTGTGTCACACATGCTTAGACACCTGCCTACTGTCCAGGACTCATCCCTCTTACAGGTGGAGCTGGACAGTCATGCCTACTCCAGGGCATACAATACACTCTGTACTCCCACTCGCGTGGATCATCTGACATGTTGTGATCAGTGACATGTTCCCTCAGGTGTCTGCCTCTGTGTCATTGTGCTGTGGCTTCGTTGTCAGGACTACTGGTATGTTTGTCGGTTATGGCTCAGCATGCCATCTGAGATGTGACCATGAGAGACGATACTTCTGTGACTTATAGGTGTCTGATCACTTGACTGTGCACACAGGTGTATGCGACTGTGACTTTCAGGCAGCTGTTTTTCATTCACCGCACACTGTGAGGTGCTCATGTTCAGAGAGTTGTATTTCGTGTCCCCCATATGTCCAATTGGTATGACGTGGACAAATAGTAGTTCAGATGATGTTGTTTTTGGGGGATGGACATGTGCACTTGTCAGTTACATAACTTGCATTCCCCATGTCCTAGGATTGTGACACAGTGCAGACTGTTGTTGGCTGGCTGCCATGGCCATGTGACTGGAGACAGTGATGTATGACTTTGCACGCATGCCTGTGTCATGGCATTAAACTTCCTAAGACTGATCCTGCAGGGGAGTGACATGTGCAACATGCACCCCATTGTGGCATTGACTATCCGGACATGGGTGGATCATGGTGTCTGGTGCTTGTTGTACATAGAAAAGTCCATTCGCCAAGTGTATAAAACAAGTTAGCTTTATTCACGCTTAGTTCCAAGTTGAGTAGAAGATAAGAAAAGACAAGCCCCACCAGGAGCAGCCTCCCTGCCGCTCAGCCTGCCTGCCATCAACTGCCACTCCACACACCAGCCAGGCACTCCAACATTCCATGAGGTCATCAGGCATTCTGACACTCACACTAGCTGAGCAGCAGAGAAGTCACGGCCAGGGAAAAGAGAGACGCAAGTCAAATATAACATATCCCCCTTCCTTAGGGAAACAAAACTGAAGTGAAGGAAAGGAAAACGTTTACATTGCATTTTTAAAGACATTGAGATTGACCCCAAATAAAGACATAGAGATTAACCCCATCCCCCTCCCTTGGGGAAAATATAGAAAAACGAGCATTGCAAGGGCAAGGCTCAAAACTAAGAGCATTGGGCACTAACCACCCAACAACATACCGTAATAGGGTACTGACCAGCCCACAACCTCAACACAACAGGGTACTCACCACCCTTGAAATCCAGAACTGGGACACCCACCGCCCCACAAGCACAACCCAACAGGGTACTCACCACCCTTGACCATAGGACTGGGGCACTCACCACCCCCAAAACCTCACATAGCAGGGTACACACCACCCTGTGAAACGTAACTGGTGTACATACCGCCCCTCAACCTACACATAACAGGGTACACACAATCCTGTGGAACATAACTGGGGTACTCACCACCCTACGACCTGTCTTAACAGGGTACACACCATCTTGTGGAACATAACTGGGGTACTCACCACCCCCAGTACTCACCACCCCACGACCTCTCATATCAGGGTACACGCCACCCTGTGAAACATAACTAGAGCACATACCGCCCCTCAACCTACACATAACAGGGTACACACCACCCTGTGGAACATAACTGGGGTACTCACCACCCCACGACCTTTCATAACAGGGTACACACCACCCTGTGAGATCTAACTGGGGCACTATACTTCACCACTCTGCAACCACCTCCACCAAACAATAACACAGTGATAAAATGAAAAACAAAACACATTTTAAGCATTAAGAGCCCTGACCGCATAGCAGAGTAAAGATCTCGCTATAAAATCTTGAGCTCCGGTGAGCTGTCTCTCACCCAAGATCCTCACACAAAGTGAAGCACTTGTCCATAAGCTCCATGTAGCTATCGCTGTGGCGCAGTTCAAAAATAATGTGCTATGTTGTTAAGCAGACCCCCAACTGGCAGGCAAGGTTCCATGTCCTCCTGCCTCTCAAACAGAAGAATGCCACATTCCATTGCTCTTATTTTTAAAAACATATACACAGGCCACTGAGGTGCTCCTCGCAACCACGAAGCAGGTAAGCAATACATGCATTACCCGTCTCGCGCACTTTTAAAAACAACTTGCAGCGCTGCGAAAAAATAAAGTGGTAACATAAAAATTATTTTCACACTAAATTCACCACACAGTACCTCAGTAGACGGAGAAGGTATGCTCCAAGTCACCCAACACCTCAATCGTGGTACATCTCCAACCTCACACAGGCTGCGGCTTAAGAGACATCCCCAGCCTCTACTCTATCAATCAGCACGGTGTGTAGGCTCTCCTCACACTGCCAAAACATCTCACCAGGGGTGTCCATCAGCTGTCCCAGAACAGCTAGCTGCTGGCAACTCTCGCGTACCACTCAGCACTGCCAAACCAAACCAGCAGGGCCTGTGGCAGGGACAGCTGGGCAAAACAACTCCTCCCATGTTCTTGTGGGCTCCTTCGGATTGTGCTCATAAAATCCTCTCTCTCAGACCTTCAGTGCTCCCAAATTCCTCGTAGTCTCCACACATACACCAGAGACAGCTCTAAGAAACGCTGTCGACTCTGCTCCACTCTGAAGTGAAGGAAAGGAAAACGTTTACATGTGCTCCCAAATTTCTCGTATTCTCCACGCATGCACCAGGGACAGCTCTAGGAAACGCTTTAGACTCGGTTCCACTCTGAAGTGAAGGAAGGAAAAACATTTAGAGCATTGGGCACTAACCACCCACCTAAATTCCGTAATAGGGTACTAACCACCCAAGACAATGGCAATCAATACAACTGGGGCACTAACCACCCCACAACCTCAACACCACAGGGTACTCACCACCCTTGAAAGCCAGAACTGGGACACTCACCACCACACAACCTCAACGTAATAGGGTACTAACCACCCACCCCACAACCTACCCATAACAGGGCACACACAGCTGGGCAAAACAACTCCTCCCATGTTCTTGTGGGCTCCTTCGGATTGTGCTCATAAAATCCTCTCTCTCAGACCTTCAGTGCTCCCAAATTCCTCGTTGTCTCCACACATACACCAGAGACCGCTCTAAGAAACGCTGTCGACTCTGCTCCACTCTACTCCACTCTGAAGTGAAGGAAAGGAAAGCGTTTACATGTGCTCCCAAATTTCTCGTAGTCTCCACACATGCACCAGGGACAGCTCTAAGAAATGCTTTCGACTCGGTTCCACTCTGAAGTGAAGGAAGGAAAAACATTTAGAGCATTGGGCACTAACCACCCACCTAAATTCCGTAATAGGGTACTAACCACCCAAGACAATGGCAAACAATAGAACTGGGGCACTAACCACCCCACAACCTCAACACCACAGGGTACTCACCACCCTTTAAAGCCAGAACTGGGACACTCACCACCACACAACCTCAACGTAATAGGGTACTAACCACCCACCCCACAACCTACCCATAACAGGGCACACACACCACCCTGTAGCACATAACTGGGGCACCTTCCGTCCCAAGAAACTGGACTGGGGCACTCAACGCCCACAACTTCACACACCACCCCAAAACATTCTGGGGCACTCAACTTCACCACCCCACAACCTCCACGCAACAGGGAACACACATCCCTTTGAAGCACAGTGGCACCAAACACCTACAACACCATAAAGAGTACTAGCCATACTAGAAGACTGAACTGGGGCACAGATCACCCAACCTCATTGTAATAGACTCTGCAACCATTTTGCAACAAACCCACACACCAATACACAAGAAATCAAGCATTACAATAAATAGCAATGGAAACAAACACAAGGAAAGTGTTATACTCCGGTGGACGATCTTCCACCCGAAGTCCGCATCAAAGGTGTTCTCTTATCGTGATAGTTCCATGTTGATGTTGCCACCCGATCCACGGTGGCGCAGTGACATCCTCTTGGTTATCGTCCCCATGGAGTGTGAATAGTAAACGACAATGTAGTGTGTCCCGCGATTCAGTTCAAAAAGTTTCCCATACCATTTTTCTCAAATGGAACATGCGACATGTTCTGTCACCTTGAATGACCTTTCTAAAAACATATTTCAACCAATGACAGGGCAACACACAGCTACGATTGATCTTCGTTTTTTTTTTTTAAAGCCCTCCCAGATATCCACTGTGGAGTACAAGCCTGCTCTCCCACACGAAGATCGGAGATGTTGGTGCGCTCCTCACACGGTAAAGTGCTTGACTATTCTGCCTTTAACAGCGCATGCCTTGCCTGTTAGATCCTCTTACAACTCTCGACGCTTGGCTTGAGTTAAGAGCTCCCAGTTCCCCATGGCATCTCCTACCCCCGCAGTGCTCTCCTCACAGCGCTTCTTTCAACAACAGCTCACTGCCCGCTGCGCCGTCCTTAACACCTCTACTTTCCACCGCTTGCTCCCCGCAGTACTCTCCTTACCACTACGGCTTCCCTCTGTGTTGAAAGCACGTCTCATTTTCCCTTAAGCTCCGACACCCGCTCCATGTCAATCACGCGTTGCCTCACTGAACGACTCCTCCAGCACCTTTTCTCTTTCTCCCACAACCTACAGGGTGTTCTGTGTGTCTCCTCTTTCAGCCAAGACACAGCGTTTCGACCTTTCCCTGCACATCGCTCATGCAAAGACACGTGGTTGGCAAAACAGGACGTTGTTGTGGAATCAGACAGGAGTAACCAGGGTGAACAAAAGACGCAGATAGAATCAAAGTAGCCGCCAACCACAAAATGGCGGCACGCTCAGTGACGCTGCGCCGGATGGCTCGCAGCACGTCCATTCTGCAGAACGTCCCTTTCCAGTCCTGATATGCGTAGAGTCAAAAGCGTGACCGGTTCAAGAATGGAGGCGTCACAGGAGAGGTAAGGCTGCGCGCGCTATGCACAGCTCGAGAGATGTTTGAATGACTCCCAGCGGCTCAACTGCCATTGCGCAGCAGCAACAACACTAGGATTCCAAAAACGTGAAAATCCATAAAAACTGCCACACTCACTGAATAACACCCGGTCAGCAGTCTCCGCCCTTCCAAAGAAGTGCATAGGCTCTCCAACAGTGCCGTTTCACTCTCAACAAGCCGTTCCTTGCAGTGCCTCTGGGGTGGCAAAAAAAAAATAATTCTCTCCTTACCAGTACGGCTTTTCTCTTCGTTTTTTTTATATGCGCAGAACTTCTTCTCATGCCTTACGCGCTCCTCAGTCTCACGGCGTCTCTTCCACGCCCGCAGCACTCTCCTCTCTGCGCTACTCACTCTGCGCTGTCTCTTACGCCTCCTCTCTGCACTGCTTGCTGCCCCGCCGTACTCTCCTTACCGCTGCGCCTTTCGTCTCTTTACGATGCAGTGTACTCCATGCTCCTAGTCACTCACGCGTTTCCTCTCTGCACGACTCCTCCGTCAGCTTTTCCCTTCTCACAGCTTGCAGGGTGTTCCGTGTGTCTCCTTCTCCTTTCAGTGGCAGCACTCCAAAAGCTCTTACCCTCAAGACAGAGGGAGACTCCTTCTTCATCAATGCTGTCTGTTCTCCAGACGGAGTGAGGGAACCTTGCTCTGCTTGACTCCGACACAGGGGACACTCTTGCTCAGAGTCAATCATGCGCCGACACACAGGCACCCCGAGCGGAAAACTCCAAACAAAGCTTGCTCACGCAAAGGCAATACTGTAGCTTCCATTAAGTCACCTTCGCCCCCTTTCAGCTCATTTCAAGGTGTCATTCTTCACTGGCAAAACACAGGCTCCGATCTTTGACAGGGTTCATTCTTCACTCACAAGCATGTAGGTATTAACCCCGAAGTCTTCCATGTGACAGCTGTTTGCCAAAGCAGCAGTTTCTACTGCCAAAACAAAACCTGCTGTCTGACCATGACACTTCTCATGCAGGTTCAAAGTCCAAACGCCCAGGCTGCAGGCTGTCTAGCTGTTATTGGACACTGGTGGGGCTTACCAGGGCGTTTCTTTAGTTTCAGTTGACAAGTTTCACAGTCCTTAATTAAGTCCTTAGTTCCTTTGCTCCCGTCTTCCTTCCTCAAAGCGTAGGTTCGTTTTAAATCGTCGCCAAAAATGTTGTACATAGAAAAGTCCATTCGCCAAGTGTATAAAACAAGTTAGCTTTATTCACGCTTAGTTCCAAGTTGAGTAGAAGATAAGAAAAGACAAGCCCCACCAGGAGCAGCCTCCCTGCCGCTCAGCCTGCCTGCCATCAACTGCCACTCCACACACCAGCCAGGCACTCCAACATTCCATGAGGTCATCAGGCATTCTGACACTCACACTAGCTGAGCAGCAGAGAAGTCACGGCCAGGGAAAAGAGAGACGCAAGTCAAATATAACAGTGCTGGTATGCATCACATGCATTTCTATTTAGACTCTGGCCATCCCTTTCTCTGGACACCTGCACTGACTCAGTGGCAAGAGATGTGATGTGTGCATGTTCACATACTTCACTGTGTTCCCTGCAATGTCCAACAACTGTGTAGGTGGTGCATGTGTCCACACTGGGGTCTTACCATCAGACAGGCACCAGACAGATGGGTGCAAGGGCAGGAGGGGTGTGAGTCCCATGGTTGACCATCAGACTGACAATTGGCTGCCCCGAATCTGTGTGAGGACTTTAGGCAATGTTCAACAAAGGATGCCAGGGCTTGCTCTGTGATGTGCTGTACTTACTGTGGTGTGTGCGGTCAGTGCAGGTGACTGATGTTTGTCTGTTTCCCTAATTGTTTGCAGATACATCCACGGCCACAGGCGGGGACAGCTCCACGGACCAGGAGGAGCAGCGGAGCCAGACTGGGTCAGCATCCGACGAGTGGTCAGAGGGACCCAGTGGCACAGAGGGCGAGGGGAGCCACACCGAGGAGTCCTCAGCACCATCCACCTCAGCTGAGGACCACAGCAGCTCGGAGGATGACTCCCTTGTGGAGGCGGGTCTCAGCAGCCACCAAAGGCCAGCTAGTCTGTCTGGCCCCGCCACCACCACCACCGCCCTCCCATTGGCTCCCATTCCTGAGGTCCGTGGAGGCTCCCGTGCTCGGGAGCGTGTCTCCTTTGTGCCAGGCACCGCACCCCCTGCCCCTGTGTCCCCTGCTGCCCTGAGTGAGGAGTCTGTGTACCTCCTTCGGCAGCTCCATGTAGGGCAGACAGCAATGCTGAGTGTCCTCCATGCACACACCACTCTGTTGACACAGCTGGTGTCGTTCATGGAGGGCATCTCGACAGGTATGTCTGCCCTACAGAGGAGCAATAAGTCCATGGACTCCTCCCTGACGGCAGCCGTGTCCCTCCTCCAACAGTCCCTCACCCCTCCCACCTCTGCCCCATCCACACTTCCTGGCACCCTACCTGTCCAAAGCACATGCACACCTGCACAATCACCCAAGCACACAGACACGAGCAGCACAGACACACCCAAGAGAAAGGCAAGACGTGCACACAAGCATCCTCAGGGGACTGAGACCACACACACAGGGGATGGGGAACAGACACACACACAGGCATCCACAGTCACTCCGCAGTCCTCCAAATCCTCTCCCTCCAAGACCCCTTCCCTTGCCTCACCTGCTACCCCACCTACACAGCAGATCTTCCTGTGTGACCTCGGCCCCTTCCCCTCCGATCCTGCTGATCCAGCATACCGGGAGAAGAGGAAGTCCACCCACACAGAGGGGAGTGCCCCTCGCCCCCGGACACCCTCCCCCTGGTGCAGGCAGACAGAGGACCCCATTCGGAAGTCCCCCCGGACCAGGAAGAGCAAGACCCCACCACCACCACCATGCAGCTCCACCACCCAGTCTCTCTCCTCCATCCCCCAGGCCACCACTCCACAGGTTCCCCCACACACCGATACCGCATCCCCAGACTGCTTAGGCCCTCCCCCCCTGCCACTTGCTCTTCCACCCCCAACCCAGACGCTCTGCCTGTTAGTGCCACTGGTGTGGAGACCGGGTCCCCCCCTCTGTCCTGCCCACCTCATCTGCCCACCCTTCCACTCCCTTGGAGTCATGCACTGCAGTTTAGTCCACAACCACCCCGTCTGACTCGGGCACTGCAGTGGGGACCCAGTCCACTACATCAGACCAGCCCACTGCAGTGGTTGCAGCACCCACACCAACTGACTTGTGTACCACAGTGGTGCCGGCCCCCCCTGAATCAGACACCTCCACTGCAGTTGCCGGTGACACTCCTGCACCCACCACCCCTTCACTGCCTCACTCTGCCATCCCCTGATGCTGTCCATGCGGTGCCTGGCCTGCCCCTTGTATGCCCCTCCAAGGGGGATGTCCCCTGTCCGTACCAGTGCAGGCAAGCAATGGGTGACCAGTTGTCACTTATCACCCTGTTGGGACTGTGATTTTGGACTGGCCATTGGCCTTAGTTTCCTTTGGACTTCAGAGTTTACCTTGACATTTGCTGAATAAAGCCTCTTTTTGTTTAATTGTGGCTTTTCTTTTGATGTACATGATGTGGATGAGTAGCATCCTGCATTTGCAGTTGTAATAGTGTTCAGATCAGGAAAATGAAGTGTTGCTGTGATGGACTCCATGTGGTCCATGGGATATGTGTCCTGTTGTAGTCTGGATCTATGGCATCCTTTGCTGAAGTCTGAGGGTGTAATGTTCAGCATTTGACACAGGGATGTACGTTTAGCATTTGTAAATGAACATCTTTGTCTTACACTGATGCACATATGGTGGGCTTACCACTGTTCAATATTCCGATTTCCCTGACTGTGTGCCCAGCTCCACTGGACATGCAGTTTTGCACATCAATGTCGAAGGACTCATCTGTGTATACAGTGCAACTTGCTTGACACGTGTTTTGGGTGTATGCAGATGACTGACGTGACACTCCCGTACCCAGGCTGAAGTGAGCAGAGCCTTCTGTGTTTTGTAGTTGTTGACTCACTGACGGAGTGTTCTGCTGACATGTTTGGGTCGTGCACAGACAAGGTTTGGCACAGCGGACCTTCCACAGGAGTGGAGTGCCCTCATGGCAGTGTGTAATCCGGTGACATTGCGTGGGCCTGTGTTGTGTAAGCATGTCTGTGCGTGTTCCCTTCCCTTTTCCTACACAGGCTGTGTCCCTAGGGATGTTCCTGTGTGTGATGCTTGCTGAGTTGTTCTGTGTTCATCCAGCATCTTGGACCTGGTTTCTCCGTGATGTGGGTGCATGGCAAACTAATGTTCATGAGGTTGTCATCCCAGGTTGTCTTTGTTGTCAGGGCTGGGGATGTGGTCAAACGCAGATGGGACACATTCAGGATTCCCCTTGGCACTTGTTGTTTACACAAGTCATGTGATTTACAGTTTGTGGTAGCTTTCAGTGATTGTGACACGTTGTGTGTGTGACTGCTGCCACTCCTCAGGGTCAGAGCTGCAATGTTGGAAGTTGTGTACGTGTGTTCTTAGTGTGTCACCTTGGCTTCTTCGTTGGTGTGTGACTATGGCCAGGATCCCATTGATTGTGGTGGATTTCACATCATGCCCATGTACAGCGTACTGTGCTGTGTGTCAGACATTGACGAGTCTTGTTGACTGGCCATGTGTGATGGGTTTCTGCACCTTAGTTCCCACCACCACCCCTGGTATTGTCATGGGTGCATGTGCAATGTCACCAGTCCATGTGAGCTTCACTGCTGCACATTGGTGGAGATCAGGGTGTGTGGTGTTGAGTGTGTGCAAATGTGAGTTGTTGCACGGCTAGACCCCTACCTCCATATTGGCCTTGGCTGGCAGGCCGTGCTGATTGATTAGAGCTTGTGTAGGTGTGATGGTAGTTTGTTGCTCAGGACACATGGCTGTGGTTCACAGTGTGAACGACATCTACCTTTGTCATCACAGTGGGATTATCATGCAGGCTAGTGTCAGCACAATGTGGGGTCCCTGGGGGTAGTGCTGTGGTGGGTCTGTCTCTTGCTGTGTTAGTTGCTGTTCCTACAAGCTTGTGTGACATGTGTAATTTGGGCTCCCTCTCATCTAACAATGCCTGATTGCCCACATAGGGGTATCCGATCCATGAGTAACTTTTGTATGGCACTGTATACACATCTGTGTGGTTGGAATTCAGGCCTCCTCATGTGTTGTGTGGTTGCCTGGGGACACTGGCACACCCCCATCACCCGTTGTGTTTGATATGCAGTGTGAGTCTGCCTGTTTGTGTTTGTGCCTTAGCACCACTGCATTGGCATATCTTGAGTGTGCCATTGGCTGTATGTTGTTAGGTGGCTTTCCCCTGCTGTCCCTGGGACTCCTAGGTCATCAGTCAGCACAATAATCATGGTTTGTAAATCCGTATTTGTAAAGCGCGAACTACTCACCCTTACGGGTCTCAAGGCTTGTATGTCCCATTGCTGCCATGGTATGGTATTTGTTCACCTGACATCTACAGTCTCCACAGGATATCTACATTTGTGTGTCCATTGGTGCAGATATGTGGGTCAGCATTATGATGGTCACTTCTGTCATTGTGTTATTTGTGAATGTTGACAATGTGGGACCCCATGGGTGATGTTTGTATGCACATGGCCAAAACGATGTTTCAGTGACACTGCACTGTTTGCCTCGACCAATCTATGTTGCTATGGGACACAAGCACTACTATGCCACTGATGTGTTTGTTGTTGTGTGACCAGGATTCATCCATGCAGTTTGGCTTTGGCAGCTTTTACCATGACTACACTTACCTTATGATCACTGTGGTGATGGTGCTTACTGCACCATTGCCACACTGTTCAAAAGTTGCATCAGCTATGGACACCACACTTCCCTTTTGGTCACTGTGGTGATGGGGCTTTAGGCCCCATTGCCACACTGTTCAAAAAGTGCATCAGCTATGCACACCACACTTCCCTTTTGGTCACTGTGGTGATGGGGCTTTAGGCCCCATTGCCACACTGTTCAAAAAGTGCATCAGCTATGGACACCACACTTTCCTTTTGGTCACAGTGGTGATGGGGCTTTAGGCCCCATTGCCACACTGTTCAAAAAGTGCATCAGCTATGGACACCACACTTCCCTTTTGGTCACTGTGGTGATGGGGCTTTAGGCCCCATTGCCACACTGTTCAAAAAGTGTATCAGCTATGGACACCACACTTCCCTTTTGGTCACTGTGGTGATGGGGTGTTCGAGCCCATTGCCACAGTGGCCATGGTCGGCTTGCATTGTGGAGGCCACACACATTTATGTGTGACACATGTGTTAGGGGTACAAAAAACAGGATTAGGGAGTGAAGAGGTAGTGTCCTTAGAGGGCACTGGAGGTGGATACGTCCTCCTCTAGAGATTCAAACAAAACATAGGAATCCACCCCGAGAAAGGTTCATAAGGGTGTGTTTCCTGTTATGACAGGACGCACGCAGTGTTTGCTTAAATACCCCTCACACACCAAAAGGGCCCTTGGTGTCATGCTTCATCATAGGGGTCTTCCCGCCCCGCTGCGGGACGGGGCGTGCTACGACCAGCGAGTACACGGGAGCACTGTTTTTACAGAACTATGTGTGGTGTAGGGGTAGTGAGAGGAAGGGTCAGAAGTGAATGCAAAAAATGTGAATTAAAAGGACCTGGCCTCGTGGACTTAGAAATTTTAATACGTCGTGGAGGCTGGTGCTGTTAAAAAAGTGGTTCGGAGATGTCCTGCGTATAATGTGCGGATACTCCTGATCAAGTCAACATGTTTCGAAGCATCAAGGCTTCTTCATCAGGACTAGGAATGATCCCTTCAGTGCTCACTATGTTGCTATCAATGCGTAATAAAAAAGTGTGCTATATACAAAACGATAAAAATGCAACAATCATGCACTTTATATTACCCAATCAGTATTTCAAAATGTAAATCTGTAAAAGAGAGAGCATGGTTAGTTACACAATTGCGCCTCCCAAAAGCGCAAACACATTAACGCCTGTAAATACAAAAGTGATTATGGTATCATTAGCCTTAGTTGTAACTCGAAAAACAAGCAGTGTGACCTGTTTAGGAAAAACGGGACAAAAACGAAACATACACACACAAAACAGAAAACACACTCTCTATGTTAGAGATCGGAGTCATTATAAAAGAAATATCCATAGGTTGGTACATACTGGAATATGTAGGAGACAATGCTCCATGAGCCTTCTGAACGGGTGGGAAGGATGTTGCCACTGTATTCTGTTTGGTAAGAAGGGAAAAGAGAAGGAGGGAAAAGGAAGTTGGAATCCAGAGCCAGTGATTCGAGAGAAAATTTCGAGACACCTAGTGTCATTAATGCCCTTCGCGGCTATGCCGTACTTACGTAGCAGTCAACACTACCTCACTCAATCGCCAACCCGCGGCTCCGTTGTGTAAGGAGATCTGCGAGGGCGCCCTATTTATGCGGACGTTAATTGACATTTAATTGCACACAAATGGATGCACCTGCATCAGAGTTTCGAAAGTAACCGGATGTGGATGACCGTTCATTTCCTGTGACTGATAAGTCACAAAGACTAGAGCGGTAAAACATGCACCTGCCCTGGAGTTCGTAGGTATCCGGATATGGATAACCACTCACTTCCTGTGACCGCTAAACAATAAAGACTAGAGCGGTAGAGTCAGGAAGGCATGCAGATAAAAGTGACAGCACCCATTGAGGTCGTAGACAATTTGGGGTGATAACCATTATTGTGGAGTTGAAAATGATTTAATCAAAATATCGATATACTGGATATGCATACCGCGATGATGTTCACGATCTCTCATAAGTAAAGGTTGTGTAAAGAGAGCGTCGTGAAACTGAATAGTAATTCAGAATTCAAAAATCAATTAGGGGTAAGTTACGGGTGTAGTTGGACGCAATACCCCGAAGGGGCACGCATAAAAGTACTGTTACCACTAACATGTTAGAGGGGAAAGTAAATTACATTGGTGGTGCCAAGGTCTATCCATGTTTTTTTTAAAAACCCAAAGACACATAATCAAATTATAATTCCATGATGGTTGGCCCAGATTCGTGTTGATGTCCACAGAATGTGAAGGCTAACTCGGGAGTACGAATGGCTCCAGGAATATAGACACTACTTCTTACTTTTCTCGACTTCCTTAGAGATAAATAAGCTTATGTAAAGAAATTATAAAGAAAATATAAAGAAAAAGAGGGAAGAGAAAATAGAAGGGAAAGGAAAGGGTAGGCTATCTACCACGGAGGTTCCCAAAAGGTATGGACTAGTATAGTCCAAAAACAGAGTGCATCGATGATATGGTCATCTCTTCATTAGGGTTCTCTTAGGTATGGGTTTAGGACAGTTGAGCCCAAGGAATGTCGTCGTTCAGACCAGTTAGGTAGGTGCCCAAACGGAACACCCAACGTTGTTCCTTTTCCAGCAAGCCATTTTCGTTGTGGAGTTGTTCGATCACAGTCCATTTCAAGTCATCCACGTTGTGTGACATGGTTAGGTAGTGGCTTGCCATCTTTGTAGTGCTCTTTTTACAGCGAACGTTACTCTTGTGCTCGCCAATACGGATCTTTATTGGTCTTGATGTCATACCGATGTATTCTTGTCTACATGGACAAGTAATCATATATATCACATTCCTGCTATTGCAGTTTGTGAATCCTCTTTGTTCCCAGACTGTACCATTGGAAAACTGGATGTTTTTACTTCTTTTCGTAAGATTGCATGTACTACAGTTACCACACGGGTAGTGACCCTGTACAGGTGGAAGGGTGGTGGTGGTCAAATTCCTTATTGGTGTCACGCGTGGTCTTGTATGGACCAAGATGTCCTTCAGATTTCTGCTTCTCTTGTGGGAGAACATGGGTTTCGGAAAAGTGAGACTACCGCAGTTCAGAAATCTCCAGTGTCTATTCACTATTTTAGATACTAGGTTGGAGTGGGTGTTAAAAGTGGTTACGCAAATAGGTCTTGTTTCCTGTTCTTTAGGAATGCGATTTTCCAAAAGCGCATCTCTGTTATTATTTCTTGCCCGTTTCAACCCTCTCTTCACAATCCGTTCTGGATAGTTGCGTGTCAGTAGTTTGTTCTCCAAATCAGAGGCTTGTCTCTTGAAATCTGTAAGCTCAGAACAGTTTCTTCGAAGACGGAGGAACTGACCGTAGGGAAGGTTATCCCGAAGGTGTCTGGGATGGAAACTATTGTATTGTAATAGGCAGTTTTTAGCCGTTGGTTTAAAATGTGTAATAGTTTTGAGCTTCCCATCATCTGAATAGATATTCAGATCAAGGAACACCAGATTTGTTTTGGAAAAAGTATGCGTGAATTTTAAAAAAGGATTTTGTTGGTTGAGCCACATCATGAATAATCCAATAGATTCAGTGTCACCTTTCCATATCACCAGTACATCGTCGATGTAGCGTTTCCAAATGACAATATTGTCATGGAACGGGTTGTATTGATGAAGTATCTTGTTGGTTTCTAGGTGGTGTACATAGAGACCAGCTAGACTTGGAGCGAAGGTGCTCCCCATGCTGGTCCCATGCTTTTGTAGGTAGTGTACCCCCTCATATAAGAAAAAATTCTTTTTCAAGGCCAGAGAGATGCAATCCATCACCATATTGCGAGGTGTATGGTAATCCCACGTAGTGGAGAATAGTACTTCCTCTATGATGTCCAGGGTTTCATCGTGAGGCAAGCTAGTATACAAACTTTCGACATCAAGACCCAGCAGGAGGTGTTGCTCTGGGTCAAAAGGGAGATCTTTGATAAGTTGTAACACGGCCTTGGTGTCTTTAAGATAGGTGTCTGTTTTCTGGACTAGAGGCCGCAGGAATGCGTCAGCAAACTTGGAAAGGGGTTCTAGTACGGAACCGATCCCGGACACAATCGGGCGGCCGGGGGTATTCCAACTCCTTGTGGATTTTGGGAATGGTATAAAAATACGGTGTCCTCGGTGACTTCTGAGTAAGGAAATCCGCCTCCTTTCTTGACACCCAGTCATGTGCCGTGGCTTCTTCAACCATCCCCATAATCCGTACCCGGATCTCCTCCGTTGGGTCAACATGGAGGATCTCGTAGTTCCTTCGGTCATCCAGAAGTTTCCTGCATTCGGTGTCATAGTTATGTTTAGTTTGAATAACAATGACACCCCCTTTATCAGCGGGTTTAATAACCAAGTCGGTGTTGTCAGCTAGTTGTTGTAATGCCTCTTTTTCCAATCGTGTGACATTCTGGAATGTTTTTGTACCCTCATTCGGTATGTTCATCAGTTCCTCCATTACAGCTTTTTCAAAAGCACGTAACTCAACCTGGTAATGTAACATCCATAGGGGTGAATGTGGACTTGAGTCGTAACCCAGTATCCGGGGTCAGTTCCTCTGTTGTCTCAGTTGTTTCTTGATTAGCAAAAAAGCCCGTAGTTTAAGCTTTCGTATAAACTCCTTCATTTCTAGGCAGAGTTTGAATTTGTCCAACTTGTTGGTGGGGACAAAACCAAGGCCTTTTTCCAGAACATTTTTTGGGGTTCAGTGAGTGTATATTCGGTCAAATTAACCACTAATTGTCCCTCCTGCTGGTTGATGGTTGGTTCGCTGTCGCTGTCATGCTCCTCGTTGATACTCTCGCTACGTCCCCTGGATCGTTGCTCCAGTGGACCTGGTTGCCTCTCCGGTTCCTTCCTCTCGGAGGTCCAGGGCGTGCTCCTAAAAAGAAGGTGGTCCATAATAGTTGAAATCTTGAGGTGGTGGGTTCCAGTGTTGGAATGGTCCCCCCATTGGTGGCGGGCCATAAGGGTAGTACGTGTAGCTTGGTGGTCCTTGGTAATGGTCCCAAACTCTTCCTCTTGGTCTGTAGGGTCTCTGATGTTGAACTCCTCCTCTCTGGTTCCTCGGGTTACTGCCTCGGCCTCAATGGGTGCTGTCACTTTTATCTGCATGCCTTCCTGACTCTACCGCTCTAGTCTTTATTGTTTAGCGGTCACAGGAAGTGAGTGGTTATCCATATCCGGATACCTACGAACTCCAGGGCAGGTGCATGTTTTACCGCTCTAGTCTTTGTGACTTATCAGTCACAGGAAATGAACGGTCATCCACATCCGGTTACTTTCGAAACTCTGATGCAGGTGCATCCATTTGTGTGCAATTAAATGTCAATTAACGTCCGCATAAATAGGGCGCCCCTCGCAGATCTCCTTACACAACGGAGCCGCGGGTTGGCGATTGAGTGAGGTAGTGTTGACTGCTACGTAAGTACGGCATAGCCGCGAAGGGCATTAATGACACTAGGTGTCTCGAAATTTTCTCTCGAATCACTGGCTCTGGATTCCAACTTCCTTTTCCCTCCTTCTCTTTTCCCTTCTTACCAAACAGAATACAGTGGCAACATCCTTCCCACCCGTTCAGAAGGCTCATGGAGCATTGTCTCCTACATATTCCAGTATGTACCAACCTATGGATATTTCTTTTATAATGACTCCGATCTCTAACATAGAGAGTGTGTTTTCTGTTTTGTGTGTGTATGTTTCGTTTTTGTCCCGTTTTTCCTAAACCGGTCACAGCGCTTGTTTTTCGAGTTACAACTAAGGCTAATGATACCATAATCACTTTTGTATTTACAGGCGTTAATGTGTTTGCGCTTTTGGGAGGCGCAATTGTGTAACTAACCATGCTCTCTCTTTTACAGATTTACATTTTGAAATACTGATTGGATAATATAAAGTGCATGATTGTTGCATTTTTATCGTTTTGTATATAGCACACTTTTTTATTACGCATTGATAGCAACATAGTGAGCACTGAAGGGATCATTCCTAGTCCTGATGAAGAAGCCTTGATGCTTCGAAACATGTTGACTTGATCAGGAGTATCCGCACATTATACGCAGGACATCTCCTAACCACTTTTTTTAACAGCACCAGCCTCCACGACGTATTAAAATTTCTAAGTCCACGAGGCCAGGTCCTTTTTAATTCACATTTTTTGCATTCACTTCTGACCCTTCCTCTCACTACCCCTACACCACACATAGTTCTGTAAAAACAGTGCTCCCGCGTACTCGCTGGTCGTAGCACGCCCCGTCCCGCAGCGGGGCGGGAAGACCCCTATGATGAAGCATGACACCAAGGGCCCTTTTGGTGTGTGAGGGGTATTTAAGCAAACACTGCGTGCGTCCTGTCATAACAGGAAACACACCCTTATGAACCTTTCTCGGGGTGGATTCCTATGTTTTGTTTGAATCTCTAGAGGAGGACGTATCCACCTCCAGTGCCCTCTAAGGACACTACCTCTTCACTCACTAATCCTGTTTTTTGTAGCTATTTTGACAGCGTGCAGCTGTGGGAGTAATCCAGTAATCCTGGTCTCTGGGATTTAACGGCCAGTGTACCGTGTATATCCCTTCCTTTTCTTTTTTTTCTTGTAGGGACACTTCCCTTTCATACATACACATATACCATTCCAGGAGACACACCTATTTAGACACAACATGGCTGAAACAGCAGGCCTTACTTTTGATGAGGAAGAAATCGACAGGATCTTGGCGGCCCTCAATCCCTTTGAGGGACTCAGCAGCACTGATCCAGGTCCGAGCAATGCGGATTGGGACGAGTTGGCAAACCTAAGGAGAACCCAGATAAAGACTGCTTTGCATGGTCTGCTAATGACAGAATACCTTAGGGCCAATGCGGCACCTCAAGACCTAATAGTTCGTAATGAACCGTTTATATTTCAGCAAGATAAATCCTTCAAAAAGGATTGGTCACTAATATCATGGCACTGCACAAGGGACTGGCTGGTGCTTATCATAAAGACAGCCACCCGTCTGGCTCAAGAACTCAAGATTGACATACAGAAACTCGAGGTCCAACTGAAGAGTTATCAATCAACCACCGTTTTGAAGAAAAGGTTGGACGAACTCAATCAACAGATGAGTGAGTACGAAATTTCACTAAAACAGAGCAAGTATAAGAAACTGAAAAAGGACACTGCAGCCTTCAATCACGAGCGTGTCTATCCCTACACACGGGATGACTATGTGATAAGAAAAACCAACAGCGACCAAGGGTCAGACAGTGACTTATCTGATACAGGCTCAAGTGATTCGTATTCTAGCCGAGGCAGTAACCCGAGGAACCAGAGAGGAGGAGTTCAACATCAGAGACCCTACAGACCAAGAGGAAGAGTTTGGGACCATTACCAAGGACCACCAAGCTACACGTACTACCCTTATGGCCCCCACCAATGGGGGGACCATTCCAACACTGGAACCCACCACCTCAAGATTTCAACTATTATGGACCACCTTCTTTTTTAGGAGCACGCCCTGGACCTCCGAGAGGAAGGAACCGGAGAGGCAACCAGGTCCACTGGAGCAACGATCCAGGGGACGTAGCGAGAGTATCAACGAGGAGCATGACAGCGACAGCGAACCAACCATCAACCAGCAGGAGGCACAATTAGTGGTCAATTTGACCGAATATACACTCACTGAACCCCAAAAAATTTTCTGGAAAAAGGCCTTGGTTTGTCCCCACCAACAAGTTGGACAAATTCAAACTCTGCCTAGAAATGAAGGAGTTTATACGAAAGCTTAAACTACGGGCTTTTTTGCTAATCAAGAAACAACTGAGACAACAGAGGAACTGACCCCGGATACTGGGTTACGACTCAAGTCCACATTCACCCCTATGGATGTTACATTACCGGTTGAGTTACTTGCTTTTGAAAAAGCTGTAATGGAGGAACTGATGAACATACCGAATGAGGGTACAAAAACATTCCAGAATGTCACACGATTGGAAAAAGAGGCATTACAACAACTAGCTGACAACACCGACTTGGTTATTAAACCCGCTGATAAAGGGGGTGCCATTGTTATTCAAACTAAACATAACTATGACACCGAATGCAGGAAACTTCTGGATGACCGAAGGAACTACGAGATCCTCCATGTTGACCCAACGGAGGAGATCCGGGTACGGATTATGGGGATGGTTGAAGAAGCCACGGCACATGACTGGGTGTCAAGAAAGGAGGCGGATTTCCTTACTCAGAAGTCACCGAGGACACCGTATTTTTATACCATTCCCAAAATCCACAAGGAGTTGGAATACCCCCCCGGCCGCCCGATTATGTCCGGGATCGGTTCCGTACTAGAACCCCTTTCCAAGTTTGCTGACGCATTCCTGCGGCCTCTAGTCCAGAAAACAGACACCTATCTTAAAGACACCAAGGCCGTGTTACAACTTATCAAAGATCTCCCTTTTGACCCAGAGCAACACCTCCTGCTGGGTCTTGATGTCGAAAGTTTGTATACTAGCTTGCCTCACGATGAAACCCTGGACATCATAGAGGAAGTACTATTCTCCACTACGTGGGATTACCATACACCTCGCAATATGGTGATGGAATGCATCTCTCTGGCCTTGAAAAAGAATTTTTTCTTATATGAGGGGGTACACTACCTACAAAAGCATGGGGAGCACCTTCGCTCCAAGTCTAGCTGGTCTCTATGTACACCACCTAGAAACCAACAAGATACTTCATCAATACAACCCGTTCCATGACAATATTGTCATTTGGAAACGCTACATCGACGATGTACTGGTGATATGGAAAGGTGACACTGAATCTATTGGATTATTCATGATGTGGCTCAACCAACAAAATCCTTTTTAAAATTCACGCATACTTTTTCCAAAACAAATCTGGTGTTCCTTGATCTGAATATCTATTCAGATGATGGGAAGCTCAAAACTATTACACATTTTAAACCAACGGCTAAAAACTGCCTATTACAATACAATAGTTTCCATCCCAGACACCTTCGGGATAACCTTCCCTACGGTCAGTTCCTCCGTCTTCGAAGAAACTGTTCTGAGCTTACAGATTTCAAGAGACAAGCCTCTGATTTGGAGAACAAACTACTGACACGCAACTATCCAGAACGGATTGTGAAGAGAGGGTTGAAACGGGCAAGAAATAATAACAGAGATGCGCTTTTGGAAAATCGCATTCCTAAAGAACAGGAAACAAGACCTATTTGCGTAACCACTTTTAACACCCACTCCAACCTAGTATCTAAAATAGTGAATAGACACTGGAGATTTCTGAACTGCGGTAGTCTCACTTTTCCGAAACCCATGTTCTCCCACAAGAGAGGCAGAAATCTGAAGGACATCTTGGTCCATACAAGACCACGCGTGACACCAATAAGGAATTTGACCACCACCACCACCCTTCCACCTGTACAGGGTCACTACCCGTGTGGTAACTGTAGTACATGCAATCTTACGAAAAGAAGTAAAAACATCCAGTTTTCCAATGGTACAGTCTGGGAACAAAGAGGATTCACAAACTGCAATAGCAGGAATGTGATATATATGATTACTTGTCCATGTAGACAAGAATACATCGGTATGACATCAAGACCAATAAAGATCCGTATTGGCGAGCACAAGAGTAACGTTCGCTGTAAAAAGAGCACTACAAAGATGGCAAGCCACTACCTAACCATGTCACACAACGTGGATGACTTGAAATGGACTGTGATCGAACAACTCCACAACGAAAATGGCTTGCTGGAAAAGGAACAACGTTGGGTGTTCCGTTTGGGCACCTACCTAACTGGTCTGAACGACGACATTCCTTGGGCTCAACTGTCCTAAACCCATACCTAAGAGAACCCTAATGAAGAGATGACCATATCATCGATGCACTCTGTTTTTGGACTATACTAGTCCATACCTTTTTGGGAACCTCCGTGGTAGATAGCCTACCCTTTCCTTTCCCTTCTATTTTCTCTTCCCTCTTTTTCTTTATATTTTCTTTATAATTTCTTTACATAAGCTTATTTATCTCTAAGGAAGTCGAGAAAAGTAAGAAGTAGTGTCTATATTCCTGGAGCCATTCGTACTCCCGAGTTAGCCTTCACATTCTGTGGACATCAACACGAATCTGGGCCAACCATCATGGAATTATAATTTGATTATGTGTCTTTGGGTTTTTAAAAAAAAACATGGATAGACCTTGGCACCACCAATGTAATTTACTTTCCCCCTCTAACATGTTAGTGGTAACAGTACTTTTTATGCGTACCCCTTCGGGGTATTGCGTCCAACTACACCCGTAACTTACCCCTAATTGATTTTTGAATTCTGAATTACTATTCAGTTTCACGACGCTCTCTTTACACAACCTTTACTTATGAGAGATCGTGAACATCGTCGCGGTATGCATATCCAGTATATCGATATTTTGATTAAATCATTTTCAACTCCACAATAATGGTTATCACCCCAAATTGTCTACGACCTCAATGGGTGCTGTCACTTTTATCTGCATGCCTTCCTGACTCTACCGCTCTAGTCTTTATTGTTTAGCGGTCACAGGAAGTGAGTGGTTATCCATATCCGGATACCTACGAACTCCAGGGCAGGTGCATGTTTTACCGCTCTAGTCTTTGTGACTTATCAGTCACAGGAAATGAACGGTCATCCACATCCGGTTACTTTCGAAACTCTGATGCAGGTGCATCCATTTGTGTGCAATTAAATGTCAATTAACGTCCGCATAAATAGGGCGCCCCTCGCAGATCTCCTTACACAACGGAGCCGCGGGTTGGCGATTGAGTGAGGTAGTGTTGACTGCTACGTAAGTACGGCATAGCCGCGAAGGGCATTAATGACACTAGGTGTCTCGAAATTTTCTCTCGAATCACTGGCTCTGGATTCCAACTTCCTTTTTCCCTCCTTCTCTTTTCCCTTCTTACCAAACAGAATACAGTGGCAACATCCTTCCCACCCGTTCAGAAGGCTCATGGAGCATTGTCTCCTACATATTCCAGTATGTACCAACCTATGGATATTTCTTTTATAATGACTCCGATCTCTAACATAGAGAGTGTGTTTTCTGTTTTGTGTGTGTGTTTCGTTTTTGTCCCGTTTTTCCTAAACAGGTCACAGCGCTTGTTTTTCGAGTTACAACTAAGGCTAATGATACCATAATCACTTTTGTATTTACAGGCGTTAATGTGTTTGCGCTTTTGGGAGGCGCAATTGTGTAACTAACCATGCTCTCTCTTTTACAGATTTACATTTTGAAATACTGATTGGGTAATATAAAGTGCATGATTGTTGCATTTTTATCGTTTTGTATATAGCACACTTTTTTTATTACGCATTGATAGCAACATAGTGAGCACTGAAGGGATCATTCCTAGTCCTGATGAAGAAGCCTTGATGCTTCGAAACATGTTGACTTGATCAGGAGTATCCGCACATTATACGCAGGACATCTCCGAACCACTTTTTTTAACAGCACCAGCCTCCACGACGTATTAAAATTTCTAAGTCCACGAGGCCAGGTCCTTTTTAATTCACATTTTTTGCATTCACTTCTGACCCTTCCTCTCACTACCCCTACACCACACATAGTTCTGTAAAAACAGTGCTCCCGTGTACTCGCTGGTCGTAGCACGCCCCGTCCCGCAGCGGGGCGGGAAGACCCCTATGATGAAGCATGACACCAAGGGCCCTTTTGGTGTGTGAGGGGTATTTAAGCAAACACTGCGTGCGTCCTGTCATAACAGGAAACACACCCTTATGAACCTTTCTCGGGGTGGATTTCTATGTTTTGTTTGAATCTCTAGAGGAGGACGTATCCACCTCCAGTGCCCTCTAAGGACACTACCTCTTCACTCCCTAATCCTGTTTTTTGTAACATGTGTTAGGGGGTCACATTGTGTGTTCAATGTCATGTTCAGTCTTGTAGGCATTTGACACAGACTACACACGCTTGTCAGGGTGTTGGGGGGGATGTAATTTTCTGTCATTCCTTATGTGGGAGTATGCTGGTTGTGTCATGCATTACCCGTCCTATGAGTAGGGGTGGTGTTATTGGTAGGCATCCATCCCCCCATGAGTGGGGATGGTAGTAGTTACAGGCATCCAGCCCCCCCTGAGTAGGGGTGGTGGTGGTGGCAGGCATCCAGGCCCCCCTGAGTAGGGGTGGTGGTAGTGGCAGGCATCCATCCCCTAAGGGTGGGTATGGTAGTAGTGACAGGCATCCAGGCCCCCCTGAGTAGAGGTGGTGGTAGTGGCAGGCATCCATCCCTCTAAGGATGGGGATGGTAGTAGTGACAGGCATCCATGCCCCCCTGAGTTGGGGTGGTGGTAGTGACAGGCATCCAGGCCCCCTGAGTAGGGGTGGTGGTAGTGGCAGGCATCCATCCCCTAAGGGTGGGTATGGTAGTAGTGACAGGCATCCAGGCCCCCTGGATAGGGGTGGTGGTAGTGGCAGGCATCCATCCCCTAAGGGTGGGGATCGTAGTAGTGACAGGCATCCAGGCACCCATGATTAGGGGTGGTGGTAGTGGTAGGCATCCATCCCCCCATGAGTGGGGATGGTAGTAGTGACAGGCATCCAGCCCCCCATGAGTGGGGATGGTAGTAGTGACAGGCATCCAGCCCCCCCGGATAGTGGTGGTGGTAGTGGCAGACATCCATCCCCCTAAGGATGGGGATGGTAGTAGTGACAGGCATCCATGCCCCCTGAGTAGGGGTGGTAGTAGTGGCAGGCATCCAGCCCCTAAGGGTGGGTATGGTAGTAGTGACAGGCATCCAGGCCCCCTGGATAGTGGTGGTGGTAGTGGCAGGCATCCATCCCCTAAGGATGGGGATGGTAGTAGTGACAGGCATCCAGCCCCCTGGATAGGGGTGGTGATAGTGGCAGGCATCCATCCCCTAAGGGTGGGGATGGTAGTAGTGACAGGCATCCATGCCCCCCGAGTAGGGGTGGTGGTAGTGACAGGCATCCAGGCCCCCTGAGTAGGGGTGGTAGTAATGGCAGGCATCCAGCCCCCTAAGGGTGGGGATGGTAGTAGTGACAGGCATTCAGGCACCCATGATTAGGGGTGGTGGTAGTGGTAGGCATCCATCCCCCTAAGGGTGGGGATGGTAGTAGTGACAGGCATCCAGGCACCCATGATTAGGGGTGCTGGTAGTGACAGGCATCCAGGCCCCCCTGAGTATGGGTTGGTAGTAGGGGCAGGCATCCATCCCCCCATGAGTGGGGATGGTAGTAGTGACAGGCATCCAGCCCCCCATGAGTGGGGATGGAAGTAGTAGTGACAGGCATCCAGCCCCCCCTGGATAGTGGTGGTGGTAGTGGCAGGCATCCATCCCCCTAAGGGTGGGGATGGTAGTAGTGACAGGCATCCAGCCCCCCTGGATAGGGGTGGTGGTAGTGGCAGGCATCCATCCCCCTAAGGGTGGGGATGGTAGTAGTGACAGGCATCCAGGCACCCATGATTAGGGGTGGTGGTAGTGACAGGCATCCAGGCCCCCTGAGTAGGGGTGGTAGTAGTGGCAGGCATCCAGCCCCTAAGGGTGGGTATGGTAGTAGTGACAGGCATCCATGCCCCCTGAGTAGGGGTGGTGGTAGTGGTAGGCATCCGGCCCCCCCTGAGTAGGGGTGGTGGTGGTGGCAGGCATCTAGCCACCCATGAGTAGGGGTGGTGTTGGTGGTAGGCATCCATCCCCCTATGGGTGTGTATGGCATTGGTGTCGGCCATCCCACCCCTATGGTTCTGCTGTTGCTTGTGTACGTCATTTGTGCATCCCTATGTGTGTGTGACATATTTCGGGTACGTGTAGTTTGTTTGTATTGTTGGTGTTTGACTTACCGTCTGCGCCGTACGCGTCCGTGCCGGTCCCGGTAATAGATGTAGAGTATAGGTAGGACCTGCGCAATGGGATTCATGCTTGGATCGTCTCGTTCGGGTTTCTCGTGTCTTCGACTCATACTCGTCGCTGGCTTGTTCGTCTCGTAGCCGTGGATCGTCTTGTGGCGCACAACGGAGCTTATGTACGGCTCGCCCGGATGCTCAAACGTGCCGGACGTAGCGACGGGTTCGGCGCGTACGGAATGCGCATCGTACTAGTCCGGCCAAAAGGTGCTGTGTATTTGCTTCCGTGCGGCTCGAATCGGCGTTTACGGATCCGGCTCGGGCGGGGAACAGGAGCTGGATTGGGTGAGTATGGCTCGTTCGGTAACTGGGTTGTTATACGCATCGTACTTGTTCGTCCGGACAAGTGTACGATTCAGTCGGGAAATACGCATTCGGCTTGTATTTTTTCCGGACGAATAGTGTTAGGTGCGCTTCCGGCCGAGATCGGAATCGACCCCTTAGTGTCCAGCACCTTCCCTGATTTAATACTAACTGGAGTTGGAATAGTAAATTATATATCTTTAATGTCCAACACCTTCCCTGAGTATATATTAACTGGAGTGGGAATAGTAAATTATATATCTTTAGTGTTAAGCACCTTCTTTTACTTAATACTAGCTGGAGTGGGAATAGTAAATTATATAGGTTTAGTGTCCAGCACCTTCCCTGAGTATATATTAACTGGAGTGGGAATAGTAAATTATATATCTTTAGTGTTAAGCACCTTCTTTTATTTAATAATAGCTGGAGTGGGAATAGTAAATTATATAGGTATAGGGGCCGATTCCGATCTCGGCCGGTAGGGCACCGAATCGGATTCGGCGTTACCGGATCCGATTCGGACGCCCTGTTTCCGACCGATTCGAACACCCGTCCGCGCGAGCAAGTACGATGCGAGCATACGTGAAATCCCCGACCGACTCGTTCGCGGCTCCGAACCACTCCGACCGACTCGTACGGACTCGACTCGCACCACGCAATGGAGACGTTCCCCGACCGGGCAAGTACGATGCGCGCCTCGAACATTCCGACCGACTCGCGCCGTCCGGCTCGAAAGAGCAGTCGGAGCCGGACTTCGGGGTCCGTGTCGGACCCCGTGTACGCTGTAGCCGTGCGAGGTCGCACACAGGGGGACCCATGGGTCCCCCCTACACATGCATGTACGGCGCGAGTCGCACCGACGCGTACCCGCTGTAGGGGGGGCCCTTGTTCGCGACGCACCCATTGAGTCAATGGGAGCCCGTGTACGCGTCCTACGACCGGCTCCCATTGACTTCAATGGGAGTCCGACCGAATCGAGTCCGATAGCATGGGTCCGCATCGTACTCGTTCGGTCGGACTGCTCGAGTCCGGTTTGGTCGGATATATCTCCGAATCCGACTCGGTCGGTGAGATTTCCGGCCCGAATTGGAATCGGCCCCTTAGTGTCCAGCACCTTCCATGACTTAATACTAACTGGAGTGGGAATAGTAAATTATATATCTTTAATGTCCAGCACTTTCCCTGAGTATATATTAACTGGTGTGGGAATAGTAAATTATATATGTTTAGTGTCCAGCACCTTCACTGACTTATTAGTAACTGGAGTTGGAATAGTAAATTATATATATTTAGGGGCCGATTCCGATTCGGTGCCCTACCGGCCGAGATCGGAATCGGCCCCTTAGTGTCAAGCACCTTCTTTGACTTAATACTAACCGCATGCTTACGGACTCGGCTCGTCGGATTCCCATTGAAGTTAATGGGAGCCGGTTGTACGACGCGTGCATGGCCTCGCATCATCTGAATAGGTACGTCTCGCAAAAGGGCACCCCCTGCAGTGGGTACACGTTGGTGCCATCCGCACCGTACATGCATGTGAAGGGGGGACCCTTGGGTCCCCCCCTGTGTTTGACTCGTTAGGCTACTGGGTGAAGGGGGTCCGGCACGGACCCCCGAAGTCCGCTTCCCGGAGCTTTTTCGTTCCGGAGACTCCGACTCGATCCGGCTGTCCGAATCGTGCATTGTACTGGCTCGGTCGGAAATCGACTCCATTGCGCCGTACGGTTCATCTGCGACCGAGTCGTACGGAGCGGTTCGGCCACGGAAACAAGTCAGTCGGCGATTTCGCGTTCATTCGCATCGTACTTGGGCGTCCGGACCTCTGTCCGACTCGGTCGGAAACAAAGCCTCCGACTCGGATCCGGTAAAGCCAAATCCGATTCGGAGGCCTTCCGACTGAGTCAATGGGAGCCGGTCGTACAACGCTTACGCGGGCTCCCATTGACTCAATGGGTGCGAGGCGAACAAGGGCGCCCCCTACAGCGGGTACGCGTCGATGCGAATCGCGCCGTACATGCCCAGGTAGGGGGGACCCATGGGTCCCCCCTGTGTGCGACTCGAGCGTCTACGCGTACAGGGGCCCCCAAAGTCCGGCTCCGACTGCCCTTTGGAGCCAGACGGCGCGAGTCGGTCGGACTGCTCGAGGCGCGCATCGTACTTGCCCGGCCGGGGATTGTCTCCATTGCGCGGTGCGAGTCGTGTCCGTGCGAGTCGGTCGGAGCAGTTCGGACCCGCGTACGAGTCGGTCGGCGATTTCGCGTGCGCTCGCATCGTACTCGCTCGCCCAGACGCCTCGGTCAGGAAAGAGGGCTCCGAATCGGATCCGGTTAAGCCGAATCCGATTCGGTGCCCTACCGGCCGAGATCGGAATCGGCCCCTTAGGGGCCGATTCTGATGCGGGTTGGAAAAGCTTCCCGACCGAATCGGTTGGGAAATGGTGTCCGACCCACTCGGATCGGGAAAGTCCGACCGGCGGAGTAGGATGCATCCGGATGCTTCCAGATACAATTTGGTTGAACTCCCATTGACTTCAATGGGAACATTTGTTCCTAACCGCATCAGAATTGGGCCCTCGGTCGGGAAGACACGTTCCCGATCCAATTTGGAAGGAGCAAATGCCGTTAGGAGGCCTTCCTAACCGCATCAGAATCAGGCCCTCGGTCGGGAAGCTTTTCCAACCCGCATCAGAATCGGGCCCAGAGTGTCTAGCACCTTCCCTGACTTAATACTAGCTGGAGTGGGAATAGTAAATTATATATCTTTAATGTCCAGCACCTTCCCTGAGTATATATTAACTGGAGTGGGAATAGTAAATTATATATGTTTAGTGTCCAGCACCTCCCCTGACAAATATTAACTGGAGTGGGAATAGTAAATTATATATGTTTAGTGTCCAGCACCTTCCCTGACTTAATACTAAGGGGCCGATTCCGATCTCGGCCGGTAGGGCTCCGAATCGGATTCGGCTTAACCGGATCCGATTCGGAGCCCTATTGCCCGACCGATTCGTACGCGCGTTCGGACTCGACTCGCACCGCGCAATGGAGACGTTCCCCGGCCGGGTAAGTACGATGCGCGCCGCGAGCAGTCCGACCGAGCCGCGCACTCCGGCTCGAAAGAGCAGTCGGAGCCGTACTTTGGGGGTCCGTGTCGGACCCCCCTGTACGCGTAGCCGCGCGAGTCGCACACAGGGGGGGACCCATGGGTCCCCCTACCTGTGCATGTACGGCGCGAGTCGCTTCGCCGCGTACACGCTGTAGGGGGCGCCCTTGTCCGCCTCGCATCCATTGAGTCAATGGGAGCCCGCGTACGCGTTGTACGACCGGCTCCCATTGACTTCAATGGGAGTCCGACCGAATCGAGTCCGATGGCATACGTGCGCATCGTACTCGTTCGGTCGGGCTGCACGGGTCCGATTCGGTCGGAAATCTCTCCGGGTCCGGCTCGGTCGGAGAGATTTCCGGCCCGAATCAGAATCGGCCCCTAAGTGGAGTGGGAATATTAAATTATATATCTTTAGTGTCAAGCACCTTCTTTGACTTAATTCTAGCTGCAGTGGGAATAGCAAATTATATATGTTTAGGGGCCCATTATGATAACGGGCCACCGCCCGCCATTTCCCACCACCCGCCTCACATTTCCCCACCGCCATATTAGTATGGCGGTGGGGACCCAGGCGGACGGAAAGACCGTCCGCCGGTTTTCCGCCGGTAGGCAATCCGCCCGATTGCCTACCGGGCAGAAAAGGGCTATAATATGGTGGCGGTGCCTTGCAGGCACCGCCATCCATATTAGGATGATGGCGGTCACATGCCTTTCCATGGCGGAGACTCCGCCATGGAAAGGCATGCAGAGAATGCCTTTGGGGGCCCGTTGCGGGCCCCCTGGGGGGTGGGAGGGTGGGGGGCTGCACTTGGGGGCTTGTTCGTCTCGTAGCCGTGGATCGTCTTGTGGCGCACAACGGAGCTTATGTACGGCTCGCCCGGATGCTCAAACGTGCCGGACGTAGCGACGGGTTCGGCGCGTACGGAATGCGCATCGTACTAGTCCGGCCAAAAGGTGCTGTGTATTTGCTTCCGTGCGGCTCGAATCGGCGTTTACGGATCCGGCTCGGGCGGGGAACAGGAGCTGGATTGGGTGAGTATGGCTCGTTCGGTAACTGGGTTGTTATACGCATCGTACTTGTTCGTCCGGACGAGTGTACGATTCGGTCGGGAAATACGCATTCGGCTTGTATTTTTTCCGGACGAATAGTGTTAGGTGCGCTTCCGGCCGAGATCGGAATCGACCCCTTAGTGTCCAGCACCTTCCCTGATTTAATACTAACTGGAGTTGGAATAGTAAATTATATATCTTTAATGTCCAACACCTTCCCTGAGTATATATTAACTGGAGTGGGAATAGTAAATTATATATCTTTAGTGTTAAGCACCTTCTTTTACTTAATACTAGCTGGAGTGGGAATAGTAAATTATATAGGTTTAGTGTCCAGCACCTTCCCTGACTTAATAGTAACTGGAGTGGGAATAGTAAATTATATATCTTTAGTGTCGAGCACCTTCTTTGACTTAATACTAACTGTAGTGGGAATAGTAAATTATATAGGTTTAGTGTCCAGCAACTTCCTAGATTTAATATTAACTGGAGTGAGAATAGTAAATTATATATGTGTAGTGTACAGCACATTATTTGAGTTAATAGTAATTGGTGTAGGAATTATTACATTATATATGTTTATAGGTCTGTCATTTTAAATAATTTTTAAAATCTGTAGTGGTAATGTGTATGTATAATAATTTATTTTATATTTAGAATTACAATAATTATAACAATATATTTTGAACATACATATTAGTTAAAAAAATATACATTGCATTAAAATATACATTTTAGGAAAATATTTAATAAAAATAAATTAATAGAAAAATAATCACACTTGTAAAATTTTTAAATGATCTTTATTTTTTAATAATATAGTTAGAGTAAAGAAACATATTTTATTAAGGGAATATAATACACAAGATGAAATATACAAAATAAATACATATTTTTAAATTTGTAACAAAGTATTTTGGATATATGTTTATTTACATATATTATATTTTTCAACATACATATTTTTAACATTGTTATATTTTAGGATACAGGTATTTATCTTTTGTAACAGAAATTTTTGGGGTATTTTTGTTTAGAATATTTTTGTAATATACATTAATTTTGCAATATAATTTCACAGTTTATTTTTGCATGTTTAACAGTTAATAATTAAATACATATTTTGTTAAAATAAAACAATATAACATAAAACAGATTTATTGAAAAGAAATTAACATTTTAAGTGGTTAACAATTTTTGTACATGTAATATATCGTTTTAATTAATATTATTAATGTATGATATATTAATAATATTAATTATTACATTGTTACATTTGATATAAACATGTTTTTGAAGAGGTAAGTTTTTATTTAACATTTGGAAAAAAATTACAATTTTTTTTTAAAATTATTGTAAATAATACAAATAAATAAGTAATTATAATAATAATTAATATTATTTTATATTAATTATTTTTATAATTTTACAATGTAGAAAAAATGTTACATTATTTTTAACATATAAGTACAATATTGTAATATTTTTAGAAAACATATAAGTAATTTATTTTTTATTGTATTACATGTTTTTAAATTAATTTCTATCTTTTTTATTATTTAACCAGCCATATTTCTTTTACAGGTACTATTTTGTAACCGCTTACTGTTGTTTTGGGTTATTTCTGAGGGGACAAGCTCGCGGTTAGAAGCTGCGTCGCTTCGAGGAAGGTAAGTGTAATTTTCTTTAATTAAACTAAGGGCATCATTACGATGGCGGGCGGACAATGTCCGCCCGCCTCCGTAACGGTAAACGGGACTGACCGCAAGAGGTGCGGCGGTCCCGCTGTGCCTATTAGGATGCGACCGCCACCATGGCGGTCGCATCCTGTATATTTAACATTGTGGCGGGTGGTGCTGTATTCAGCACCCGCCGCAATGTTGAAAGGCATGTTGTGCATTTGCATGCACAACGTGACAGGCACCGCGCAGTGCCTGCCACCTTGTGCATGCAAATGTCGGGGTACCATGGGTACCCCCAAGTGCAGCCACCAACCCCCACTCCACCTGGGGCCCGCAACGGGCCCCAAAGGCATTCTCCGCATGTCTTTCCATGGCGGAGTCTCCGCCATGGAAAGGCATGAGACCGCCATCATCGTAATATGGATGGCGGTGCCTGCAAGACACCGCCACCATATTGCAGGCCTTTTCCGCCCAGTAGGCAATCGGGTGGATTGCCTACCGGTGGAAAACTGGTGGACGGTCTCTCCATCCGCCTGGGTCCCCACCGCCATCGTAATATGGCGGGGGGAAATGTTAAGCGGGCGGACGAAATTGGCGGGCGGATCGCCACCGCCGGTTGGGCGGTGGCGATCCCCCCGACATCATAATGACCCCCTAAGTTTTTACTTGAATTTGAATGGAGGGGCCTATTACGATGGCGGTGGTAAAACCTCCCCGACCACTGTGGTAGCGGGAAAAGACCGCCAGCATGGCCCGCGACTCAACCGCCGGTCGCATTACGATGGTCCACTGTCAAAATCCGACCGCGGCGGTCGGATCACGGGCTGTAACATTGCGGCAGTCGCTGCTGCACGCAGCACCGCTGCGATGTCCAAAGAAGCATGTCCTGCATTTCCCTGAACTGCTTGGCTGGCACTGCACAGTGCCTGCCACCTGGCACAGGGATATGTAGGGGGGACCATGGGTACCCCGTACCCCCCCAGTGCACCCCCCCACCCCAACACATCGGGGGCCCTGGAAGACATTCACCGCATGCCTCTCAATGGCGGCGTGACCGCTGCAGAAAGGCTGGCTACCGCTGGCATCATAATCGTGCCGGTGGAGCCAGCTCGGCACCGCCACCATTATCACGGTCCATCTCCGCCCGCAAGGCAGGCGTGCGGATGGCAACCGGCGGGAATGCGGCGATCGGAAAATTTCACCGCCGCGGTCAACACCGCCATCATAATCTGACCGGCGGTGTTCTGGCTTGCGATTGCGGGCGGATGTCCACCGCCGGTGTGGCGGTCGCCACCGCCGGACCGGCGGTGGTCATCCGCCCGCCATCCTAATAGGCCCCGTAGTTAGGTGGTAGGTAGTGTGTCTAGTGTTAGGTGGTTGTGTTTTTGGTGTGTTTTAGGTGTTAGTTATATTTTCGCTACATATCGATAGTTACTGTTTGAGGCTTAGTGTAGAGAGGTTAGAATATGTACAGAAATGTGTGCCTATGGTATTAAAAGTGTTTGTAAATGTATTTAATTCTAGTGTATGTGTATGTTTGTTTGGGTGGGTATGTCTTTTTACTTTTTTACAGGTTTTCCGTTTTCGAAGTCACGTTTTGGAGAAGATAGCGTTTTTTTAATTAAGAAGTGTGTATTAGTATTTTAAACTAATATTTATTTAACACTTTCTTAATTTTTCGGGTTTTCCTGGAGCGTTTTTTTTTTTTAATATATTTTTGGGTTTTTTATGGTTTAATCAAGTTGGATTTATCGACCTAGGATTATTTTTCAAACAGTTGCATTTTTGCATTTTTTGGGGTGTTTATTTTTACATTCATTTGGATTGAGAGATACCTGGATGGATTAACAATATTTGGAATATGTTTCTTCAGCTACACAAACCGTAAGTAATTTAATTATTTAATGTGGGAGGGAAATGTTGAGAAAAATGCTTTTAGTATGTGTTATATTTTGTAAAATGTAATTAAGATATCAATATATATTTGGTATTAAATTAAATATATATGACAAATTATTTATATTTTACAAAATTTAGAAATATTACATGTATATATACAGTTTGTGTTTGTAGAAAACTATTTTTAATTACTGTAGATTAATCTTTTAAAGTATGGTTTTAGCTATTAGTGATAGGTATTCTAGGCCTCTTGTGCTTGGGTATAGTGTTACTTGACTTTGTAGTAATTCGAACATTTTTTTCGTTTGTTTGGTGAGTTTTGGGCCTATTTGGGTCACGGATGGTTCCATTCTGAGTTGCTGATAGCTTTGTTCTTTTTGGAGAGCTTGGAGTAGTTTGTGTAGGGTAGGTGTCCCTCTGCCTGTTGTTGCTTGGAAGGCATTATGCCATCCTTCAACAGCATTGTTGGTTTTGGCTTGTTTGTTTAGTGTGCTGAGGTACACATTCCACCATGGAATGTGGAATTTAGGTAGTCTTCTGTGCCCTGATCTATGGAGTCTTCCCACCCAGGTATCTTCGAAGTAATCTAAAAGTGGGCTTAGTTTTTCTTCATTTCTTTTGTAGTAGGGGCTTTCTATTAGGAGTTTATAGTGTTCTGCTACCTCAGTTACTGGGACATAGGCCAGTGCTATGAGTTTTTTAACTTGGTATGCAAAAGTACTGTCAGTTGCATATTCAACACTTAGGGGTCGATTCCGATCCCGGTCGGAGGCGCACCTAATACCATTCGGTCGGGAAAAAAGCCAGGTGAATGCCTGTTTCACGACCGATCCGCACATACGTCCGAACGAGCAAGTACGATGCGCACAACTGCCCAAATCCCGACCCAGTCGTACTCACCCAATACAGGTCCTGTACTCCGACCGAGGCTGATCCGGAAACGCTGAATCGAGTCGCACGGAAGCTAAAATGAAGCCTTGTCCGGCCGGACAAGTACAATGCGCTTCCCGTACGCGCCGAACCCGTCGCTACGCACGGCACGTCAAAGCATCCGGGCGAGGCGCACATAAGCTCCGATTCGCGCCACAAGACGATCCACGGCTACGAGACGAACACGCCAGCGACGAGGACGAGGCGAAGCAAAGAGAAAGACGAACGAGACGAACCAACCATGAATCCCATCGTGCCGATCCTACCAATATTCTACATCTATTACCGGAACTGGCACGGACGCGTACGACGCAGAAGGTAAGTCAGATACCCACCACACAAACAAACCACACGTACCCGACATATCACACACACACACATAGGGATGCAGAAATACTTACACCAGCAACAGCAGCACCATAGGGGCGGGATGGCCATCACCAATGCCACACATACACATAGGGGCCTGTATGCCCACCACAACTACCACCCCTCCTCAGGGGGTGCCAGATGCCTGTGACTACTACCACCTCCACCCATGGGGGGATGGATGCCCACCACCACTACCACCCCAACTCAGGGGGAGCCAGATGCCTGTCACTACTACCACCTCTACCCATGGGGGGCTTGATGCCCACCACCACTACCACCCCTACTCAGGGGGTGCCAGATGCCTGTCACTACTACCACCCCTACCCATGGGGGGCTGGATGCCCACCACCACTACCACCCCTACCCAGGGGGTGCTAGATGCCTACCACTACTACCACCCCTACCCAGGGGGTTCCAGATGCCTACCACTACTACCACCCCTGCCCATGGGGGGCTGTATGCCTACCACTACTACCACCCCTACCCATGGGGGGCTGGATGCCCACCACTACTACCACCCCTACCCAGGGGGGGCTGGATGCCTACCACTACTACCACCCCTGCCCAGGGGGTGCCAGATGCCTGTCACTACAACCACCCCTACCCATGGGGGGCTGGATGCCTACCACTACTACCACCCCTGCCCAGGGGTGCTAGATGCCTACCACTACTACCACCCCTACCCAGGGGTGCCAGATGCCTACCACTACTACCACCCCTACTCAGGGGTGCCAGATGCCTGTCACTACTACCACCTCTACCCATGGGGGCTGGATGCCCACCACCACTACCACCCCAACTCAGGGGGAGCCAGATGCCTGTCACTACTACCACCTCTACCCATGGGGGGCTTGATGCCCACCACCACTACCACCACTACTCAGGGGGTGCCAGATGCCTGTCACTACTACCACCCCTACCCATGGGGGGCTGGATGCCCACCACTACCACCCCTACCCAGGGGGTGCTAGATGCCTACCACTACAACCACCCCTACCCAGGGGGTTCCAGATGCCTACCACTACTACCACCCCTGCCCATGGGGGGCTGTATGCCTACCACTACTACCACCCCTACCCATGGGGGGCTGGATGCCCACCACTACTACCACCCCTACCCAGGGGGTGCTAGATGCCTACCACTACTACCACCCCTGCCCATGGGGGGCTGGATGCCTACCACTACTACCACCCCTGCCCATGGGGGGCTGGATGCCTACCACTACTACCACCCCTGCCCAGGGGGTGCCAGATGCCTGTCACTACAACCACCCCTACCCATGGGGGACTGGATGCCTACCACTACTACCACCCCTGCCCAGGGGGTGCTAGATGCCTACCACTACTACCACCCCTACCCAGGGGGTACTAGATGCCTACCACTACTACCACCCCTGCCCATGGGGG
Organism: Calotriton arnoldi; assembly: GCA_963921515.1. Lineage (NCBI taxonomy): Eukaryota > Metazoa > Chordata > Amphibia > Caudata > Salamandridae > Calotriton > Calotriton arnoldi. The sequence continues at coordinate 206,629 of CAWUFW010002629.1, forward strand.
GCTGGATGCCCACCACTACTACCACCCCTACCCAGGGGGTGCCAGATGCCTACCACTACTACCACCCCTGCCCATGGGGGGCTGTATGCCTACCACTACTACCACCCCTACCCATGGGGGGCTGGATGCCTACCACTACTACCACCCCTGCCCAGGGGGTGCCATATGCCTGTCACTACAACCACCCCTACCCATGGGGGGCTGGATGCCTACCACTACTACTACCACCCCTACCCATGGGGGGCTGGATGCCCACCACTACTACCACCCCTACCCAGGGGTGCTAGATGCCTACCACTACTACCACCCCTGCCCATGGGGGGCTGGATGCCTACCACTACTACCACCCCTGCCCAGGGGTGCCAGATGCCTGTCACTATAACCACCCCTACCCATGGGGGGCTGGATGCCCACCACTACTACCACCCCTGCCCAGGGGTGCTAGATGCCTACCACTACTACCACCCCTACCCAGGGGTGCTAGATGCCTACCACTACTACCACCCCTGCCCATGGGGTGTTGGATGCCCACCACTACTACCACCCCTACCCAGGGGTGCCAGATGCCTACCACTACTACCACCCCTGCCCATGGGGGCCTGTATGCCTACCACTACTACCACCCCTACCCATGGGGGCTGGATGCCTACCACTACTACCACCCCTGCCCAGGGGGTGCCAGATGCCTGTCACTACAACCACCCCTACCCATGGGGGGCTGGATGCCTACCACTACTACCACCCCTACTCAGGGGTGCCAGATGCCTGTCACTACTACCACCCCTACCCATGGGGGCTGGATGCCCACCACTACTACCACCCCTACCCAGGGGGTGCTAGATGCCTACCACTACTACCACCCCTACCCAGGGGGTTCCAGATGCCTACCACTACTACCACCCCTGCCCATGGGGGGCTGTATGCCTACCACTACTACCACCCCTACCCAGGGGGTGCCAGATGCCTACCACTACTACCACCCCTGCCCATGGGGGGCTGGATGCCTACCACTACTACCACCCCTGCCCAGGGGGTGCCAGATGCAGTCACTACTACCACCTCTACCCATGGGGGGCTTGATGCCCACCACCACTACCACCCCTACTCAGGGGGTGTCAGATGCCTGTCACTACAACCACCCCTACCCAAGGGGTGCCAGATGCCTGTCACTACTACCACCTCTACCCATGGGGGGCTGGATGCCTACCACTACTACCACCCCTGCCCAGGGGGTGCTAGATGCCTACCACTACCACCACCCATACCCATGGGGGGCTGGATGCCTGCCACCAACACCACCCCCACTCATAGGAGGGACAATGCTTGACACAACCAGCACACTACAACCTAGGGAATGCAAGAAAAAGACATCCCCCCAACACCATGACAAGCATGTGTAGACTGTGTCAAATGCCTACAACACTGAACATGACCATGAACACACAATGTGAACCCCTATCACGTGTCACACATAAATGTGTGTGGCCTCCACAATGCAAGCAGACCATGACCACTGTGGCAATGGGGTCCAACCCCCATCATCACAGTGACCAAAATGTAAGTGTGGGGTCCATAGCTGAAGCACATTTTGAACATTGTGACAATGGGGTCTAAGCCCCCATCATCACAGTGACCAAAAGGTAAGTGTGGGGTCCATAGCTGATGCACATTTTGAACATTGTGACAATGGGGTCTAAGCCCCCATCATCACAGTGACCAAAAGGTAAGTGTGGGGTCCATAGCTGAAGCACATTTTGAACATTGTGACAATGGGGTCCAACCCCCATCATCACAGTGACCAAAAGGTAAGTGTTGACATTGAAAAAACTGCAACTGCCAAAATGCATGGATGATTCCTGGTCACAGAACAACAAACACATCAGTGGCAAAGTAGTGCTTGTGTCCCATAGCAACATAGATTGGGGGAGGCAAACAGCACAGTGCAAATAAGACATACCTTTGGCCATGTGCAGACAAACATCACCCATGGGGGCTGACACTGTCAACATTCATCAATGACACAATGACAGAAGTGACCATCATAATGCAGACCCACATATTAGCACCAATGGGCACACAAATGGAGATATCCTGTGGAGACTGTAGATGTGAGCTGAACAAATACCTTCCATGGCAGCAATGGGACACACAAACAATGATCATAGTGAACACACACAGACATGCTCACACAACACACACCTTGGGCTCAGGCAATGTCACAGGATTACTCACTGCCATGAGTGGACTCCACTCCTGTGTGAGGAAAGCTGTGCCATATGTCGCCTCAGTAGGGCACCATCATGTCAGCAGAACACTTGGTCACACAGTCAACAATTAGCACGAAATGAAGTCTCCCGTCAAATCAGCCTGGTCATGGGAGTGTCAACGAAATCATCAGCACAGATCCAACACACATATATAGCAAGTTGCACTGACAACACAGATGAGTCCTTCCCCATTGATTCCCAAACTTGCATGTCCAGTGGAGATGGACACACGGTCAGGGAAGGAGACTAATTGAACAATAGCAAGCACAACAGATGTGCAGGGGTGTAAGCCACAGATGTGATTTTGCAAATGTAAGTAGGAAATCCCATTGCCAAATATTAAAAACATGACACCCTCATATGCTGCTAAGGATGACATGGATACACTACAGGATAGGACACATTACCCGTGGACCACATGGGTTCCTGCACAGTAACACTTCATTTTCATGAGACCAAAAATCACCATCACTGCAGCAAGGGCACGGTTAGCATCATCAACATCATGTACATCAGAAGCAAAACCACTAGAGAACAGAAAGTAGCTTTATTCAGCATATGTGTGTTCTAAAGTTAAAGTCCAGAAAAAATAGAAACAAAGGCCAATGGCCAGTCCATTCTGAAAGTCAAAACAGGGTGACAGTGGCAGATGTCACCCTACGCATGCCTGCACTGCTACACACCAGGGACAATCCCCTCGGAGGGGCATACGGGGGGCAGGCCAGGCACCGCAGGGACAGGATCAGGGCTCACCAGAAGGAGGAAGTGAAGGGGTGGTGGGTGCCGGAGAGCCACTGACAACTGCAGTGGAGGTGTCTGTCATGGTGTGTGCTGGCACAACTGGGGGGCATGACTCAGATGGTGTGGGTGCCGGAACGACTGCAGTGGGCCGTGCAGATGGAGTTGACAGGTTCCCCACTGCAGTGCCCAAGTCAGACGGGGTGGTAGTGGACTCCACTGCAGTGCCTACCTCCAGGGGAGGAGAATGGGGTTCAGTTAAGGTGGGCAGGACAGAGGGGGAGGACACCGTCTCCACACCAGTGGCACAGACATGCGCAGCGGGGGTGTGGTGCCGGAAGAGCAAGTGGCAGGGGGAGAAGGCTGGATCTTTTGGGGATGGTGCATCTGTGGGTGGGGAACCTGGGGCAGGGTGTGGTGGGGGCACCTGTGGAGTGGGGGCCTGAGGGATGGAGGAAGGAGACTTGGTGCTTGAGCTGCAGGGCGGCGGCGGGGTCTTGCTCTTCCGGGTCCTGGGGGACTTGCAGGTGGGGGCGTCAGTCGGTCTGCGCCTGGGGGAGGGTGTCCGGGGGCGAGGGGCACTCCCCTCCGTGTGGGTGGGCTTCCTCTTCCCCCTGAATGCTGGATCAGCTGGATCGGAGGGGAAGAGGCCGAGGTCACTGAGGAAGACCCGCTGTGTCTTTGGGGTTGCAGGTGAGGGAAGGGGCTTTGGAGGGAGAGGCAACTGTGAACTGCGCAGTGCTCGTGGATGCGTGTGTGTGTGTGACTGGGCCCCATCCCCTGTGAGTGTGGTTTCAGTCCCCTGACTGTGCGTGCGTGCGTGTGCGTCTTGTCTGTGGCGTGTGTGTGTGTGTGCTGCCTGTGTCTGTGCTGGTGTGTGCCTGTGCCGGTGTGTGTGTGCTTGGGACAGGTAAGGTGCTGGGGAGTGTGGATGGGGCAGAGGTAGGAGGGGTGAGGGACTGTTGGAGGAGGGACACTGCTGCCGTCAGGGAGGAGTCCATGGACCTATTGCCCCTCTGTAGGGCAGACATGCCCGATGAGATGCCCTCCATGAACGACACCAGCTGAGTCAACAGAGTGGTGTGTGCATGGAGGACACTCAGCATCGCTGTCTGCCCTACATGGAGCTGGCGAAGGAGGTACACAGACTCCTCACTCAGGGCAGCAGGGGACACAGGGGCAGGGGTGCGGTGCCTGGCACGAAGGAGACACGCTCCCGAACATGGGAGCCTCCACGGACCTGGGGAATGGGAGCCGATGGGAGGGCGGTGGTGGTGGTGGTGGCGGGGACAGCAACACTAGCTGTGGTGTGGTGGCTGCTGACACCCGCCTCCACAAGGGAGTCATCCTCCGAGCTGCTGTGGTCCTCAGCTGAGGTGGATGGTGCTGAGGACTCCTCGGTGTGGCTCCCCTCGCCCTCCGTGCCACTGGGTCCCTCCGACCACTCCTCGGCTGCTGACCCAGTCTGGCTCTGCGGCTCCTCCTGGTCCATGGAGCTGTCCCTCCTGTGGCCGTGGATGTATCTGCAAACAATAGGGAAACAGACAGACATCAGACACCTGCACCGAACGCACACACCACAGTAAGTACAGCACATTACAGAGCAAGCCCAGGCATCCTTAGTTGAACATTGCTAAAAGTGCCCAAACAGAGTAGGGGAAGCCAATTGTCAGTCTGATGGTCAACCATGGCACTCACATCTCTCCTGGCCTTGCACCCATCTGTCTGGTGTCTGTCGGATGGCAATACCCCAGTGTGGACACATGCACCACCTACACAGTAGTTGGACAGTGCAGAGAAGACGGTGAAGCATGTGAACATGCACACATCACAACTCTTGCCACTGAGTCAGTACAGGTGTCCGGATAAAGGGATGCCCAGAGTCAATTTTGAAATGCATGTGATGCATACCAGCGACAGACACCATGATGCACCCATGTCCTGATAGTCATTGCCACAATGGTGTGCATGTAGCACATGTCACTCCCCTGCAGGATCACTCATAGGAAGTTTCATGCCATGGCACAGGCATGCCTGCTAAGTCATACATCACTGTCTCCAGTCACATGGGCAGGGCAGCCAGACAACAACAGTCTGCACTGTCACTATAGTAGGTCATGGGGAATGCAAGTCCTGGAGCTGAACAAGTGCACATGTACATCCCCCACACACCACATCATCTGAACCCTTATCTGTCCATGTCATACCAATTGGACATATGGGAGACCTGTAACAGAACCCTCTGAACCTGAGCACCCCACAATCTGCTGTGAATGGGAAACAGCTGCCTGAACATCACATTTGCATGACCCAGTCTGCACGGTCAGGTGATCAAACACCTATGTGTCACACAAGTATCGTCTCCTATGTCACATCTCCGGTGGCATGCTGAGCCCCAAACGAGACACAGCACTGACAACGAAGTCACAGCACACTGACACAGAGGCAGACACCTGAGGGGACATATCACTGAGCACAACGTGTCAGCTGATACACGTGAGTGGGAGTACAGAGTGTATTGTATGGCCTGGAGTAGGCATGACTGTCCTGCCCCACGTGAATGAGGGATGAGCCCTGGACAGTAGGCAGGTGGCTAAGTATGTGTGACACACGTAATATACACACTCCTGGGGCCCAAACATTGTACCCACCCGCAGCATGGGTGTGTGCCAGATACCCCAGGCACATGTGGTGGATCAGCTCAGCAATTGGACCACATATCAAAGTAACACGCAGATTACATGGCAGAACACAGGCATTGTGTAAGCAATGGACCCACGCATGATGCCCACCACAGAGTTAGGGGAACAAATGCTGTCCCCCACCTTGAGCTGAGCAAAATGCAAGGACACAGTACCCAAGTGACACAATTCCCTGACTGTAAGGGCCACACCTGGGTATCAGATGAGGAGTGGGCAGTGCACAATTGAGGGACATGGGTCCTGGACCACATGACTGATGTACTGTGGAAGTTTAACCAGGCCAGAGGAGGGCACATAGCATGGCAGACAAAGTTCACAATGCAGTCATGGACTCACCCCCTCCTTGCTGCTCTCTGGCCTTCAGCTGCCCATCCAGATCAGGGAAGACCACCGCCAGGATCCTGAGCATGTGGGGGTCAGGGTCCGGTGTCCGCCCCTCCTGCGAGGAGGCGACAGCTTCAGCTGGACCCGTGCGATCCTCCGGGTCCAGCCCCGAAGGTCCTGCCACCTCTTCTGGCAGTTGCGGATCCGGCGCTTGTAGACCCCCACGGATCTCACTGCCCGGACGATGGTCAGCCATATCTGCTGCTTCTGGTGGGCATCAACCTGTGAGGATGACAAAGTGAAAAATGCCATTACTACACATTCAACATAATCGTGCATTACACATTTGGATATACATGTCTCAATCACAGGGGCACATGATCTACACAGGCAGTGCAACGATGGCTATGGACCGTTTGCCAGCAGTTACTACATGGTATCATTGCCTGGGTAGTAAAACCTTGTTTAAATGCACTGTCACTGCACTATACCTGTTCAGTGCATGTTACTACACACTATGGGGGTGACAACTACTCAGTGAGCCTGCTAGCCAGTGGCGTGCAGACTGTAAGTCTTGCTAGTCAGACAACATGCACATTTAGTAAGGCAGTGGACAGCACACTCACCTGCTCCCCTGCTTTCCCATACAGCTTGCTGTACTGTGGAAGGAGGCCGTCCAGCAGGGCCTGGTTCTCCTCAGTGCTGAAGGCTGGGGCTCTCTCCACAGTACGTGCCATTGCAGGATCCAGAGGGTGCAGGTACAGCAGCAGTGGTGGTGGCAGATGTCGTCCTGGGGCATGTAGTGCAGGCAAGTGAGCTCTCAGGGGAACAGCCAGCATTATATGTGTGCTGCAGAGGCAGATACTGACCCATGTGTCCAAAGTGATAGGTCCAAGTCATTTGCATCTTCTGAATCTGACCAATCCATGGAATAGCAGCACTAATACACGCCCACAGCATCCTTCAAAAGTTCAACTTTATGACACCCATGAATTTGCAACATTGTTGTGGGTGACCAACTGAATTCACAGCATCAGACTTGTTAAAGATTTGAAAACGCGTCCGTTGCCAGGCCAGGCCATAGCCAATGTGTGCGCACCGATCGGTCCATTGCTGTACAACGCGTACCAGGCATACAATGCGTACCCGCTCACATTGAATGCAATGGGCCGGCCGGGTACACCGATCAGTCCATTGCTGTTCAACGCGTACCAGGCATACAACGCGTACCCGCTCACATTGAATGCAATGGGCCGGCCGGGTACACCGATCGGTCCATTGCTGTTCAACGCGTACCAGGCATACAACGCGTACCCGCTCACATTGAATGCAATGGGCCGGCCGGGAACACCGATCGGTCCATTGCTGTTCAACGCGTACCAGGCATACAACGCGTACCCGCTCACATTGAATGCAATGGGCCGGCCGGCAACACCGATCGGTCCATTGCTGTTCAACGCGTACCAGGCATACAACGCGTACCCGCTCACATTGAATGCAATGGGCCGGCCGGCAACACCGATCGGTCCATTGCTGTTCAACGCGTACCAGGCATACAACGCGTACCCGCTCACATTGAATGCAATGGGCCGGCCGGGAACACCGATCGGTCCATTGCTGTTCAACGCGTACCAGGCATACAATGCATACCCGCTCACATTGAATGCAATGGGCCGGCCGGGAACACCGATCGGACCATTGCTGTTCAACGCGTACCAGGCATACAACGCGTACCCGCTCACATTGAATGCAATGGGCCGGCCGGCAACACCGATCGGTCCATTGCTGTTCAATGCGTACCAGGCATACAACGCGTACCCGCTCATATTGAATGCAATGGGCCAGCCGGGAACACCGATCGGACCATTGCTGTTCAACGCGTACCAGGCATACAACGCGTACCCGCTCACATTGAATGCAATGGGCCGGCCGGCAACACCGATCGGTCCATTGCTGTTCAACGCGTACCAGGCATACAACGCGTACCCGCTCACATTGAATGCAATGGGCCGGCCGGGAACACCGATCGGTTCATTGCTGTTCAACGCGTACCAGGCATACAACGCGTACCCGCTCACATTGAATGCAATGGGCCGGCCTGGAACACCGATCGGTCCATTGCTGTTCAACGCGTCCCTGGACAAGTCACTGGCATATGTCACCATGCCTGTCACAGGTGAACATATGCCAGCCACATATACTTCCCAGGGAGTGAGGGGCACACCTACAACACCACAGCCTGTCCACACTGTATCCTAAGGCATGTCAGGCTGCATTACCTATTCCGTGTATGGGGGTGAACATGTTGTTCTGTGGGTGTCACTTCGGGGCAGCCACTCCCAGGCTGTGCACGTGTTCATGGGGACAGGATCCTTGGTGTGTCGTGCACATGACCACTGTGATGTGCAAGTGTTCATTCCTGAGCATGTGGCATGGTCACATTTCACGGTGATGTATGTGTATGTCATGTCACATACCCCTGAGTCCCATGTGGGATGGTATGTACGTCCCAGGGTGACCCATTGGCACAATAGTGATGGTCCTCCACAGTCTGTGTGCATGTTGTGTTTACAATGTCTCTGATTCCATGTGCACAATGTGTGACAGTCTCCACATCCACGTTGTTTGTGCATGAACTTTGATGTTGTGCGTGTGTGTGCCACAGACGTCCATGTCTGTCCTGCCGAGGCAACAGGGACCACTACCTGTGGGGGTCATGGTTGTTTTGCTGTGGTGTATTCATGATGCACCATGTCATGCCAGTGTCCATGTGGCAATACAGGCTCCCTGGGAATCTACCTGTCGATGAGCTGTGAAGCCTGGGGCACATCTGTCCTCACATGTCACTGTGGTGTGTGTTTGGAATGTGGCAGCAGTACATGGGTACTGTGACACAGCCTAATGATATCCCATAGCACAACCTGGGACTTGTTGAGGGAACATGTTGAACTGTGATGTCAGATGTTAGCCATGTAGGTGCCATACATGTCCTTACGGAACGGCACACGCATCATGTACTTGTGTCTCGTAATGGTGTATCATGTGATATTGAGTCTGCTCTATGCCACATATGTGGGGTGACTGACAATCTTTCTTTCTTCACCTATGCACTGCAGGGCACCAGCTGTCCATCGGCCATTCCCTGACCTTGCAACAGTGGTTGAACGGGACTGCATCCGACGGTACCGCTTCACCAGGCCACTGATTGAGGAATTGGCGGTGCGGTTGGCCCCACATTTGCAACCTGGCCGGACATACCCCACAGCGCTGACCCCCAAGGTGAAGGTGATGGCAGCCCTACACTTCTTTGCCACCGGTACCTTTCAACACACTGTGGCGTCTGCTGGTGGGATGTCACAGACCATGTTCAGCCGTGTGCTCCGCGATGTTTTGGAGGCTATGTTGAGATACCTGAACCAGTACATCTATTTCTCTAGACTTCAACAACTCACTGACGTGAAGAGTGCCTTCTATGCCCTGGGGAGGATGCCGCATGTCATTGGCTCCATTGATGGGACACATGTGGCTTTGGTACCACCACAGGCCCAAGAGCAGGCATACAGGAACCGCAAACACTACCACTCGGTCAATGCACTGGTGGTATGTCTTGCAGATATGAGCATCTCACACGTCTGTGCCCGTTTCCCAGGTTCTGCACACGATGCCTTCGTGATGAGGAGCAGTCGCATCCCGAGGATGATGTCACAGATGCGGAACCAGCGTGCCTGGCTTGTTGGTGTGTACTGACTATGTACCATTGTGTGTGTTCTGCAATGTTGTGTTCCACCCTCTTTTCCAAGTCAGCTAATGTGCAATTGTCTGTATGTAGGTGACTCCGGATACCCCAACAGGCCGTGGTTGCTGACGCCCCTCAGGAACCCTGTGACACCAGCCCAGATGCGTTACAATGAGGCACATGGTCGGACCAGGAGAGTGATTGAGCGGACATTTGGTCTCCTGAAGAGCCGCTTCCGCTGCCTGGACAAGACAGGAGGGGCCCTCCCATATGCCCCAGCAAAGGTGTGCAAGATTGTCATCGTCTGCTGCATGCTACACAACCTGGCTGTGCGGAAGGAGTTGCCTCTCATCCTGGATGACGATGATCAACATCCGCCACCTGTGGAGGATCCTGGCCTGGACCACGATGCCAGTGATGATGATGATGGTGATGTCCGCACACAGCTCATCACCAACTTCTTCAGCTGAATGTGAGTATCCGGAGATGTAATGTCAATGATGTGAGTATGCATGATATGTGTTGGTGGTGCTCTGGTGCTGTTTGAGTGTGGCCATGTGCGACATGACTGTATGCGTGTAGCGATGTGTCCTTACAGGTAGTCTGTACTCCCCAACAGTGTTGACATGCTAACGTGGTTCTGGGTGGGTATCTTGTGACATGTATTGGGCATGAGTATTGCAGTTCTGTCCTGTTCTTCAGTGCTTTTAACTGTGTGTCATTTCTGTCCTTCACAGGGTACTTTCAGAGTTGTTTGGTCAACTGTGATCCCCCAACACCGTGATTGAACTTCCAGGGTGGTAGCTGTCGTATCCCTACAGGTGATGTGCGCCACACCCATGGACTTCCTTCCTTCTACACTTGTTGACTGTGTGCCCATTGCCAGGTGGGATTACCTTGCATCTGTAGTGGTTACAACATGTTGCAAATGTGTAATAAACCTGTGCTTCACTTTGTGATGTGCGTTGTCTGTGGTCACACATCTGACTGACATTTGCTTACTGCACCAGTGGGCTAGTTGACATAGACTGTGAATAGGTGTTGTGTCTGTGCATTGCACCGTATTTCCTGGCAACATCAGTGTAGGCGATGAGTCAGGTGGCCTTGGTGTGTATATGTTGTGTCTCCCTCATATGCGTCACGTTGCCATGACTCACATGCCTGTGTTGTACTTGCTGTGGCAGTTAGCATGCACAGTGTAATTTGGCAGGTCATCATCTCCATGACAGAAACCACATTTGAATCACAACAGAGGCAGGTATGGTGTATTACTGTGTTTATTGTCATACATGTGTGAGTATGGTGCAGAGGATGGTGGGTGCTGTACATTGTGATTGTAATCCAAAGTTCCTAGATGATTTGGAAGTCCTGGTAGCAGAAATGTCCTGAGTAAAGTCCACAGTCATCTGATACATTGGTCCAACTTGTACTCCCCATGTCATGTGGGGGAGTTGTGTTGCATTCAACAGGGTGTACAATTTGCGCACAAAGGTGATTATCCAGCACAGGTTTTGGCTTCCTGGTGGTTGCGCATGGCCATCGGCCTCTCAGTTGCCCTTCCTCGGACGACCCCTCTTCTTTGGGGGGGACCCTCAAGTGCAGGCTGCTGCGATGCAGGGGACTCTCCGCCAGAGTCATCCTCCCTCCCTGTGGCAGTTGTTTCAGCACCAGATGTTGTGGGCACACAGGGAGGTGTTGACATGTTGCTGCTCATCTGGCGGAGGCATTGTGATATGTCCCTTTGCACCGCCGTCATCTCTTGCAGTGTGTCCCACTTGGACTCCATGCGGGACATGTGTAAGTCCAAGCGTGCATGATGGGCAGCCTGCTGCTGTCGTATGTCCCTGAGGATCCCCACTACCTGGCTGAACTCTCCGGTGCTGGTCTGGTACGCATCGGCTATGCGTACCAGTTGTGGGTCTTCATGCAGTCCAGACCCCTCTGCGAGCAGCGACCTATGTCTACCACCCCTCCCACCACCCCTGGCGACACGTGCAGTACCTGAGGTGCCACGCACAGGTGATCCTGGGCCCCCTTGGGGGTTGTTGGTGGTGTTGGTGTCCATAGCCCCACGTTGGGCAGGGGTCCGTGTGCTGGTGGTGGTGTGGTCCTTGGTCTGTCCGTGTCGGCAGGGGTGGTTTGTGTGTTGTCAGTCGTTGGAGGGGTGGGTGCAGGGGGTGCAGCTGGTGGTCCTGCTGGTGCTGCATGTTGACTCGCTCCGGAGGTGCCAGGTAGGTCTTCGTCATCTGAGGAGGGCAGAGGCTGTTCCACACCAGTGAGCTCCGTTTCCCCTGGATCCTGGGACAGGGACTCCTCAGCGTCTGCTGCTGTGTCCCCATCATCACCTGTTTTTGGGAGACACACACAATGTATGTTATGTTTCTGCAGGCATCAATGGTTGACACACCTGACAGTTGTGACTGTACCTCTGGATGCGGGCCTGTACATTGCATTGTCCTGAGTTGTCACAGTCAGAGGTTGATATTGGTGTAGCACATTGTCCTGCATACTTTGAGCATTTCAATTTGAATGTTGGGGTGTGTACATGGTCTGCATGGGTTGTATTTGGTTGACATCCGGCCCTCCTTCTCCCCCAGCCCAGTTATCCCACCATGAAGCATGCCACCCTTGCAGTGGGTTCAGGTTGACTCTCAGGATGTGAGTGAGTGGTGTCCTGCTGTTGGTGGTGCCCAGTTCCCAGCAGGGCCTTGTGCTCCCCACAGCAGTACCCAGTGTCAGCCATCTTGTCAGTTCTTTTCCACTCCCTGTGATGTGCGCATGGTTCAGGGTGGTGTTGATGGGACAGTTGTGGTGGTGACCAATATCTGTGACTGCCACTCCCATCATGCTATTGCCTCCACCCCCTTCCCAGCGTGCCCATACTTCCTTCCTTTTGACTCTGCTTCCCTGTGGGGTTGTGTGCCTGTGCTGACAAGATGGCTGACAGTGTTATCCTGGGGTTCATTTTGCAACAAGTCCCATGTGTGTCCCTGTGCTTCACACAGCATGACCCAGGGTTGTGGTTCTTTGTGGGATATTTGATTGGAGTGTGAGGCAATGCATTCTCCCAGGTGAGTTGTGTGGAGTTTGTGTTAGGGGGATGTGTGGGTGGAGCTGCTGGTGACTATGGTCAGTGCTGTGAGTCCTCCTTCCCACCCAGCCAGATATCCCACCATGGACCGTGCTTCCATTGCAGGGAGTGCAAGTTGTCTTTCAGGATGTCAGTCAGTGGTGTCCTGCTGTTGGTTGTTGCACAGTTCCCAGCAGGGCCTTGTGCTCCCCACAGCAGTAGCCAGTGTCAGCCATCTTGTCAGTTCTTTTCCACTCCCTGTGATGTGCACATGGTTCAGGGTGGTGTTGATGGGACAGTTGTGAGGGTGAGCAATATCTGTGACTACCACTCCCATCATGCTATTGCCTCCACCCCCCTTCCCAGCATGCCCATGCTTCCTTCCTTTTGACTCTGCTTCCCTGTGGGGTTGTGTGCCTGTGCTGACAAGATGGCTGACAGTGTTATCCTGGGGTTAGTTTTGCTACAAGTCCCATGTGTGTCCCTGTGCTTCACACAGCATGACCCAGGGTTGTGGTTCTTTGTGGGATATTTGATTTGTGTGTTTGAGGCAATGCATTCTCCCAGGTGAGTTGTGTGTAGTTTGTGTTAGGGGGGGGGGTGAAAAGCTGCTTGTTAATATGGTCTGAGGTGTCAGTCCTCCTTCCCACCCAGCCAGATTTCCCACCATGGAACGTGCTTCTATTGCAGGGAGTGCAAGTTGTCTTTCAGGATGTCAGTCAGTGGTGTCCTGCTGTGGGTTGGTGCACAGTTCCCAGCAAGGCCTTGTGCTCCCCACAGCAGTAGCCAGTGTCAGCCATCTTGTCAGTTCTTTTCCACTCCCTGTGATGTGGGCATGGTTCATGGTGGTGTTGATGTGCGCATTGTGAGGGTGGGCAATATCTGTGACTACCACTCCCATCATGCTATTGCCTCCACCCCCTTCCCAGCATGCCCATACTTCCTTCCTTTTGAGTGTACTTCACTGTGTGTGAGTGTGAGAGCAATGGCAAGATGGCTGACAGTGGTGTCTTGCTGTTGGTTGGTGCCCAGTTCCCAGCAGGGCCTTGTGCTCCCACAACATTGCACCAGTGTCAGTCATCTTTGATGTGGCTTTTGACTCCCTGTGAGGTGTGCATGCTTGGGTGTGATCTTGCTGGGCCATGTGGGTGGGGGATGTTGGGCTGTGACTACCACTCCCATCATGCTTTTGCCTCCACCCCCTTCCCAGCATGCCCATGCTTCCTTCCTTTTGACTCTGCTTCCCTGTGGGGTTGTGTGCCTGTGCTGACAAGATGGCTGACAGTGTTATCCTGGGGTTAGTTTTGCTACAAGTCCCATGTGTGTCCCTGTGCTTCACACAGCATGACCCAGGGTTGTGGTTCTTTGTGGGATATTTGATTTGTGTGTTTGAGGCAATGCATTCTCCCAGGTGAGTTGTGTGTAGTTTGTGTTAAGGGGGTGTGTGTGAAAAGCTGCTTGTTAATATGGTCTGAGGTGTCAGTCCTCCTTCCCACCCAGCCAGATATCCCACCATGGAACGTGCTTCTATTGCAGGGAGTGCAAGTTGTCTTTCAGGATGTCAGTCAGTGGTGTCCTGCTGTTGGTTGGTGCACAGTTCCCAGCAGGGCCTGGTGCTCCCCACAGCAGTAGCCAGTGTCAGCCATCTTGCCAGTTGTTTTCCACTCCCTGTGATGTGGGCATGGTTCATGGTGGTGTTGATGTGCGCATTGTGAGTGTGGGCAATATCTGTGACTACCACTCCCATGATGCTATTGGCTACACTGACTTGCCCAGCATACACACAATTCCTTCCTTTCAGTGAGCTTCCCTGTGAGGTGGTGTTCTAGTGGTGGCTACATATCTGACTGTGTTTGTTGGTTAGATTTGTGCCACTGCCTAGCTCTGTTTGTTGTTGGGTTTGTACATGTGATGACACAGTTACATATCACTATGAGATGGCATGTATTGTGTTTATCTGACTGACATACACATTTTGGGATGATTCTGTTTTGGTTGCTGTGGATTTGCTAAGGGTGCATGGTTTGACTCTCCCCTTGACAGTGATGTGTGTGTATTGTCGCACAATATTGTGTACATTTGTTGTGTACTCACCAGGCTCTGGGATGTTTTCTAGTCCATATACGCTCACTGGTGGTAGGATGGCCCGCACCTTCTCCTCCCAGGGCCTGAGATATACTGGTTTGGCAGGAGGGCCACTGCCGGTGTGTTGGCTCAAGAGGTAGTCCTTCTTCATCAGCTCCCTGACCCTCCTGCGCACGTCATACCACCTGTTCTGGATATCTCCCTTTGTGCGCAAACATGGTGATTGTGCGTTGACCCTGTCAACAATCCTCTCCCACATCTTGGTTTTCTGCGCCATGGGTGTCTGTTGGACCAATGTACCAACCAGCTGTGGCTCTACCCTGAGGATCTCATCTACCAGGACTTCCAATTCACTATCTAGGAACTTATGATTCTTCTTTGGGGGCATGGTGATGGGTGGTGATGGTGAGTGATGTGTGTGGGGGTGTGCAAGTGAGGGTGTGTGAGTGTGTGTTTTGCTGGGTGTATGTGAGGGTGCTATTTGTTGAGGTGCTGCTGGTGTGTGGCTTGTGTGATGGATGAGCTGTGAGTGTGTGTGTGGTTGCTGTCTGTTGGTGTTGAGTGCTGGCAGGTAATTTGAATTTGCAAAGGATCATGGTAGGGATTTGTGTCCTTTATATGGGTGGAGTTGTGGGTGTGTCTTTGTTCCCTGTTTCCCCCAAGTATTTATTTGCTTTGTAATTGCTTGTTTGGCCTTTTTTTGTGTGTTTTTCCTTAGTTCTTTTTGTGCATGTAGGAGACGTTCTTCTGACCGAGTCGGACCCTGCAGTTGTCTCGTGCGAGCATCTCAGATTCGTTCACGCTGTGTTTGTGCTGTTTTCTGTGATGCGTACGCGTCGGTCGCGGTGTTTTGTGTTGCTTCGGCTCGCAGTTTTGTATGCGTGTCGGTCGTACGGCTTGGGCCCCGTGCGACTCGGTCGTGTTTTCCGCGCGTTGCATCGTACTTGGCGGGTCGGAGTTCGCGGGTACGTTTCGTTCGGGATTCTTCCTGGTGCGTGTCGGTCGGTTCGATTCGCGTGGTTTTCCGGCCGGATGGCTGTTTTCCTCGCGGTTTGGTCGTTCGGCTTGTGTTCCGTACGCGTTGGTCGGGTTTTGCACGCTTCTCATCGTACTTTGCGGGTCGGGCTGCACCGGTAGGTGTCGGTCGGAATTTATTCTGGGTCCGAGTCGGTCGGTCCGTTTTCCGGCCCGAATCGGAATCGGCCCCTTAGAAGCCGATTCCGATCTCGCTGGGAGAAGGCTCCGTCCGACTCGGATCCGGAGGGCTTTCCGACCGACTCGTGCTCCGGGGCTCCGAGCGCCCGAGTACGATGCAAACAAGCGCTGACGGACACGGGTCGCTCGGAGCCCCATTGAAGTCAATGGGAGCCTGTTGTACGACGCGTACATAGGCTCCCATTGACGAAAAAGGTACGTTGCGCACAAGGGTGCCCCCTGTAGTGGGGACGCGTCTGTGCTACCCGCACCGTATATGCATGTGTAGGGGGGACCCTTGGGTCCCCCCCTTTGATTGACTCGTACGACTACGGGTGAAGGGGGGGTCCGGCGCGGACCCCCAAAGTCCGCTTCCCGGAGTGTTTACGCGTCGGAGGCTCCGACTCGATCCGGCTGTCCGAATCGTGCATCGTACTGGCTCGGTCGGAAATCGCCTCCATTGCACGGCACGGTTTGCTTACGGACGAGACGTACGGAGCGGTTCGGACCCGGAAACGATTCGGTCTGCGATTTTGCGTTTCTCGCATCGTACTTGCTCGCTCGTACAGCTGTTCGAGTCGGTCGGAAAACACGCGTACGGCTCGTACTTTTTCTGGCCGGATCGCGTTCGGAGCCCTTCCGAGCGAGATCGGAATCGGCCCCTTAGGGTTGACTTTTGTAGGTGTCTCCATAGGCATTGGTTAAAATGGTAATAGCAACCCTGGATTGCTGTATGTGGGTAGCATTTAAGTATAGAATTAATCATGGCTTGTTCAAAATCAATAATTATTTTCTGAGGAAAATAATTATTTGTTTCTTGTTTGATTTTGTTTAGGGTTTCAAGGTAGGTAGAATGTTGTTTATTGGGGAGTAGGGTATAGATAAAGGGAATATTATTATTTTGATACAGATCATGGACTGTGTATAAACTGATAAAATGGTTTGGGACAAATTTTGAAAGTTCCATCCGTCATCCATGTGTTGCATTGTTGTAATTTGAGTAAATTGTTTGCAGAAGCAAACATAATGATTCTTTTGTCTTTGCATTTATTATCAAATAGTATAAATGGTTCATTATTGTGGGTTATACTTAGTTCAGGGGAATCTCTAGCTCTTGAAAGGTTTTAGGGGCACGTGTGGTAGTTGTAGTGGCTTTCTTTTGTCTAGCTATTGTTCTTTTTAATGAATCAATAGATGGTAATTGGCTAGATGCATGTTGGGGTACTGTTAGTAACTGTTGTTTTAGTATTTCTGTGATAGGTCTATCTGTACTAGTGCTAGCTTCTTTTATTGATTCAAGAGCATCTCTTACTTCAATCTCAGTTACATTTGGGGGTGGTTATGCTCTTTTACAGATACAACAGTGGTTTCTTGTGTTATAGCTCTTCCATAACATTTGTTCGAATAATATTTGCTACATTTCCAAAACACTTTTAAACCAGTTTGTTTTTCTTGTGTATATTCATAACCCATGTAACATAATAACATCTTCCCTTTTTGAGACATAATAAATTGTGCGCCTTCAGTCATGGTGGTGTTTTTAGTGCTAAGGAAAATATATATAAAAATTAATAAAAATAATACAGGATAGTTTTTTAATAGATACATATAAATTGCTTTGGATATACTTACAATGTTGATGTTGATGTAAATAAAAATGTTGGTGCAATTTTTTCAAGCTTGTATTTTGGATTTGGTGAAGATGTTTCTGTTAGTAGGAAAAAATATAATTTTAATACTTTTGTTATTTTGTGTTGTAGGTGGTGGGGAAATTGTGAAAAAGTGGGTCTTAGGGTGGGTATTTTAGGGAGTGGTTTAATACAAAAATATCATACTTACTTTCTTTGTAGCTTTATTGTTGACGCTTTTGTAGTATTTTTTGGCTGCTTTAAAAGATATCTGTAGAGGAGATATAAATTTAAGAGAGAGATATTAGTGCATTATGTTTTATATATAAATTTTGGTGAAGACTAGAAGTAGTGTTATTTTTAAAATGCAGTTTTACTTACTTAGTACAGTTCCAAGCTTTTTTCTGTAATGAAAATCTGCGTTCTGGAAGCAATCTGGCAGAGTTGCCCCTTCTTTTTTCTTGCAGGTTTGAAGTGTAAATTAAATATAATTTTTTTGTTGTTTATATAGTGTTGATTAAATGGATAGTTTTCTGTTATTGGTGTATTTTATTAGTGTGAGGTTTTCATTCGTTGTTGTTAATTTTTGTTTTGTTTTGGCAGTTGGTTTCCCTATATGGCAAACGCTAATTAAGAAGTTGTTAGTGCAAATTTTTTTTTTTTTACTGATTTCGTTAGTTTTCGTAGTTTTCGTAGTTAGTGTGTATTACATTGCTTTTAATGTTAAATGCTGGATGCATTATATTTAATAATATTTTATTTATTATTTATTAGTGTGTTTTGCTAATATTTAATATTTTTATATGTTTATATATTATGAAAAAATTGTATTATATTTATAATGTGTGTAGTGAATGTTTATAGTGTAAAAATAAATTTTGGTGTCAAGATATGTTCATTTTATTCATTTTTAAATAGTTGATTTTTGTATAAAAACGATAATTTTGCTGTCTATATTTTTAATTTCGATATTTAGGACATTTTGTATATTTCTAAAGAAATGTCGATATTTTAGTTTACGATATTTGTGTGTTTGATAATGTTTAAAACGATATTTTATATTGACGATAATATGGTGTCGATATTTGTGTATTTTTTAAAATAAGTATTGCTCATCGATAATAGTGTTGTCGATATTTTAGTGCTCATATTTTGGTATGTCGATATTCGGTCTGTCGATATTATGTCAGTGATCCTGAAAGGCTATCTTGCCCCATAGGACAGAATGGGGAATGCTTTGTAACATTTTACAAGCATATCTTCCCATAGGGATAAGATAGAGAAATAACGTTTAAGCTCTCTGAACTCAGAATTTAACAACACATTTTTTACTAAAGATGGTTTTTAAATTGTGTGTTTGAAAATGCCTCTTTTAGAAAGTAGGCATTTTCTTGTTTAACCATTCTGTGTGCCTCTGCCTGTTTGTGTATTGACTGTCTGGTTTTGGAGTGACAGGGGCTGGGGAGGTGCATTCTCTCAGACAGCCACCGGGGGTGGGGTTGATGTGTGTCCTGCCTTTCCTGAATGTGTCAGAGCTGGGCTGAATAGACCTGGGCTGCATTCAGAGTAGGGAGAGGAGATCTCACTAGCACCTGAATAGGCCCGGTCTGCATTTAGAGTGGTAGGAAGAGATTTCCCTTGGACCTGTATAGGGCCTGTCTGCCTTACACAATGCTGTCTCCACCTCCTGCCGGGCAGCTACACCAGAGAGGACAGAACCGGCTTGGACTGGGCTCAGAGACCCTTGCACAAAGAGAACAAAGACATTTTGGGGTATAAGTATTAGACCTAAAACCCCTGACCTTTAGACTACTTCTGGAATAAAGATGAACCTTTGCCAAGGAGAAGAGCTGGAGAAACTGAGGAGAAGTACTGCCCTTGCTGTGTGTCTGGGGTTGGCCTGCAGTTGCTGTTTCTGCCAAAGAAAGGAGAAGGACTTTGCTGTGTGCTGCGTCCCCGCTTGAGGAAAGTCTCCAATAGCTTGAGTAGAGCTTGCCTCCTGTTTTGAAGTCTCAGGAACACAAAGACTTCACCCCCAGCTCCATTGAACTTCCTTGCTGGGAGTTCTGACTTGCCAGGATTGCCTGTGACTGTGTGGGGCCTCTGGAGGTTGTTTCTGCTGCTGGGAGCTGGAAAGCAACGCAACAACAAGAAAATCGATGCATCGCTCTTCTTGCAACATTTTTTCCGGCGCAACGCCATGGTGCGAGAAGAATCTCCCCTCATCGCCGCGCCGCTGCTGAAACGGACGCAGCTCCAGTCGCCGCTGCAAGAATCGACGCATCGAGGGATCGCGGCTGAAGAAATCGACTCAGCGCCGCTCGACGCCGCAGCATCATTCGCTGACGCATCCAGGATTTCCAAGCATCGTCCCTGTGCGGCAAGTATTCCCCGACGCATCACCCGCGGATCGGAGTCGTCCCAGAATCGATGCATCGCTTCCCCTTACAGACTGGACCCGATGCATCACTCCCCTGTGTCCAGCGGAACTGTCGCATCGCATCCACGAAAGGTCTCAGGAATCGACGCATCTCTTTGTTTTTCGACGCTTCTCATCGCTGCGGCTGTTTGGCTTGGTGAATTTTGTCACAACAACAGGTACTTTGCAAGAAATCACGCATCCGTAGTTTTCTATGGACTCAGTTGCTAAAACCGTTCGAAAGTCATTTTTCTTAATACTTGTATGTTGGATTTTTGTCGTTTTGGTCTTGTTAAGTTTAGATAAAGATACTTTAATTTTCTAAACCGGTGTGGTGTCCATTTGTGGTGTTATCACTGTGTTACTGTGAGTGTTGGTACAAATACTTTACACATTGCCTTTGGGATAAGCCTGTCTGCTCGTGCCAAGCTACCAAGGGGGTGAGCAGGGGTTATCTAAAGTGTGTATCCCCCTTACCCTGACTAGAAGTAGGGGCCCTATTTGGACAAAGGTACCTACCTCTGCCAACTAGAGACCCCATTTCTAACAACATCCAAGGCAGAAGATTTAACTTCCATGTTCCCAACAACATTTGTGAGTGCCAGTAAGGAAGATGCTACTCCTTGGCAAGGGTTTGCTGTCTAGCCAACAAAGCAAAGATGTTGCTACTGAGGGCACTTGTTGTTGCTATGAAGGAGTCTATCATGGCATCCAGGAACTGGAAGGATGTATTAATGGCCCCCAGCTGCCTTACAACTTCACTGGTGTCAGATGTAAAAGGCTAGTGTTGTTGTTCCTTCTGCAGCATGAGACCAGCGATGTAAGCTAGGAACTCATCAATCCCATGGAGCCAAGAATAGTATCTGTGATAGCCTTTGTCAATCCCTTATTGGGGCTAAGACACCTACGGAATCCTTCAAGAGGGCCCGCTATGGTCTCCATCCCCGACCAGACCTAATCAGCTATCCGTTGCTGGACTCCTACCACCTGCCATTGAAAAGCAACTTGGGGGTCCTCAGAGTCCTCAGCTGTGATGTCATGGGTTGATTGTTCATGTTTAGTGGGTGTCGGTTCATCTGAAGACCCAACAACGTTGTCTTCCCTTGCCAGTTCTGGAGGAGAATTGTAAAAAGTGTCCAGGAGCTGTTGGAAGGTGTCTTCATCCATGGGGAGCAGGATGGTGTCCTCAACAGGCTGGGCATCATGGGCAGGCTTATCTACAGGAGGTGCTGTTTGTTCCTCTGGAAAGAAATAGAAATATGTTAAGAGGATTCCATGATTGGTTATGACATAAGTGATCTCTGTAATATTCAGACAGTGTTTGTCTTCACTTTCAAGTACACAGGGATATGTGGAACATATGTTTCTACAAGAGTATATGGCCATGTTGTACTATTGTTGCCTTTCACATGGTAATACATGTACTGTGTTCACAAAACCTCAGTATTCATTAGGGGACATATTTGTGTAAATTTCAGACAATGCAACACAGCTCTGCAGCTTGCTGCCCTGCCTGAAAGAGTAAGTGCAAGAATGAGCCACATTTGACATGTTTCTGCTGTCCGCCTGCACTGTTGCAAATTTGGCTTCTTAGCGCCACTGCAGAGACCACTGCACCATGGAGCAAGGGTACTTGCATTTGCTCTAACCACCTGTTTGTGGCCAGCACTGGCCCAGACATGCCAAACAATATTATGCCTCACACTATCCTGGAATTCTGCCTTTCACACAGTACTACACACCAAGCTGCCTTGCTGTACTGTCTTGCATGCAATTTGCTTATTATTGGGCCCTAGGGTTCATCTTTGGCAATCATCCATACAACACTACACGGCAAGCCATCTTGCACTCCATGTAAGGAGACGGGCCTGTACATGCCAGAATTCAAATTTTTCTTAAGAATCCTGTAGTTTTCTAGCACCTACAGTCAACTCCAGACTCCACAACACTAAGAGCTAAGGAGCATCTCTGAAGTGGATAACCTCCTTCGTAATTGGTAGTATGCAACAGCTCATGCTCACTCCATTCCCTCTGAACCAAAGGATCTCATCTGCAGAGTCTGGCAAATCTCTTCACTCTGGTCCACTCTCTTGAAAATGTACATGACTCCTCTGGCAATCATCATTCTGACCCAGGGACTGTACATCATCTCTTACAGTGGTGACACCCAGATCATACAATAACTCTCAGGAGACACCAGCACCCCCAACAGTAGTTACATTATACCTTTGAGCAGCATGGCTGCCTGTATATAAGATTAGTTGCTCATACTCAACATGACAAGACAGAAGTGATGACATTCTGCAGCATGTACTCACCCTGGTTGCCCACAATGCTAGGCTCGAAACCCTCCCCCCCCTACCACCACAGATACCTGTCCATCATACTGGATACCTATCTCACTATAAGACCATCTGTGACTGGGGATGAGTGTTTGAAAAGTTTTAGTGCTCCGTCCATCATCTCCTTGTGTTTGCTTTGTTCGCCCTACGTTGGCAGGGTATGCCCATATGTCTGTCCCTTGCTCACTTTGCCACTGGATTCAAGCTAGCCTGGCTGATGAGGGGTGTTACCCTGAAACTGGTCCCAGGATGCTTGTTTCCAGTCCAGGGAAGACCTTGCTTGGCAGTTCGGGCTGAACTGTTCCCATGAGGGACAGGGTCAAGACTGATTTGCACATAGCTGGGTCTGTACTGGGGTGGCGAAGTGAGCCAAAGAACGATGATGGATTCAACCCAGATCTGTGATTGGGGGTGAGTATTTGTAAAGTTTCAGCACTCCGTCCATCATCTCCTTGTGTTTGACCTGTAAGACCATCGCCCAGGCCCTCATCACATATATACTGTAGTACACCAATGCCCTCTACAACAGCATCTCTGCACACCTGCTACACAAGTGGCAAACTATCCAACACAGCACTGCCAGACTTATACTATGCCTGCCTTACAGCACGCACATCGCATGTCGCCTCAGAAAAGTACATTGCCTCTCCATCAGACACGCTGGCAGTTCAAGATGCTCAGCCACATCTACAAGGCACTACACTACCAGAGACCCACCTAGCTGACACACCATCTACGATTCCACCACCCAATCATGAATCTCTGATCTGCATCACTAGCACTCATCCCCACATGCCCCATATCCATATGAGCAAGACAGAAGGTAGGGTGTTCTCATAAATGACAGGCTACACCTGGGACAACCTCCCCAGCACATTAGACCAGCTGCATAAAATATGGATTTGTACTAGAAACTGTACACCTGGCTCTTTGAGTGTTACTACTTGCAGTGCATGCACGTACTCAGCACCTGGAGACCCTCTCGGGGGACACATTGACCCTCTACAAAGCCACATTAACAGAGTTTACATTACAGTATACTTATGGCTACCTAGCTCCAACACAAGCACAGTTGCATCAGGGTGCTAGGGGACCTGCATTGACACTAGCATATCTGCCAAGTTTCCAAGGTCTATGCATGATATGCTGCTCCAGGCCAGGTTTTTGACTTTTTATTCTGGAACTTGTAGTCCTGTTTTGTGAAGGGATACATTTACCGACAAGTCCCAGTACTGAAAGGAAATACCTTGCTGGGGCAGGGCTAGACTGGGCTGGTAAAATTGGTACTGCCCAAGGAAAGGACAGTTATGTGAAGGATGAGTTAACATGTGGGGCATTCCTGCCCTTTTCCTTTCATGCAGTACTGCACAGCAAAGTTGCTGCATTGCCCTGCATGACAGTTTGCTAATATATGGCTTCTTGTTTTCACTCAACCTGTAGTTCTTGATAGTTTTCTACTTCAGCTCTGTCCTGCCCTTCGACTCCAGCTACCACCTCTGTTGGAATTAGGGATGCCACCTACTTCTCCAATGGATCCAACTCCTCCTGGACATCAGGTACTCCTCCAGTCCTCATGGCTGCCTTAAGGTTCCTGGAGAGTTTTTCTTTGATCCTGCGCATTTATTTGTGCCACCTCTTCTTGCACTCCAGGATGGTCCTCTTTGTTTGTGCTACACAGTTGATTTTGTCCACTATGAATTGCCAAATGGCCTCCTTCCTCCCTAATGGCAAATTTGAGGTGACAAATAGTGGATGTTCATTTTTTGTCACCTCACTTATTAAACCCTGGTTCTCCTCCTCATTGAAGTTTGACTTCCTCTTCCCCTGGGATTTATTTATTTATTTATTTTATTTAAGTTCTCTGTGTTGGGGTTGTTAACCTCCTGACTCCCTGAGGCTCCTTCCATGCTTCTATGTATTGGAGTATTGCTATGTTGATTGTGTCGCTTTTCAAATGCTCCCGTGACTCAAAGCACTCCGGCATGATGCAATACTGATTGGGGGCACATAGAGGTGCTTTATGACACGCAAAACAGCTTTGCTGACATAGGGAGTACTTGCATTGCGGCACCTTGTGCCATTCCCGAGACCCTTGCATCAGAATTCGTGATGCATCTATGGTTCTTGCGCCATGATGCTCCATCCCATAAATACGGCGCATCCCTGGGGCAAGGAAATGCCGCAACACAGAGCAGGTTTTTCTGACGCAACATTGTGCTGCGTCAGTGTTGATAAATATGGTCCTGACTGTGTAATCTGACTCCCACAGCTTCTCCTGCCTAATGACCAAAACCCCATAAGGTATGCCTATATTACAACACAGCTCCCTGTAGTATACATACACGCTTACATCATTATCTGAGTGATGACATAATATTGCTGGTATTAGTGAGAACGTCTAGTACTCTGCAGGCACAGAATCCGCCAGACGCTAAGAGTAACACTCTGATCAGAGACCACGTCAACATCAGATTAATTAGGCAAAATGATTTTAAATGTGCATTACAGTTGTTTACACCCCCTCCCATAGGTATGGTTCCAATTCTCAACTCCTGTTTCGATTTACACCTTCATTACCAGTGTCAGATTCTAAAGTGTATCATACTCCAGCCCTACAGGAAACTTGTCAATCCTTCACTCCTTGAAAGCCCCAAAAGAAACTGATCTGCTGTTCTGAGTTTTCCTAGGGTCGTGTATCTTAACCCAATCAGCTGTCCACTGCTAAGCCTTCCCCATCAAACTTCACTTCCTTCGTATCTACACCAGTGGCGGCTCATTCGGTACAGGAGGGTTGGATAAAAAAAATCTTATCTTCTTCGCAGCTGTTGCACCCTCACTCTGCAGCGCCGGAAGCATCCAGGCTCCCAGCCTCTTCCAGCCAATCAGCGTCGTGATTGGTCTGAGTGGCCTGTTTGACTGCTCAGGCAGCCTCCAGAGGGCCGGCCAAACAATCATGCACACTTTGGGAGTGCAAAAACCACTCCTCACTGTGAACAGCCCCGGCCCTCCCCGACCTGGGTGCAATCCCTTGCAGAAAAAGAAATTATAATAACGGCTTGATGTTATCATTTTCTTTTTCTTTTTTACACTGCTCAAATAGCAGTGGGGCGACGCTCCTCTGCCTTAGCGGAGGAGCCGCACTGAACTACACATCCTAAAACCATAGTAAAATTAACATGAACAACTCTTACTCTTTCTGTTCACCCTGAGTTGAGTGTTGCAGCCCACCGGAAGGGCACCAGGAGAACACTGACTCGGCGCGCTAAAACAAGATAGCCGCCCGAGAAACTACAGGTCCCATGAGCCTCTGCATTTTTGACGTTGGTGACGTCAGTACGCACCGAGGCGTCTCGTTGAAAACTCTTCCCGGGCATCGGAACGATGCCGCTTACTTTTTCCTTGAGGAGCCACACTGCGTGATCGAGGAGGCTGGTAAGGGTGCTTCGTGCACCGACTCTCTTGTTCCTTTCCTCTGGGTCGCAGTGCCACGCTCATTTCCCTTGTGGTGGCAGTTTTGAGGGGATCCGCGCTGATCCTTGTGTTGCTCCGTTGGCGGAACCACTTGCTGGTTCCTTGCGGAGCAACTTCCCCGCGGAGCCCCTATTCCAGCACACACACACAGAGGGAGAAACCCGTGCTGTTTCCTAAAGGGTCTTCCTCTATTGATTTTCAATGGCTGTGTGAAAATCCTTGATCTTTTGGGGCAAGCAAGCACAGACACGTTTTCCCCTGTTGGTGAACCGCCATCGGTTCTTGCAGGGAAAACGCTACTTCCTGGTCATAGAGGGGCAGGCAAGCCCAGACACGTTTTCCCCTGTTGGTGAACCGCCATCGGTTCTTGCGGGGAAAACGCTACTTTAAGTTTCATAACCTTTAAGAGATATTGGTTGCCTATTAATCACCGCCAGGAGCAATTGGCGGCTTTGCCTTATGTTTTTTTTGTTGGGTCATGTGAACTACACTTTTGGGGTACCGATCGCCTCATAAGAGGGGAACTATCCTTGAAGGTCAAAGGATACAGACTGTATTGAATTCTCCATGTACATAGGGATTGTACCCAATTGAACACAGCCTTTACCCAAGACACATTGTGGCAGAGGGCCGGAATTATTTCCTGTTGTTTCTGATATTCGTGCAATGATTATTGGAGTCATGTTGGTTTCTTTGTGTGTCCAGTAGCAGGGGTAATTAGAGTGAGCAAGAGGATGGCTCTTCCGCACCCCTGTCTCAGCATACAGGATTGTTCATATGGTATGTAGAGGAATCCTATGTAAACCCTCAAACCTTGATGTTTCGTGGTATTGATCAAACTGCTGATTATGGTATTCTTTCACCAGATTTAGCTGAGTACCACGGCAAGCCAGTAAGACTCCCAGCATTAGAAAAGAAGGTTTTCTTTCTTTACAGGTACCACTCTTAGAATTCACTTTTATCATTCCAGAGGGGTCAGGGTAAGACAGGAAAGAACTGTGTGGTTTCTCTATTTGTTTATACCTGTCTTGTTGTCTTTCCAGGTCTCCCTCCCTGCTGTCCCCTTCCTTCCCTTCCCCCGCTTGACCACTCCACGGAGTCTGTGTATATACTTTCAGACCGTGGTGGTGTCGAGAGGTGGACCATTCTAAGCAACGTACGATCCTGAGGATTCCAGGCCACGACATTGAGCTTCAACTGAGGGGCTTTCCCTCTTATCATAGTTAACTGAATATTTTGCATTACTGAGTGAGGATTTGTACTGTACATTCCTAACATATAGTTAGCAAGTGCAACACCCATCAAAGACCTATTGTGGACAGTACTAATACTAACACTGGGCTTTGGGCAGCTCATTGCTTAACATTGTCTATTTTGTCACTTTCATTTGCTTGCTTCTTATTCTATGGCTTTCCTTCCTCTTATTGAGTTTGTCTTTTCTATGTAACATAGTTTATTTACCAACCTTTTTATTGAATGACTTCTATCCTTTCAGTGCTCACATTCGGGGAGCTTGTTTCCGGTCCAGGGAAGACCTGGCTTGGCAGTTCGAGCTGGACTGTTCCCATGAGGCACAGGGTCAAGACTGATTTGCATATAGCTGGGTCTGAACTGGGGTGCCAAAGTGAGCTAAAGAACGATGATGGATTCAACCCAGATCTGTTACTGGGGGTGAGTGTTTGAAAAGTTTCAGCACTCCGTCCATCATCTCCTTGTGTTTGCTTTGTTCACCCTACATTGGCAGGGTATGCCCAGACCTGGTTCGCTTGCTCACTTTGCCACTGGATTCAAGCTAGCCTGGCTATTCATGATGATTCAGGTGTGGAGTCCCTAAATCACGTAGCAGAAGTGCTGCACCTACAGTGTTCATGATGTTACTTAGTGGCCCATGTGTTTATGAGGGTATATGGTGTTCACGTCTTTCTGGCGCTAACCAAACTACTGCATTTCATGCCCTGATTTCATGATATATGTTGTTTTGTCTAGCAATGACAGGATAACGAGTATTATTTTTAACCCTGAGCAGAGTTCGCGGAGTTGCACTACGCGGAACCCCGCAAAGTGCATAAAAAACTCAGTCGCACTACGCAGAGCTACGCGAGCGGCGGAGTATGATAGAAAAATGCCGTTCGCGGTGATTGCACAGTGCCGGATGCTTGTCCGCACTGTGCAATCATTGCGAACGGCACCATGCACAGCGCAAGCTTTCCTTTTCTGCCGCTCGAGTAGATTTTTACTCGAGCGGCAGCTTTCTCAACGCGAACGGGCAGTTTCTCAACACGAGCGGTCGCGAGCATACGCGACCACTCGCAATGAGAAACCTGACCCCCCCGCGTTGAGAAATCTCGCCGGGATGTTGATTTTCCACGCTCGCCAACTTAATGTTAGCGATCATGAACGAGGAAAAATCTCGCCGGGAGGTTGATTTTCCTCGCTCGCGGTCGCCAAGTTGACGTTGACGAACGCAAGCGAGGAAAAAAACTCCGCCTAATTATTTTAGGAAACTGCATTGATGTGAGCAGTGATGGTGTTTTCATGACGGGTACAACCGATAAGTCTTTATCTTATTGCAATAACTGTGATGTATTGACAATTGCCTAGTTGGTAAAGTGATATCTCGATTTATGTATGCTGGATTTTTGTCGTTTTGGTCTTGTTTGGTTTGGTTTAGATAAAGATACTTTATTTTTCTAAACTGGAGTGGTGTCCATTACACATTGCCTCTGAGATAAGCCTGACTGCTTGTGACAAGCTACCCAGGGGGTAATATTTCCTTTCTATCTAATCTCTACAGCTCTCACCACTATCTATTCACCATACCGCATAATTCTACTCCACAAATAAGCTACACAACACACAATTCATCACCACTAAAACAACAACAATTCTAATACAACTCATAGGTAAGCTCATGGAGATACCGCCCTTTCACAAAACCTCTCTGATCTTTATGAATCGCTTGGCCCGCAATCTTAGTTAGTCTGCTAGCCAAAATTTTAGTGAAAATGTTATAGTCCGAATTCAGGAGAGATATCGGTCTATTTGACTCACATATAGCCAGATTTTTACCCGATTTCAAAATATGGGTAACAGTGGCCTCATTCCACGATTTTGGTACCTGCATTCCTTGATCTAATACCTCACCCATCACTAATGTCAAAAAAGGAGATAACACCTCCACAAGGATTTTATATAGCTCTGTTGGAATGCCATCTGGCCCAGTGGCTTTGCCACCCTTACTAGACTGAATGGCCCTAACCTCTTCTTCTTGAGTGATCCCCTGGTTTAAGATTTTTTGCTGATTAGCATCTATGGGTTGAATAGAATCATCTAAACAGCCCTCAGTCTCTGCATCTACAGTCTTCTCCTCCTCCATGTATAGAATCCGAAAGAATTCCTTAAAGGCCTCTTCGATCTCAGTCTCATTATTCAAAATATTCCCGGACTGGTCCTCCTTAATCTCCTTGATCCGATTCCTATTCTGATCCGTCTTAACCTTCCAGGCTAGGAGTTTTCCTGCCCCCTCTCCGTACTCAAAATGTGCTAGCTTGCTAGCATCCCACCTCTTTCTAATCCTAGCTTGGAGGATTTCTGACATTTGGTTCTTCAACAGGAGCTGCTTCCTTTCTAACTCGGCCCTGGTCCCCACTGTTGCTGATCTTTTTATCTCAATTTCTATTCCCTCCATTTCATCCTCTAGCCGAGAGATTTCACTCCTATAGCACTTGTTTCTATAGCAAACTGCACTGGTGATCTTGCCTTTAATAAATGCTTTTGGGGTATCCCAAACCATCCCATTTGTAGCTGAGCCACTGTTGATCTCAATAAATTCTCTAATCTCTTCCTTTAAATTTTCCATTACTTCACCATCTGCCAATATGGTGCGGTCTAACGTCCACTTTCTTTCTGTGTACCTAATGCTGTTTTTAAGTGTTAATATGACTGCCGAGTGATCTGATAGGTGGGCCTCCTTGTATCCAATATCTAAGATATCCTCTCTGAGGCTCCAGTCTACTAAGAAATAATCTATTCTTGATCTGTTCCCATATTTCTTATTATGAAATGATGTACCTTATAGATTTCCTGCTCTCTCTCTCCAAACGTCACACAGAGTATGCTGACTCATCATAGCTTTTAAGACTGCTTGTAAATTAGGCGTCGGTGTCGCTCTGGTTTTGTTTGATTTATCTAATTTTAAATCTAATACTACATTGAAATCTCCTGCCATGATTATTGGACCGGAAAATTCTAAGAGGTTTGCAAACAAATTTTTAAGTGGTTCGCAATCGTCATGATTTGGGCCATAGTAGCCTACTAATGTTAATGACCTATCCACTATTTTAACATCTGCTATAATCCACCTACCCCCTTTATCCACACTGGTCTGTGACACCCATATTTTTGCTTGTTTTTTCACTATTATTGCAACCCCTCTTATGTTCACGCTCTGGTCAGTGCATAAAACTTGTTGTACCCATCTTTGTTTTCCAAAAAGATCGACATATTCCTTTTTTACCAAATGTGTCTCCTGTAGAATCAGAATTTGAGCGGGGGAGTCTCTAAGGTATTGCAATATCCTATCCCTATGCCCCTTCACACGTAACCAATTGACATTCCAAGTTAGGATCTGAATGGACATGTCCTCATTATCCTAAATTTGCTAAATGTTTCTGAGGTATTTGAGGAATTTGTTATCATTTTTTCCCATATGCTCCCCACCCCGTGCACCCCTTCAACATTCCCTCCCTCCACCCTTCCCTGGAGAACCCTCCCCTGCTTCTTCTTCTTGGACCTGATGTTAGTCCAAATTTTTCTTTTGCACCGCTAGCACCCACCACCAATAAAAACTATATATCTATATATGTATGTAGTGAATACCCGAATATAACCTTACTACATTTACTGCCCCCTCAACTGCCCCCTCCACCTCCCTTAATGTTTTCTAACAGCTCGTCCGCTTCCT
Organism: Calotriton arnoldi; assembly: GCA_963921515.1. Lineage (NCBI taxonomy): Eukaryota > Metazoa > Chordata > Amphibia > Caudata > Salamandridae > Calotriton > Calotriton arnoldi. The sequence goes on from CAWUFW010002629.1 coordinate 237,568, forward strand.
TTGTACTGCTTATCATATGCATTTTATTGTTGTACATTACTCTTAGTGATGCAGGAAATTTGAGTTGTACAGTTGCCCCCGTTTTTTTTAAATCATCCATACGCTTGCCCAACTTCCACTGTCTGTCTAGAGTTGCCCGTGATAGGTCTGATCTAACTTCAAATGAGAAATCGGGGCCTTTTAAGGATTTTAGTTTTAATGCAGACAAGAGGATCTTTTCCTTTAGGGCATATGTCTGGAAGTTAATAAGAATCTTCCTTGGCTTCACTCTACCTGCGTTTCTCCTGAAGGGGTCTCTGTGTATTCTTTGAATATCCCTTGCGATATCTGCCTCACTCTCATCCACCTGAACTGAGGCCTTTATGAGAGATACCACATAGGTTTTTAAATTATCCCCCTATTTCCTTCGGGTATATTCAAAATTCTCAGATTACTCCTTCTGGAATTATATATTCTAACTGCTCCAGTTTTTCCTGGAGACCCTGCTCATCTCTGCGCAGTGCCCTTTTTCTTCACCTCCCTACTAGGTTTCTCTCTGAGAAGACCCCTTTGTAAACGTGCAGAGGGAAATGAGCCAAACGAATCACCAGTTTCCAAACAAGGAGCCTCTACCTCCTCACTATCGACAGTCTTTACCCCCCTCTCAGTACGGGTTTTAGCTGGTGTCTGACCCCAGCGATAACCACCCTACCTTTCAAGTCCAGTTTCTCTCTGCTGCCGCTAACGGTGACCAGCCGCGCTTCCTCTAATGTCCCCGAGCTCGCCAAGCTTCCAGTGCGTGTGGGAGCAGCATATGTGCTGACTCTGCCACCACTAGCATGGAGGAAGCCTCGCGCTGCTGCCCTGCGGCTCTTCCTGAGCTCCAGGGCGGCCCTAGACCAGCGCAGTCTATCGGTGTCCGATTCCCGACAATACCGCCGGGTCAGCGAGTCCGAGACCGGCAACACCAGGAAGTAGGGAGCAGTAAAGCACATTAGGGCGTTATCGGCTGTGGCAGGTGAGGGCTTTACGGGTATTCACATTCTGCTACTGGTGGGTGCCTCTGGTGATCCGCGACCTGCGTGTTACGCGGCCGCCATGTTCTCCCGTGATTTTGCAACAACTTTTGACACCCCACTAGCAATAACAACACTAGATGCCTCTAAAGCATTTGACAAGGTGAGGTGGTCTTACCTATTTTCAGTTTTGAAAAGATACAATCTAGGAGACAAATTCTGTAGAGCTATACAGCTAATATATCAGGAACCTGTAGCAAGGGTCTTGGTGAATTGGAAGTTATCGTCACCTTTCAAAATACACAGGGGTACAAGACAGGGCTGCCCTCTTTCCCCCCTCCTGTTTTATATGGAACCCTTTGCTCATAGCCTTAGAAATACAATCGACATTCCTCCCTTCCACCAGGGAGAGTGGGTCAGGAAGGTTGCGTTATATGCAGACGATCTCATGGTCTAGTCATCCGATCTGGGCGCAGCTCTACCCACTATCCTATGCATAGCATCAGAATTTGGGGAGGTGTTGGGGTATTCAGTTAATGAACATAAAACAGAGGTAATGGTATGGAATCAGAGAAGCAATAGTCAGCTGATCAAGAAGGAAATGCGATATCTTGGTTTAAAGATAGTACAAGATATAAATACAATCGCAGAAATTAACCTGAGGAGAGTGTTTAAAGAGATTGTCCAACTAATGAAGGGCTGGGCACACCTTCCATTAACGATTCTGGGGAGAGTGAGCCTGGTCAAGATGACTATATTGCCAAAGATCACCTTCATATTTAATTCCATACCATTGTATTTTGATAAAGGTATCATACATAAAATTCAGCAGGCAATAAATTTATTTATCTGAAATAGACACGTTAGTGATAGATTCCTTACCTTAGAATTACCCCGAGGCGTCGGACTGGATCCGGAAAGCTTTCGTCAGCAGTACCCCTGCGCGTCGGAAGGTGGCGTCGTGCGGCTCCGCGTCCGTCGTAGGCGTCGTGATCGCCGAGATGACATCGCGGCAGCTACTTAGACGCCGCCCTCGCGCACTGACGTCAGTTTTTTCTTTTTCCGCGCCAGCAAGCGCAGATACGGAGAGAGCGGTACCCCCAGTCAATTTTTGACTGAGTTTTTGGGACTTTTGTCTCTGTCTTTTTTGAGTCTTTGACTCCTGGTGTTATAGGGATGCCCGGTTTAAAGTCTTGCGAGGTTTGTCCCCGCATGATGTCGGTGACGGACCCGCACTGTGAGTGTCTCTACTGCCTGGGGCGTGACCATGACCCCACGTCGTGCCCCTACTGCCGGGCCATGGCTCCGAAAACTTTGCGGGAGCGGTCCCGAAAGTTGCTTGAGGCCCGGGAGTCGGCTCCGTGCCGTTCAAGGTCCCGGTCCCGTGGGAGGTCAAGGGACCGGTCGCGGAGCCACCACCATCGTTCGACGAAGTCTTCGCACTCGGGGTCAGGTAAGACGAAGCACAACAAGTCGAAGAAGCGACGTCGCTCTTCGCCTTCCCCTAGCCTGTCGCGCAACACAGCTGAGGGTGCGGGCGGTGCCACCCCCGTGGCTCCGGCAGAGCCTACACAGTTGCCGATGGCCTATCCGCCTTTCCCGGGTCCGTCGGCGGCTCCGGCCCAGCTGCAGGAATTTATGTCAGCCATGGCCCACCTCTTTGGCCTTCTTCGTGGATGGCTCCGGCCCCGGCGTCGTCGACGGCTCCGGCGCCGTGAGACCCCCATGGATCCATGCATGGATCCCAGCCGATGTCAGTTGACCTCGTACGACCTCCACCGACATCTACAGCACCACCGCCAGCGTAGGCCGGCTCCCCGGCCGATGTCTTCCCCGGCTTCCACCCCGACATGGAGAAGGTGCCGAACCGGTGTCGATCGACGCCGATCCCGACGGGGAATTTTTATCCCTTTCTCCATCCTCCTCCTTCTTTTCCACCTGCCCAGCAGGTTACGGAGGACGGGGAGGCCTGGGAGGGGTCTGAAGACCCTCTCGCAGCCCAATGCGAGTTAGACCCGGGCTGGGCAGAGGATTTGGAGGATGCAGGTGATCTGGATTTCTCTCCAGAACATGGCGCACTGTCTCCTTCTACCGTGGCGTACTTATTCAGTGGTGTTGCGTAGGGCAGCAGAGGCTCTCCACCTCGAGCTCCCTACAGTGGTCGTCAGCACTAACCTCCTGACAAAAGTGCTTCGGCCGGCGGCTTCCTCTGCGGAGCCGCTGCTGCCCTTTAATGATGCACTTTCCGACGTTTTTTTGGGCACCTGGCCCAGGCCCAACACAGGGGCTCCTGTGGATAGGAACGTGGCCCGACGCCATCGCCCGTCCCTGGGCGACCCCATTTTCCTCTCCCAACACCCTACCCCTGAGAGCTTGGTTGTCCAAGCCTCTGCGTCTCCGAGCGCATTCCCTTCCGCACCCCCGGACAGGGAATCCAAGAAACTGGAGCAGTTTGGGAAGAAGATTTTCTCTTCCGCCAGTTCAGGGTTGCGGTCAGTGAACACCGCATGCCTCTTGGGCCGTTATTCCCACTCTGTGTGGGATACGGTGGCGCAGGTGCTGCCTCAGTGTCCGGAGGAGGCCCGGATGGTGCTCTCCCAAGCTATTGCTGAGGGGAGAGATGCAGCCAAGTTCACGATTCGTTGTGGCCTTTACACCACCGACTCGCTGGGCAGAGCGATTTCCATGACAGTGGCGCTACGCCGTCACGCCTGGCTGAGGACGACTGGCTTTTCTGGGGATGTCCAGAACACTCTGATGGACATGCCTTTTGATGGCACTCGCCTTTTTGGCGACAAGGCAGACAGTGCGTTGGAGCGTTTTAAGGACTCGCGGGCTACGGCCAAGTCCTTGGGCCTTTCGGCCACGCGAACTCCTTCAGCTTCTGCTTTTCGCTCCTTTCGTGGCCAAGGAAGGGGCGCCCAAACACGTTCGTTTCAAAGCCACAGGCCTGCGCAGCAACAGTCTCAGCGCAGCCGCGGATGTGGGACCCGCCGAGGTGGGTCACGGGGCCAGCGGGCGGGTCAGTCCACCACCTCCCCTGCCACCACTGCCTCCAAACCTTCCTAGTCCGGTGTTTCAGGTTCACCAGACGCCAGTGGGCGGCAGGATTCGCCATCACCTCCCCCACTGGCGCACCATCACTTCGGACAGTTGGGTTTTACAGATTGTCCGAAGGGGCTACTCCCTCCTCTTCGAGACCACCCCTCCGGCCATGCCACCTCAGTACCACCGCATGTCGGGGGATCACCTGGCACTTCTCCAGCAGGAAGTTGCAGCCCTCTTGGCCAAGGGGGCCATCGAGCGCGTTCCGACGCCAGAAGTAGGTCGTGGTTGTTACTCCCACTACTTCTTGGTTCCAAAGAAGGACAAGGGCCTGCATCCTATTTTAGACCTTCAGAACGTCAATCGCTTCCTCCGGAAGGAGAAGTTCAAGATGCTCACACTTGCTCAGGTCTTGTCTGCCCTAGACCCGCAAGACTGGATGGTAGCGTTGGACTTGCAGGACGCTTATTTTCATATCCCTGTCCTGCCGGCCCACCGGCGTTACCTGCGGTTCACGGTAGGCCACAAGCACTTTCAGTTCACCGTGCTCCCTTTTGGCCTTACCAGCGCTCCTCGGGTGTTCACGAAAGTGATGGCGGTGGTTGCAGCTCATATGCGCAGATCAGGGGTTTCAGTCTTCCCCTATCTCGACGACTGGCTGTTGAAGGCGGGCTCGCCCCAGGCAGTCGTCTCCTACCTCAAGACTACGGCCGACCTCCTGCACTTGCTGGGGTTCTCCATCAACGTGCCGAAGTCGCACCTGATTCCCTCACAGAAGCTCCTCTTCATCGTAGCGGTTCTGGACACGGCGCAGTTTCGGGTTTATCCTCCCGAACAGCGAGTCTGGGACATTCGGGCTATCATTCCGATCTTTCGGCCCTTGTCCTGGGTTTCGGTCAGGATGACTTTGAGGCTGCTGGGCCTCATGGCCTCCTGCATCCTGCTGACCAATCATGCCAGATGGCACATGCGGGCTCTGCAGTGGGACCTGAAGTTCCAGTGGGCGCAGCATCAAGGGGACCTGTCCGAGTACGTCCAGATCTCGGAGGGCACTGCACGACAGTTGCAGTGGTGGCTCACAAACCAGCATTGGGTCCGCGGCATATCACTCTCCCTTCCCCAACCGGAGCACACAGTGGTGACGGATGCGTCCCTCCTGGGATGGGGCGGCCACATGGGAGAGGCAGAGATCAGAGGCCTCTTGTCTCCCGCGGAGTCCAGGCTCCATATCAACCTTCTGGAGCTCCGGGCGATCCTACTTGCACTGAAGGCATTCCTTCCCTCTGTCAAGGGGAGAGTAGTGCAGGTGTTCACGGACAACACCACCGCCATGTGGTACTGCAACAAGCGGGGTGGGGTCGCGGACCCTATGTCAGGAGGCTCTGCATCTCTGGACATGGCTGGAACGTCAAGGCATTTCCTTGGTGGTTCAACACTTGGCAGGTTCTTTGAACGCCAGGGCGGACGAACTCAGCCGCAGATGCATGATGGATCACGAATGGCGTCTTCACTCGGAGGTGGCGCAAGGTCTCTTTCTACAGGGGGGAGAGCCTTGGTTAGATCTATTCGCCACCGAAGAGAACGCGCAATGTCAGCAGTTCTGCGCGTTGGAATTTCCAAGGCGGCACTCGCTCGGCGACGCTTTTCGTCGCGAGTGGAGTTGCGGTCTATTGTACGCTTTTCCGCCTATACCACTTCTACCCAGAGTGCTGAAGAAGATCAGGCGCGACCGGGCCCAAGCCATTCTCGTGGCTCCAGACTGGGCTCGAAGAGTTTGGTATCCCGAGCTACTCAGTATGAGCGTGGATCCCCCGATCCGACTGCCTCTTCGGGAGGATCTTCTGTCGCAGCAGCAGGGGACGGTCCTCCACCCGAACCTGTCCAGCCTCCACCTCCTTGCATGGAGATTGAGCGGCGACAGTTGATTCCCTTTGACTTGCCTCCTGAAGTCTGTGATGTCATTCTGGCAGCCAGGCGTCCATCCACTAAATCGGTATACGCCTGCAGGTGGTAGAAATTTGTGGCATGGTGCACAGCAAAGGCTGTGGATCCCCTTTCTGCCCCTCTTTCAGAAGTCCTTTTGTTCCTTCTGTCTTTAGCCCGGCAGGGCTCTGCTCTGGGCACTATTCAGGGCTACCTTTCTGCAATTTCAGCCTTTCTCAGGCTCCCTGATCAGCCCTCTCTTTTCAAGTCCCCTGTTGTAAATAGATTTCTCAAAGGCATTACTCACCTTTTCCCTCCTATTTCGTTTGCGATGCCGTAGTGGGACTTAAATCTGGTTCTTACTTATTTGATGTGCGCTCCTTTTGAGCCGCTTCATAACTGTCCTCTTCGTTTACTGACTTTAAAGACTGCTTTCCTGGTTGCCATCACCTCCGCTAGGCGCGTGAGTGAGCTCCAGGCTCTTTCCTGTAAACCTCCTTTTCTGTCTGTTCATCCGGACAAGGCTATGCTGCGCACTCATCCTACTTTCTTGCCAAAGGTTGTTACTGCCTTCCACATCGGGCAGACTATCACCCTGCCCACTTTCTTTCCGCCTCCGCACCCTTCCAGAAAGGAGGAGAGGCTCCACCGTCTGGACCCAAAACGTGCGCTCTCATTTTACCTGAATCGCACACAACAGTTCCGGGTGGATGACCAGCTCTTTGTTGGCTACGTAGGCGCCAAGACAGGCTGGGCTGTACACAAGCGGACTATCTCCCGCTGGGTCGTCTTGTGTATAAAAGCCTGTTATTCTCTGGGTAAAAAAGAACCTCCGGTGGGGCTGCGCGCCCATTCTACCAGAGCGACAGCAGCTACTACTGCATGGGGACGTGGTGTCCCCCTGCAAGATATCTGTCAGGCAGCCACGTGGGCCTCGCTGCACACTTTTACTAAGCATTATTGCCTTGACAGCCATGTCCGGAGAGATGGCTTCTTTGGCCGTTCTGTTCTCCGTGACTTTCTGGTGTGATCTTGGTTCGCAGACCCACCACCGGGGTTGGTATTGCTGGGGTATCTATTCTAAGGTAAGGAATCTATCACTAACGTGTCTCTTTCAGATGCACAAGTTACTTACCTTCGGTAATGATATATCTGTAAGAGACAATAGTTAGTGATAGATTCCTTACCGCCCCACCCATCCTCCCCATTCTGCGAACTGATTTCTAGGGTTAAGGTCATCCTTTCAGGGCCCTGGTTTCAATGCACCAGTGGTCAGTATCTTGCATGGCTCTGCGTTCCTGGCACGGAAAGTCGTGTACAGAACTGACGTCAGCGCGCGAGGGCAGCGTCTAAGTAGCTGCCGCGATGTCATCCCGGCGATCACGACGCCTACGACGGACGCGGAGCCGCACAACGCCACCTTCTGACGCGCAGGGGTACTGCTGATGAAAGCTTTCCGGATCCAGTCTGACGCCTGGGTAAGGAATCTATCACTAACTAATGTCTCTTACAGATATATTGTTACCAAAGGTAAGTAACTTGTGCATTTGGGCATACAAGGGGATCAGGATCTCCTGGAAAAAGCTGCGGAGGAGGAGGAAGAAGGGAGGACTAACCCTCCCAGATATTCAATATTATGCATGGGCCTTCCAATTGAGAAATTCCAGAATGCTTGCAAAGACACCAGATGGATCTATGATAGGCTTAATGCTCTCGGCAATGTTAAAAGAAAGTAAGGCAGATGCAGATGGCTTCCTTTTTAAATTCGGTGACCCAAAATTAAAAAAAAAAACTACATTAAAGGTATTACAGTCAATGGCAAAAATGTGGTATCACATTAGATGTCTTTTGAAACTGGACTACTACTCTTATTTTGCGCCGATCTGGGACTCGCCAGGGACTCCGGAGTGCCTCAATGATAAACTGGGGGTACCCATTAAAAACGCTGATCTATGGATCTGGGGAGACCTGACACGGGAGGGGAGTTTGTTACCCTGGCAAGATCTAAATGGGCTGATGAAAGGTAGCCTTTCAAAGTTTAAATCTTTACAATTAAAAAGCTGGGATCAAAGTCGTAAATCGACATTGGGTGTAGGTAACATCTTAGAAGAACAACTGGCTACAAAATCACCAGGAAACAAGGAGGTTGCATTCTGGTACTGGCAAATACACGACATCATGGACGGAGATTTTAAGCTGGCAGAGGAATTGTGGGGAAGATACTTGCCGAGGGAGCAGCTGCAGAATATTTGGCAAGTATCAATGCGCACACTTTACCTCATTGTCAAACCTGCTTTTTTAAGGAGAAACCACTTTTTTTCACTTCACAGGGCATATATATCACCTGAAAAACTATCAAAGATGGGGAAAGGAAGTCGAACCAGCTGTGCAAAATGTGGCCTGGAAAAAGCAACAGCCGTCCATATGTTTTATCAATGTTCCATGCTCAGAGTGTTTTGGGACAAATTGGAAACAACTATGTCAGGTATTATGGGTCGGCAAATGAAGGTAAGCCTATCATTGGTTATCTTTGGTGTGGTGGATGGCCTTACGGGCGCTCTTAGAGATCTGCTGTTCTATGCAATTTTACTTGCCAGAAGAGAAATTTGTTGTAAATGGGTGAGTGGCGTACCACCACAGCATTCGGACTGGCTGGAGTCCCTCATATATATGTCTAGGATGGACCTGCTAGGGAAAAAGTCTAAGAGGAAAGCCTTTTGGAAGCCCTTACTAGTATGGAAGGAGAATCCGGAAGAGCTGCCGTAAAATATGGGGGGTAATGTCGATATATGAACTATAAATTTGTCCAATGATTACACCGGCAAGTTCTCTGGACTGCTATAGGGCCCCTCCGTACTTCGATTAATAAAGCAGTTGCCGGTGTGTGTTAACACAGCGAGAGAGAGATAGCCGCAGGAAGGATAATGTTCATTGTGGTAGGCCCGCTAATGGTTGGTTTCTTTCTCGATATAAGGGCGGAAGGAATGGACATTGTTTCTGAGGTGAATGAGGACAAAAAAAACCACAAAAAAAACAATTCTAATACAACTCATATAATTCCACTACACACCACATACAACCACTACACAACAAACACATAAATTAAAAAATTACCTTTACAACACCAATAGCTCTAAATCTAACAAATGAGAGACCTATTGCATTGCGAATGCTTGTAATTTAAGCCCTCTCACCTCCTCCATTCCTCCCTCCACCCTGTCCCCTGTTATCCTCAAAGCTCTGCGTTGTTTACTTTCCCCCACCTCCCTTTCACTCCACCATTGCTCCATTTCTCCCTCGCATCTTTTGTTAAATTATCATTTTTCCTTTAGTGGATGGGCCAGTAGCTTCAATTTGGTCCCAGGACTTTTTTGCAAATCAACGTTCACACACATATTTACCTTATTTCTTTTTATTTACTGATCCAAGATTGACACTCATCTTGTTGGATCAGTAGATAACATGAAAGAAATTGGCTGCTGCATCATGCCATATGAATGCACATGTGTAGCAATGCAGGCACGTTTAGATATATCATCACACTGATTGCCATAGCATCATGATGCATTTGTACACGTAAATGAGGAGTCATCGCACAAACATATCGTGCCTCTTTTTTTTTTAATTGTGTATAGCACATTAGCAAAAAGCATTGGCAAATTCAATAGGTCTGCATTGTCAGTCAAAAGACGAGGCCTATGCCTTTACCAATGTTTATTGATTTTGCCACCAAACCATTTGCATATGATTATAAATTGCAGTGAGTTGATGTTTAATATTGTACCGTTTTCTGGTATTCTAGCAAATGCCATTGAACGCATTATGTCTACATTTTAGTTTGGAAAGTATTCTTCACTATGCAACATCTGGCCATTACACCAAGGTATCAACACCGTTTAGCAAGCCTCGAACTTCGCTTGTAAGATGGAAACAGCGGTATGAAAAAAATGTAGGTCTTGGCATCCCAAACTGTTTACTCCTTGGCCTCAATAGCTGTGTTCCACATTTGCATGTGAACTCTTTCATGCACGTCCCAGAAATATATGTGAAATATTTCAGCTGCCCCTATCAAATGCTTGCTCATTATCCTTCTTCACATTATTAGATCCTCAGTTAAATATAAAATATTTAAAATAAGTAAACAGGTGCATATTGAACACAAATGTCACTGTATGTGTGTTCAGGATCCAGGAAAATATATGAAAAGTCACATCAATGGCTTTCCTATGTCATGCTAATCCAAACTTAAATGTTAAGCATGTTTCTACCCAAAGATTAATAACTAATAAACACTGCAGATTTACACTTCAGCCAAATAAGGAAGTGACATTTCTTTTGGATTCCCAATAGAATGATAAGACTTTAGTAGGCCTTAACCACTTTATTCTAGGTGCCATCTGTGGCAGGGCTACCTCTGTGCAGATACCTGGCTGAGTCGGACAGTCTTCCTCGCTCAGCCTGCACACATGCTCTTGCACGCGCACACACACACACCACACACACACACGCACACACACACGCACACACGTTATTGTGTAACTAGCATGGGGCTTCTTATCCCAGCTGTATAGTATCAGACCCTATTTTAAATAGTGGGTACAGACCATTGTAACAGAAGCATACAGTGAGTGAAACTCCATTAAGGAGACTTACTCACAGTAGAGATCCAAAAACTAAAATTTCCAAAAAAATAAAACAATTGGAAGGTTTCATCATGAGGGAGTGAATTTACCAGGAAGTATATGCCATGGGCAAGAGTGGGGGTGATACACCGACAGATCTCACAGACAACAACTCTGCCAAGCAAGGGAGATCTCAACACTTGGTTAAGGAACATGGTCCATGAAGGTACTAGTGGAGTTTGTGACTGTGATGAAATAGACATAAACAGTAAGTCATATGAAGCCCTAAAAGCAAAGGTAAATATAATGCATGTGTAACTGAGAACAATAGTATTGACGAGCAGCAGATCAAACAGGAAATACCCGACATGTGAGAGAAGTGGTAAAAGCCTGCTGGGAGGCACATAGAGTCTAAAGACCATCCCACTTCAAAGGCATCAGATACAGAACCCTATACGAGGGGAACTGAGGAGGGGGAAAACGTAGCAAATGTGCAGGACACCTGAAGACAGAGTGTCAACTAGCTTAGGCAGGAACCCTACAAACAACATTGCTAGGCGCAGTCTCCAGAATCTCAAATATATGATCTATTGTAACACAATCTATGCCATCCCAAATTTTAGAGTTCCCTGCACGATATGCAGACGTTTTGGGAGATCTGACAGTTTTTATAGATCAGATCCTGATCCCTCATAATATTGAGGATAGAAAATAGCTACCGTCCCGATAGTCATAACAAATCACACAATGTATGATATAATTACTTTGGGCACAATTATGCTAGACTTATCCCCACCACGCCCCACCCCACTGACAATACCATGCTCTCAACATCCCCACTCCCTTCTCCTCTACTTCCCAACAAAAACAAACCTACATACACTATTCACTTCCATAAACACACACAACCACAGCCACTTGCTCTCTCTCACATACAAACATACAGACTTTTTGTCTCTACCTTCATCATCATATTTACCTTCTTAGACTCTGCAATGCAGTAGGTGATCCCCCAATCCACCGCCAGCTCTGCACTAGCTCTATTAGCAGCGGTCAGGGCAGCAGACGGGACAAAAGCAAGCTGCCATGATTGACAGTGTTTGCCTCCTCTACCCATCAGCATGTGAGGGAGTGGTAAGGGGATGTCTTTCCTTTGTCCTGGGCTAATGCTTGAACTACTCCTCACTGAGGCAAAGCTGTGGGATTTAAGGTTCTATATTGCATGAACACTAGATGTAAAAGGAGGGTTACAGGTCGACTGGACACGTTAACTCTGAGTATTTTTTAATCATTTATGATGTTATTTCTCATTCTATTACTAGTATCTCTTCCTTATCTCTTGTGATAATTTCCTTCCTTGGGATATGGAGTTTTCTCTTCCCTTGGGAGAGTTTTAGGTTTGCCATCCAGTCCCACGTCTTTTGTGGTCTCTCAAAAATCATAACTTTGTGATCTACTGGATGAAAGAGCATACATCTGTTAGACATACCTCCCGATTCCCTCGTCACTTCCCTAGTGAGCAGATGTCTTTCTGCATCATGGATAGAGATGTAAAACAGAAGATTCAATGGTGCATAATTTGAAAGTCTGTGAAATAGGTTGTATTAGCAGAATCCCACCAATGTGCAGGTTGATCAGTGAGAAAGGTCTGGGAAATTGTACCTATCAACTTCCTTGGACTGTTTCATGGGATGCATGTTGGCATATGTTTTGCTTTAGCAATGGTTGACTGTAAGTCCAAATGGATTGAAGTCAAATTTGTTAAATGACCGGGCATAATGGTTGTGACTGAGTTTTTGAGAGAGGTTTTTTCACATAAAGGTCTGCAAAGGGTTGTTATCACAGACAATGGAGTAGAGTTTACTTCATCTGTGATTAAAAAAAATTGAAAGACACAGGAATTGAGCATTGAAGCACTATAAAGTCTCACCTGCAAGGAAAGATTTTATTTTAAAACTCAAATAGTTTTGTTGGTGAATGTATCAGATCAGCATTAGTAAGCCAGTTGCCTGTTGAAGAAGTTGAAAGTTACACAGTTTGCGCTTATCATTCGACTCCAAGATACTATGGGTATTTCCTCATAAGAGCTTGAAAGGGCATAAAGGTGGCACTGTTGTTTAGCAATGCTGGGTTAAACTGCAGATTTGGAGATGGGAAGTGCAATTCTTACTGTGACAGGTCTGTTGATAAAGGACAGAGGATCAAAAAGCCAAAAGGATGTATGATGCAATGCATTGTGCCAAGGAAGGAGAATTTAATGTAGCTGACAAAGTGCAAATCAAGTTATTATGTAAAATAAAGAAATTAAACAGTTAATATGGTCGGAAGCAAGTTACTGAGTTTGTCGCTTAACCTGATGGTCTGTGGCTTGAGGTAAGTGGCGGAAGAAAGAAAGAGTGGCTAGAGTTTTACCTCAAACTAACCCTAGGCGAAGTTCGCGTAGTCGCACTACGCGGAATTCCGCGAAGCCTCAGAAAACCTCTGCAAGCTACGTGAATTTTCGCGAGCGCGCGGAGTTGCTTGTTCCGCCCGTTCGCGATGCGTTTTTCCTGTTCGGGAACACGTATTACGTGTTCGGGGACGCTTTTTGCGTGCTCGGGGGGAAATATCGTGCAAACTTCACCACGCGGTCGCCAATGGGCACGGCCATCTTGTTTTTCACTTTTTGCTATGGTTCTGGGCCTGTTTTTCTATCCTCCCTATATCTTTTCAATCCTTTGCTTCTAGAAACTTTTTTTTGATCTTTTTTATTTATTATCTATCCCTCTCTATTCCTGATTGTATATTTTGCGCTTTTTCCTACTTTTTTAGTGTTTTTTACTGCGTTTTTCACTCTTTTTCTATTACTTTCTTTTTTCATTTCTTTTACTTACTTTCTTAGTTCCTACCTTTTCATTTCCGCCCCCGCCTACCCAGAACCATGGCAAAGGGCCAGGGGAAGAAGAGTCAGAAGACTAGGAGGGCTCGCAGTGAGAGCCGCGACTGCCTTTCTTGCGGAAGGCGGCGCCCACATGGGGTGCAGGCACGGGCCTTATTTAGTGAGGGGGAGGTGGCCGCCCTGGTTTTTTTTATCCAGCGCCACCTCCCCTTAACCCTGGCAGCAGGCGGCAGGCCTGGGTCTGGGTACGGGCTCCGGGAGCGTCACCAGCGGTGGGCAAGGGTGCGCCGGGCAGTGTTTCGCTGCTCTGGGGTCCGGCGCACCCATAACCAATTGACGCACCAGTGGTCCGATATCCTGGACTGGGAGCATGACCTGCTGGACCTGCTAGGTGTTGAGGTCCCGGGGCTTGGTGAGCAGCTATTTATTTATATTACTATTTTGTGTTCTTCTGTTCTGACTGTTATTTATTGCGATTCGAATATTATTTTCATCGCAAATAGCTAACATGCTGCTGCGTCAGTGCTTACATGCAGGTAAGGTATAACCTTTGTTTAAAAATGTTATATTATGTGATTGTTACTTCCAGACAGGTGCTCGGCGCTACTAACTAATCGTCCTACTTGTTTGCAACTTTGCGCTCACTTGGGCTGGTTATGTAAGAGAGGTTAGAGAATTTAAGTTAGGTAGGTATTTAATCCACATATGAAAGACTCCAGTCCTTTCCTTTGTCCTGTCAGGCTGTCCTGTCTCCTCCTGTCACTAAGATAGTGGTAGTAGTTAGTTAGTTAGTATTATTTGGTAATTTAGCGGCCTGCGTCGTGACTCGTGAGTGACGCGTCCTCAGGCTCTCACATGACTTCAGTCCTACTCCTAGTAGAACTTTTTGTAGTTCTTATAGTGAGTGAATAATAGCAGCCAACCAATTTGGTGTATGCTGCAATTATGCATGTGTCCATCTATGCATTAAGAAGAATAAATGCAGACTTAGGGGTCGATTACGATGGCGGTCGGAAAAGCATACCGACCGCCATGGTAGCGGCAAAAAACCGCCCGCATGGCCAACGGGAAAAACGCCGGATACATTACGATGAACCGGCAGAATAATCCGTCCGCGGCGGCGGGAGACAACGAAAAACCGCCCGCACTCGCCGGACCAGCTGAAAATCCGACCGCAACGGCCGGATACTCAGCGGAAAAGCCAAGAACCGCCGCCATGCACACGGAGTAACCGCCCATGACATTATGACATCCCCGTTACCACCATGGTACCTACCTATGAATCCAACCGCATCGTGCGCGAACAGTGATGAATCCGATAGGCGGCGGAAGGGCTGCAGCATAGCCACCGTTGCCGAGGAACCGCAGCGGAGGATCCGCAAAAAAAATGGCGGACGTAGAAAAAACACGAAAAAAATACAAACAATGCACACAGTGAAGTAGACCTGTCCCAATACAAACCAAAAGTGCCCAATGACAACAGCCCCAGAAATGTCAAAATAACCAATCACAGGACAACACACACAACACACCTGACAGCAACATACCAGCTTGCCACACCCCCATAGCCGAGCATAAAACCAGCCCCTCCCTGACCACAATCCTTTGCTACACTCCACAACTGAAGGTCCCAACCCCAGAGAACAAAGGAGAGGCAAAGCTGCACACATCACCACCACAACACACACACCACCTACACCACCCACAACACCCACAACACCCACACAACTGCACCACAGAACATCTGCACAGCAAACACCATGGCACCACACAAAATGCCAAAATTCACTGATTCAGAGCTTGCAGTCATGGTAGATGAGATAATAAGAGTTGAACCACAACTCTATGGCAACATGGTCCAACACACCCCATTAGCCACAAGAACCCAAATGTGGGTGAGGATAGTCAATAAGGTCAATGCAGTAGGGACCACCCCCGCAACAAGCAGGAAATACAGAAGCGGTGGCATGACCTGAAGACCGTGGTGAAGAGGAAGAGGGCCAAGAACCGTCAGCTGGCTGACGGGACTGGTGGAGGCACTCCCATCCCACCCAAACCATACAGTCCATGGAAGGAGAAGGTCCTTGGAATCCTACATCCAGAGAGTCTTGAAGGAATCCGCGGGGGACTGGAAGCTGGTAAGTACAAACCAATGAATATCATCACATTGCCATGTACCGTCTTGCACAACTTCAAACCCACAACCCCTAGGCCAAAGGACATTCGTCTGACCCACAATACCCAAAACAGGTCACACAGATGTAACCACCACTCAACCTGATAAAGCACAAAGCTAAACAAAATCAACTGGGTTGCATGTGCACAGACAAAAAGCACTACAACACACACCAGGCCCCCTCTCCCACCCCTCAGCAGGATGGAGCACCCCACCCAGAAGCATGTGTCAGCCATTGAACGCTCCCCCACCACCTAACAGGTAGGTAGCCATCTTCACAGGGATGGGGAATGTGTATCTGGAGGCAGCACTACAACTCCCAACAGGCCCCCTCTCACACCCCTCAGCAGGATGGAGCACCCCACCCAGAAGCATGTGTCAGCCATTGAACGCTCCCCCACCACCTAACAGGTAGGTAGCCATCTTCACAGGGATGGGGAATGTGTATCTGGAGGCTGCACTACAACTCCCAACAGGCCCCCCTCTCACACCCCTCAGCAGGATGGAGCACCCCACCCAGAAGCATGTGTCAGCCATTGAACGCTCCCCCACCACCTAACAGGTAGGTAGCCATCTTCACAGGGATGGGGAATGTGTATCTGGAGGCAGCACTACAACCCCCAACAGGCCCCCCGCTCCCACCCCTCAGCAGGATGGAGCACCCCACCCAGAAGCATGTGTCAGCCATTGAACGCTCCCCCACCACCTAACAGGTAGGTAGCCATCTTCACAGGGATGGGGAATGTGTATCTGGAGGCAGCACTACAACTCCCAACAGGCCCCCTCTCACACCCCTCAGCAGGATGGAGCACCCCACCCAGAAGCATGTGTCAGCCATTGAACGCTCCCCCACCACCTAACAGGTAGGTAGCCATCTTCACAGGGATGGGGAATGTGTATCTGGAGGCAGCACTACAACTCCCAACAGGCCCCCTCTCCCACCCCTCAGCAGGATGGAGCACCCCACCCAGAAGCATGTGTCAGCCATTGAACGCTCCCCCACCACCTAACAGGTAGGTAGCCATCTTCACAGGGATGGGGAATGTGTATCTGGAGGCAGCACTACAACCCCCAACAGGCCCCCCTCTCACACCCCTCAGCAGGATGCAGCACCCCACCCAGAAGCATGTGTCTGTAAGTAAAAACCAAAGTGACACTACACAGGTAATCAGACAGTGCATGCACCCCACCATCACTCAACAAAAGCATTGAGAGACATGACAACATGAGGCTCTACTTCACACAAAAATAGAAAAGAAAAGCACAGCCATTGACAGGATGCAGACAGCTCAGCGTACGTAACTGTGACAGAAACAGAACTGTGACTCTCAACAAATATGTCCAAGCAAACGGGCCTCTGACATGCATCACCCAGACTTCCCTCTGTCGCGTACATGGGTGCTGATCATGAAGGACCATGGGAAAAACAAACTAGCATGGTCTGCTGTATAAAGAAATACAAGCACAGGACATGTCAACGGTATGCATGTGATGACAATGGCTAGTCCATGCACACAGGTAATGTCTGCCAGGCAGAGTGATCAGCAAAGATGCTGAACATCAACTTGTAGTCATGCCAGTTGTCAGATGACAACCTCACATTGAAATCACCAAAACTAGACGTGTGGCATGCTAACCAATCACAGGTCACACCATTGTGAAATGATGAATGTAACTCCACTTCATGGCATGAGGCACATCACTGTGCAGACATACAATGTGTGAAAAAGGCAACTGTGTGTAGCATAACATGTAAATAAGAGACATCAAACACAGCAACCCTGAGGTGTGTAAGGCAATTACCATCTACTTCCTGTCCCACAGGTGACCAACAACTGACTGCAGAGGACGACAACCTCAACCAGCACAGCCAGTCACCAGCTCCCGAACATCTTCCCTCGGATGCAGACTCCCTGGATAATGAGGAGGAGGAGGACCAACCCGGACCATCTGGTGTGGCAGGGCGTAATGTGTCCCAGGACCCCACAGCCCCACCACCCTCAGCAACAACATCAACGCAGAGCCCTGCTGCAACGACCTGTGCCACCACCACCACCTCCACCACCACTACCACTACTGCCTGCAACATTGCTCCAGAGGCCAACCAGACCACAACAACTGCGGAGGTACGGGAGAGTAGGCCGGTGCCCACAGGAGGGAGGCAACAGGGCCGTGACAGCAGGCCAGGTGTGAGGACAAGGCTGACCCAAAGGGAAGAAGACCCTGGCACTGAATCACTGGTACACATTCACAGAGTTGTGGGGGCCTATGAACACGCCCAGGGACAGTTGAGGCAGGCTCAGCAGGATGCCCCTGAGCAACAACAGATGCTGAGCTCAATTGACAACCGCATGGGCCAACTCGTGGCCTGCATGGGCCAAATCAGGGACCTCCTGGGCCAGCTAGTGGGGGTCCTCAGGGACAGGCATGCGGCACCGCCAACACCTACAGCTCCCTCCGTTGTGCCGCAGGATGACAGACCCCATTCTCCCCTGCGTCCAGCGAGCATGGGGACTCATCAGACACCACTGGCCATGCACCTGTGTCCCCCCTGCCAAAAGAGCAAGGGGCCGCCCGAAAAAATCATTGGGAGCATCCCGTGGCAAAGCACCTGGCAAAAGCCAGTCAAGTAGCCAGCCATGATGGCACCCCTCTTCACCCTGCTGTGTACCCTGCAGACTGTCCCCACACACAATGCCGTGGGAATGGCAAATGACTGTTGGACTGTGTTACCATACTGATCTAGTGTATACTCTATTGTCTCATCTACCATCACTGACAAATCTGTTATTCATCATTCACAAATCTGTAAATATCCACATCTACATCACATGTATCCACTGTAAATAAACACTAATAACACACCAATGTAGTTGTCACTGTTCCATGTTCATCACAGTATGTTAACTCACACCCATGATTACAATGTCACAGGAGCAGGGATACTCCGCAGGCAAGTAGAGGCTGAAGGGACCTAGGAAAACACAACAGAACATCAGTTGCTACTCAGGTGGTGGACTAACAACCATCACACAACACAGCACATCAAGGTATGACAATCTGCACATGTCACAAGGAGCAACTGTACCAACATAGACATCAAGTAGCTGTGTCAAAAGATCCCTTACCATACACATCTGCAGCCAGCACTGACTCTGCAACATGCTGTAGTCACAAAACTCACATACACATATTCACCAAGCACAACATCATCAGACAACAGCCAGTTTTGACATTGCCACTGACCATCAAGTGAAGTAGTTGTTGATGAGCTGCTGACGCTGTCCAACACCTTCCTCCTCTCCACTATCCTCGTCACTTGACATTTGGGTGTTTGCAGGTGGGGGCTGTGGCTGGTCATCATCATCCTGGATTAAGGGGATCCCCTTCCGCACGGCCAGGTTGTGTAGCATGCAGCATGTTACCACTATCTGACACACCTTGACGGGTGAGTACTGCAGAGCCCCTCCGGTCTTGTCGAGGCATCGAAAACGCGATTTCAGGAGTCCAAATGTTCGCTCAATGACCCGACGTGTCCTCCCATGGGCATTGTTGTAGCGCACTTCAGCTGGTGTCCTGGGATTGCGAAGTGGACTCAGCAACCAAGGTCCGTTGGGATATGCAGAGTCACCTAAGTGTGAAAGACACATACAGATTGAGTGTCTGACATGTGTCCGAGGACAGCATGGCACACAAACAGCACACGACTCGACCCTTTGTACTCACCCACAATCCATGCCCGCTCCGGCGCCAGATTGGCCATCAGCTGTGGTAAAATGCTGTTGCGCATTATGTGTGAATCGTGGGCTGATCCTGGAAACTTTGCACAAACGTGTGAGATGACCATATCTGCCTGGCACACCACCTGCACATTGATGGAATGATAATGTTTCCTATTTCGGTAAATATGCTCCCGTGCTTGGGGTGGAATCAGGGAAACATGTGTGCCATCTATTGCACCAACTACATTAGGAACGTGTCCAAGTGCATAAAATTCGCCCTTCACATCCGCCAACTCCTGCCGCCTGGGGAAATGTATGAATTGGTCCCTGTGTTGCATCATAGCCAACAAGACATCACGTAGCACCATGCTGAATGTTGGTTGGGACATCCCCCTGCAATGCCCACAGTTTGCTGGAAGGATCCCGTAGCCACGAAATGTAGGAATGCCATCACCTTTGCCGTTGCCGTGAGTGCTGTTGGGTATGTCCTGCGTGGAAGCAGGTGTGGCTCCAATATTGCACAAAGTTCCAGGAGGTTTGTCCGATCCAGACGGAATCGCCTTATGTCGGTATCCTCCATGTTAGCCAGCAGGGTGAAGGTACGAAACACATTAGGTCGCCTCCTAGGTGAGATGAAAGGGGACACGTCATAGCAACATAAATTAGGATGTGCACAAATTCATAAAGTCCGTCCTGTCACGGCGCTAACATTGACTGTCATCCCTGAAAGCACACAGTGCAAATCAGTGTTGTCCCAACATGAGACAGATTAATTGTACAACTGTCATGGATGTGCACAGTCAATAGACACAATACGAACACTGTCTATGTGAATGCCAAGAGTCACATATCGAGCTGAGGTGGACTCAGCCTTGGGTGTACATGACACAGGACATGTGTGAAGCAGAGACACTGCTGGCTTCCACGTTGCTGCTGTACCTGCCACACCTCCTTGGCCAATAATTGCAGGGGACACATCAACAACACAATGTGGATAGATCATTGGGATTGTCTTTGTACTCAGTGCCACTTCGAACACACTCAAATTCAATGACATTCACATCCCAAACCCATACATGTGCCAATGTCATCAGTACACAGGCCATATCTGCTGCTGACTTGAATACAAAGTCGAACAGTGACAGATGATGTCATGCCTGTGCAGAGTATGTGTACCACTGTAACAGGCCACCATTACCCCACTGCCCAATACTCTCTACAAGCACACAGATAGCCAATGTGGCACACATTAACAATAGATGAGGGTCGTGATCAGCAGGGCCTGTATGCACCCTTAATCTTCCCCATTTTGGACATTTACATGCAGCATCAAGGAGGGACTGCCCAAGGACACATGTGCACCACAACACATACCATGGTGATACACATCCAGCTGTTTCAAGACACAACAGTGCCACAACACAAACATACAACACTACATGGACAATGCCAAGCCAGTATGCCAACAAGTCTACGCATGAACAGACTGTATGCATTACATATGGACAACTGGCTCAGACACCTGACACCAGTGGATGTAATTTTACACCACATGTCCCAAAGGACATGCATCCTGACCCTCATTCCACACAGGCTGTCAGGCCCAACACAGCATACAATCAATATCCCACATCTAACAAACATGCTGGATGTGCATGAGTAGTGGGACACTGGTACCTCACATTGACCAAATGTCGGAGTTGGATGAGTGTCACAGGCACAACAATCAAGGTACATCTCACCTGTCTTGGGTGCCCACTCCATCCTGATACACCAGCAGATGTGATCCACCCACACAGTGCTGGAATAGATGGTGAGCAAGGATGGCTAGCACCCCATAGCATGCACATACACTAGTGTTGGTGGCAACACACTGCACACGTGTGCCACTTGTGCTGACCATCCAACATTGCAGACAATTCCCGCTAATCAGTGCACACGCATTGCACAGGCAATACTGGACACCCATAGCCTGTGGACAAATGTTGCATACTATATTCCATACAGTTAGCACAATCCACAACCGTGCATGCAGTCCATCTGCCAACGCAACATTCCTGATGTGAACAATGGACATGCACTGGTGGCAGGTGAGTAGCACCGGAACACAGCACAACACTCAAAAACATAGTTTAGCTAAGCACCATTGTTGAAATGTACATGTCACTGATTCACATACAACAGTCCAAACAACATGAGCACAGACCTGACACTACCACATAGCTCCCTGTGGTTACAGGTGGCAGACATGTAGCAAAGACATCTGCTCTGGCTGTCTACCCAAGTGACAAACAATAATAATGCAACGGATGCCAGGTGTGGTGCTGAAGTACTCGTCATCCTTTAGCAGGTCGAGCCCCCCCCTGTACATGTGGACATACACTGCAGGAGTTGCCAGTGTGTACAAAGACATTACATGCGGCATGTAATTGGTCTTAGCAATAACACAACAGGGTGACATCTGTTTCCAATGATGACAGTCATGCTGAATAAATGAGTTCATCTGGGTTTTCAGTGTAACACATGGGCTCAGGTGTGAGATAGTGGTCAGCATGGGTGGCAGATATGACGTGTGTTAATATTGCTCAACATAATGGAGTACAGTGTTCCATTTGGTGTGAGACGTTACACAGTGGCTGACATTTGTGACAGGAGACCATATCAATGTTATCCAGTGCCATGTGCCACTGTACGTATCCACTGTGCGTAGTACAGTAATGACCATTGATCCACACACAACAAGAACTGTCCGTAGGTGCCTTAAACGTGCCCCATAAACACAATGATGCACAGAGTGTACGATGTGATGCTGCATATTCCCCATAGCGGACGCACATACTGTCCGTGAATTGGGTGGCGGAGCATGCCAACCACCATTTGAACCTGTGTTGATGCCACCACTGACGCAAGTGTTTCATGTGCTGCACATGACACATTGGTGTTAGTGATGGCCCTCTACATAGCTGCAGATGGCGTTTGTCATGCTCCACCAGCCACATCCCGGTCACTCATGTCACTCTATGGCAATCAAACAGCGGTAGCGCCGGCCAGGACCCCACGGTGTGTCACCGCCATGGACCATGCCCTTGAAGCCAATGGGGACCGCTATCGCGGTGGCATGATGCAGATTCAAAAATCGCGGTAGGCGTGCTCCGCCCCCAGCGGATGCGGAGATAGGATGCATTTGTAAGATGCACCACCGCGGTAGCGCCGGCCAGGACCCCGCGGTGTGTCACCACCATGAACCATGCCCTTGCAGCCAATGGGGACCGCTATCGCAGTGGCATGATGCAGATTCAAAAATCGCGGTAGGCGTGCTCCGCCCCCAGCGGATGCGGAGATAGGATGCATTTGTAAGATGCACCACCGCTGTAGCGCCGGCCAGGACCCCGCGGTGTGTCACCGCCATGAACCATGCCCTTGCAGCCAATGGGGACCGCTTATCGCGGTGGCATGATGCAGATTCAAAAATCGCGGTAGGAGTGCTCCGCCCCCAGCGGATGCGGAGATAGGATGCATTTGTAAGATGCACCACCGCGGTAGCGCCGGCCAGGACCCCGCGGTGTGTCACCGCCATGAACCATGCCCTTGCAGCCAATGGGGACCGCTATCGCGGTGGCATGATGCAGATTCAAAAATCGCGGTAGGCGTGCTCCGCCCGCGGAGGCGGTCATTGGATGCTTTTGAAGAAGGCTGACCTGGAACACCAATGGCAGAAGACTACGACCACTGAAACGAGTCCAGGGCCCTATATATGTGTGGAAGGGAGCACCACATTTCCACTGCTCACAGAGCCTGCTGCCTGGGACCCCTCACCTGCTGCTGCCTCCAGGGACTGCTGCCTGAGACCCCTCACCTGCTGCTGCCTCCAGGGACTGCTGCCTGAGACCCCTCACCTGCTGCTGCCTCAAGGGACTGCTGCCTGGGACCACTCACCTGCTGCTGCCTCCAGGGACTGCTGCCTGAGACCCCTCACCTGCTGCTGCCTCCAGGGACTGCTGCCTGGGACCCCTCACCGCCCACTGCCGCCGCTGACGTCTCATGTCCACAGTGATGGCTAGGACGGAGAAGATCTGTGCCAGTCCATTTACAAGCGAGGAGCTGGATGTCCTGGTGGACGAGGTGCTGACACAGTACCCACGGCTATATGGTGGCCCAAATGTTGTGGTAAGTCTCCAACAGTGGGGGTGAGTGCAAGGGGGCACACATGTAGTCGATCAGATGGTGTATGTGCCTGAGAGTGTGGGGTTGTGTAATGCACTGGCTGACATGCTGTTTCCTAGTTGTTAAGGGGGTGTATGCAACCCACACATTAAATGCATGGACATGAAGGGTGGATGGACATGTGTTGTGTACACATCCATATGGTGTGACAGCTATCTGGTGATGCATGTTTCGGGACAGTTATTGTTCATGTGACTGTTTGTGTGGCTCCTCGTTGTCCATCTCTGTGTGATTCTACCTGGCATGGACTGTCCACGCCCAATGTGTCAAGGACACATCACTGACTGTACAGAGTGTGATACGTGTGTGGTTGGCATGAGTGTACATCAATGACCCATATCTGCCGTGTGGAGATGAGTCTGTGTCATGCCACTGTTCAGAGAGATAGGTTTTACCATGAGAGTGTGTCACTGATGTTTCCCCCTCTTGTCTCCCACACCTGCAGCTCAAGGTACACCAGCGTAAGGCCGTGTGGAGGTCCATTGCAACCAAGGTGCGGGCTCTGGGAGTGTCAAACCACTGGCGCACCCACTGCCACAAGAGGTGGGACGACATATCACGACTGGCAAAGAACGTTGCCGAGATGACACTGGGGATACTCCCTCGCAGTGGCAGGTTGTCACGACGCAGCTTGACACCACTGATGTGCCGCATCTTGGCTGTGACACAGCCTGAGCTGGACGCACGTTTGAAGGAGCATCAACAGCAAGCTAAGGGTGAGTATTCTGTGAAGGTTGATTTTGTCTGTGAGTGGCTGCAAGTGTACCAAGCCTGTACCTGCGCTGGTGTACGTGATGTGGTTACTGTGATGCAGTGGGTTGTAAGTGGCCCCTGTGCTGGGTGTGGCAGTCACGGATTTTACATACATGCACTTACTGATGTTTTTCCAATCCTGGGAATTTCAATGGCATTGTGGGTGGTGTGCTGCAGGCCTGGTCCATTGGTGTTAGTGTTTGTACGCCCCAACATGCATGATGTTGTGCTGTCTGCCCATCACATGGCTCAGCTATTCTGTGTTTAGATGTTTGTACGCACTGTTTAAGGTAGTGAAGTGTGTCTGCATGGTGAGAATGCACGGGGTGGCCTGCAACATGTAGACTTTGTCATCCTCAGTGTTGCTTTGCTTGAATATGTTTGTCCTGTTGCTGTCACTTTGCTGACCCTACATGTCTCTCTGTTATGCAGCATCTCCCGTGGGCACGGAGGGACAGGGGACGGATACCAGTGGTGGTGAAACAAGCACAACAGCTGCACAGGATCCCAGTGACACAGATGTGACCAGCGCCTCGGAGGGGGATAGGAGTATGCTGGAGGAATCACAGCCTGAGACGCAAAGTTCAACATCATCTGATGACGGCGGTGGTGCAGACATCTTGGAGGACACAGGGAACGGAGAGTCTGCTACATCTTCCAGCACACAGCGTGCAGTGCCCACCCTCCCAGCCACTTCCTCTGTTGCTGCCTGAGTTCGCACGACAAAGAGGGGAAGAGTGTCCTTCATTCCAGGCACAACTGCCCCTGCCCCTGTGCCCCCTGCTGCCATCAGTGCAGAGTGTGTGGACCTTATGCGCCAGCTGTGTGTGGGGCAGACAGGGCTCCTCAATGCATTGTCAGACCACGACCGCAAATTGGCACAGGTGTTAGCTTTCATGGAGGGCATACATTCAGACGTGGGTGGGCTGCACCGCACTGTCCAGACAATGTCCTCCACAATGGCGGCTGCACTTCAACTGGCTCAATCTCGTAGTCCAATTCCAGTCCCTTTGTCCACCCCCATGCCAGTGGAGACGTCTGACGACGGTGACCACGCTTCACACACCTCAACGTCACGATACTGCACACGTAGCACACAGCAGCAGCAGCCAAAGCGGTCAAGGTCACAGACACCTTCCCCTACGAAGAAAAAACAACCCCAGAGCGCAAAGGGAAGAGCCCGTCAGGCGTTGCAAAGGCACATGATTCAAGGAGGAAGTACTCAGGGTCACAAGCCTCAGAGCAATCCCCGGCCACAGACTCTGTGGTCCCAAAAACGTCTCGCAAAGGCATGCAGACACTCTCCATGCCCACTGTGAAGGTGGGGCCTGGCAAGGCTACACATAGTAAGGTATCCAAGGCTGTTTCACCAACTACCTCTACTCCCATTCCAAGTCCAGTGAAGCAGGGACAGGAGGGCACTGTAGGGGGCACACAGGGTAAAGAGGGGATGGAGGGGCAGAGGCAATGCCAGGCTAAGCGTCCTTCTGGATCCAGCACATCCCCAGGGGGAGGTCCAGCATGTGCACCTGCGGCAGCCTTGGTGATGTGTGCCGTTTGTGTCCACACCACTTCCCATTGATACCAAGACAGGCAAGCCATTTAGAATCCCCAAGAAGTGGAAAGGCACCCCTCCACTATCTCCCTCCCACACTGTGTCCCACGTCGGCCTGAGTCCACCTCCACGTGCCACTACACCACCTGGTCCAAGCAGCCCTCCAGCGTCCAAGGCCACTGATAGCTCTTCCTCAGCTGGGCGTCTCACTCCCCAGTCAAGTGGTCCAACAGTGCCCGACACACAGTCAGCTCCCAGTCAGACTGACAGCCAAGTATGAATGTTGATCAACGTCACAGACCTATCTCTCCCACACCGGTACCTGTGCTGCCCATCGTGACACACCAGACTGTGTTGCTGACCATGGTGGAGTTTGGTGACACACATTCCCTGTGCAGCTTCTCATTGACTCTGTCAGCACCTTGGACTGGCCACTGGCCTTGCAGTTTGCACCCTGCCTGTGCAGCTTCTCATTGACTCTGTCAGCACCTTGGACTGGCCACTGGCCTTGCAGTTTGCCCCCTGCCTGTGCAGCTTCTCATTGACTCTGTCAGCACCTTGGACTGGCCACTGGCCTTGCAGTTTGCCCCCTGCCTGTGCAGCTTCTCATGTTCAGGCTCTGCATCGTGTGCCTTGGTCTTGTCTGATATTGTTGCCTATCAGTGCTATTTGTGAATAAAAACAGTTGCTCATGTTGTCAGTTGTGTCATTGTCCTTACTGAATAAGGCTTTTCCTGTATGTCTAACATTTACTGGGCCACATGCTCTGTGTGCCACTTCAACTGTGCCACTGGCTTGTTTAACTTATCATTTTTTTACAGGGGTGACGGGGACTTCAGTTCTTCATGACTCGGATACTTGTGGGGTCAGTGATGTTGTCTTCGGTGACATACCAGACTCATGTTCCTTCCTTGTTGCTGTTGGCTATGTTTTACTGCATCCTGGTATGTGGGCACTGCAAACACATAGAGGGGTCATATACACGGGATTGCAGGCAGGCTGACCAGGCTCAACATGTATGTGCGTTCTTGCTTTCATGTATGCCTAGCAGTGTAGATGTGTAGTCATGTTGTGATGGGCAGTCATCCTAGTCACAACGGTTACTTACATAGTGTGCATTTGGGTGGTCAAGGGTTGTACGGTGTGTTGGTTGTGGCTTTGTCGTGTGTGTTGATGTGTGTGTTAATGGCGTGTGACTCATGGCTGTGTGGGACTGTTGTGTGTTTGTGTGCACACACTGCTTGTTGTGCATTCAGTGCTGTGGGTGTATGTTGCCTTGTGTTGTCCTAGTGTACATCCCCTGATGTACTGCTGTGTTTGCTATGTGCTTTGTGGTGTTGTGCATCTGTTGTGTGTTTGATGTGTCTGTGTTGTTCTGTGAAGGTGCACTTCTTGTCTGTGTTGTGGTATGTAGCCTATGCATTTTTCCTGACTGATGAGGTGGTGCACTCCTGTTGTGTGTGTGCTCCCATTGCCTTCCCCTAGTTTGGCTGCACAGGTGATGTGTGTTATTTTTGTGGTTCTGTATGTGTTTCTGTTTTGAATTGTGTTTGCCATTTTTGTTTTGGTGCAGACGTTGGTACTGAAATCCCTGTGTGTGTGTGATGTTTGTGGATGCCCCCAGGGGGTTTGATTGTTTGTCTGTATCTTGTCTGGACATTATGTAGGCCCTTCTGTGTGTCTGGCATTGGGGTTGTGTGCTGCAGATATGAGGGGGTATGTTTGGGGACTCCTACTTGTGTTTGACAGTCATTGAGTGTGCCAATGTGCCCTGTGTGTTGTGGTGCTGGCATACTCATGTGTACTTGCTGTTCACTGTTTGACTTGAGGTCCTTCCTTTCATCTCTGTCCCTATACATGGGTTACCTTGCTGTCTCCCTGAGTTGTTGCACTGAGGTGACTGTTGTTTGCCTTCACTCACTGTGCCAGCCATGTGCTTGGATGGGGTGTGGATGTTGTTCTAGGTTCCTTGTCCTGCATGTGTCTGTTCACCTGGTTGTTGGTTGTCTCCTTGCCCTCCCATTTGTGTGCACATCATTTTTGCTTTCCTCTATGTTGTGCTCCATTGCTGGTGGCATGTAGTCTGTGTATGTGGCTGTGTGTCGGTGTGGGGTATGTCTGTGTGAGTTGCCAGGGTGTGTGTCCAGTAGTCTGTATGTTCCTTGTGTGTGTGGATGTTAATTTTGTGCTTGTATTCAGCTTTCTTGCCATGTATGTGGTGTTGTGGTGTGTGTGTGTGTTGCCCTGGGCCTGTGCCTCTGTGCTGTGTGTTAATCTACACCCAATGCTGCTGTGTCTGTCTCCCTAGGTGTTAGTTGTGTGCTGCTGGGTGTGGATTTAGCTCGCTTGGTGTTGGACATGGGGGTGCACAGGGGGATTGGCATGTTTCTTGCTGTGTGCGGCGGAGCTGTGGGTGGTGGGTGGTGGTGGTGGCCTGTGGTCTTTCTGGCCTGACCGTTGCTGTACATGCATTCTGCTTTGTGCGATGGATTTCCCGCATACTCACCGCTGCTGTGTCGTCAGCAACACATTACATTATGTTCGCGGTAATTTGGTGGGCTTGATGCAGGGTGTGAATTGGTGCCAGATGAGACATGTGTGGGTACACTGATGGATGTGTTCCTGTCCACACCAGTGTGTCTGGTGTGGCCAGGTGCCCTGTTTCAGCCCGTGGAATTTGTGTTCTGTTTTGTGTTGTATTGTGTTTTTTTACGTACCTGCGGCGGCGTCCGCGGCGGGCGATGTTGACCTGGTGATGTATCACGTACAGCACCGGGAGGACGTGTAGTGCTGGATCCATGGCGTTCGGCTCCGGGTGGAGTGCTCCGGAAGTCTCGTTTCACGCTCCGCTGTCGAGATTCCGCCGTGTCTGGAAGGGCGGTTTCTCCCCTGCGGTTCGACTGGTTGTTTGGCGCATCCTAATTTGTTGAGCGGACGGGACGTCATTCCGCACGGCGGTGAGTCTCCATTGGCTACCACCGGCGCGGTGGCGGGCGCAATTTCATGGCGGTCGGCGTTGCACCGCGGAGGTCGGGAAATGGGGCATATTTGCCCTTCATAATATGGCGGCCGTGAGGACCGCTGCTGGCGGGCGGTAAAAGGCATTTTTCCGCACCGCCAGCACCGCGGTACTGACACCGACCGCCATCGTAATCGGCCCCTTAGTAATTGGCCCGTCAAAGGGGGTTGTTGGAGTTGAGACTGAGACTGTCTGAGAGATGATTGGGAATGAGATCTGAACTTAGAAGCAAAATGCAAATATAATTTTTTTGCAATTCGTTCCAAAGTCAGGAATAGGCGGGCTAGGTATGTTTAGGATTCAGAAATCGGAATTGAACTGTGGAATAATAATGATCGGATGGCACTCGACTGCGATACATACTAGTCGACTACTACTAGTCGAATAGGTCGATCTGATTGATTTAGCATAGGTCAATGTTATTGCAATTGCCGTTTCCTGTCTAAAAATATTTTTAGAGCAATTATATTTATATATTTAACACAAATAATTTTTTGTCTCTTTACATGATCAGCACCCAGGGGCAAGAAGAAGACTGGGGGAGCTGGCAGTGCGGAGGGTGCGGGAGCTAGAGGGGCCTCCCAGGAACAGCAGGAAGCGGCCTCAGGCGCAGCCGCAGATGACTCTGCTGCTGGCCCCAGTAAGTCCTCCTGGTGTTTATATTAATATTTCCCTAACTTTTACCACTCTATTATTTCCAGTTCCTAATTTTAATTTTTCCAAAATCCTCTTCAATCTATCTGCTTGTAAATTCTTATTTTTGCTCCACCGTTACCTACTACTAACTAAGTACTACTACTAACATTGTTTCTTCTAGTGTCTGTTTTTATTTTTACATCAAATCAAACTGCATCTGACTAACCTCTGCTCTGACTCTATTAGACAGTCTGTCTGTAGCTTGCTTTCTTCTGGGTTTCACTGAGCTTTCTCTCTCCCCTTATTTGGATTGCCTAGTAGTGGTACTGTAAGACTCAGAGAACCCATTGGTCCTAGCCTAGGCTACTACTAGTACTAGTAAGGACTCCTTACTACTACTAGTAGCACTAATGTGCTGTGCAGACTGCAGATTGCATGCCCAAGACAAGTAAGGTATATCCGCAGGTTTGTGAATTGTGAGATGAGAAGGCTTTAGTTTCTTTTACTGTCTCATCATGCTCAATCAGTAAGGGTGGTCACTCACGTTGGACAGGAGCAGGACCCCCCAAAGTGGTGTATTTTACTTTTTCTAATCCAGGCCTAGTACTTTTTTTAGTAGCAGCAATTGATGGTGAACACTGAACAACTGTTACCGTATACCATGGCTGGAAGGAAGTATATGAGAGGAGTAGGAGGACGGCACCATTTTCCAACTAAGAGAGACCTCATGTCCACCCAGTTGGCCACTCTTTCTTCTTTTCAAAAAATGAGATGCACCATAGCTCTAGTCACTGAGTCCAGTCCTATGGGTTGTCCTCTTCTTGAGAGGCTTTTCAAAAATTGCCACCAACAAAATGCCCAACCGGATATTACTTAGTTATTTTTGATAGGACATACTGTCTACTGTACTGGAATCCGAATTGTAGATAGTGATGTGTGTGGTGTATATGTATTATTAATTATGTATTTTCAATCTTGCTAATTAAAAAAATAAATAGGGGAGGCGTATATGGCATCTAAAAAAATGGGAATTTATTTTTCCAGGCGTACCGACCACCAGTGCTGGGGCCAGCAGTGAGGGCCACCATGCCACTCCGGAGGGAGCGGATGCGGCAGCCACAGGGGGTGAGCCAGCAGCAGTGGCGGGCGGTGGTAAGTCATATTTCTTACTTATTGAGAATGATGAATACACTTGCTGCAAGCGTGTACACTCAGTACTAGTAGTACACTGTACTTCTGCTGAGGCTAAGTTGTTGCTTGTGAGAACACTGAATAGTTGAAGAAGACACCCTGGCCTTTACTTAAACATTAGCATTAGCTGCGGGGGTTGAGTAACTAATGGCATATTCTATCTTCAACTCAGCAAAGACAGTTTTATGACGAAGACAAACAGTCAGACGACATGTATGACTGGCGGAGAAGGATGCGTGGGTGAAGGAAGGGGCCCCGGGATGCATAGGTGGCAGATGAAGATGATAGGAATAGGATGCATGGGTAGTTGAAGGATGGGTGAAAAGGTGAAAGAGAAAGCAGAAAGGATGCCTGGGTGAAACTGTATGGGTGAAAGGAATCCTCCGGGGGGGTTTGAGGGGTCAAACTCAAGGCAAGCAAGGACGCATGGCATGGGTGGTTGTTGGTTATATATCTAAAATGTATGTTGTTGTCCGTGAAAGCCGGTTTATGATGATGGCCATGTTTGGATGGATGGATGCCTGGATGGTATCATAGTAGGTGAAAACAGAGTCAGACTGGATGAAGAGAATGTAAAAGAAAATTAAACCGTGCCAGAGTACCAAAGCCAAGGGTGAAGAATATTACGAATAAAATAATAATAATGCTAGAAGAGCAATGCACTGAATGTAAATGAAAAAACAAGCCCTGGGAAGAACAAGGACTGTTTTTTTGCAAGGTTTTTGATTCAAAGGATTGAGGTTGTACTTGTATTTCAGAATGGAATACTCCCTTGACTCACAGTAGTTTGCCAGCCCTCCGACTCCGAGGCCCACTTCCGCTCCAGTCCCCTCCCTGTGTCAGCCATGGGTGGCCTATCGGCTGCATGGTAATTGGTAACTAGTACTTACAAATCACTCAGTGTGTCATCATCATCCCGTGACGTGAGTGACATGATGTCGTGCCGCCGTTTCTCATCATCCATAAGCATGTGATCATTAACCATCATATGGGCCTTATTGCAGTAGTGCAGTCAGGGTGAAAGTGAAATTGTCTGAGCATTTGCCATTGATTTAACAGAGTATGGCCGTAATGGAAATATATAATTGTGTAGTACAGCTGCCCCACATGCAGACAGTAGTAAAGTACATGAGTCTGCGAGACTGTGACACGAGTATGTCTGTCTAGGGCACAAGCTGACTGAGCTGGCATGCCTACAAGATTAATTGTGCTAAACAAGAGAGAGAAAAAGAATACTTCTACTCTACTCCATACTTAGTGCCGGAAAGTATAATCATCACATCCAAATCTTAGGGGGAGAGGAAGGGAAGTGAGGAGGAGAGGAGGATACGGCAGCTGCTAGTGCTACTGCTACTACTGTGCCACTATAATTTTTATGTTTGGATTGTAATTTAATTTTGTGTTACTGTTTTGCTAAGAGTATTGGTTACAACAATTCTCTTTTTTTTCTTTCTTGATATAGCTACTCCTTCCCAAACCACTAGGCAGGAGTTGGCGGCCAGGGCCCGGCAAAGGAAGCTGGAGGCCATCCGGGATGAATATCGCCGGCTGGTTGTCCTGGCGGAGGAGAAGGCGGCAGCTTCTTCCTCCAATGCCCCGGGGCCCAGCCAGCCCCCCCCGTGCCTCCGGTGGTACGGCGCAGTGGTCTGGCTGCCGCCCGCCGGCCATCACCATTGCCAACATCTACTGCTGCACACCCCTGTTTTTCCTGCAGGAACTTTCGGCACTGCGTGCTCCGCAGGGTGGCGCGCCTGGAGGCCCAGATGGAGGAGGTCCTATAGAAAACTAGCCGGCACCCCCGCCGCTAGACGTCAGACTCATTTCACATCACCGACCTCAGTCTTCTTTGACTCTTGCCCCTTTTTTTATCTTTTTTTTGGTGGGTAGGATGTTGGGACTAGTTGTGGAACCTTGGGGTTTACTTTTTCTTGAACTGACATGGAAATTTATTTAATTTACTGGACATTGGTTGGGGTTAGGGAGAGGGGTGAGTCAGGTGTTGTGGGTTTTTCTTATAGTTTATATTTATTAGGGTAATAAATAATTTATAGTTTTCCAATACATATGATATGATGCAAATATTGTCGGGGGGTGGTTACTCTTTTACGTCACCTTGTTTGTTGTTTCCTCCTTTTGCTACAGGGCCGCAGCCAGTTTTTGAAATCTGCCAATAGTGTAACACACAGACAGATAGATGCAGTACCCTCACTTGTTCTACTACTGTCAGTCTCTCCTCCTAATCTATGCATTCTGCAACTAAATCCCCTTTGTAGTATGTACTCGGAAGGATGTGGGTGTGTGAATTAATTAATTTCCATAGGATATACTTTATTGACTCCCCCACACTTCTTCTCTCACCTGTGATTGATGTTTAGCCGAAGCAATGGCTGCATGGTGATGGTTTGGTTTCCTAGGGTGCCATTGTGGGTGGTGGTAGCAGTAGTAGACAGTTGCATTTGCAAAAAAAGAAAATGAGACAAGTCAGTCACCTGAGGGAGACTAGTGAACGAGTAGTAGAAGTACAGTAAGTAGTAAGTACACAAGAAGAAGACTGCCAAACAAGAAGAACGTGATGATGAATGATATTGATATTATTAATGCTAAAGTAAGATAAAACATAATGGTGGCAGGGATAGCCTAGTACAAGTTACAACAAACTGAAGTAGTGGACTCGACCGATGAAGTGGACAAGCGTAACCTTTAGTGCTGGAAGGATGAAATTCATGACGGCAATTAATAATTAATAATGGGTTAATAATATAATTATGTTCCTCTGGAAAAAAAAGATAATAGCGAATACTACTGAGCCTGGGTGGGCACTGGGCAATCTAATCTGTTGCCAGTGTGGCGGATGATATATATATATATATACTTAGAGCAGAATTAGAAGATCCTCGACCTGCCTTGAATAGTGTTGCTTACTTGCTTGAACCACATCCGCCCCAGCAAGTGTGTGATCAATTATTTGTGTAAATTTTATTTAGTCACACCTCAATAAATCACACAGCCCGGGGGAAGAGGGTTAGGGTTTGATGAATGGTTGGGAAGGGGTATTTGAGGGAAAGACAAAGACAAACACTACACATGGACAACACACAATCTTGGCAGATGACCATCATATTCATAAATCTGTTAAGGGAGAAAAAGAAAATGCATGCATGATGTGGTTAATGATAAGTACTACTACTACTACTACTAAGTAGACTAGTAGACACAGGGCAGCAGTATATTATTAATTATTATTATGCAATTGCATTGCCTGTCTGCCCTCAGAGAGACCCAAATTACATACATTTTATGTATGTTATGTTGTACCGGGCTTCCTTTTAAAGCTAGCAAAGAAAATTTAAAAATAGCTGTAGGGATATAAGCAAAGACTAAGAGCAAACCAAATAAACAACAACACACAGTCGTAATGATTAAAGAGAAAAAATGAATCAAATTAATTAAAAGATGATGAATGATACTAAGTTACTGTATTATCCTGGTCAAATTGGGAAGTTGCATCTCGTTATTCCTCTTGGTCTCCTCCCTTCCATGGATGCTCTGTCCGTCAATCTTGGGTGCCCCACTGCCTGCAGATTGGTAAGGTAAGTATGAGTTGTTTTTCCCAGTATAGCACAGGGTAAAGGCCAGCCTGTATGTGTAGATGGAAAACCCAAAGGGATATTGAAAAATCAAGGAGAAAAAAAATGCATAAATTACGGAGCAGTGCAACAAGAACAGTTTTAGAGGCGGCATGGCTAAATCATGTCTACTCTGTTTCCAGCATTAACCATGCTACAAATACAACAGGACAGAGCATGCCCATGGCACCCACCAAATCTCCAGTTAGCTTAGATTTTGACTGAGCCAGACAGAGCACACATATACAGCAACATAGCATTTTCCAAATTAAGTAACTAAATCAACCACCGCTGTCAGTCATACCACTCCACTACACTGATTCGACTCCACCACTACACAGTCACAGACATGTAGGTCTGCTGTGGTTGTTGTTGATTGACTTGTTTACCTTTATGCCACTTCATGAAACGCCCCAAGTTATTCCATCAATCATCTCCGATCCTACTGACTGACTGCGAAGAGTATAGAGTATGTGGTCATCATTGTCATCATGGTGTCCAACTCAGTCTGTAGTGTTGTACCGAGTGAGTCCAGATTCCATATTCAAAAATGCAATGGATCGCCCTGCAGTAGAAGTACAATTTGTTATTAAACAACTAGAAGGGAAACATTGACTTGAGTCACTTTGTTTTAGTGTGTAGATTAAATACTAGTACACTTCATGCACAACAACAACAACACAAACACCAATAACTCAGAGTCAGCGTCTAATGCATGCCATCATCAGATTCATCATTACCTGTTCTCATCTTAAGGGGCAGTCCCTCTCGGGCCTCGGCTAGGAAAGGAGGATAGCTATAGTCATGTTCTTTTGGAGGGACTCGACGAGGCAGGCACACATTTCTTGTTCTATTCTCCATCCAATGTCTGGCTTGAGGGAAATGGATTTAGGGCGAGTCAGGATAGAGCAGGACTCGGAGGAGTGGACTTCTTGAATAAATGCACACAGCTGCAACTCCAATACGACAATAAATAGACAAGACAGTGGTGGTGATGGATTTGTTGTGATTGGAACCAGAAAAACAGAGACACACTCAAATAATAAAAGTAAATAAGGAAGAAAGAACGTAACAAGTTGAAAGCCTAGTTGTCAGGGAAGTAGAGCTTGTCCTAAAACTCTGGTGGTTCACCCAGAAGTAGGTCATCTACCACACTACTTTTATCACCTAAGTCACTGTCCTCCTGTTCCTGCTGTGCTTCAGGTATGGTGCAATCCGGTGGTATAAAGTGCTGATTCATTTTGATCATGGTTAACCTCTCCACGTTTTGGGGCGAGAGACTAGTCCTTTTCACTGTTACAATGGCACCAGCAGCACTGAAAACACGCTCAGAAGAGACATTTGCGATAGGGCAAGCCAGATAGTTTTTCGCCAGCCTGCTGAGCACTGGCCAATGGCGACTTTTCCCATTCCAATACAGCAATGGGTTTGATCAATGTAGACCTCTGTTGGGTCATCCAGATAGGCCTGGACCATCCGCTCAATGCTCAGGGGTGCTCCGCTTTGCCCGGCCTCTTTTGCCTTTGCATTTGCATCAGCACTGGACCAAACAAGCCCTTGCTGTAGATACCATTCTTGTGCCGATTTTACTGGGGCTGGTGATGATCCTGTTCTTGCTGTTGTTGATGTTGGTGGTTTTGACTGCTGTGAGCCAACCGCACTGCCCTCAGGCTCTGAAGTTGAACTTGACGCAGGCTGCCCTGCAGTACTTGTTGTGGGCTGGAGTAACGGGCCTCTAATTTCCAGCCGTTCTTTTTCAAAGTCACTGGCTGCCGCAGTTATCCAAGTTTTGTACTTGGCAACATCCACTTGTGAAAAAGGAATTAATGTGTTAGTGTTCAGTACTGATTTGTACCGTGGATCCTGAATTGTGGCAGAAATGTAATGGTTGGATGACACAATCTCAGTTTGCACCCTTGTATTTTCAGCTAAGCGAAGGAATAAGCTCTCCACCAACTCATATGCTTCTTTTTTTTCCTCCACACCTGCGTACATTGCAGACACCCCCTTCAGCTGTTCCTGTAGCATGTGCAACAATGGGATAGCTTGGCCCATAGTACAGTCCTCCTTGCTGACTTCACGTTTGAAGAGCTCGAAAGGAAGTAGCATCTCTGTCAGGCATTTAACTAGGCCCCATTGGTCCATCTCAACGGTCATGCCTTTCACACTAGCATCCCCTAGTCTTCGCATGGCATATTCATTGATTTGTCTGTATTGCTCAAACAGACGGTCAAGCATGTAATAAGTTGAGTTCCAACGTGTTGGCACTTCCTGGATGAGTGCTTTAACTGGCACTCTACACTCACGTTGAATGATCCTCAGCTGCTTCCGGGCTTTAAAAGAATGGCTGAAATGTGTGCATATTCTTCTGCAGGTGGTCAGCAAGTTGCTGACTCTGTATTCTTTTTTCAGAAAGTCTTGAACAATGATGTTAATGCAGTGCGCCAAACACAGGACCCTGAAATAGCCACCATCGCCCATGGCCTTAACTATATTACTGCCATTGTCCATGGCAACAAAACCAATGTTAAGCCCTCTTGGGTGCAGCCATTCAAAGACCTTGCTGTTAAACTCTTCCAAAATGTTTGCAGCAGTATGAGATTTCTCCATGGCGAACATGGCTACAGTTGCATGTTTCCGAGTGGCATTAAAAATCTCAGTTGTGTCAACACCTGCAGGTATCTTTTCTCTAACCCCCATAAAAGAGATCCAGTGTGCAGTGATGAACATGTAATCAGTGGCTTGGCAACTGGTCCACATGTCTATTGTCATGTGGATACTGTGAACAGCACTCTGCAGCAAAGCTAGTCCAAGCAATTCCAGCACGTCGTGATGTAGTCCTGGAACAGCAACTCTGGCAAAATGGGACCGGCTGGGAACCTTCCATTTTGGGCAGATGGCTGTCACAAATTCAAGAAAACCCACCCCTTCCACAAAAGAAAAAGGGAGAAAGTCCAACGCTAACATTTTAGCCAGCTTTGCATTGTACAAACGTGCCGTTGGGTGGTTGCGTTCGTACTGCCCCTCCGACCTAAACATGCTGAGAATAGTAGGCTGGATTTGTTTCCTTTCTGGTGCCACTGATGCAGGTGACTTCTTGACGCCAGATGTTGTTAGGCTCAACGCCGCACTTTTTTTTCGCTGCAGTACTCTGTTGCCTTGGTGTCTCACTCTCAGCCTGACTCTTACTCCTGTGCCACTGAGATGTTGCTGAGGCTCATGAGGATGTGGGCGGTACCACTGCACTGCTGGGGACAGGGCTACTTTGTGTTCCAGAGAAAATGTCTCCCTCTTGTTCACATTCCACAGCGATCATATCTTCTACTTCTTCATCACCACCAACAGCAATGGGTGCAGTTTTACTGTTTTGGCCTTTAAGGTGTTCCTCCCACTGGATCAAGTGGTGTGTTTTCAGATGGGTTGTTTGGCTTCCGGTACCATAGTTTGTACCAAGCTTATCCCGACTAACACCTTGTTTACAAATGGAGCATATAGCAACGTTCTCCTCCTTACTGCTAACCAAAAAGAAGTCCCAAACTGGGGAGGTGAACTTTCTGGAGCTGCTGGAGGTGCCACTTGCAATGCCGGATGAACTGGAGGGTGGGCGTGGAATTTGACTCTCTGCACTACCACTACCTACTTCTACTGAGGTGGTTGTGCTGGATGTAGGTCGCTGCCGGGCCTTTGCAAATACAAATATGGAAGCTGGAGGTGGTGTTGGTGTTACCTGTGTTGGTGGTATCCGTGCCACATCCCTCACAGCAATTTGGGATGGGGTAATGTCTGTCTCCACTGGGGTGGGACTGATGTCCATGATGATGACTGGCTCGTCATCATCCTCCTCTGAGTCTTCTACATCTACCTCCATAACTCTGAGGCTTTCTGGAACCTT
This sequence comes from Calotriton arnoldi, assembly GCA_963921515.1. Taxonomy (NCBI): domain Eukaryota; kingdom Metazoa; phylum Chordata; class Amphibia; order Caudata; family Salamandridae; genus Calotriton; species Calotriton arnoldi. The sequence goes on from CAWUFW010002629.1 coordinate 275,825, forward strand.
CCTTTTCCCTAGCCTTGTCTCGTGGCGTCTCTCACTCTCAGACTGAGGTGGTGGCTTCCAAGTGGCTTCTAGATCATCAGAAGGGGGGCTTGCAGAAGAACTCAATGGACTAACCGCCCTTTTTCTTGCTGGGGATCTGGAAGACAATGGATCTTCTGAAAGAGTGGCTTGTTCTTCTTCCTCTGCAGGAAGCTCGATTTCCTGAACTGCCCCTACTTCGGGAGGAACAACTACTATTGTGGGCGGTGGTTGCGGCTGTTGTTGTCCACTTATCTGAGTTTCCTGCGTTGATTGGGTACTACTTTGCGATAACGATAAGTCAATTTCAACATCGCTGCTCGTTGGCGTTGTCGTGATGAGACTGGCTGCCTCTGCGACAGACATGGGCTTGGGCATAGGTTGGTGAGGTGGGTCCACTGATGCGGGGGTGCTGCTCCCAGCTTGATTCCCAGACACCGCTGCAGCAGGCGCAATTTTTGGTTTCCCAAAAAAGATCTTGGTCAGCACACCAGAAGTGGTGTTAAGTGGCACTTCCTTCTTCTTCTCACTGGCAACTTTCTTGGTACTGGAGGACCTGGTACCTTTCTTTGGGGCCATCTTCTTCAGTTGTCAGCAGCACACAGTGGCACAAGTTGAAGAGATATCTGTGGTCACACGTCACGTGACGTCGTGCGCAGCAGGACTTCTGTCTGTACAATGGGTGATGACGCCTCCTCCTCTTTTGTGCACCTACATGCAAAGAAGCAAGAAGAACATCAGTGAAACGTGGCATTTATTTTTGTGGTTAAATTTACTACTGTACAAACAAACAAATATAAAATATAATTTAGTGTGTGGTCACACTTGTTAGTGTTATTATTAATATTCATAAATTGTATTAACTCAATTATTAAAAAACATAACAACAGTGTAGCCATTTGTGAGACTTTGACAACAAGGGCTTTCATGGTGCACTGTGTACACTCAGGAAGGATAGGAAAGAAGAAGAGCAAAAACAAAAATACAAATGTAATCGAACCTTTTTGGCATTGTGATTTGTGAATGTGATTGTGCATCACGTGGGATGCAGCATCATTCAGGAAGCTGCAGCTGGCAATGGAAGCAGTAAGCCAAGAGGAACAAAGGAAAGACATGCAGGCCTATGGCAAAAGCAGCACACTAACTACCACCACAAAATGGCCACCAGCCACATGGTCACTCACACAACAACAAGCAGGAGGCCTGTAAAACAATGGACTCAAGCAGGCCTATATGGCCAGACAAAGGAGGCATGCTAAACAACGCAGCTTTAATGCAACAATGCAAAAACAAAAAACCACAGGGCTAAAAAGGTTTGCAAGTTACACAACAACCACATCACACACATCCAACAAAGGCATTTATTTAACACACATGTAAAAAGTGAAATACCCCCAAAAAACACATTTCGCAATTCAATCCAATGCCATCCATGCCCTAAATGATGTTTAAATTCAACAGAAACAGTTGTTTCATGCACACATGAGTAGCTCTGGGCCTACTGGCTGAAAAAGGCCTATTGGCAGACTAGGCCACATAGTGAATCAATTCAAATCAATAATATTGCAAATGTATTAGAAAATGTAGTGAACTGTCCTGCATTTTTTTGCTGGGTAAAAAGAAAAAAATTGCATGCAAAACAACAACAAGGGCAAGACATGGCCACCACAAAGAAAGCTTGCAGGCCTATGGCAAAAGCACACTGGCTGCCTGTTCAAAATGGCTGCTAGCCACATGGATAGGCCACCACAACAACAAGAAAGGGAAGACAGACAATGCTAGACAATGCAGGCCTTTGGCAAAGCACACTGGCTGGCTTCACAAAATGGCCACCAGCCACATGGCCAGGCCACCACAACAGCAAGAAAGGGAAGATAGACAATGCAGGCCTATGGCAAAGCACACTGGCTGGCTTCACAAAAAATTACATACAAAGAAACAGCTAGGCCCCTACTGAAACTACAGGCCACCCACCACAATACATTTAAAAAAAACAATGAAAAGTACAAAACAATGTAGGTGCAATGCCGCAATCAAACAAACAACATCAATTTTCCAACTTACTTGTGAAATCTCAAATCCAAAAGTCCTCAAATCCAATGATATATGATGCAGCAGACAAAATAAGGGATCCTTCCAGCTCCAAATCCAAATGAAAAGTGAAAAGGAGATGAACAAAGCACTGGGAGGAGCCTGCTGGACAGGAACAGGAAGTTGGAGACACTGGGGCACTTCCTTCCTCTTCAAAAAATAAGTAAAAAAAAGAAAAAGGACTCCTTGCACAAAGAAGTACAGCCAAATGTCTATCTGAGGAGTTTTTTCTCATCCAAATCATCCAAATCATTTCGAGAAGGTTTTATGCTGCTCGAGAGATATTCTTCTCCAGCTTGCAAATTCTGCGTGTTCGGCATCGCTATCTTCACGAAACTTCAGCCGGAAGTCCGATAGCGTGTCTGAATGACGTGTTCGCGATCGCAGACACTCGCGGGACCGTGCAGCCGGCTACCAAATCTCGTGGCGCACGCGAACGGATAGAAAATCTCGCCGGCGAACGCAGGCATCCCGGTAAGTCGCTCCCGTGCGCACGAAAACGCATTTTGAACGCGCGAACAAAAAAAAACCTCCGCTCCGTTGCAGAGCGCGGACTTTTCGGTAACTCCGTGTTCTACGCAGAACGCGGACTTACCAAAAATCCACAAACTCCACAAGCGGAGCGGAGTTTTCCGCCCAGGGTTACCTCAAACCCAGCAAAGTGCCAACTATGGTTCAGATGAAAACAGGGTGGAAGTGTGACTACTTGAAGGTGACTACAATGGTACTGGATATGTTGAAGGGTCTCGGAGATTGATGGGGGTTAAGAAACAGCTGCATTGGTTTAAAGACTTTGATAGCTTCTTTCTTTTTCTCGTTCATCATTATTACTTTTCAAATCTGTTTATTGGGCGCTAATGTTTGATTCATTTGTCATAGCTCAGATTGTGCATTTACTTTATTATTATTTTGTTTTGTGTCTAAGTTTTGTTTTTGTGTCGAGCTCTTTCCAGATTTATTTCCCGCTGGAATGTTGAAAGTTGCCTGGTGTTTTTGTGTCTGTTTTTTCATTCTTCTCAGTATTGTTTGTTTTTCTTGAGCCCTGTAAGGGTCATGAGACATTTAGACCACCTTGAACGAGTTCCAAGGGTACATTGTTTGTATTTCCTGCACTGCTTCTATAGTACGCAGCCTCTGGGCCTACAGCTACAGACAATCGTGCGGGCCTTGAGTCAGACAATCCAAGGGAGTCACTGCACCCCAGGAATGGCTAAGCTGTCTGAAGACCATCTCATCTTCTGCGATGCAGTATAGTTACATATCGGAAACGGCTAAAGACATCAACAGAGGTGGATACGATGTCATGAAGTGCAAAATACCTTAGTTTTGGCACCACAATATTCTCGTGACATTGTGGGTTTTTTATTTATAGTTAGGACCTGAAGAGCTGTTTGTGCTTTGGAACTGGATTGCATGCTGCAGCTTGTGAATAGCATCTGGTTACATACTGCTTAAATGCTCAGAGAGTGACAGACATTTATTGACAAAAGCACAGGCCATATGTTTCAAAATTCAGATGTTGAAACCTGGTTTTCAAACTTGTACACAGAAATTATATTGTCATGTTAAAAAAACAATGTAACTCAGAAAAAAACATCAGAACATATACCGTGGACGTCCCTGATTGACATAACCTATCTACTGGAGGGATAATATGATTGATTGATTGCAATTATTTAAAGAACATGTCAGTCAGATTGGTTCTCAATAAAAGATATGGGGCCTGATTTTGATGTCGGGCGGAAAGCCACCGACCAACGGTCGGAGGCTTTCCGCCCGACATGGTTGGTTTAAAGTCCGACCGCCATCATAGGATGTCAGCGGTCAGAGTTTAAACCTGCGGGGAAATTCCGACGTGGTTCTGACAGGCTCAAGGAGGCCGTCGGCCCGTTGAAAAGTCTGCATAATCCCTTAATGATGGCGGCTCCGCCGTCAGGATTATGATGTCGGTTTCCGACAGCCATTCCATGTCGGCCTTTCCAACATGGAGAGGCTGTCAGAAAGTGACATTGGGGGCCCCTAGCAGGGCCCCCTTCTCCCTGTCCCTCCGCATTTGTGCCCTAAACAACCCACATCGTAATAGTGCGGTCGGAACCGCTGAGCTAAGGTCATGCGGTTCCTTTCCGCAACGGAGTCGGGAGGACAAAAGTCCGCTCGACATCGTAGTAAGGCCCAATATTGTCCCAGCCGGGCATGATTTCTCAAAGCATTTCTGTGCACTTTCCTTGGCAACAATTTGAGCTATGCTTGTGTGTGATTAATTTTGTAAACTTAGTTGCACAAAATAGCTTTTACAGGTAGCAATCTAAATAAAAGACGCCACTTCCATATATTAGTCCCAATTTGAGATTCTGGGTATGATTGAGTGAAGGAGTGCATATTTTATTTGTTTACTAAAATAAACAATACAGACATCTCAGAATGATCTCACATATTTGTGGGAAGTTCTCCTCCGGGACAGGATGGCACACACAAGGGTGAGGGCGGGAGAAGGAAGGCCCAAAAATTGCATAGCCACAAAATATCCTCAGGAGAACCCTAGGATTTCAAAAGGCAGACACTCTACTACCAAGCCTGTCTCTTATGGTGTCTGACCAACAGAGATCAAATACTGTGCAAATTGGGATTCCAAAATGAGAAGGCAACATTTTGGTTATAATAAACATAGATTTTCATACAGCTTCATTATTATCATCATAAACTTCATTTCAATCACAGAGATCATAAAAGTACACCACAAATAGATATTTCACAGTACATCACAAATAGCTATTTCACATAAAAATACAGCTTCTTTATTTATAGAAGTTATGGGTTACACATAAAGGATGTTGCAAAAACTGATCTAACTAGGCCTCAACCAGAGGACTAAATGCTGCCTGGAAAACACCTTTCAAGGAATCTCCTCCTCTCCTGTCCAGGCCCCTTGCCTTCTACACCATCCACTGTACGTGCAAAATAGGCGGCTGACAAATCTGTAAGAAGGAGAATGCACTCTACATCCTGGGGGTGGAAGAAAAGCCCACTCTCTGAATGAAGTCATCCCCTAATTGGAGATCTAGGGACCCGGGGAAGGATCAGTACTTGTATTAAGATTGCTATCACTAAATTAAGTTCAATTTATAAGAAGGTGGACTAATTATGACTTCTCCAATGACGTGTATGCTCTTAGCTTAGAGCACCCTTGTGATGTGCAGACCAGACATTGGTTCTCGTTTATTGTATGTTTGACTAACAGGTGTTCTGTGGCACAGCAGGTTTAGTAAGGAGCCTATAAGCCTCCCATTGCTCTTTGAATTTTACCCAAGGCCTATTCCTGCAGTCAGTACGTTAATTACGTGAGGGTCACTTTAAAGACACTGTGCATGAGCAACATATGTATTAAAGGCTGTGTGAGTGTGTGCACTCATAGAAAGAAGAATAAGAATGCTTCTTTATGCGTATGCCAAATATACCTGCAACCCCCGGTAATGGCATTTACTGAGGGCTTGATTAGGAGTAGAACCTGAGCTTTCGAAAAAATCTGACACAAATGTCTTCTGAATTTTTCTGATGTGATAATTACCCCATATTCCAAGTTTTTGGGGAATAACATGTGGATTTTGGTGCTTGCCAAATCAAAATTCACACGTCCCAGTAAATACTAGGAGGCACATTTACTAATCTTTAATGCAACGCAGGGCAGCAAGAAAAGTTGCTGTGCTGCATTGCATGAAGGGGAGAGAGCAGAAATGCTCCATATTTATAATCATATGGGGCATTTCTGCACTCTCCTTCTGCTGGTGCACTTTGTGCTGTCTAACACCAATGCAGGCACTCTCGCACTATAGCGCAATGGTGTCTGCGTTATAGGCAAGATTGTTGTTGTGCAGCTGCTCACAAACAATTCTTAGTGGCCTATTTCTTTTTCTATGTGTGCTGCAGAATGCAACACACATAGAAAGAGGAATTAAGAAGGACAAATAAATATATTTCCCCTTGTTACACATCTGTCAGGTAAGCACACCATTTTGTCACAAACCTAAGTTTACAAGTCTTTGTAAATCTGAGTTTGAGTCAAAATATATGGGTGGATGCATGGGAACTCCCATGTAACTCCTACCTGATGTAAAGTAACACAAGGAAGCCCCCTGCCCTGCATTGCATTACTTTGTATTTACTAAACCACACAAAGCCATAGGAAGTGGCTTTCCGTGGCTTAATAAATCCCAGATAAGGACTTGAATTGTATTGCAACGACTTGCTTCACGCATGGACAACACAAGGTCTTAGTGAATCTGCCCTGGGCATTTTCTCCTTGTTAAATACTGGCAGGTTTGGCCTGCTGAAATTTAACAAATGGTACAATCTTTATTGTATCTGGAAATTACTGGGTGCAATAAGCATCGCACCACTTGTAATTCCATTCCATGCATAAAATATGTTTGAAAAGGATTGCAATTTATCAAGCCACTTCTAATTAAGCCAGTGGTGTGCTAAATAGCTCACTCTATTCCACATAACGTATAGTCAAGACCTTAGCAGCCAGACTGGCATGAGCAAGAACTGTGAATCTTTAACCCTCCAGGTCTCACAAGTTGTAACAACTAAGCAAGTTGAATATCTACTATCCCTAATCAAAGGATAATTAGTGCGCAGACGGGCCCTTTTGGACATAGCAATAGGTGCCTATCCAGGTTTGGTGATACAGATACTTGCTTGGGCGAGTTGGAGCCCGAAAGAGAAATGTTAGTAACACTCACCCTACATTGAAAGGTTGTTAAGGACTCCCTTATTTGTGGCTTAAGCCAGCTGGAGATGCTTACTCCAAAGGCTGCATATAGACTGAATGTCCCAGTAGCATTCTTGAGGTGTACTAAGGAGAAGAGAAAAAGTGGTGAAGGCTCCCCAAGCTTACTTGCTATCTGTCCTATCGCAATACCTTCCCAATGTAGTGGAAACCCTAACAGTGTGTAAAGGAAGACGTTTATATGGATGACGTCTGATTGTATGCAGTATGTGTCCAGGAAATCCTTACTCTCTGCAAAAGACTGTTGGAAATGTGCCCTTTCTGCAGGGCCACCATTGCCCATTATGTCTACCTTATCACTATCACACATATCTTGGATTAGAATTCGGTTCTCAAATTTGAAATGTTACTAATAACAACGTTATGCTATTTATGTGTGACTAGAGGAGCAGTCCCCCACTGGCATCTGACCATGCTATAAAGTAACCACCCAAGATGGAATGCATGATTGAGTGAATGTGTTTTTTGTCTCCACAGAACCACAGTCTCAAGTGTGCAGCGTATTTTGGTTTGCAGTGTCACTTTACAGACCACGTGTGCTGACTTTATATCACTATGTCAACTTTGTCAATCAATACTTACTATGATGTTATTCCCTAGGTGGTTATCTCCTTGTAGGTAAGGTAGGAGGAAGTTCTTGTTTCATCTGCATGTAGAGGTGCTACTCTAATTAGGAGGGATCTTTTATCTCTACCTTTATTAGCCCGGATGAATGACAGAGACCATAAATTAGGCTAGTTTATGGGCAGAAACATATTGGCAGGAAATAGATGTGAGGGTCATAGTGCCCAAAAGCATTCCCCGTAGCAGAAAAATAAATGGGAGAGTCATAGTACCCAGAGGGATTGGATGGCCAAAATACATGATGGACACACTCATTCAGTTCTTTTTGCAATCCGCATGGACAGAATAGTGATGGAGGAGCACAATGTTTAGCTCCATTGGTCAGTGATTAATGGTTACTTAGGTAGTAACCACATATCTCACTTAAGAGATATGGCATATTTCATTCCACAAAGGGCCATGATGCTTGCCATTCACATACCTTGGGAAAGAACTGTGACTCCACTCTCCCTACTTTGTTAACTCCATACCATAATCTACCTCTGAGCTCTAGTGCACGCATATCTTACTGGAAATCGTATACGTATATTTATACCGCTACTACGAATTTCCACTCACTTTTTTATGTGACTCGCGCAAATACTTCCACATCGCTCACATAGCCTACTGTCTGTAGTACACTTCCTTTCATACTGTTACTATGTACTGTTACTTTTTATGCAACTGATGTAAGTGCTGCTATATCATTCACATATCCTGCTGTCTATCGTATACCTCTTCTTACAATTTTACTATGCATTGTTATTTGCTTTTTATGTAAGTCAGGAAATTGCTGCTGTGCTAATCTTGTAAAGCACTATGATGCCTTCGGGCCGAGTTCTCACTACACAAAACTCGATAAATAAATAAAAATAAATAAAATAGATCTTACCAGTGTCAGAATGACAACATTCAATATTATGCCACTGCCATTCCCTCTTATGTCTGTTGTACCTACCATCGGATATTAGAATGACAAAATGTCAATTGAAGCATTCTACAAAACACTGTACAACAAGACAGTGTCTCATTAAACACATGACTAATTCATTCGTATCTACTCTTTCCTTGATTTTGCATTATGGATTGTGGTTGTGACCGCGAATGACTCAAGATACAGATCTGGATTGTTGGCGCCTCTGTCAAAATAGACATCAGAGCAGTATTCTTTGAGAAAGTAACATGATAAAAATGGATGCTCTTTAAATATTTTGGGCTGTGTCGGCAGCCGTAGAATGAATGGGGGCCAAGAATTGATTGGTAAGGGATTTTATTTGTATCAAAAATTACAAGGTGGAATTCTCTTTACATATCTAGGTGTATTTGATACATAGCTTCCTCAGATCTTTCAGGAACAACACAATGTTAGTCAATTCCTGGATCCCTTTCAAGTCCTGTATATGATCCACAAGTTCAGCAAACAATATTTGTTTCCCTAAAGACAAGAGGCCAGGAAGCATACGTTAGGAGTATTTTAGACATTGAGGGGTATATTTATGAGAGCCTTGCATCACTTTTGCACCACACAAAGTGGTACATGTGTGACACAAGGCTCGGTGTCAGATTTATGTAGCCACAAAAAGTCACATTGTGTGGCTTTAAGTGGCCTCATAGATCTTGAGTAAGGCAACACAGTGGAAATTGCTGCGTCACCTTACTCTGCACAAGGGAGGCATTCCAGGGCGTTGCAGTGGGTGTTCCCACACAACTTTCATGGGTTTTGATGCATTCCCAGATTTACAAGGACTTGTAAACCTGTAAAATGAGTCAAAATCTTACGCCTCCCCATGGCAGGCATAACGAGGAGAAATATCTTAATTTCTCCTTGTTGCTTCCTCTTTCTAAGTGTGCTGCATTCTGCAGCACACATAGAAAGAGGAAATCCATAGAGGCGTTTTTTCCTCTTTCGCATTGAGCAGCACACATAGAAAGAGGAAAACGCCTCTATGGATTGTTTTCGTACAGGAAGGTGCCTCTTCCTGCACTTAAAGAATCCTGCCTACAACACCGGTTACCTTGCACCATGGTGAAAGGGTGCCTGCATTGGCGCTAGGCTGCCGAAATAGCACCAGCCTAGGGGGAAAGGACAGGAATGCAGTTTATTGGATAAATACTGTGCATTCCTGCCCTTTCACTTTGACGTAGGGCAGTGCATCAAGGTGACTTGCTGCGCTGCCCCACGCGAAAACCCCATAAATGAGGCCCTGAGTGCTGAGTAAGGATTTGGTTTTATTTACTGCGGTGCAGAAACATTAGTGACCCATTCAGATGAGTTCCTGAGTGATACATGCAATGTAAGCAAACGGTCTTTGCAGAAACACTGCCTAGGAAAGAAGTGCCTGTGAGCCCACCCTCCAACCTCTAGATTTTGGTCTTTTCACATAATTCGTTTTGAGGTCTATCCTTACCATTCCTCCCTACCCAGTTAAAAACCTGTGACCTTTCATCACTCACACTCGTCTACTTATGCCATCTGCCTACTAGTATTTGCCTGATACACTGAATAGGTCTCAGGATCATGGCAGGAGTGAAGACAGACCCCAGATCTTCATTGAGGCTTGGTTCAAACACTTGATAGTGAGCAGTGGATGGCAGCTGGTTTCAGAGAATGTGGCAGTGGCTTGACAGTTACCCTTTGACAAATCACTTCCACAATCTTGGGAGGAGCCTTTGGTCAGAGAACAACAGAACGTGGCAGTCCAAAGGTAATATTGTAGAGATTCTACAGCCCTGTTAATCACTAGGCATGCATTCTCAATCATGGGGTAATGCAGCGCCTAAGGCAATTGTTCCTGATGTTATATACACCACATGCCATCTAGTCCAGGTTGCAACAACATGGCTCACAAGACCACCAAAAAGGTACCTCTCTGTAAATATTCTTTAAGGGCAAAGACGGCTGCCATAGCAATCTGGAGCCGAGATGGCAACTGTGACAGAATTTGTTGCTTCAGAAGAGCAATCCTAAAAAGAAGAGTTATTCTTTCTTTGTTGTGGAGATGGGCACCTTGGTTATAGCTTCCACTTCGCCTACTGGTGATTCAATTACAACACCTGTGGTGTACCTTAAATATTTGACTTCACTTAAAGATAAAAAGCTTTCGTTTGGGTATGTGTGTAAACCTGTCTCTGATACAGTGTGAAATATTCTCGTAATTATTTTAGATTATTTGTGCAGTCAGCACAGAAGATGCCAATATCATCTAAATAGATGCCCACCACTATTTTATGCAGAGTTAATTCATGATCTAGAGACACTGGAAACTTGCTGGGGCAATATGTAGTGCCAAGGGTAGAATCATAAATTATATAACTCAGATAGGCTGTACAATGCATATTTGTCTTGATCTTAAGGGATCTGACAATAGTTTTTCTTGAGGCCTATGATGGACAGATAACAGCAAGTTCCCAAATGCTCCACTGTCACATCTAACTGGGGCATTTGCTTCCATCTGGCTTGGTGTCAGGTAATTAAAGAGTGTCAGCTGGGTCAGTTATACCAGTATTAGGCATTTTCTCCATCTCATTTGATGAATGTCAGGTTATCAAGGTCACCACCATTGTATAACAAATATATTGACTCCAGAATATTGACTACCTCTATATAGCCAAGGTAAATATATGTAGTTAAGTATAGATTTACTATTTTTAACTCCATGTTAGCATATGTTAAAGATCTTCACTAACCTTCCGATCCCTGTCCCCATCAGAATATATCATGAGGTGGACTCTCTACTAGTTGCTCTTATCTGGGAAAAGGGCAGAAGAAGGTTGATGTTATCCAAATTGAAGCTTTCTCCCACAGAGGGTGGCATCGGTGCACCAGCCTTCTCCCACTATTTTTTTTTTACCAGGGCCACCAATGGACAATGTATTGGTTAGCAGGCCACAATCAATCAGAGACAGGTTTCACACGTATACATATACAAGAGGGAAGTCTTCTTGGCATCTTATTCCCAGTCACAATATGCCGAGGATCTCAATCTCTTCTCTTAAAAACAATGACTGGTTGTCTGACGCACGGATAGGCACAATAAAATCAGGCCCCTATTCACCAGCTCTTGCTCTCATGGAACTACCAATAGGACGCAGTATACTTACATCCAGAACGTTATCTTTATGAGGTGAGATTGGAATTTCATACTGGTGGATTTGTTTATGGACAAGGCCCTACTGAGCTTTCAAGAAAAATATGGTCTATATACTGGCCTCTTTTTGTTATATGGCAATATCAGATGCTCCTTCACTATTCACTGAGATATACAGGGCCAGGTACCCGACACCAGCCCTCCCCTCTACACACTGCATACCATAGGACACAGCAGACGCTCGGTTAAATGGCTTTATAAGTCGTTCCAACATGACTCACTCACTACTGTGGCACAGTTTAGAAATAAATAAGAAGACTCCCTGAGGCAACCTTTCATTGGCTCTGAATGGTTGAAAACCCCTGTAAGTTCTTTAGGAACGCCCCTTGTAAATGTATTCAGTTTCATGTGTTATATTAGGCATACCTAACCCCCACAGGTAGCATCTCATATGTCCAACATAGACAGACATGTGCCCCCATTGTCAAGCAACTCTAGCTGATATGTTCCACATGTTCTAGGCATGCCCGGCACTAAAGGCATTCTGGGGTGCAGTATTATCTGATATCACTTCAGCTACAGAATGAACAGATATCTCCTCTGCTCCCCACTGCCTCATGGGTTTATTTCTTAGATATAAAATCAAGAAGGCCATGACGAGATTTATTGATCTCTCATTGCTTCCAGCTAAAAGAGCTGTAGTGATGAGGTGGAAGTCTCCTGTATCACCTCCAGTTACAATCTGGAAAGAAGAGGTCCTTAAGTGGCACAGGCGGCGAGCATGACCCACTTCAGGAAGGAAGACACAAAGCCGGAAACTGTCCTCTAGCACTATACTGGGATATAGTTCTCAGTGATTTTGCAGAGCATGCCAAAAAGATATTCAGCCACCTTAGATTCTTCATCACCTTGCCATATGGAAGACAAGGACACCCCCTGTGACCCAATTCTCCCTCCTCACTGAAAGATAGATAGTATATATCCTAGCATTTGGGCTCCTTCTTTATCCACTCGCAGTGTCCCAAAAAAAACCAACTAATATCTACTCTTGATGACTCTGAACCCATAAAAACGTATCCCTGCCGGAGCAGAATGCAATTTTCTTTCTTTCCTGTGGTGAGAACCTAACGGGTGTGTGGGTACGGTGTTTGTAACTTCTCTTATGTTAAGCATAATTTATACATTTTGAATTGCCTTAGACTCTTGTTCAAGAGTTCCTTATTACTACCACACAAGGCAGGACAAGTCTTCTACTAGGGTATTCCCTGAAGTCTTTGAAGTCAAAATGCAATGTCCATCTAAATGACATGCCTTTGTGAATGTTTATCCGCATTCGCTACTGTGTATTATAGGAACAAGCTGTGTGGAACAGAACAAAATGCTAATAAAAATGTAATAAAAAAAAAGATATGTTAAAGACACACACACACACATATATACACACACACACATTGTTCAGTTATGAATAGTAAGCCTATACTCATCTATATACACTTTCCTTAACAAAATAGTAGTAATCAATATTCTAAAGTTGCTATGTTTGAAAAACTTGATATTCTGGTAGGACACTATCTCTTCTTGGATGGCATTCCTACACGCCTACTCTCAGGGCCTGTAATCAGGAGTCACCCTTTCTGACTCTTCTAGATTAGTTTTGCCCTCATCAGACAGCAGAGTCAAATATCTGTGAGGGATCTCCTGCCTCAAGACCTCTCCCACACTTACCCCTGTTTAGTGTCAATACATGTAGAGGGCCAGGCTCATCCTGTCCCCTTGTGATGCCATCTGAGTTCCTGTCCACTTCTGTCATATTCCAAAATAAGCGCCTCGTGATTACTCCTCTCAGCCTTCCTGCTCCATGCAAATATCTCTATTGTCTCCTGGCTGTCAATCTCTTCATGCCTCTCAAGACCTAATCATTGTCAAGAGGGGAGCACATCAGGATTTCATTATTTACTGCTAAATCATGCAGCACAAGGTATGATTTCACCATGTTACCTTTCTAATCTATTTATCAAAAACAACCTCCTCCATATAACAATTTTTTTATATGTACTTAAAAATAAATATTGAATGACTGTCCTAGCTGTATCCAGGTCTACATTCTGGAAAATTAAATTGAAAGAACATAGAGACTTCTTCATAGGAAAAAGCTACATTTATGTATATGGTGAAAATAGCTGTTCAGTATAGAGATATACTTTTTTAGTTAAACACTGAGGCTTCTGCTCCATGAAGCCTACTTAGAGGTGACTTATGTAAAGTAGCAAAGTAGGGTTTTCTACCTGCCAACATACTTTTCGCTGACATATTTTCTGCAGGACTTTAAGGTGCAGCCATGGTGGACGTGGTGCCATGATTTCCAATCACACATGTAAATGTACAATGCAGCTTAAATGAAGCATTTACTTTTACACCACTAGTATACTTTGTGTGCCAACTTACTGTGGTACTCGTATAAGTAAAATATGTTTATTGAATATAGTGAATTTTACCTCAATTTAGGGTAAGAGCACATGCACTGTGCAACTGAATGGCAGCCTCGCAGTGCTCAGAGACCAAATGCAAGCAAAACTAGTTAAAGCAAAGTGAAAAATGTGGTGAAAGCACACAAAAAGATATTGTTTCATATTGTATGCCTATTTGTCTTTTCTTTAATTAGAAAGAGAATTTTGGACACTTTGGTATGCCAGCATTTGTTTTGTAGAGGAAGGTAATACAATAAGCGGCTTATGTCCAAGTCCCTAAGTTTTCTGCGTTTCTTTCCATATGAATGTTTTTTGGTGGGCTTGCTCCACATTAACTCTCGCTCACCCCTAATGTATACATTCTTTCCTTTAGCTGTCTCACATATTCCAAAAGAGATTGCTCAGAGTCATGTTGTTTCTCCCAAAGCTTCCATTCCATAGCTAAGAGGTATGTAGATGTCTAACAATCATAACTTCAAAGCGGGAGAAACCTGTGGTACTTGGAAGTTTGGCACAAACATCATTAGAGGTGACATCTTCCCCTGTCCTTTCCACTTTGCTATGTGTTTTTTTCAGTGAGGATTTTATTGTTCTATTGTAATGCTTGACTAACCCATCAATTTGGTGGTGGTATGTGGCAATAGTTATTTGCTGAATGCATAGATGTTTGACTACCTGATTCAATACCCATTTCATGAACTGGGGTCTTTAGTTGGTTAGTATCTTCTTGCCGAATTCTACCCTGCCTGGAAAACACACTGAACTGTATTTGTAATTTTTTTTTTTATATTCTTTTTATTTGCCAAAACAAAAACAGCACAGTACAAGCAATTGTCAGTTGACCAAAATCAAGCACAATATAGTCATAGTGAATCCACCACATAGTTATCAAGGTGTGTACAATCCTTTTCCCATTTAACCTTCGTCATTTAGAAAGTCTTGCAACCCACCTGCCCGCCGATTAAGTTCAGTTGTAGGGGACAGGCATATCCCACCTCTGTGCACATTCCTTTTAGACCACTTTCGATCCCATTTTTTCGGGCATTCTCTATATTTGAACACATCCCTCTCTGCGACTATCGCCCTATCCATGTCCCCCATCCATCCCCTTAGTGAAGGTGGATCCCCAACTCCCCATTTTTGTGCGATGTTACGTTTCGCCAAGGCCCACCCCAGTGAAACCCATGATTGTTCAGTTTGAGTTAAGTCTGTTGCCTCCCATATGTTCAATAGGCAGGGTTTCGGGGAGGGGTGCAACTCCTTCCCACCCACAGGGCCGTTTCTAGGTGTTTTGCCGCCCTAGGCGAGAATTGAAAAATGCCGCCCCCTCCCTTTTACTACCATCACTCTCTCCCCCTGTCATCCAGGCTAGAGAGGCACACCCTCTACTGCCGAACCCTTTTATGTTACTCTCATTTACTATCAGGAAACACAATCACAACAGTCAGTCCTGCAAACGACCTCAACGAAAGGCCCAGGCCAGACCGTTACGGTAGCCATACACTCACAGAACTATGTACACGGATGCCCAATAGAGCCTTGTGTTTAAATACCACCGAGGCGTCAAGTAGAGGCGCAACTAGAGCCAAATTTCGGGGGGGGGGGGGGGGCTAAGAAAAAATTTCGGGGGGGGCTAATTCTTCAAGCAATAGGCAGAGTGGAGCTGCAGGGGCTCTAAGAAGGGGTGAAAAACAACAAAGCCTAATTAACAAGCAAATGGTCTTTTAAAGACCTGTGAAGTACTCGGGTGCGGCTGTGTGTGTGCCCGGAAGCTGTCTCAGCCCGGCTGCCACACACGACGGGGGGGAGGGGCTGAAGCCCTTTGAGCCCAATGGGCGTTGCGCGCCTGGCGTCAAGTGCACCTTGTTTTCAAAACCAGAAACAACAAAAATAGTAACTTGCACCATCTTCCAAGGCCAGACCTAGTGGTTTTGCCAACGCTTGTTTTTTTCACTGAGGCACCTGAAAAAGTCATCATCTACCATTATATCCATTTAATAGAGGCTGATCACAACAATTAAAAGATTTCCACGTCAGGGAGATTATAGTTCATGATGCTCAAAGCTGCGCTAATCAGAGACTATGGCAAGACGTTAATAAAGTTTGGTGTACAACACAGAATGAACTGCTTCTTGGCGCTGTGAATAGAAGTTATTGACAAGCTCGTGCATGGTACCGCTATGAGAGTAATCCTGACCAGAATTTGAGCCGGTGCAAGGCAGAATGCACACTTCACCATAGTTGACAAGTGGTTCCATGTTGTGGAACACCTTCAACCAATCCCGGGTTTGCGGCCACCTATGCATTGCATTCTGGGATTTGTAGTCTTACTTTTAACAGGGTAAGCACTGGCTCAAAAATCCCAGCGTGGACATTGACGTTGGCCTAAACAGTCACTACCGGATGACGGTATTGGGCATGACACTAGGCTAGTGGTCAGTTCTTTTTTTTTACGGAGTTTTATATAGCGCGATCTTGACCCGAAAGTATCGGGTATCAGAGCGCTTTACACGAGCACAAGTTGCGTTACATCATGAGGACACATTCATTTTTGTTAGTCACGAACAGCCTATTATTATGACAACAGGCGCAAAGTTCACTGAGCTGCCAATATTTCAGCCCAGAATTCCGAAAGAGAACAATAACCATTTTTAATAGTTCAACTAGGGGCGGTCTAGGGGCTGAACAAAGGGAGGTGTGGGGTGGAAAGACAAAGCAGGTTTTCATTAAACTCCGCAGTGAATTGTTGCAGGACGAGCAACCGTTACATACTTAGTGATATCATATGCCTGTCGATGAGGGAGAGATCCGTGCTAACCGAGACGTCTGACTCGATTGTACACATTCAGGTACGAGGGCAGGAAGAACAAGCACAGTATTCCGAGTGGAAGATGGTAAACTGAGTTCACTTTCACTACAGTACTCTGACTTGCCCCGGCCCTGCAAACCCCATTCTCTCCCCGAACCCAGGAAACTCGTTTACCGCCTCTTAGTCTGAAATTCAGCGGAAATATTCTGGGGCTCGTAGAGTCGCCCGAGTAGTGTATATGCGTGGTCGCCATCTTGAAATGAGTGATTTGTTGCTGTATTTTAAAACAGGTATTACGCCAATTACCTTGTTTTTCCAAGTATGCTAGCGCTAACGTGGGGTATAATGTTCGAGAAATACAATAGTAAGTATTATTCGTCCGGAAGAAAAATGAAATAGAATTAGATTTCAAAATAAAGTGCAGAAAAAGGTGCACTGAGCTACTATTTAATTTGCAGAAGCATTTATAATAACGCTTAGGCAGCTAGTGAAGGCTAATAAGGACTAACAGTGGAACCCCTTCACCCCTACGCGTACTAAATTTGAAACTCTCACATCAGACTATGCAAAGCTAGTCCAAGATGGCCTCGGAGTATACATACCACCTTGCGCGTTTGTCACCATAGAGCTACGCCCCTTTACCCTGATGTAGGGCAACTCAGTTTGCCGTTGCTAAGCTACGGAAGCAGCTGGTTAGCGTGTGTGGCTTACGTTTTCTTTTGCACAAATACCCACCTTGTTGTTTCCCTATCAGGGCCGTTTCTACCATTAGGCAAGACTAGGCGGCCACCGAGCTTTACTTTCGTAGGTTCAAATTAAAAAAAAATTCCCCCTTTTGCCGCCCTAGCCCTTTTGCCGCCCTAGGCGGCCGCCTAGTCTTGCCTAATGGTAGAAACGGCCCTGCCCACCCACATCTTCCATACGCTTTGTGACCGCTTTCCAGTATTTTGAAGTAATTGGGCATTCCCATAACATGTGGAAAAAGGTCCCCTCCATATTGCACCAACGAAGTCACAGGCAGTCAACTCTCCTTCCCATCTTTACCAGGACATTTGCTGCTAGATACGTCCGATGCAGAATCTTGATTTGGATCGTTCTCAGCCTCATAGGAATGGCAATTTCCCTAGAGGAGGCCAAGGCATCTCACCAATCATCGTCATCTAATTACCCCACTTCTGTCTCCCATTTTTGTCTGAGTTTTTTCAATGGATCAGGTCGGTTATTTATTAGTTTTTGTATGTTAGAGAGATGGCCTTTTTAGGCATTGGGTCTAACAGCAATCTATCTTCAAGTGGAGAGGATTCCGGGATCTGGCCATCTCTGGGTATTACTGCTTTCAGGGCATGACTAATTTACAAATATATAAAGGTTTCGGATTGTGCCAATTGATATTCTTTTTGAAGGTCGGCAAAAGTAATCAGACCTTTCCTAGTCCACATGTCCTTCACAGCCGAGATGCCAATCAAGTCCCATTAGTCAAACCCTGGGCAGGAACTCAGGCGACCCAACCACTCCGGCTCCCATAGTGGGGTTGCTAGCGTAATATTTTTATCCCAACCCAGTCTCTTGTTGACGGCATGCCACGTTTTCACCGTCCTGGCAGTAGGTCCCGTCAGGCCCAACTATTTGGGGTTTGTGAATAGGGCTCTTCGGTATCACCCCTGTCCCATCAGCCATATGTCAGTGGGGGTGCTTGGCTCATCTTGAGCATTATATACCCATTGGTTAATTACTACAAGTTGCGAAGCCCAGTAGTACCGCTGGAGATCAGGTAATGCAATCCCGCCGTCATACCACCCAGCCGTTAGCTTATGCAATGCAATACGTGGTGCCCGCCCATCCCATAATAGAGAGCGAACCTCATTATCAATGTCTTGAAAGTAGGATTCTGGGATCTTAAAAGGAGTATTTTGTAGTGCATGTAAAAAACGGCCAAGCAGGGTCAATGGCAAACCACGCCAGTGTTTAACATCCATTCGCAGGCGTGCCAGGGGGCTTTGTAGGTTGGCGTCGTGAAATTTGTTAGGATCTGTGGTAATATATATCCCTAGGTAGCGGAACCCTTCCTCCGCAATAGGAATATCATAACCTTTCGGTAATTTGGGTCTTGGGCCCTGTATCAAGAACAGCTGAAATTTAGACCAATTGATCGTGTATCCCGAATGATTACCGAATATGCTAAATATATGCAAGATGCGGTGGATTGAGGATTCGGGGGATGCCATATATAGTAAAATGTCATCTGCATAGAGGGATATTCTGTCCTCATGTTGGTCCATCCATTTTAGTCCCCTTAACAGAGGGTCCCCTCTGACCCACACCGCCAGGGGTTCCAGTACCAGTGCAAAAATCAGCGTTGAGATAGGGCATCCCTGCCTGGTTCCTCTGCACAACCAAAACTTTCGTGATGTGTGGCTATTGACTACGACTTGTGCAATAGGTTCAGTATACAAAAGCTTGATCCAAGGAATACATTTCGGACCAAATCCCACTCTCTCCAACACTACAAAAAGATATGGCCACTCGATAGTATCAAAGGCCATTTCAGCGTCTAATGACAACAGGGCTACCTCTTCTTGCATTGTACTTTTCCGACCAAGGGCGCCATGTAGGCGCCGTAGATTTGCGGCCGTATTGCGGCCGGGCATGAAGCTCCGCTTGATCTGGGTGCACTAAGGGCCCGATTCACAGAACTAACTTAAGACAAAATCCTAAACTTACTACCATTTTGGTATTCACAGAAGGCACTTACTCATTTTGGTACTCACAGAAGGCACTTACTTACTCATTTTGAGTAACTTACTCATTTTGAGTAACTTACTCATTTTGTGTAACTTACTCATTTTGGTATTCACAGAAGGCACTCATCAATGAGTAAGTGCCTTCTGTGAATACCAGAATGAGTAAGTTACACAAAATGAGTAAGTTACTCAAAATGAGTAAGCTACTCAAAATGAGTAAGTAAGTGCCTTCTGTGAATACCAAAATGCGTAAGTGCCTTCTGTGAATACCAAAATGGTAGTACGTTTAGGATTTTGACTTAAGTTAGTTCTGTGAATCGGGCCCAATGTTAGTGAGCAGTGGGAGAAGCCTATTCGCCAACACCTTAGCAAGTATCTTGGCCTCTGCCTTCAAAAGGGATATTGGCCTATATGCCTCACATGTGTTTGCTGGTTTGCCCTGTTTATGTATAACTACGATCGATGCAAGCCTAATCTCGGCCGGCAACAGATCTTTTTCATAACTCTCTAAGTACATTTGTTGCAGGTGGGGTGCTAATTTGGTTGTCGCCAATTTAAAAAGCTCAATCGGAAGACCGTTGGGTCCCATTGCCTTACCCGAGCAGATTTCTCAGATTGCTAACTGCAGTTCTTCTATTGAGAGATCACCTTCAAGGGAGACTCGGTCTTCGGGTGGAACACTGGGCATCTGAATGGTGGGCAAAAAATTATGACAGTCAATGGGAGTTACGGTCGTGCCTGAGGTGTAAATGGTTTCAAAATGAGAAGCAAATGACTCAGCAATCTCTTGTGGTTGGACTATGCCCTCTCCTGCAGGACCCTGAAGTTGGTGGACCCATCTACTCGTCTGCTCTCTTTTTTCCAACCATGCGAGTAGTTTGCCTGTTCTTTCACCGTGTTCGTAAATTCTGTGATATATTGCTTTTTGTCTGGCTCTAGCCATCTCTGTTGCTAATAGTTTATAGTCCAGTCTCTTAGCGTCTAGTGCTCGTTGGGCCGCGTCATCAGTAGTGTGGGTGAGGTTAGCCTCAGCTACCAGGATTTCCCTCTCCAATTGGTCTATTCTCTTTGTGAGTTCCTTTTTATGTCCCACCATTAATGCCAACGCCTGTCCCTTTATCACTGCCCCAAATGCGCCCCAAAGGATCTGGGCTGACGACACTGAGCCCACGTTTTCTTTAAAATACAAATCTATATTTTGCAGCAATTCTGTCTTGATATGTGGGATTCTTAGTGCCCAGGGATTAATTGTGGGGGGTAGTTTGTGGTGGTTGAAGCCCCCCGTGCATCGTAATCAATATTGGAGAGTGGTCCAAGATACCTCTGGCAAGGCAGCGGGCTTCCGAAAAGTCATGTCTGTCAGCTGCGTGTGTAAGCATGTAATCAATCCGAGACTGGGAGTTATGGGCCCCGGAGTGGAACGTGAATTGTGAGGTGGTGGGATTGAGCTGGCGCCAAATGTCTACAAGGCCGAGAGACGAGAGAAAAGCAGCCAGTCTAGACCCCGTGCTGGGATCACTGCGTGGTGGCATCCGGTCTCTCATCCCATTGAGTGCCAAATGAAAATCGCCACCAATCACTAAAGTGCCAATTGGAAGGTCAAGTATGAACCTGCTCAGGTCCTGAAGTGTGGTTTGTTGCAGTGCTGGGAGAACAAGACTGATAATACAGTCAACGGTCTCCCTTCCCATGTTCCAGTGGCAGCTGCAAATCGGCCCTGTTTGTCTACCCGTGTTTCAGTGATCATGTAGGGGCAATTCTTACGGAGCAATATACCCCTCCCTCAGGAACTAGTTGTGAATCCGGCATGTGTCACTAGTCGATAGCCCCATCTATTTAACGCCTTGCATGTGTTGCCCATTAAATGTGTTTCCTGAAGAAGAGCAACATCAGGCATGTGTCTCTTCAGGTATTGGGGGACCACCCTTCTTTTAAGTTTATCCCCCAGGCTGTTCACGTTCCAAGTAAGGAACTTCAAGTCTTTACCTGTCGTATTAGCCATAGTTGTGAGAGGGTAATATAAGTGAGAGCATATAGTAGTGCATGTTGCAGCCATCTTGTCCCCATTCTATGATGGCCATGGTATAGCCCAGATGCGGTGTCTCCCATCATCCAGTATGGGGGCATCCTACCCATCCCCCTATCTACAGCCTTCACCCCAACCGGGATACACATGTGGCTACCATCCATTTTAAGTGGCGGGTCGTTGCAGCGGAGACGAAGTGTGCTCGGTTCCAACTATGTGTTAAGTGACAACTTTCCCCCTGTGCTTTCATAGAACAGTGAACAAAACTAATAACAACCCCTCTCCCCGTCCCCCCATGCCCCCACCCTGCCGCCCTGCTTAACGGAATCCAGAGACCCGCTTCCCCAACTATGCAGAGTGCCCGTCGCCCTCCCATCCCAAGTTGTGGTGCAGTGGCGCAACCATCCCCCCACCTCCCCTTAAATGGTCAACCATTGTACACATAAGTCATCACACAAATAAACGATATACTCATCTACAGTCACGGCGCCGGGAGTCTCACTCAAGTCATGTTGTGGTTAGGTCACCACTAGTTCTTTTTGGGATTAATGCATTGGTCGTTGTCCGCATCATTCATTACACGAACATCACTACACCCCCTTTCTCCCGGCATACATATCTCTGTCCGAAAGTTATTGATCCGGGTGTTAGTTACTCCCGGCACTGGAGTGATCATGGCTTCAGGCACGGTACCAGTCTTTAGGCCACTCAGGATCCATCTGCGACCTGTTGGTCTCTGTCTTCTCATGTTGAGTCTTGCCACAGTTTCTGCTTGGTCCCACGTCGATCCTGTTGCTCCAAACTACCCCTGGGTCCAACCCGCCGCTATCCATCCAGCCAATCTTGGGCCTTCTCCGGGTTGACAAAGAACCAGCTCTTCCCCTCAGCCTCCACACGTAATTTCGCTGGAAACAACATAGCGTATTAGATCCCCTGCTCCCTGAGAGCTTTTTTGACCTCCAGAAAAGAGCGTCTCTGTTTCTGCACCTTGGACGTAAAGTCCGGAAAAAAGGAAATTGTGGCGTTTTCATATTTAAGAGGGGGTGCACTTCGAGCAGTTTGGAGGATAACGTCACGGTCACGAAAGTTGAACACTTGCGAGAATGGGTCGTGGTGGCGCCCCTGGTTTGGGCCTTCCACCCGGTACTCGATGGGCACGCTCAATAGTGAAATATTTTGAGAGGCGCTTGGGTTGTAGGTGGTTCAATACTAAGTCTTCCACGAACAGGTCTGTTGATAGACCTTCCGCCCTTTCTGGCACACCTAGATTGTGGGCGTTATTCCGCATTGAGCGCCCTTCATAATCGTCGAGTTGCTGTGAAAGTAGCTGGGATCGACTTTGTAATTCCTCTACTTGTTTTTTGAGTGTTGACGTGTCAGCCACAAGACACTTGGTGCAATCTTCCACCTCCAGCATTCTACAGTCCATTTTCCGGAGGTCTGCTCTAAGTAAGGCGATATCAGTGGCGACTAAGTCTATACGTTCTTCTAGTGAGGTGCGGACCCCGTTAATCGCCACCATGATATCTTGCAGAGTGGGGGCTCCTGGTCTTTTGGGCTCACTCGGTTATCTTGTTCAATGGTTGTGCCAGATGGACCCCTTCCTGGGATTTGTAACAGGTGTATTTGTCGGTCTTCAGCTGCTGTGAGCCTCGGCCCCCTTTGCTAGTCGCCATTGCCAAGCGGTGCCCACTGATTTAGTATGCAAGGGTACTCTCCGCCGTCTACCGTGGTGTGACCCACGTGGCCTGTCGGTTTTCCCTTAACGTCAAGGCCTGTAAGTTAGTGCCCGCCTCTATGCTTGGTGTCACTGGTACTCGATCTGTTCTCTCCCACTACCCTGCCAGTATGTAGCTCAGTGATAGTGACCCATTAGGGGCTGATCCAGCAGTTACCTCGCTGTTAACACGAGTTTTCACCAGCGAGGCCTGTCAATTAACTGGTGCGTCAGTGCATTCTCCTACCGTTCCGCCACGCACCAGTGGTCTTGCTGCCTCTTTTCATGGTGCTGCGCTGTGTTAATGGGCCGTCTCCTGCAATCCAATTGTCTCCGGGGGCCGCCAGCGCTCGTTAGTGTGAAAGCTGCCCGGGCATGTAGCTACATGCCCGGGCTCTCCTATGCTGTCAGCCCGTTCTCTGTCCCACAAGGGCGGGGCCTCCAGCGTACGCGACGGCAGTGCTGCCGGAGTTGAGTCTGCCACTTACTGTGAGGCTCTCAATCATCAATTCCGAACCAAATTAAAACATTGGAGTTCGGCGCCGCTTACATTCCCCTTACAGTGAGTGATGCTCTGCGTCGGATAATTAGCAGGATAGATTACGGGCCAGGCCGGACGATGCCGGAGCCGCGCTAATGTGCGGCCATTCCTCCCGGCAGTTGGCCATGCCCCCCCTGTATTTGTAATTTTGATGGGTAGAACCTCTGGATATTGGGAGGCACAGTCAATGAGTAGTTAAATATACTTGTGCAGTAGGAATTACGGTCCTACCAAATCAAACCCTACGTGTTGAAAGGATAGGAGGGTAACAGGTAAAAGAAGGAGAGTCAATCTATTAATAGTCCTTTATTTTGCTATATTTAAATAGCATAAAAAGCATGTTAAATACAAGTTTAAATCACATTATATTACAAAACACAGTAAAATATAATATCATATAGTACTAAAATACATTAAAGACATGCATTCATAAAATTACCCTCTAAATTAATGTGAGGAAGGGGAGATGCAAGTGCAAAATATCGACACTATGTTAATAAACAAAGTTTATCCCATTTATTTAAGGGAAGGAGGGTCACTTTTGAATATGTCAGAGGGATAATAATATTTGACATTGGGCCCACATTTAACAGAATTTCCTGAGGTCTGCATATTCTAGACTGTTTAAAAATATTCCATAAGGTATTGCTAATTGGTTTTCTCTACACTCTATGTGGGGATGGGTCAATTGTAGGTCCTGTTGTTGAAAATGAAGAGGAACTAAACATTTTTTTGTCTGAGAGGAGTAAGGCTGGCATAAGAGGTCTAATTGGAAATTTGGACATGCCTCTGATGGATCTGTTTTCCTGAGAAGTGTTTTGACTACATGTATATGAGTAGGGTCTAAAGTTCCAACTATGTTTCCATGTAGTGCCTTTCTTGGGTCCGCAATGGCTGGCAGTTATAATTTCCTGATCTGTGCATATGGATCAACATAGGGCTTCTCACTATGTTTTTTCCTAAGGATTTTCTTGGTCTTTGGGAATGAAAAGTTCGACTCATCTCTTTGGAAAGGGTCTTTGTCCCATCATCGGAGAGGTAAATGTTCCTGGATGCATTGAAGGAATTGCGGCCTATTCATACCAAGTGTGAAATCTTCAGGTAAGGAGGATATGGCACCAACCTGGCCACTTCTTTATTATGTTTTAACAGAATTTAAAGCTTTAGAATTATGTTTGAATTTCCCACGCATACAGGTGATCCAGATAACTGTTGCCCTTTCATACTTCTGTGGCTTGCTCTGATACAAGTAAAGTGACATCCTGTGTCAATGAGGGCTTCTATATTGGGATAATTAATAGGCAAAGTCTTTTTGAGGGCAAGTTCCTCTTCTCCTATTTTTGAGGGCAAGTTCCTCTTCTCCTATATACTACAGAGGGCCACCAATGTACTCTCTGTCCATAGCTTCCTGAGAACTGTTTTTCGGGGACTGTTCTAAGACGTGTGACCTTGTTAATAATATTCAGAGCACTGACATCCTTGGGGCATGGGTGATTCAAGTAGCAGGTCAGTTCTAGGGGCAAAACCCACTATACAGACCTACCCAAAACTATGAGAAAGCTATCCATAGAAAAGGATAAAGTGATCAAATTTAAAATGGTTTTTCACTCACAGAGCATAAAACTGGACCCAGTAGTCTACAAAGCCTTGTTACACAGTACTCTCCCCTGAGAACTCCTAGATCGTCACACTTCAGTCACCTTTTCCATTCCAAATATCACCTAAATAGGAAGAGAGGCCGTACCTGTGCTATTTTATGTCCAATTTGGTGGAAACAGTTTCTAAACAAGTTAAGAAACATGCAGTCCTGGGCAAGATTCTTGAAAGAACTTAAAATCTGGCTATTTAAAGCCCCTTAACTGGTCAACTTGCTTTAACTTCTGCATCTAGTCTTTAGCCCCTAGAAGCTCTTTTGGCATTGTTGTGCTCTATAAATCTATTTTACATTACATATAGTAGGGACAAGCAGACCATTTTACTAACAGAACTACATAACATGTCATCTCAAAAAGAAATATTTTCACTATAGCCAAAGAGTCATCCAATCTGAAATGCAGAAATATAACTATTCCACTTTCATAGGAGTTTGGGCTTTGTGCAATGCCCTTATGGGTCACAACCCCTCCCCCCCCTTATTGGTAAATTCACAAGGTATGTGATTGTGGTAGGGCTTTTTCTGTTTTTAAACCCCTATTGTGAGTCAGATGTGTGTCTCAGATTCATTAATGGGATTTCTGGCTCACTCTGAAATGTAGTTAGGGCTTGAAAATGGATTCTTCTCCTTATTGTGATGAAAAATGGCATGCATCAATATCTTGCAATCTCAATTGTGGATGCAAACCATATATCAGATACCAGCGCACAAATTGGGGTGTATCTGATTTGCAACTGGAAAGATGTACCATTGGGGTAGGTTCCCCTTTGTGAATATTTTTGGGTGGCCTAGAGAGTAGTGGTGGTGGGGGAAGGAGCCAGATACTCATAAGTTTAGGGTGGCTTAGAGATTCAACTAGTGACTGAAGGTTTGGGTTTATTCATTGTTGAGGGGAAGCACAAGTATCCCATCCAATTGAGTGCCTCAGTGACACTCTACTTGGGAGGTAGTAAATGGGCTATCCTCCAATACCGACTAGGTAGGAATACCTGTGTGTTTTAACTCTGACCTTTAACCTTTGGTTCATACACTTTACTGGGTTTAGGATGGATCTTTAATATTCCTCTCTACCTGATGAAAAATATGTGACTTTTCATTACTCCCACCACACCAAATATTCCACCAGCCTCCCAGTACTTGCCTAATACCATGCCCTTTGAATCAGGGATGCAAGTGGGGATAAAGCACCTGGCTCTTTCTGGAGGCAGAGTCCAAATATCTGGTAGGTAATCTGGGAGTGATGGATACCAGCTGAGAGGCTTTGCCCTCTTCCGTCCTTTGAAGGTTACTACACGCCCCAGTTTTCTCCTGATGATATGCTGTCAAAGGCATTTCTGTTTTTTTTTGCCACCCCAGGGCTCTTTGTCTCTGATCACTTTTGGTCTCTCTCTTCTTTCTCAGAAACAAACTCCAACCTGCCTCCCAATGGTTGCAGGGTTTTGTGTGCTTGACTTCCAAGTGAGTCAATTGAAGCTTGACTTCTGATCGAGAGTGTAGTGTCCTGCTGGACACATAATGATGCAGTCCCTCCCCTGAGCCTGCACTAACACCTACCCCAAACCTATCCATTATAGGCTTTACCAGTTAGGTGACCATGTCAATCAAACTGGCCGGGCGCACGTGCTCTGGGCCAGTCGAGTACCCATGCCACAAGGGTCTGCGTGGTCCTTTACCTCAGTATGAGAACTTAGGGCCCACAACTTTACATTGGCGACGAGGCAGACTGGACCAAGCCTCTGCTGCATCCCAACCATGAGGGTGTTTACCTCTTAGTGGGAGGGGTGAAAGTAATATACTCCTTCCTAGACAGGAGGAGAAGACACCACCAGCAGCAGTGTAGCCCACTGAGAAGGAAAGTGCTGTGAAGAGGAGATCAAAGGGGCAGAGTGGCCCGCATGTAGAGAAGGCACCACAGCCACTGGAGTTGGAGAGGTGCTGCAACAAGGGCAGAGTAGCTGTAAGGATGCACACCTGGGTACAGGTCGCAGAGACCGCAATAGGGAGTGTCCAGTGAGAACCTGCAGGCTCTTCGAATGCTGGTGCGGCACACTCGATGACCACTAGAGGGTGCCAATGGCTAAGAAAAACTTTACAATAAAAGTAATAGTGAGGTAGCTTAGCGTTAGAATCGTACAAAATGTGTTACCCACATGAAACTTTCCACAGGGCTTAATAATAAGGTAAAAAATGAGTGATGATATAGACCTCCAAATCTTATGGCTACTTTGCCCGTATGATGTCCTAAAAGAAAATGGCAGCCACTATTATTTGCATAGCGAATATGAATCTAATGTTAGGCTTTCATCACATCATTTCACACATGTTTCTCTGTGCGGGAATGCCAAAAGTGGTACAAATTCTGCATTTTAGTTGACCCCTGATGAAGCATGAGAAATGTTTCGTGGATTCAGTATGTAAATACCTTATGATGTAAGTAAAAAAGTATGTTGTCCTGCCCTTGTAAATGAACAAATATTTTTTTGGTCCCAGGTTTCTGAAATTGTGAAAAGATGGTCCACTGTCAATGAGTAAAAATGTCTACCAACAGAAGATGTGAATTTGTAATTATTAATGAAGAGTTTATATCTAGTACACAAAATGTTGGAACTGGGATTGTTTGGGATTTACCAGACGTTTTAGTGTGTCCAGTTAATAGTAAATGTTCTGATAAAGGAATTAGGTACAAAAGTTTGCTTGATGATCTATTAGCTTTTGATGAAATAAAAGGACTTCCATCAATCATCAAGACAAAATTGTTAAAAATCCATAATGTAGTTGAAGAACTGTTAAATGAAAACTGTGGGAAATTCCATAAATAGTATAGAAACAAGTTTGACAAACACAAACTTGCAAGGTTATCAAAAAAACCTGTATTAGTTCAAGACAGTTTTCAAGGGAGTACTTCAAGATGTACGCGTGTTTCATTTACAGTTGGTGAACTGAAAGGCGCGTGTTTCTTCTGTGACGAAGAGCCTGGGGCAGAACTTATAAATGTGCATACACTTTAATTGAGTTATCGAGTTTGAGATGCTGCAGTTGCATTAAGTGACTCAAAAGTACTCGCCAAGTTAAGAGGTGGTGATATGGTTGCGACTGAAGCGAAGTACCACAAAATGTGTCTTGTTAGTTTTAGCTTCGGCAAATACGGAACAAAGAAAAAAGCGAAGACAACACATTGATATTAATCTATGGCATGGTATTAGGTGAAATTGTAAACTATCTATAAATACACTTCAAAATTCTGAAGTATTACCAGTATTCACTTTATCTACCATCAAATCACTCATAGTTCATCGTATGACAGAATTAGGTGTAGAAAATGCAAACAAATATGTGCACAGCACACGATTAAAAGAAAAGATTCTTGCAGTCATACCAGAACTTACAGCTGAACTACAAGGTAGAGATATTCTTCTAATACTCAAAAACGATATGGGAGAAAATATATTCAGTATCTGTAAACAAAATGCTCTTCAGGATGGTGTCTGCCTGGCCAATACAGCTGCTATTATTCGAAATACTTTTTCAACTTGAAGTAGATGGATTTAGTGAACAGTTTGAGCAAAATTGCCAACAAAAGTCAGTAGGGACTGCAATCCTAAATCTAATACAAATGATTAAGGAAGGTTGTAGCATTTCAAATGACAGCACAGTAAATGATAAGAGGAGTGCAGCTTTGTCAGTTTCACAGATTGTTCGGTATCATACCAGTAAGTGTAAGAAGGCAAATCCACAAGGAAACATCTGCTACAAAAAAGATAATGAACCTACACTACCTCTTTATATTGGATTAATGGGGCATTTTAAAACTCAAAAACGGGAATTAGTTGACAAACTACAAAAATTGGGTGTATGCATGTCATATGAGAGTGTTCGATAAGTGTCAGCAACAATAACTAACAAACAATGTCAGCAATTCTGTAATGACAGGGTTGTGTGTCCAACAGGACTTCAACTCTCCACTTTCACTTGTGCTGCAATAAACAATATTGATCACAATCCCTCATCATCTTCATCCACTCAGTCATTCCACGGAACAGCCATATCGCTGATACAGAGAAAATCAGATGCACAGAGTATATCATCTGTCTTAAAAATTGATGAAAATGAGTGGCCCAAGAAATTTACTTTATCCCTACTGGAGTGGTATTTTCAGTTACCATGTACAATGACAAAAAAACAGTCAAATGTACTTTTAAGTAACATCAATGCCTTCCAGCCTCCTCCTATTCATAATGAACCTATGTCAGACGAATGGCTGCAGATGATTCAAACTCTTGATCTCCATAATCTAACCAATATAAGCCACACCACTTGGGCTGCTTTCGACTCCAACAGAAGTGGTTCTGTCACAAAAAGCCATATTGTATTGCTACCTTTATTAAGTCATTCAATAAATTCTCCTATTATGGTACGCCATTGCTTTGATATACTAAAGCTTAACCTGGCCACAATTAATCCTAATCAGACTCCTGTGGTGACATGTGATCAACCAGTCTATGCAACAGCTAAACAATTACAGTGGTTACTTCTAGAATTGTATGGGGAAGACAAAATGGTAGTCATGATGGGAGCATTACACATTGAAATGTAATTCCTTGCAGTTTTAGGAGATTGGCTTGATGATAGTGGCTGGACCGATATTTTAGTTGAAGCCAATGTTACCAGTGAGGGTAAAGTTGGACAATGTCTAAAAGGGTCTCATGTAAAACGATCCCGCTACATACACAAAGTTAGTGTTGCATCAACGTATATACTTTTGAAGAAAGCTTATGATGTATCTATTGTTGAGCAAATATCCATGAAAGAATAGATTACACAAAGAGTTGCAGAGTCTGAGACTTTCAAATATTGGTATATTACGCTTCAACTTGAATTACTGCTATTCCAATTTCTTGATACCATTCGATCAGCAAATTCTGAGAAGTTTATTGTAACCCTGCAAATGATCTGTCCTTGGATGTTTCCATGGACCACTCCCACTATGCCAGCTGGATCCCAGTGTTCATTAAAACGCTTGTCAAGCTGAAAACATGAATTCCATATGTTTATGAAGAATTTTCAAACTGATATTTTGTTGCTTATTAAAGTGGTAGACCTCATTCCTGCATGTTTCAACATCAGATGCATGAGCACTGGAACAAGGATATAAAATCAGAAGGTGGGGCAGTTGGTATTCTTGATCATCCTAGTGCACTGATGAAATGGATGGTGTCTGGACCTCTGATTGCCAACTTGCTGGGACAATTTGATGAAGAAATGGGATTCAGTGAAAATGAAAATAACTGTTCATCATGAAGACACCATCTCTTGCAACACTCGATTTATAAATGATATTAAGGAACTTACACAAGTGTTTTTGCATGATAACAGCAATCCTTATGCCTGTGGTATTAGTAAACATCTTATGAATATTTTGTATCCAACTTAATCATGAGTGATAATGCAAATATATCTGTGTGCATTGCTGACGAAGTAGGAAGAACTCAATATGGAATGTTTATTCATGAACGCCTGGTACGCTGCGAAAAATCTATTTTTGAACCTATTCCTAGAAACAAGCTATGTTTATTTTATATGATAGTCCCAAAATCAGTGAACCAAACAGTATCCGTCTTAAAAAGCGACTGCTCACTTTTCACTAGACTGTATATTGCTTGCCAAGATAGAGAAGGAGATTTAAAGGATTGTTTTGCCCATGAGAATCTTGATTATACCCCATTACTTTCTGAGGGAGGATTGCTAAGAAAAGGGACAAAGTCTGACATCATCTCTTGTTTGGAAAAGCTTAATGGTGCTCTAGATAACATGAATAACATTCCAGACACTGCAAGTTGTCTTATTATGGATGGATCGGCAGCAATCCATTTCTTTAAAACCTGACAACGTTTGCAATTTTCAAGCTTACAGCAGCTTTATATTCCAGCCTTATGTAATGAATATACTTAACAAATTGAAACAAGTAGACATAGTATTTGACTGTTACATAGAGGGGTTTCTGAAAAAGGAAGAAAGAAATAGGCGAGGTTTTGGTGCACGCTATTGTGTAAAAGGTTCAACAAATATACCCAAAAACTGGATGACTTTTCTACAAAATGAAGATAACAAAAATTATTTGTTCCATTTCTTGGCTTCTAACTTTGAGTCTTGAGATCCTGGAGGGTAAAATTGTAGTACTGACAAAGGATGATAATGTGGTGAATATTCTCGAAAATCTGAATGTATCTGAACTCAGACCATGTTATCAAGAAGAAGCTGATACCAGAATGCTATCACATGCAAAACATGCTAGTGAAACTGGCTAGAAGTCTATAACTATATGTACTGTTGATTCTGATGTAGCAGTTATTGCTCTTAATGCATTTAGCAGCTTAAATCTTTCTAATTTGTGGCTTGATTTTGGTATTGGGAAACATCAAAGGCTACTGCCTATCCATAAGTATGCTAATAAACTTGGCAAAAGTGTTTGTGATGGTATTTTATTTTTCCATGCATTTACAGGTTGCGACACTGTATCTGCATTTGCAGGTCGTGGCAAGAAAACAGTTTGGGAAACGTGGCAACATTTTCAGGCAATATACTTTTTCGATCCGAAAGGCAAAAACGTCCCCACTCTGCACTCCCTTGGTTAGAATGTTTGAAAGAAGTTGAACTTTAATCCTAGTAGTAGTTTGAATCTTTGTTTAATAATTCTTTATAAGTTTTAAACACCTTGGGAAATGTTGAAATCACATTACATTTCTTCGTTGTCACATTCAATCCTCAGAACGTGTTTTTGAATAGCAAGCCCAATCCATTTCGGGATTGGCCCTTCATCAGGGGATGATTCCTTACAAGTTGACAGTTAGTGCATGCATGTTGTGCACATTTCAGGCTGTCATTTATTGAGCTATCTCATTGCCCACCAGATATTTAAATAACAGTTTCAGTCAGCTTCAGTGATTTGTAATTAGATTATACATTAAGAACCATAAAACAGATTCTGTTAACGAGTGTAGAAGAATGATGGTGACCAAACTTAATAGCTCTCTAGAAAATGTGCCACCAAGTGAGGCTGCTCTTTTACAGCACAGCAAGACAGCTAATTTCCAAGCTGGTTATGTGTGGTCTCAGTGGTGGAATGTGTATCCTGATATAGCTGATCCAGCTCAGTGGGATGTCAGAGGGAAGATTCTGGATATGAACCTCTGTGGTCACTTTTGCTTGATGCTTCAAAATGCTGCAAGGAACTTGTTAAGTGTGGATATAAAACATTGTGTACCCAGGCTTGTAAATGTAAACAATTGTCTCTTCCATATACTAGTCTTTGTGTTTATGATGGACTATGCAAGCAGGAGGACATGCTTTAGATGAGTGACCAAATTGTAAACTTTAAAAAAACTGTTGACTAAAATAACAATAAACATTAATACAAAATATAATTTGTATCTTCATTCTTTATAAAAAAAATGTTTCAATCTTACAAAATCTGTTTCTATGTTACAACAAAAAATATAGCAAAAATATGCAGGGTGTCATTTAAAATTTTGTAATATACTTTTGGTACACCCTGTATATGGGGCCCAAGTGCCCTTAAATTAGTAGCAACATAAACTATACATGTTTTGATGAACCATGATTTTTGTTTGAAATTTCTATCTTTAGCCGTTCAAAAGTCAAGGGGGCGGGTGTGTGAGCAAGTTATGTGGAACATCCTGTATCTCTACGATATATCTCCATACTAATCACAGTGTACTATGAGTCAATTAAATTGCAATATTTTTTAAATCCTTGGATAATACAATGATGTGCTGGAAGACTGATATTACATTTATGATAATTTACTGGCCCTTGCGGTGGCCATTTTGTATTATTCCATCACCCGCCTAAAATGGGGGGGGGGGGTCAGATTTGGGTTCTATATAAAAAAAATCAATGTTCATATGACTACCTAACACTGTGCCAAGTGCCATATTACTATCACATTTTGCACGATTCTGGTGGTTTTTAACTGTAAGCTACCGAAAAGCGATGAGCCTTCTTCGTCCTGCCCACCTAAAAGCTGCTAGTCAACAGTGAGAACTCCTCTGCACTGCCAGAGCTCAGGGCCTCCAGCTAGCAGCTGTTCCAAGATGAAGTCTTCCATCTCTGGCACGGGAACTGGAGCTGTGTCACCAGCCCTAGAAAATAATGTTTTGCCTGTCCTGTCAACCATGCATGCAGTAGCAGGAAATGCGTCCTGAAGTATTTCATAAAGGGTACCCTGAATATTCTTATAAGGCTCAGGCACGGGGACAGCACATCAAAATCCACAGTCAAGGACCCACTAGCCTATTCATTTACTAAGAATCAATCTATAATCATTACTAGCCCACCATTACTTCAAATAATCTTTTAATTTCATTAACTTTGATTATTCATAGAAAATTCATGATAATAACATTAAAAAACTTCATTCGTATATACATTCAATATCATAACATTCCAAATTTACATTAAAAATACAATATTTCATCATAGCAATTTCATCAAACTAGAAAAAAATGAATTAAAACAGTACATGGCAAACCCCAAACCATTCTCCAGTTCATACCAGTCACACACAGTCACACATTCCCAAGACAGTACTACCTCCCCCCCCCCCACCGGGTGTCTTCTTGATAGCACAAAGAGGAGTCCCCTCTTCAGTCTTCCATCACTGTGTCTTAGCCAGGGTTTCCACAAATGGTCAACGCACGTTTTGGTGGCCTTAATGACTCGAAACCATCTTCTTCAGGACTCCTTCTTCAATGTCCTTTTCATATGGAAATATGTGGGGTTTCTTCTAAATATGGGCCCAGCAGGCCCTTTCCTCAATTCATTGTGCGACGCACTTACACATTTGGCCCTTAGGTATGCCCACTTTTTTCTTCTGGGAGATTTTAATCACCATATGGATAAAACAGAGGATAAGGAGGTGATTTTGCTAAATGAAAATATTTCTTCTTTGGCCCTGTCTCAGTTTGTTTCTAATCCTACTCATCAAACAGGTCATGTGTTAGATCAAGTTTTTCCAAATATTGCACTGGAAATGGACTCCCCATTCTGCTTGTCTTTTTTGACCACTATTTGAATACATTTTGGTGGGCATCTGTAGGAAGGACTCATCTTCATGGTGAGTTTGAGTCTCTGGTAACAAGAGCTTTCCACAAAATTTACTTAGAAGCCTTTAGGAGGCACTTGAGGAGAGAAAGCCTTCTCTTTGAGGTGATGTGGTCACTGATGTCAGTCTTCAGGACAACTGGATCAGCTCCACTACCCACGAGCTAGCTACTGAATGGCAGCTGCTCTAGCACAGAGCTAAGCCACCTTGTCCTAGGTACACAAACTCCCTCAAAGAGGTTAAGAGTGAGTATAAGCATCTTGAAAAGCAGTGGGGACAGTCATATAATCAGACTGCTAAAGCCAGGTACAAAGCAGCCTTAAAACAAATACCATAAAGAGATCAAAATGGCAAAAAAACTATTTTGAGGAGAGAATTGCTAAGGCTGGTAACAAGGCAAGAGATTTCTTTAAAATAGTGAAATCTTTCATGTTGCCAGAGGCCAGTGTTGGGCGTCAGGTGTCCACTGTGAAATGGTGTGAACAACTGGCTCACTATTGTTAGACCAAGATCGCGAACATTCAAGTTAGCCTCAGCTGAAGGAGATTATGGGGGGCTTATTACATCTTGGACCAGACCCTGAGTCCTCTAGGATCCTCAATAGGTTTAACCCAATCTGCATGAAAGTCTCTCACAGCAATCTGTGGGCTTAAGTCCGGCTCTCCATTGGGCCAGTTGGCTCTAGGGGCAGGTGTCATCAATCCTTTTGCTAACAAACTTCTGAATGCTTCTTTGTCATCAGTAGTTGTGGCAGGTGCCTGGAAGAAGGCAAAAATCCTGCCTCTTCTGAAGAAACCCAAGTTGGGCCCTGGTGAACTGTCTAATTACAGACCGATTTCGCTGCTCCACAGCCCTCTCGAAAGTTTTGGAGAATCTTGTTAACTACCAGCTCTCCCAGTATTTGGAAAGCAATAACTCATTACATCCAAGCCAATCTGGCTTCTGACAGTTTCAGTACGGAGACGGCACTGGTAGAAGTGGTAGATTACATCAGGGGTGCCATGGATATCGGGGTCATGGCTGTGCTGATTATGCCTGATCTGTCAGTGGCCTTTGACACTGTACCCCACTCCACTCTACTGGCCGGTCTTCGAACCATTGGAATTCAGGCGTTTGAATGGGATTGGTTAGCTTCATTCCAAGAGGGAAGAGGTCAGAAGCTATGGTGTCCCCCCTGTGTGCATCAGGGTCTTATGAGCTGCAAGTTGGAGTGCCACAGGGCCCTGATTTGAGCCTGACTCTTTTTAATATTTATCTCACCCCCCTTGTTTCTCTGGCAGAGGCCCTGGGAGCAAAAATAATGTCCTATGCTGATGACAGCCAGCTACTTTTTTCATGGGTTTAGGGATGAGATGTTTCCAGGTGAAAAAAAATCAGAATCTGCTTAACAGCTGTCTTTCAATGGTTGACATGCCATCAGCTTAAGCGACCACCAAAAAAACTGAGATACTGTTCTTTGATGTCAGGGCACAAGAGCCCTTGCAGTCCTTTAGGCCGTCGGATGTTCTTCCTCCACTATGCCAGGCTAATCCGGTGAAGAATCTAGGCATTAGGTTTGATGGTGAGCTATCCTTTCTGCCTCAAGTTGATGCTGTGGTTAGGACCTGTTTTGGTCTGCTGCATGTGTTAAGAAAGTGTCTGTACTTTTTATCTCTCTCAGTAAGGAAACAGGTAGCTCAAGCCTTAATAACATCTATGCTTGACTACGGCAATGCACTGTACCTGGGCCTGCCTGACTTCCTGATTAGAAAACTGCAGGTAGTCCAGAACGCAATTGCCTGAACTCTTCTCGGTATACCTTTGAAAACACAAATTTCCCCATATTTAAGGGAACTGCACTGGCTTCCCATTAGGATGAGGATCCTTTCTAAGACCCTGTTCTAGTTTACAGGGCTCTCTATCAGTCTGGTGTGGCTTATCTTAGAGCAAGTATCAGTTTTTAAGTTCCTTCCTGATGTTTGCACTCAGCCAACCTTTTTTTTGGCCAAAGTTCCTAGGATCAGGCGGTGCAGGATGGGAGGCAGGTCTTTTTCATTCTTAGGTCCTTCTACATGAAACAAACTCCCTTTGGAGTTACCGAACATTTCAGCCATCTCCCTGTTCCGGGAAAAAATGGAAACTTGTTTTTTAATCCAAATTAATAGTGACGTCAGCTAATTAGCCCCACACCCCTTATGCTGAGCACCAGGACACTCCCCCGAGTAACAGAGCGCTTTATAAATTCCTGTTACATTGCATAACATGTAACAGAAATATTTTCTTTTATTATATATGTTGGGTTAGGAATTAAAACAACAAATTATTTCATTTCTAAAGAACTAATTAATAAAAAGATTCCACCAGATTGCACCAGTATACTGACCACCATAGAACAATTACCCTGAAACCGGTCCCAGGATCCTTTTTTTCCGGTCCAGGGAAGACGTGGCTTGGCAGTTCGAACTGGACTGTTCCCATGAGGAACAGGGTCAAGACTGATTTGCATATGGCTGGGTCTGAACTGGGGTGACGAAGTGAGCTAAAGAACGATGATGGATTCAACCCATTTCTAATAGTGACTGGAGGTGAGTGTCTGAAAAGTTTCAGCGCTCTGTCCATCATCTCCTTGTGTTTACTTTGTTCGCTCTAAGTTGGCAGGGTATGCTCAGAAGTGGGTCCCTTGCTCACTTTGCCACTGGATTCAAGTTAGCCTGGCTGATGAGGGGTGTTACCCCGAAACAGGTCCCAGGATGCTTGTTTCAGGTCCAGGGAAGACCTGGCTTGGTAGTTCGGGCTGGACTGTTCCCATGAGGAACAGGGTCAAGACTGATTTGCAAATGGCTGGGTCTGAACTGGGGTGGCGAAGTTATGTTATGTTATGTTTATTGTCATTTATATAGCACAAAAATCACGAACGGTCTCTGAGCGCTAAGTGAGCTGAAGAACGATGATGGATTCAACCCATTTCTAATAGTGGCTGGAGGTGAGTGTCTGAAAAGTTTCAGTGTTCTGTCCATCATCTCCTTGTGATTGCTTTGCTACCATAGATCAATATCATGTGATAAAAGCACACCATCACCAAAGACACCCATGTGTTGATTATCCAGCCATGGATTGCCCAAAATTATCCTTTTTGGGTTCCATCCCAGTCATTTATAGGTGGCCCAAAAACTACCACACAATTTATATAAACAGAGACTCGCAAGATGTTAATCACTGTAGTTCATGTATCGGGCATACATCATCAGCTATTCATTGTCTCCAAACCATATACAAGATATTTTCCACAAAAGGTAAATTGACCTTGTATATTACAAAATCACCTGCAGGGAAAAACCACAGGGCACTTTGATTAGACTCTATTTAAAGAAAATCTCAGCATACTCTTCGAAAAACATAATTACCACATCAAAGTTCACTTGGCACATGTCGATGTCTACTCATATTCTTCCCACATTCCACTGCCAAAAAGAAGCAAAGTGTATATTTATATACAAGGTGGCTAGAAACGTAGCACCTGAAAAGACAAAATTAAAAAATATATTGCTTTATTACTATCCATACCTGTCAGAGTACAGTCCTCCCTGTTACTTATTTCCCTCAACTACTCTAATCCTCTAACTTAAGGGAAATCCAATAAAGGATGAGACTAACCAATAAATGAATAAGTTACTGATGGTACAGCCCAGTCACAAAAGAACATAATATCGAAACACCATCAATCCTTTTATCGATTCCAAGAAGTTAAAAACCCTACCTTTCCAACAGGTTATGGCCTCCCCACTCCACTCCTTACTAACTACATATCTTGGCAATTATATAGCTATGAAGTTGGGTGTCTCTACTCCAAAAACTCACAAACCCACCATACTCAGGCCACACCACACTACATCACTCCCATGTGCCCAATTACCTTCAAAACGCCATCTTCATTAGTACAGATCAGTCTTAATCCATAGTTGCGTGGCTTGTATGCGGTGGGAACACCCATGCCTGTATAAATAGTACTCACCGCCCAGCCCAATGAGAGACAGGTGTGTACCCGTTTCACAACGTTTCATTTCTATGTCACGTGGTAATCAGGCCATTAGGTTAAGCCATCTTAGACTAGTATCTTTATACTATATAACTAACATCGCTAAATATACTCTATGCCAGCACACCAAACCTCCCACCCAAATACGATGGATCCAGTATATGCTAGTGTGCATGTCGGACAAAAAGCCAACTTTAATGAACGACAGGTGTATGTGCGTTTAACATCGGTTTGTTTCTAAGCGATGTAAAGCTGGGCATCGGTGCTACGCCATCTTAAGCTAGTTCTATACACTGTAAGAATAACATTATGTAGTAACCTGTATTATATTTATCTTGTTACTTTCTCCCTAGCTGCTCAGCCAGTGTGAATGTGATGCATGGAATGTTGGTGTGATGGTCTTGAATGGAATGTTTGGGTGCCGGGATGCTTGAGTGTGACAGTTGGAGTATGGGCTGAGCAGCAGGCAGACTGCTCCTGGTGGGGC
This sequence comes from Calotriton arnoldi, assembly GCA_963921515.1. Taxonomy (NCBI): domain Eukaryota; kingdom Metazoa; phylum Chordata; class Amphibia; order Caudata; family Salamandridae; genus Calotriton; species Calotriton arnoldi. The sequence continues at coordinate 314,993 of CAWUFW010002629.1, forward strand.
TGCTTCACAAGAACTCAACTACTTGTAACTGTAACTATTAAATCTACATGAAACTACATCTTGGCTACGGACCTCATCACTACACTAAGGCGAATATATATATGCACTCAAACCATTAAATATAAACGGGGATCATTGCCATCTAACAATTATCACACCAAGCCCTACATATATATGGCAGAATTAATTATGTCAGACTGCTAGTCATAAATGATTGCATAGTTTGCCATACATTACTTAATATCCACATTTCTAGGCCTTACCTAATAGATATAAATGTAATACAGCTATGTCACCCATTATACAGCGAAAGAATGATGAATTGTCACAAGCAATCAAGATTAGCAGATGTACGGCTTAATGCTCTTTAATTCCATAGATCAAATTCCTAACCAAGTAATCTCTTTATTGAGGCCGTTTCATTGTTCCTAAGGGCAAAAATCCAAAATGTTACCCTTCCCCTACATTTGATTGTATCTGACTTATTACTATAAAATGTCATTCTCTCAAGGATCAACTATTTCAGTTCTTATTCATGATGGTACTTTTCTAGACAGTGTTAAACTAGAGGTGCCTGCATATTCTTTGTGCGCACCGCCGACTGCTCTTCAACTCTCATCCTAAATTCCCTACCTGTCTCTCCAACATATCCCAAGCCACACCGGCTTTCAGAAAAATCCTAGGGCCCACGACTTTACAGTGAGTGCAGAAGCAGATCAACTTCCGAGGATTGCGTGGCATCCTGATGGACAGATGAAGAAACATACTGGCCGTACCCCTACCACAAACTGTTTAAAAAATGATTGCGAATTTGTTATATTTTATGTAAGGATGCCGATATTAGATGAACTTCTGACCCTGGATGCTCTATATAAAAAGACACGTCCAAATACCTGAAAATAAGAATCTATATACTAAGTTTGTTTAGCTTTCTCATTAAAAATGCATTTCATTTGCCAGAGAACATATTATGACCTCGAAGGGCACACTTCTGTGCATATGGAATGCCGTTTTGTTTCCAATGAGGCTGTTTGGACAATCTTGAACAATTTTTGATTCGTATGTTTTTTTTGCCATATCTAAGGGACCGGTCTTGCATCATATCCGTCTATGTTATTTCAATGATGTCTTAACTTGTTAATCGCTGATTCTATGCAGGCATGACTGCGAGCAGTGTGTTATTTCCTGTGTGGAATAAATGCGACCCACAATAATCACTAGAAATCACAGTAGTGTGGGTTCTCTCTCGCCGGATTGTCATTCAACGCGTACAGTGTCACTGTACTGACGGCTGAAACCTGGAGGTCTTGTATTCATTCGTCAAATAAAACTCTTCCACCTCCTAATATAAATTGCCTTTCAGATAACATACTGTGCCATCCTATTTACTAAATCCGATCATCCACAAAACATGAGCGTGAATATGATTAAGACTTCAATTTGTATTCAGAATTCACCCTTGAAATCCAGAAAGAAAGCAGAATGAGTTTGACCGACCCCATATTTACCTTAATCTATAGTTGAGCTGTGGCTGGTTTCTGACCTATTTTGAATAAATCCAGCCGGATCGGGGATTAGGAAGGAGACTTTGTGGTAAGGACTCCAATCTATTTCCGTCATGCAGAATGTCTGTTAGTTTAGGTTTATGCTTTGTAAGATATACAGCAGCAGTTCTTGTTATTTTATCCCTACCTAAGTTCATGAATGACATAGTTAAGGTGCTTTCACCATCACTCTTTCTTCCCTCGTGAACGCTTGCCACCTATCCAAGGAGCAGATGGGCGAACTTAGGTTTCAAAGTTTGTCAAATAGGACATGAGGAGTCAAAAAATGCATGGCGGGTCGCCAAAGTTGCACACCCCCTTTGTCACGAAATGGAATGCTCTTGCAAACAGGAAAGAACTTGTGAAGTGTTCTAATGTGTGTGACTGTTTAGTTTTGCAAAACAAACCTGGCAACCAGAGGTATTTATGCATTTTGCTGATGGCGGTTGCAGCATGGGCCAATACCTTGCAAACAGGGACATCTTAAGGATTTTGGGGTCCCTGGGCCAAACTTATTTTGGTGACCCCTGTTCGGAACAGCTTTGAATTTATGATCCAATTTCAGCTCTTTTGTGCGTTCTTTGACCAGGCCACTGTCAGTACACAGGCACACTCTTCCAAATTTTAAATGTGTTTGCATCTAATATTCAGGGATAGTGATGTGTGTTTTCAATATTGTAACACAGCAGCAACTCACTAATATTAGTTCAAATAATCTCTGTGACACCCTCCCATTTCTCATATGTGAGATCCAGTTTTGATCAAAAATAACATTTTTTGGGATGTTCCATTAAACCTAAACACATTTCTCTGCAAAATGTCTGTAATAGAGAGACTCTCACACATTAAAAATAAATTAAAGGAGAACGGTATTTAAAACAATCTGTTTAAAAAGTGTTCAAGGTTATCAGGGCAAGACTCTCTGCAGAACAGAGGTGGCTCTATAAGGGAAGGGGGCCCTCTGACAGGTTGGGGCCCTAGACCAGAGCCCACGTTGCCCCTGCCTTAACATGTCTCTGCTTGCAAAGGGCACTAAGGAAAGTGATCTTTCTCTCTCTTTCCCTCACTGCCTATTTCGCTACCTCAGACTCTCTTTGCTTACCTCTGCCTCGGTCTACCCAGCGTGATTTTAAGGATTTTTGCGGTGCTTCGAAAGACATGGTTCAGCTGTTTTTGTGTTACCACGTTTCTTTTAACGTATAATTCAGCAAGGTTGATTCATGTGTCCTTCTTCTCTCTTTCTGAAGAAGCGTCTCAGCAGTGTGGTTTCCTGAAAGCGAGGTTGCTTTTCTCCACAGAAGCCTCCTCAGCTGCTCCTTCAAACAGGCATTCATTCATTCCTTGCATCTGCACATGAAAGGAGCATTGCGTTTTGTGCCGAATGGACTATCGTGATAAGCGTAGCGCACGTGCTGCCTGTAATCAGTTGCAATGAAATAAAGTGTTTTCTCTGATCGCAGATCATTAGGCACTTCCGTGTGTTTTTGTAGTATTGGTGCATTTGACTCACAAGCAGTGTTCTGCATCCTCAGTAATGCTAGCTCGGCTTGGCCTATTTTGCATGTTCATCGTGAATAGGAAACAAAAAGGTCACTTCCCTGAAGAACTTGCATTCTGGCGCACTTGAACTATTGCAGCTGGTACATTGATGCATAAACAGACGCCCGGATTACCTATTCCACGCAAGTAAACAATATCACCATTGCCAATCAACTATCGGTGACACAACTCAAGGGCAGCGGAGGACGTCACTTTCTGACCATGATTCCATATTATCATGAATATTTTTATGAGGACAGGCGGCATACGCAGCTGCCGCGTTCTCAGATTGTTGTAGCGCATACATTTAGCTTTCATTTAAATGTCAACTCCTTACAGTTGTATATGCCAGTATTCTTTCTTTTAGCTCTTCGTTTATTTCATTTTTTTCTCAACCAAAACACAGACTCGGCGCCAGAGTCCTTTACAAATGAAGACACGTTTGTACAGTGGTCGTGAAGATTATCGACAATCAGGGCTTTAAGTGGGATAAAAAAAACTGGGGGGTCTCTCAAAGGGGCGTGGCCAATGTAATTAAGGGCGTGGCTTAAAAACACATAAGCTAAAAATCTGTGCTTAGCATAGTGTGCCGCCCGACTGGTATTTTGCTGTTTCTGTCATTGCATCCAGATATATCATCATACCTACAACAAGTTAGGACTATTGGATTTGTCAATGGTTGTTAGTTGCAAAAGTTAAATAAGCAGCAACAATGGCTTGTATATAATATTGAAAAAGCTTCTACTTAAAGCCCTGGTGACACCACGACAATGTTGTTGCTCCTGAATTTCAAAACGAGAAGGGGAATCCAGAGAGAAAATGGCTCTCTTTAAAGGATTTCCCTTCCCCTACAACGCTCGCCTGGCATGACGTCATGCCGCAACTTCTCCAATAGTGAGAAGTGAGCAGTGTGAGCACGCGCACACTAGTGAGAAGTAGGCAGTGTGAGCAGCGCACATCGATGTGCCTGCTGTCACTGCAGTCCGGAAAAAAACGGACCGCCTGTGCCAGGGCACAAAACTGAGCCCGAGAGAGACACGTTTCGAGGCCCGCTTAAAAAAACTGCCAGTGCTCAGCACCGGTGAAACCCGGCCCACTTAAAGCCCTGTAGACAATAGAGATGTTCAAAACAATGTGTTAGACGTCAAACCAAAGCTTCAGTGAGACGCGCTGCATCGGCAGGCGCCGGAGTGCAGGGCGCAAACATTTTAGCACTCTAGAATCTGAGGAAAATAAGTAGTAAATAGTTTTTCCGACGGACTGAAGAGGCCCAGGATGGAAGAACAGCAGTGCAAAGAAGTAAGAAAACTAAGGAGCAAGGATTAGGCATTAGAGAGAGAGTAGACAGCAGGCCTCAATGAAGTGGAGGGGCAATCTTCTCCATAGAGTACAGAGTTGGGTCGGTGGAGAATGCAGCAGGTGAAGCATAACTCAAAACACTGCAAGATTAAAGAAGACTATTGGTTACTATTTCTGTTACTTTGTGAACAGTCAATCAATCAATCATTCAGGATTTTATATAGCGCGGATACTCACCCGTGAGGGTCTCAAGACGCTGACGGAGGGAGGGGGCCCTGCTGATCAATCTGGGCGTCGAGGTTCAATCGAAGAGTCAGGTCTTGAGGTCCTTCCTGAATTGGATCATCGAGGGGGATTGCCTGAGGTGGAGGGGCAGGGTTTCCAGGTCTTGGCAGCGAGGTATGAGAGGATCTTCCTCCGGTTCTACTCTTGTGAATCATGGGATGGAGCCCAGGACAAGTTGGGCGGAGCGAAGTTGCCTGGCAGGTACGTGGAATGCGAGGCGATAGTTCAGATATGCTAGTTTTGCGCCCAGGGCCGGACGGGAACCGAAACCGGCCCTGCCAAACTGCTCGGCCTGTCCCGAGGGGGGTGTTGGAATGCGGCTGAGCTGTTTGCCAGGGCCGGTTTTGGCAATAAAGTGGCAACTTTCTAAAGTTGCCATTAGTACAAAAGTAACATTAAATTTGACTTGAGCAACAAGTCAGGTTTAATGCAACAATTTATTAGATACCTTGATGTACCATATTTAGTAGTCCCATTCAGAAGTTAGCACTGCTGAGTTGTTTGCATGTAACCCCCATACTCGCCAATGGGGCTACTAGCCCATCTACAGTAAAAATAACAATGTGGGTGTTTTACCGTCAGGACATGTAAAAACACATATCCTACTTTTTAATATTCACAGGGCCACTGGAATTATGTAATGTTGTGGCTGCGGTATTTTTGTATAATTATGTATTTGCTACATTTACCACATAATCCGTCAATGGCTGCATAATCTGCAGATTTTAACAAATAAAATATTTCTAGTACAAATTGATCAAAAGTTACTAAAAACGAGGTGTCGTAGGTTTGGACGCAGTGGAAGGCCCTTTGAAAAGGTTAACTGGTCATCTTTCAGTTGATTTTTTCTGCAGATGGGTGTTATGCTGGTACTAATAATGGTGATAGGGGAAATGTATGGCCAGGCATTATTACCATGTGTAGAAATGACAAAATAATGAAGTAATTGTATAACAAAATGCAGCATAATTCCAGTGGCGTTTAGTCTACATTACCCTGCCTTAGGGCTTGCAGGCCTGCCTTAGAGGCTACTTCCATATATTAAAAATGAAGGATTGGGGTATTGCATTACTTTAACTGGCAAAGTTGAGTTAGCACTGCTCTGTCAGCCAGCAATGGCGGCTGGGAGTCATGCTTTGCCACACTCATGGTGGCACGACCAGTGCTGCAGTCCATAAGAGACCTTTAACTTATCTGCCCTAGCTACCCCTAGTACTATATACTAGGGACTTATAAGTAAAATAACTTATGCCGATTGGGGATAACCCAATTAAACATACTTTTAAGGGTTAGATCACATGCACTGAGGCCTGATCATCAGGACCCAGTGCATTTCAGAGTTGTTACACCAGTACCTAATAGTCAAAAGGGGGGCAAAAAGTGAGGGTGAACCTGCAGAAAGCCATTTCCTCACATTAACAATATGCCAAATTGTTATTTACTACATGTTTGCAATTTATGCTACATAAATAACATATTTATAAGTTGTGCCAGCTGTGCTACAAATTATGTACTCATTATTGGAAAGTGGATTATTACTAGGGGCAAATGTATATCTGCCACTGACAATAAGGCCACTAACACAGTCTAGGGCTCAGAATAGATCTTAGAAAATGATTCCCATGCTCAACCCTTGGTAGCTTGGCTGCGAGCAGGCAGGCTTAACTTCAAAGACAGGTAAGTAAAGCATTTCAAAACACCAATTCAGTAAATGATTAAGACACAACACACAATAAAAATCCAACACCAATTTATACAAATAGGAAATATTTTATCTTTAAAATGACACCAAAACAAAAATAATCCAATGTAAGGAACCGTAGATATGAACTTTGAAAGATTTAGCACTGTATAGCACATAGATACCTATAGCACCTATTGGGATATTTGGTCGCGCTAGACCGGGTCAAAGTCAAAGTTTCAGGCCGAGCGCAATGGAGCTCTGCGTGGCTACGCCTTGCGGTAGGTCTCGGTCAAAGTTTTATCTTCTGACTTAGAAACTTTTCTGGAGCTTTTCTTTCCTGGGTCCCTCGAAGCTCTCAGCCAGTCCGGATTCGGTGAGGGTTCACCGGCTTGCCTTGCGATAAGCTCCCGGTCAAACTTATTGAAGTCAGACCTCCAGAGCTTTCCAGCGGGACGAACCAGGGATCCAGGCTGGCTCGTGGTTGAAGGTGGGCGGCTTGGCTCTTGCGGTTGGTCCCGGTCACCATTTCTATGTTCAGACTTAGAAACTTTTACAGAGCTTTTTCTTGCAGTCAATCAATCAATCAATTAGGTGTTTTTTGAGCGCGACTACTCACTTGTAAGGGTCTCAAGGCACTGGGGGTGGGGGGGTTGCAGCTTCCAGTCCATCAAGGAGGGGGTCTGTCGAAGAGCCAGGTTTTGAGGTTTCTTGCGAAGATGGGGAGCGATGTTGTCTGTCTGAGGTGGAGCGGAAGGCTCTTCCAGGCTCTGGTCGCGAGGAAGGAGAAGGAGCGGCCTCCCGATCTGGTCTTTCTGGTGCGGGGGACCACGGCGTAGGAGAGCTGTGCTGATTGTAGGGTCCTTTGGGGTGCGTGGAATTTGAGTCGGCTGTTCAGGTATGCTGGTCTAGTGTCGTGGAGGGCCTTGTGTGCGTGGGTGAGCATCTTGAAGGTGACTCTAGCCTCAATGGGGAGCCAGTGGAGTGTGCGCAGGTGCTGGGAGATGTGGCAGTGTCTTGGCAGGTTGAGGACCAGTCTTGCGGCGGCGTTCTGGATGTTCTGTAGCTTGCGGGTGAGGTTTTTGTTTATTCCGGCATAGAGTGCGTTGCCGTAGTCGAGTCTGCTGGTGACCAGGGCGTGAGTGACGGTCTTTCTGTGTTCGAGGGGGATCCATTTGAAGGTCTTACGTAGGAGGCGGAGGGTGTGGAAGCAGGAGGACGAGACGGAGTTGATCTGGCGGTCCATTTTGAGCTCGGAGTCCAGGATGATTCCCAGGTTGCGTGCGTGGTCCGTGGGGGTGGGCGGGCTTCCGAGGGCAGGGGGCCACCAGGTGTCGTTCCAGGCATCGGGTTTTGGGCACATGATGAGTACTTCTGTTTTGTTGGTGTTTAGTTCTAGGCAGCTGTTTTTCATCCATTTGGCGACGGCTTCCATGCCTTCTCGAAAGTTGTGTCTGGCGGAGTTGGGTTCGTTGGTTAGGGAGAGGATGAGTTGGGTGTCATCTGCGTATGACACAATGTTGAGTCCGTAGGTTCTGACGATGGGGGCGAGCGGAGCCATGTAGATGTTGAAGAGCGTAGGGCTGAGGGAGGAACCCTGGGGGACTCCGCAGGTGGTTAGTGTAGGGTCCGAGAGGAAAGGGGGGAGTCTGACCCGCTGCGTTCTGCCGGAGAGGAAGGAGCGGATCCAGTCGAGGGCCTTGTCCTGGATCCCTGCATCGTGGAGTCTGCATATTAGGGTGCGGTGAGAGACTGTGTCGAACGCTGCTGAGAGGTCGAGGAGGATGAGGGCTACTGTTTCTTCTTTGTCCAGTAGGGTGCGGATGTCGTCTGTTGCGGCGAGGAGGGTGGTTCCATACTATGGTTTTTTTCTGAAGCCGGATTGGGAAGGGTCGAGGATGTTGTGCTCTTCGATGAATGTGGCGAGTTGGCTGTTGATGGCTTTCTCGATGACTTTAGCTGGTAACGGGAGAAGGGAGATGGGTCTGTAGTTTTTGAGGTCCGTGGGGTCCGCCGAGGGTTTCTTCAGGAGGGGGTTGACCTCAGCGTGTTTCCAGTCATCGGGGAACCGGGCGGCCGCCAGGGAGCGGTTGATGGTGTGGTGGAGCATGGGTGCGATGGTGTCAGCGGCTCTGTTGAAGATGTGGTGGAGGCAGGGGTACGTGGGGGCTCCGGAGTAGATTGACTTCATTGTTTTCAGTGTGTCTTCGGTGGTGAGGGCTGTCCAGTTGTCAATCGCTGGCTTCAGGGTGTCGGGGGTGGTTGGTGAGGGTTCAGTGTGTTGGTTGTCTTCGTCGAAGTTGTCGTAGATGCTTTTGATTTTGTGGTGAAAGAAGGTGCTGAGTTTGTCGCAGACGTCTTGTGAGGGAGGGATGTCAGTAGACTCACTGGTGGGTTGGGCGAACTCCTTGATGATGTTGAAGAGTTCTTTGCTGTTGTGTGGGTGTGTGGAGATTCTGTCTTCAATCGCTTTTTTCCTCTTTTCTCGGATGAGTTGGTGGTGGGCGTTGGTGGCGGCTCTGAAGTTGTTGTGGATTTGGTGTTCCTCCAGGCCTTTTCGAGGTGGCGGCAAGTGCGTCTGGACTCTCGAAGTTCGGTGGTAAACCATCTGGTTTTCTTGGCGTGGGTGTTGTTGTTTTTCTTGAGGGGGGCTATGGTGTTGACGCTGTCGGGGATCCATCTGTGCAGGGTTCAGGCTGCGGTGTTGGGGTCCCTCAATACTCTTCACCAGGCCGAATTCAGTGAGGGTTTGCCGGCTTGGGTTTCAGCCCACTCCTGGTCAAACACTGGAAGTAGGACCTACGGAGCTTTTCAGCGGGACAAACCTGGACGGCAGGCTGGCTCCCGGCTGAGGGTTGCGGCTTGGCTGGCCAGGTCGAATCGGTTCACTTATGGAGCTTTTTTTCAAAGTTAGTCCAAACTTCTCCAAACTTCTGGAACTTTTCCTGAAGTTTCCCAAGGGGTCCCAAAGTGTCCAAAACTTACTAAAGTGGTCTGAAAGCTCCAAGATGGTTCTTGAAAGTTTGGGACTTCAGTTCCCACAATCCACTTGGACAATACCCTTACAAATCCACTGGTAGTATTCCAGACTGAGGATTCTTGGTGATGATGTTCCAGGTGAGCTCTGTTAACCTGTAGCTTGCAGAGAGTCGATTCTTTAGTACTTTTAAAGAAAGGTAGTCCATAGGTCTGTAGTTCTGGATGGTGCAGAAGGCGCAATCTTCAGAGTGCAGAGCCTGGTTGTTGGTTCTTGCTATGTTAACCTATTTGGCAGGGGATTTGCATCGGGAAAAAGGATTTGGGCCATTTTTTCCAACACCAGGGCTAATAAAAACACCTTTTTATAAGAAAGCTGCTTATATCTACAGGACCCCCCACCCCTGGAACAACTAGGGGAGGCTTTAAGGGTTCTGAATATGTAAAAATATTGCAGATCCTCCATTCACAGTGCTCTTAGCACAAAAGTCGATTTTGTGAAGCACTTTATCACAATGTGGAGAATGAAATGTGCAATTTCACTCAACCCAGGACATATACAACTCATTTTTATAAGGGTCCTCCTTATAAATACCTGACTCCCCTACCCCTGGGACACCTAGGGGAGACCCTGGAGGTACCTAATATGCCCAAACATTGTAGGCTATCCATTTTTAAGTGCCACAAACACCAAAGCTGAGTTTGGGCACAATGTGCGTGTTTCAAAGCAGCCTTGCAACACAGGGCTGCTTTTAAACTGACCTCAGGGTTCAGCAGTGCACACAGGGCTGCTGGCCTCTAACTGTCATTCCCTATTATATACTAGGGACTTAAAGGTAGTTTCAATCCTCCTGCCCTGTTATGTACTAGGGCCTAATAGGGGAGGTCATGCCAATCACAGGGGTACCCTAACCCATAGTGTACCCTAGTGTATGTAGGTATTTTCACTGTATTCTAAGTGTCTCTTTCAGCATAGCACTGGCCCTGGGCCTGGTTAGGCAGAGCCGGGGTCAGTTAGAGTCAGTTACCACCAGTACCAGTCAGAAAAAAGTTGGGGGGTGCCCAGGGCACAGGATAACTTTGCAACACTCATTATAACATTTTTGGTTGAGAAAGTGTTTACATTGACCACTGTGTTTGAATTCCATCTATTTTGTTTTGTGTGTACAGAACATTAGTGCTTAATTTGAGCCAGTGGTTTCCATTGCTCAGCACCGGCACTTAATCATCAGCACCAGCGCTTGAGCACCAGTTAAGGACACATTCATTTTTGGTAGGCACAGGGAGATTAGGTGACTCATCCAGAATCATAGGATGTTGAGCCAACGCCGAGACTCAAATCTGGTTCCCTAGCTCCGAAGACAATAGTTCTGGACATTACACCACATCCTCTCCCCACTTGTAGGGTTTCATGGTTAGTAGTTGGTTCTCTGTTAGGCAGCGCTAACAGGAGAAATGTGCTTGTGAAAGCTGCCTCCTGACGAGAGCCCCAGCACTTATTTCTTTACAAATTACTCATTGCAGAACGTTCTCTAGCATGTTTTGCAACTTTACTTCCTCTGGCACCTGTAGCATGTGTGTAAGTGCTTTCTGTGTATTCACTGCTGGCTAGATTAACAGAGGAGCCACAAATAACTTGGGCCATTTTTCCATTGACCTCCTGGGTGTGCAGCGTCAACAGGTGAGAACATTCTCAAGTAGTAGCTTAATGGTCCATAACCACTTTCTGGGAACCAGTTTGATGGATATGTCCTTAATTCAGAAGGCAGAGGAAAAGTAGACCCGGGTGAAAGTCTTGCCATTTTTCGATTAGCCAAAAATAAATATAACTAGGGCAATGGTATTTGATTAAAAAAGCACATATATAAGCTTTCAAGCTTAGAGTGCTGCAATAATTATGCCAAAAAGAAAGCAGGGAACCCTGGGTGGTTCCCCAGTTTTAGGTGGAGAGCAGCTCCTTTATATAGAACACTCTACTACACCACTGACACTTCAAATCTGCTCACCTCAAATGTCTGTGTTTCTAGCAGAGGTTTTAAGCATAGCATTAGCACAGTGCCATCCACACTGAGCTAGAAAGTGACAAAGCCATTTGCCACTTTTACAGGAAAGAATTTAAGCTTAGGATTAGAAAGTGCCACCTATCTCTTCTCCTTCCTGGAAAGTTTCGGGGTGATCTGTTAAGCAGGGGCCAAGACAAAAGGGGTCCTTAAAAAACGTTTTCTGTATGCAATTTCTATCGGTAAAATTAGAAAATGATACAGAAAGAAAATGACAAACAGAATTATACCACATTTGCCAGAAAGCTAGATGTTTACTCAGAAAGTTTGCTTTTTTTGATTTTGTGTAATTCTGTGCTGCCGTTTTAGAGAAATCAAGGTTCAAAATGTATTTATCTATTACCCCAGGACTCCCACAGGAAAAAATGTCAAAACAAGTGTTCTGATTGTTTGGTCGTGCAGGACACCCATAGGACCACGTGATGTGATTGGTGGAGCAACATCAAGAAAAATGTCGTGGCTGCCATTTTAGGCCACTACTACGCAGTCAGCACTCAGTGTGCAGACTGTGCGTAATGCCCACTTCCTCCAGAGATCCAAGCCCCATTAGATGGTGAAGCCTCTAGAATGCTCAGTCAAAGCTCAGTGTGTAGACTGTGCATAGAGCCAACTCACTCCAGAGACAGAAGCCAGCCCCATTAGGTGGGCAATCCCTACTATGCACAGTCTGCAGTCTACAGTCTGTGGGTAGAGCCCACTCCGTCCAGAGATCCACGCTCTAGTAGGTGGGCAAATGCTTGCTATGCATGGTCAGCACTCAGTGCTCAGACTGTGCAAAGAGCCTACTCCCTCTAGAGACTCAAGCCCCATTAGTTGGGCAAGCCCCTGCTACACACAGTCAACGCTGAGTGTGCAGACTTTGCGTAGAGCCCACTTCCTCCACACACCAAAGCCCAGTTAGGTGGGAGAACCTCGACTGTGCACATGCTGTGCTCGCTGTGCACCTCTTTATAGAGAGTTAATTCCCTCCACATGTTCAAGCCTCCTTACGTATCCAAGGGCCTGTTATGTACAGTTAGATATGTTAGTAATATTTTGCTTTTAATAAAAAGAAATCCTAGAAATTCACTAAAAAAACGAAGGTTAAAGTGATGTTATAATTAGGGGAGGTAATTATTTGTTACTTTACGTTAAAAAAACTAGAAATTCACTGAAAAAAACCCAAAGGTTAAAGTGATGTTATGGTTAGGTGAAAATGTCAGTTAAAAATGCGATTTAAAACAAAAAAAAACACTGGAATTCACCAGTGATAGTTTACTTAGCTAACTATAACTTGTGCCCTTGCCATGACCTCACATAGTATATCACTCAAGACATGTTCAATGACATCACTGATGACATCTCAAATGAAAGGCTTTGTAGAAGTTGAAACTCGTGGGTGTGCACTGGATTAAATTGGTATTGGTGGAATCTGCTGTCTGAATTGTCTTTTTAATCTCTTTATGATTATTTCTTCATTTTAACACATTGACAGGTCTCCTCAAAGGCTGTGCACAACGTGGGGGTTGTGCACCCTACCCCCACATCACACGGCAGTAGAATCCAAGGAATGCGCTTAATAGTTTAAACTAGTGACTACAAACACCATAGATAAGTTTTGCTATATTTAAATTATTTGTTCACCTAAATTTTACATTGAAACTTCTGTTTTTTAGTTATGGCCTTGCCAGACTATTGTTTAAAAAAAAAAGAATATATATATATATATATATATATATATATATATATATATATATATATATATATATATATATATATATATATATTACATAGTTGGAGCGGCTTTGTATCAGCAGGCTTCATCCATTGGTTAGTTGAATTGTCATTCACATTTTGCTTACACCCACCAGATAACAGTGGGCCAGCCACTGACTCCCTTCACTCTGAGCGACAGCAGTGTGCACAATCGCCATAAAAGTAATCACTATCAATCCCTTTTCTCTTCAAAAAAATAATTAATTTTTTATAAACTTTAGTTTCTTTTTTATTTTCGATGTCAAAGAAGCAAGAACTTCTCAGCAGTGCAATTCAGGCACCTGAAACATCTATGGTTGTAACAAAACAAAAAAGACTAAGGGGCATATTCACAAGGACTTATCGCCGAGTTATCGCCACCTTAACGCATCAAAAGTGGAGATAGATTTAACGCCCCATTCACAAGCGGGTGCAAACTGAAGACATCACCAGTATTCCAGCGATAACTGCCTCAAATTTTATCCCCACGGGTGACACCACCAACTAACCCTAATGAGATGTAGAGTAGGCGTACCCGTGCAAAAACACACAAAAACACCACTACACCACTTTCACAACGAACTGCCAGATCTGCAATACGAACCAAAACCACACAATAAGCCGCGGTAGCAGCAGCTATTTAACACCTGCCTCTTGCTGGTGTTAAGCAGGACGACTACCTGCAGTAGGCAACGGAGCCCCGCACACAGCCACAGCCGAAGAACAACCAACGCCATGGAGCTACTCATCATGCAGCTTGGAGCCCAACAGGGCCACAAACACCCACCGCCACCACCCCCAGGACCACCACCACCCCCAGGACCCGGACCGGCACACACCCCCGGACCACCACAGAGGCAGCGCAGAGTAAGACAGCGGACCTACCGAAAACGCACCAGTCTCACAGACCTAACGCCCGAGGAAGTCATTGCCCACTACAGGCTCAAAAGGACAACCATCCTCCCCATCATGACCCACATCGGCCACAGGCTGACGTCCCAACACAGCGGACAACCAACATCCCTCCGCAGACAAAGCTGCTGGCTGTGCTGCACACGTTGGCCTCTGGTACCTTCCATTGTCAAGCAAAATTTCCCCTGCGGATACTGATAATAAAATACCACCTGACAAACAACTGAATAAATCGTTCTCACACATTCAATACATACAGAAAGGGAAAAGAATCACCAGGGCAAGGCAAGAAGCTCCAACTCATAGGGTCCAAAAAATATCAATATCAATATCAAACACACAAATAACAATTAAAACATATGAAGTATAACATTTATTAAAATTGCTCAAGCAAATAAAATCATAACTAGTTTAATAAAATATTCAATCTTTGTGCAAAATACATATACCTATCTATGTGCAAACTACAATTCCTATGACAATTAATCCTGTCCACATATAAGATACATTTAATACATCAAATTATATTATATAAAAACTTTTCCTTAAAAAATCATCATAAAAAACATGTAAATACACAAGGACACTTAATCATCTTACAAAGAGAAAAAATAGTGGGAGAAAATATAGGTAAGAATAAATCTTTTCTTATCACAGAGAGCAAACCATTGGTGAAATAGGTACTAATACATAAAACTGTCCTTCACAACTCCCGGTTGCCCCTATATAAAGCGTCGACGTGTTTCGGTGGATATAGTTTATTCAAACACCACCTTCTTCAGGACTATGATAACTCCCGCTGAATCAAATATCTAGATATAAACAAAACATAATTAGACTCCGTGATGAGAAAGGAGCCAATGTCCCAATCCAAGTGATTCTCATACCTCAATCATTCCTGTCACACAATATTCTAACATACCATATTCACTCTAAATAATAATAACGTTTAAAAACCTCAACACATACATACGATTCTTTTCCCTTTCTGTATGTATTGAATGTGTGAGAACGATTTATTCAGTTGTTTGTCAGGTGGTATTTTATTATCAGTATCCGCAGGGGAAATTTTGCTTGACAATTGTCTCTTTGGTGCCTCTCTCCTTCGGATTTTAGAGGCCCCTCTCATCTTATTTTATATCCTCTGGTACCTTCCAACCAACAACGGCCAGAGTCGGAGGAGTCTCACAGCCAGCCCTATCAAAGTTCCTCACACCTGTCCTGGATGCCATCATCAGCTTCATACCCCAGTACCTTCACTTCCCCCACACTGCGCGGGAACAGCTGGAGACCAAGCAAGGCTTCTACGCCATTGCCAGATTCCCACACGTGTTGGGGGCCATTGACTGCACACATGTCCCACTTGTGCCCCCTGCGGACACTGCACACATCTACCGCAACAGAAAGCACACGCATTCAATCAATGTGCAGGCAATAGTGGACCACCGGGGAATGTTCACCAATGTCGTCGCAAACTACCCAGGCAGTGTGCACGATTCCTACATCTTCCGACAGTCCATCATCAACCAGCGCTTCCAGGATGGCATCTATGGTACTGGACTGCTCGTTGGTAAGTACCAAATCAACACACCACACACCTCAACTCCACAGTCATGCAACTCACGACTCTGGGAATGCACACGTTACAAACTCACATACAATATGCCAAACAACATGCCCACCTACCAGACATGACAACACAACTCCATTGGGATACTGGGCTTCCCATGTACACAAGCCAGCTATATCATGGCACCACAGCCACACAACAGCTGAACGTGTGGAGAGGCGCAAAGCAGGCATGTGCGAAGGATGCAAGTGACTCATGAATGGGAATGTACACAACGACAAGTGTGGCGTGAATGTGCTGGACAGACCTGGGTATGCAAACCACAGATATGTCCATGCAGACATTACCTGCTGGTGTCTGGGGAGTAGTGGACAGTGGACGCAACCATGTCACCCCAGGCTGTGGGTTAGATCGCGGAAATGTCGCTCGCTGCGTCCCCCCCTGTGTCCGTGAGCGTAGTGGGTTGGCCCGGCTTACGCCAGGCCTCCGCAGGGGTGTGGATGGAAACACCGTTGCCTTGAGCGTGGTGCTCTCCCGGAATGGCCAACGTCACTGCCAGGGCGGCGCCTCTCAGCCCGCCACGAGGCCGACGCCGTGAGCAGTGGGGCCTGCGAGCCTGTGCGCCTGCTGCACCCCAGGCCGCTGATACCCAGATCCGGCTTGCCTGCCCCAGCACTCCAAGGCCGCACTGCTCACCTGACGACACCGTTGTGTGTCAAAGAGGGCCCACCACGTGCCGGTGCTAGCTACAAGACCCATGCCCGCGAGCTTGGCAGCCTCCTCAGACCATCGCTGTCCTCCGTGACACAGGCCCCCAGGAGTCCTCATTCGTCGACATACCCCACTGCTGCAGCCGGCCTACACTGCAGTCCAGTATGTCCCACATCTAGAACTGAGTCTTCATTAATGAATGGCAGAGTTCATGCCAGTGAACGCAGGGAGAGGAGTGAGAGACAGATGTGTTTCAGTCCGGTGGAAACACGGATCACCGTTACGGAGGAGGTCAACCACTCGCAAGGACTGACCTGGTGCCACTAACCCTGTGCGCCGTGAGTCAATGTCAGCCTCCGGCAGCACATTGTTGGTGTCTGAGCCTGTGGCCTGGGGGTTGTCATCAGCAACTGGCAGGTACGGACTTGGTGTTTGGCATGAGTCTGTGGCATTCATATCCGCCATGTTGCCAGACACAGCTGGTATGTGCCCTCTGCCTCATGACCTGGGGGTACACCTCCCACTCTCTCCCGAGACACTCCGCGAAAACCACCTTTGATGTATACGAGACCCTGCTCTGCCCTCATGACCCTACCCCAGTCTCCCGCAAGTCAGCGTCCCTTGGCGGTAGGCCAGTGTCGGCCGCTGTGCATCTGGGGCCACTAACTCTGTGCAACTCAAGTCATGCTCCCTTGCTGTTTGTACATTGTATTCCTGAGTGCCTGATGACTGTTGAAGTTGTTGCCAGCACCAGCTACTCCCTGAGGGCTGGCTTACACACACCCCACACACAGCCAGCACAGGCGTCACTGGATTAGTGGGCCTGCCAACACATCATGCCGAACTAAGTATTGACTCTTATCTCTCCGCACTGTCACAGGTGATCAAGGATATGCACTCTGCCCATGGATGATGACACCCCTCCGAGACCTGAACACACCCGCCCAGAGGCAATACAATGCAGCCCACATACGCACCAGGGGCATCGTGGAACGCACATTTGGCGTGTTGAAGTCACGTTTCAGGTGCCTGGACGTCACAGGTGGAAGGCTCCTGTACAGCCCAAACATTGTGTGCAAGATGATCGTTGCATGTTGTGTGTTGCCCAACATTCGTGTATGCACCAATGCCCCATGGATCCAAGTTCCAGAAGTACCGGACGATGATGAGGACGATGGGGCAGGTGGCCCACGTGCCACTGCAGCTGCGGCAGGAATAGCCCGTAGGAACACCCTCATTGCCAATTTCTTCTCATGAGCACGTCACATTGTGGCCTTCCTTGGCAATCATGGGACAGTACTAAATGTCCACAAGCACGGCATGTGTGAATAATAAATATTTGCAGGTTACAGGTTGTACTTGTACATTGTCATGTCACAGTTTCCTGCTGTGCCAGATGTGATTGGCCATGTTGTGCACATATGTGGCACCAGTTGTGTCCTGTGTTCTGTTGTGGAGGTGTTTGTACCAGGATGTTGTCAATGTCGAGGTGCACTTATTCTTATGTGCGTATGCTGCACGGTGGGTGAGTCACTCCTACGGCTCTGATTTGGCTGCCACTTATCCCTTTCATGCGGTGTGCCTTTCAGTTCTGTGCTTCCACAGTGCTGAGATGTTGCAGACTTGGGTAACTTGTGCTCTTTGTCGAGTTGTGACTCTTGGGCATGGTTTGTCCGCAGATGTGTCGTTGACGTCAGGCGTTGTTTGTGCAGGTGGTTGTGTCCGAGTGTGACCTGCTCCTTTCCGGTTGTGGTCCGCACTCAGCCACCTCAGTGTCGTGCTGTGTACATTGTCATGATGATTGGACTGCAGCCATGCTACTCGTCATGTGGTGTCTCTTGCATTGTCAGTGTGGCTGACGAATATGCATGTTTGCTGTGTTTCGCATGTGTGCATGTGTTGGTTGTGTGATTGGTGATGTGTTGGGTGGGTGCCCCTTTGGGCACATGGTGTATGTGGGACTACTTGGTGTTTGTGTGTGTGCTGAAGTGTTCCCGTGGGATCAGGGACATGATCCTGAGTCATTGTGGGTGTGCAGTGTGCTCTGCCTAATTGTGCATGTGTGCCATGGTGCCCATTTCACCCCGTCCCCCCACTCCCTGGTCGGTACGCACCCTGTTGATGTAGTGTCGGGTCATGTTGGGCAGTGTCCGGATCCCCAACTCCTGTCACCGTCTCCCGACTGATGACTGTGGCCACCATCTTCTCCATGTCATTCAGCTCCTGGTGTTCTGCTGGCCCCCCTCCTCCGAGGTGCGTTGCTGCTTTTGTGTTGGCAGCGAGTTTCTGCTTGGTTTTGCCATTCACATCAATCCAGCGCCACTTGTCCTCTTCCATTGTCCTCCTCGGTGCTGCGACAGCATTCACATGGTCTGAGATGGTGTGCCATCTTTGCCTCTTTGTTGCCAATGACACGTTGGAGGTGACATACAGTTGGTGGTGGTGTTCTATCTCATCCGTGACTATAATCGTGTTTTCCTGCAGACTGTACCCCATTTTCCTCTTATCATTGCCCTTCCACGAGCCCTAGATTCCTGGGTGCTCCTCTGTGGGGATTGTGGGGTTCATGTTGTCCTCTGCAGTCAGTCAGGGTGCATCCGTGGTACTCCGCAGTTCATTTCCTTTTTAGTGGCATTTTCCGTATGCTGTTCTTGTGCTTTTTCGCACATTACGCGTGGGTATTGCTGGCCTCTTGCTGGTTATCACTGTTTTCTTATCGCGTTTAGGCCCATCGCATCTTTTTACGCGATGGGGTTTGTGTTTTTATCGCCGTCGCGGTGGTTGTATCTCGGACATTGGCCGCGGCTTCGGGAGGCTATCGCATGGTACCGCCGTGTTGTGAATTCCATGTTAACACGAGGTTATTTTCCCGCGATGAACTGCGCCGTGTGAAGTTGCGTTAACATTTTTTGGAGATGTTTAGCGCACGTTCTTGTGAATATCCCCCTAACACGGGAGGCCATCCAGCAAACCACAAAACTGAAATGCAGGCGCTCTATTGCATTACTTTGTTCTTCTACTAAATTAAATGAGATCGATAAGAGTTGCCATTACCATGTACATCTGCGGCTATAATTCAGTTTTATTTCTCAACATTCACCATTGTTAATTTTGCTAAAATAAGGTAAAACAAAATCTTTAAAAAATTGAACACATCTGTGATGTTTTTCGGCGCTGTCTGCACTTTCAAAATATTATCATCTGAACAGACTTTGGCCCAGATTCACAAAGGTTTAGCATTGGGTTAGTGTTACTTTTCTAATGCACACCCCACGCTAAACCTGTTTGAGGATTAACAAACCAACTCAAATTGGTATTTGCGTTGGTTTGTATGGAAAAGTAATGCAAAGCAACCCAAAACGCTTATTTGCATTACTTTGCGTCAAGGGGGCATTACATGGGTGGTACATGGGCGTGCCCATGCAACCATCCATTCTTTTTGATGCAAAACCCTATCTATTAACATTGGTAGACAGGGTTTAACACCAAAAATTTACTCCACTGAAAGCAGGCGTTAAAGGAGAAATGTTTTCATTTCTCCTTGTTTTTCCAACTTTGCATGTGTGCTGAACTGGCACTGTACAGCACACATACGCAGTCGGAAAAGGTTTTAAACTTGTCTAGCCATAGTATTTTGTACAGGAAGGGTACAAAAGCTATGGTAGACTCAGGCACGCACCCCAGCACTATGGCGCTAAGGTGTGTGCCTGGCGCAGGGCAGCACAAATCGGTGCTGGCTCTAGGGAGAGGGGAGGAGAGTGCCATATCTCTGTGAACATTAAGCTCTCATGCTCTCTCCCTGTGACGCAACGCAGCGCAGCCTCTTTGGGTGCTGCGCTGCATTGCATGACACATTTGTGAATCTGGGCCTCTGTGTTAACACTATGAAGTAAGCGTGACAAAACGTGTCCGTGCCATTCCCTGGCACTGCCTGCGCTTCAGAGATGTTTTCAGGTTAACAGAACTCTATTGATACTGTGAAGGCCATCCTGCTGACTGCTGAAAAAGGAGCACTGCCTCATCACTGAGTAGAAGGCACACATGTTCTAAGCAAAAGTCCTGTACTGCCAGAGACTTCCATTTCCAAACAATATAGATGAACTAGAGCATGGAGAATGCTCCATGAGCTACAACCTTTCCCCTGCATAAAGTGCCCAGTCCTGCTGCTGCAGCATCTTCACACATGAGAGGCACGGAGCCTTTCACCCTTCCGCATTCCAGCACTGACAATTCAGGTAGGAAAGTAGCCAGGACACCCAAAAAGTCTGCGTGCTTTCATTCAAGTTCTTCACTCAGGCCTGCACCTGATCGTAGCTCCACCCCTGTGACTGAGTTGTTTTTACACAGCTCATGTTACCTGATCTGGCACGTTTAACAAGACAGGCTGGCTCAGTGCCTCACTTTCCCTCCAAGCTGCTATATAGGACACTGACAAGTTTGTTGTGTTACATTTATTTCTGTTAATTCTGCGTGTTAGACTTGACATTCTTGGTGTGGTCTTCCACCAACCTTTTTGCCTTTACCCCTCCTATTTTCTGAGTTTCGTTTTTGTTGGCATTAGGACACTGTGCACTTTACCACTGGTTACCAGTGCTAAAGAGCTTGTACTCTATATCTAAAATATGGTAATATTGGTCAACACATGATTGGAACATTTAATTAATTTGCTTGTAAGTCTCAAGTATGTGGTGCTACATGGTACCCAGGGCTTGTAAATTATATACTACTAGCGGGCCTCATTGTGCTACCCACTAAAGTAGCACTTTATATCATGTTCTAGGCCTACCATTATAGCCTGTAGTGCAATTTTAAACTGCCAATTTGACTTGGCAAAAGAAACTTTTTGCCAGGCCCAAACCTTCCTTCTTAATACATAAATGTCATCACTGAGGTAGACCCTAAACAGCCCATAGGCCAGGGTGCATGGTACTTGAAAAGTTGGACATGTGTTTTTACATTTTACATATCTTGGTAGCGAAAAACCCCTACATTTGTTTTTCACTACCGTAAGGCCTAGCGCTCCCATAGGATAACATTGGCTTACCTTATTCCATTTAAGTGCTGACGTTTGATTGGGAGCAGGTAGAAATATCATGTTTAGACTCAAATGAACGGTAATATGAAATCCTCTTTAATTTAAACTCAGATTTAAGTCACAATTATGAAAATGCCACTTTGAGAAAGTTGTCATTTCCCTGCCCTAACCATTTTTGTGCCTCTGCCAGTGTCCTGGATCACATGACTGGGAATAGCTTAACTGTTGGGCTTTGTGTATTCCTCCAAGACAGTGAGACAATGGGGGACTAGATGTGCCATCCTGCCAGGATGGTTGGGGTGGAGCTGTTTCCTGCTCCACTTACATTCCAAAGGGCTTGCCTCCAGCACACACAGAGGAACCTTACACTAGTCTTTTGTCACCTCCGACTTCTTGGAGCCTTGACTGAGAAATGGAAAAACTTTCCAGATGTAGCGGTAGCCTGGAAGATTCCCCCACTTCAAAGGCTGGCACTAGGTATAAATATTGGACCCTCAGAACAATTCTTCAGTACACTCCAGGACCTATGGAACCTATGGAATATTGGACCCTCAGAACAATTCTTCAGTACACTCCAGGACCTATGGAATGCTTCAGAAGGACTGGCTTGGACCCCCAGAGAATACCCTGCTGCTTGAAGCCTGTCTGTACTTCATACTGCCCTGCTGCTACCAGAGCATTGCCCTGCTGCTTGAGGCTTGCCTTGTCCACTAGAGGCCTGCCCTGCTGCTTGAAGCTGCCTTGCTGCTTGAACCCAGGACTACCAGAGTGGCTCTACAGGGTAGTTGGTTGGCCTCCTGTGAAAGCTACAGGGACCTAACAAGCTCCAAAGACCTTGAAGCCTGCACTTGGCTTCTGCTGGAGTGAGCCCTAATCCATCAAGTGGTGCCCATAAGTCGTGAACCCCTGGTTGTGGTGTTAACGATGCTGCTTCTGACTAACCTTAAAAGTTGGAACTTATAAAAAGTTTCACCAAAAAGTGGCCTGAGAATCGACAGAAGTCCGGGACCTACCTGTTCGCTGAGGTTTATTGTGGACTGGCCTGACTCCTCTACGTTCTTCTCTGCCGCAGCAAATCTTGTTCACTCGGTACCTCTCAGCAAAGGTATGCAGCCTTGTGAAGCCCTCGTCAGCTACAGCCTGCAACGTCTTCCCACTGGAGAATTTCGACTTCCTAAAAAGTGACAAATGAATGCTGATGAGCAGAAAAGGGGTCAATTTCCCAGGGGTGTCAGCCTTGAATAATGGATCAATTTGGGTGACTCAAATATCCTCAGAAATAGGGAAACCGCTACCCATTAGGGCATGAATTGAAAATAGAGTAGGAGGATATTTTGAGTAGCGAAGTATGTAATTATAGACAAAGTCTGAAGGCAGAAATCTTCACCAAAAAACGTTCTAGCGGCCCCCCCAACGATGATGCATCCTCCTCGAACACTGCCGCTGCCTTGCCCTGCTGAACTTTACCTTCTGAGTAACTTTTCTTCAAAATTTCTTCTAAATCTGAAAGGAAGCTGAATCTGGTGCCAATCCACTTCATGTATCTGACCAACGCTCTGTTGCAGTCGGCGTTTACTTTGGCTTTGTCCCAGTCTTGCGCAACCAGAAACCCATGTTTGGCGCTTTGATCTTTTAGGGCATATTTTTCACTAAAAACGTAAAAGCTTGAAAATTCATTGCTGCAGTTATACTGATTGGATTTAGTTCATTGTGGTATCATTTTATTTATTAAAATGTTCTCTATTTTTTCTACATCAGTATGAGTTTTTCTTGTGTTGTATTTTCACTTTATCACTGTTTCAGTGCTACAAAAATACCTTATACATTGCCTCTAAGTGAAGCCTGACTGCTTTTGTGCCAAGCTACCTGAGAGTTAAACACAGGTTAATTTAGTGACTTTTGTGATGCACCCTGACAAGGAATGTGCTTGTTGCTTGAGTAGGGTTTTCATTCCCCTCAACCAACAACACAATTTTCTACACTGCGTTTTCTGGTAATGGAGCATTTTGCCTTGCTATCAGACAGAACAAACTGTTGAAAAAACGGGCACTTTTAAAACAATGTTCTCAATGGGTGAAAGTTGAATACATCAATTCCAGCACATTCATCAGTTAATAGAATTCTTGCCATCTTGATGACCTGAAGTTAGCCTGATAGCATGGCCAGAAAGGCATTTTATTCTATCTTACATTTCCCCAGTGGGCTGGAGCCTTTTGAGGCCATTTTGAAAGCCTGGTGCCTCTGTCACTTTTCCCAGCTCCCAGAGTTTAATTGCAGCTGACACAGGGAGGCTCAAACAGAGATCGAGGAAGAGAGGGAGGAACGAGAAAGGTGGAGAAAAGCATTCAGAAAGAGAGAAGAGAGAGGAGAGAAGGATAGAGAGAGAGAGAATGGATGGATGGAAAGAGAGAGACAGCGTGAGGAGGTGAAGAGAGCAGGGCTGATGTGAACATTTTTGCCTGGGCTGCTTTTGATTTCCCAGTGTGGCCTTGCCTGCTATGTCTTCAGCAGGACATCTCTCTCTCTCTTCCATGGTTCACCAGCAAGAAGAGCAACATGAAATGGCTAAGTGAAGGAACAGAGTTTATCTGGTTGCTAAGAAAAGTGTAAGCTGAATGCTAGAAAACGTCACCATTTTGCTTGCCTGCTTGTGTCTCCAGTTGCTTAGGTAAATCATATAATTTGCCATATATAAATAACATGAATTGTTCCAAAGGGGACCATGGATTAGAGAATATGTCTCTTGCTTCTGCAGCCAATGATTTGGTCCCTAGAGGACAACCACTCGTAGTAAAGCACACAATCAAATAAATGAAGACACTTCGTTTCTTACCTTTTTCTCTCGGAGTTTGAATTTTAATTGATTAATCACTATTCACCCCAAATAATGGCTGTAACAAACAGAGACCAAAGTAAAACAAAGAGTGTAGGAAGACCGTAGAGGACACCAAAATCCTTCACCATAGGATAACACTCTGGGCCTGCCAAGAGGTCCGTCAGCTGCAGACCACCTCAGAGGAGAATGAGGAAGACAAAGAACAAGAGGAGGCAGATGACAACCTGTCACAAAGAGGCCTCTTCTGTGCACCTTCAGAGGCTGGAGGTGAGGGCTCCTACCGTCTGAGCCCCTTGGAAAATGTGTAAGTGTGCACTAATAATATCCAATACACTGGGATGCAGTATTGCTAGTCACCCTCTACTTTCAGCATACAGCAAACTGACTAGGTTATTTTGCTTAATAACGGGAAAGTTGCTATCGCCCAGAACCAACGGTCCTCATGTTATGATCATCTGATGTATGAAAGAGGAATCATCCTTTATTATGAAGCCAGAATCACGCTGTGCCTTTACAACGCCGGTAATACAATGAACGCGCTGTTACCATGCATTAGTTTAGCACGCAAGTTGTTATAACGACTTTCTTTAGGGTGCGCATTGGGGGAGTGGTGTTGGATTTTAAGTCCAACACCTTCCCTACTGTTGTGCAGACTGGAGTTGGAATAGTAAATGATACTTTTACAAAGTCCAGCGCCGCCCCCTACGGCAAGTTGTTGTAACGACTTGCGTGCTAAAGGAACGTATCGTAACAACTCGTTCCTTCTATGCCAGCGTTATAAAGGCATGCGTGCTAAATACATGCAGGATTCCGTCATACAAACGTATGAAAGAGTGGCACAAGCCTGCAGGGATTCGAGCCTTTACCTATGGTGGTGCACAGACAGAATATCGAGTTTTAAATGTCGACATACACAAATATCGAGTTGGAAATATCGTGATACAGAAATATCGACAACAAGAATATCGTGGTCAAGAATATCGACTTGGAGGTAAGAAATATCATTTTTGAAAATATCGAAGTCATTAATATCATTTGCAAAGATATAGTTGTTTAAAATATCGATGTTTTAATTAGTGTTATGTATTTTAAAAGTATGTGAACTATTTTTTTGTATAAGTATTTCTTTTGTTTTTTAATATATGTGTTAAATTTTGTAGTAGTTATTAATTTTATTTTAATTAAATGTTGTGTTTTTCTGTTCTGTAGTGGGTTGTGGGGAATAGGGTGGGAAGTAATTTAATTATAATAAATTTATTATTATTTTTTATTTATTAGTCTTTATTACATTTAGATTTGATAGTGTTAATTGTGGGAATTATTTTATTATTAATTAATTATTAATTGGTTGTTAAATATTATTAATTAATTAATTGGAAATTATGTTAATTGTGTCATTTTATAAGGAGCGGGTTGTGGGTTTATAGGGGAATAGGATGGGAATTTATTTAATTATAATAAATTTATTAATATTTTTATTTATTAATATTTATTTAATTTACATTTTGTAGTGTTAATTGTGGGAATTAATTTATTATTAACTATTTATTAATTGGTTGTTCATTATTATTAATTAATTAATTTGTAATTATGTTAATTGTGTAATTTTTAGCAGCGGGTTGTGGGTTTATATGGGAATAGGGCGGGAAGTAATTTAATTATAATACATTTATTCATATTTTTTATTCATTACTATTTATTTAATGTATATTTTATAGTGTTAATTGTGGGAATAAATTTATTATTAATTATTTATTAATTGCTTGTTAATTATTATTAATTAATTAATTGGTAATTAATTATGTTAATTGTGTTATTTTTTTAGGAGCGGGTGGTGGAGTTTATAGAGGAAGAGGGTGGGAAGTAATTCATTTATAATTAATTGATAATTATTTGTTTAATTAATGCTAATTAATTAATTAAAATTTAAATATGGCAATTGTGTAATTAATTTTAGATGTGAGTTGTGGGGTTTATAGTGGTAAAGGGTGGGAAGTAATATCTTTTAAATTAATCAATAAGTTGTTAATTGATATTAATTTATTAATGTTAAGTTAGTTATGGAAATTGTGTAATGATTTTTAGGTGTGGGTTGTGGTGTTTATTGGGGAAGAGGGTGGAAAGTTATCTATGTTTAATTAATTAATAATTAGTTGATCACTAATATTAATTCATCAATTCATAAATATTTATGGTAATCGTTTATTTTTATTTTGTGTGTGGGTTTCGGTTTTATAGGGGTAAAGTTTGGGGAGTAAATTAATTTGTATCTGTTTTAATTTGTTTTTTAATTAATTATATTTCTTTAATTGATAATTAACTATGTTAATTATGGAGGTACTTTTTTTCAATTTAGGTGTGTGTTGTGAATTGTGTGGTGTTATAGGGTAGGAAATAAAAAAGATTACATTTATGTAATAATTAATGTTTTTGATTATAAATAATTTCTATTAAAAATAGGGGTTTTTTGTAAATTATTTTTACATTTAAAAAAAAAATCTTTCTAGGTATTTGTTAGATCTTTTTAACATTATAATATGTTTTTATCTTTTGTAAATTTTTAATATTTTTATATAGGTTTTCTTTTTTCGTTTTTTAAAATCTTTTGTGTTGTAGCTGATATTTTGCTTGTTTTTAATTTTGAACTGTCTCCAATGGGAATATTAATTTTTACCCCTCTGCTATCCAACACTTTCCCTACTGTTGCACTCAGTGGAGTGGGAATAGTATTTTTTACCCCTCCGCTATCCAACACTTTCCCTACTGTTGCACTCACTGGTGTGGGAATAGTAATTTTTACTCCTCCACTATCCAACACTTCCCCTACTGTTGCACTCACTGGAGTGGGATTAGTAAGTTTTACCTCTCTGCTATCCAACACTTTCCCTACTGTTGCACTCACTGGAATGGGAATAGTAATTTTTACCCCTCCGCTATCCAACATTTTCCCTACTGTCGCACTCACTGGAGTGCGAATATTAAGTTTTACCCCTCCGCTATTCAACACTTTCCCTACTGTTGCACTCACTTGAGTGGGAATAGTAATTTTTACCCCTCTGCTATCTAACACTTTCCTTACTGTTGCACTCACTGGAGTGGGAATAGTAAGTTTTACCCCTCCGCTATCCAACACTTTCCCTACTGTTGCACTCACTGGAGTGGGAATAGTAAGTTTTACCCCTCCGCTATCCAACACTTTCTCTACCGTTGCACTCACTGGAGTGGGAATAGTAATTGTTACCCCTCCACTATCCAACATTTTCTGTACTGTTGCACTCACTGGAGTGGGAATAATAATTTTTACCCCTCCCCTAGCCAACACTTTCCCTACTGTTGCGCTCACTGGAGTGGGAATAGTAATGTTTACCCCTCCGCTATCCAACACTTTCCCTAGTGTGGCACTCACTGGATTGGGAATAGTATTTTTTACCCCTTCGCTATCCAGCATTTTCCCTACTGTTGCACTCACTGGAGTGGGAATACTTATTATTACCCCTCCGCTATCCAACACTTTCCCTACTGTTGCACTCAATGGAGTGCAACATTTAAGTTTAAAGACTATTAAATATTTTAATGTTTTAATTTATAATATGTTGTTTTATTAGATTTTATGTTATAGGTATACGTATGCATATATATATATATATATATATATATATATATATATATGTATTTATTTGTAAATTTTTATATACTTATAAAATTTAAAAATAAATTAAAATTAATAGTTTATTATTTGTTTTAAAGTAAATATATATATATTACATTTTATATATGTATGTTTCAATTTTGTTAAATTAAATTTATTTCTATTTGTAGAAATGTATATTAAATCAAAATATATTTTTGAAAGTTAATTTTATTATTTAATATAATTAATATTATTTTTTACATATAGAAAGAAATCGATATTTTGTACAACGATATTTTTTACATAGATATTTTTTTTCGATATTTTTATACTTACCATTATAAATATAGGATGTCGATATTTTTGACATCGATATTTATGACTCGATATTTGTGTATAGTGATATTTTGGGCGTCAATATTCTATCAGTGAACCGATATATGGTTACCGTTTTTCCAAAAGAAATACAAGTCACTGTTACAGAAATAATTGCTGCTGCTTGGCCCTTGGTGCAGAAGCGTTAACTCCAGATAACTTGCTAAAGTGACTGCTGGCTGTTACATGGTGAGCAGTGAGTTGGGGATGATTCATTTAAAGAAAATGTGCAACACCTCCAAAACAAGGCATTTAGGCTAAATGTACATCTTGAAGCCTTGTACACAGAAATAGCATGAGATGAAATAGATAATGGGTTCTAAATATCTTACTGACTCCTTTTGAATCAGCCAATCCTTCTCACATACACAAGCCAATGCCACACCATCCACCGATGGCACAAAGAGCCTGCCGCAAGCCTCTCAGAACAATAAGATGTGCAAAGAATGCCTTTCGTACTTCCATGTCACTCAGCATGTATAGCAGGCCATGGATTCACAAGAATCCCAGCACTTAGAGGTGTTTAGGATCAGTCTGTGTGCTAAAAATGTATAATAAAACATAAAATCCTGAGGGCGTGGCTTAGGAGCCAGGGAAGATGGCCGCTTTGGTGCGGAGCTCCGGGTCGACGTGAGAAGCCGAGTCTTCTCCAGGCGTCATTTCTTTACTCCCGGACCTTCCAAATGCTGGCGGGACTTTATGAAGGCTAGCGCTACCAATTGTGCCTATTTCCATCGTCCACGGTGAGCAATTTAATAAGGTTTTTGCGCGACTTCGTTCGCGCTCGTATTCCACGGCCGCCATTTTGTGTGGAGCTATCGGAAACGCTCCTCTCACGGCGCGCTCCTCTCACGGATGCTCACCTCACAAGCTTCTCTTTCTCCCTCATGTTGGTTATGCTGAGCGGTCTTCCATGGAGTAGGACCCAATTAAAATAAACAGTTTTGTACTCCTGAACCTTTCAATGTATGATTTTAACGTTGGTGCCTACATTGAACAACGTAATAACCGACAGGCTCCCGCTCAGGTGCTAAGATCCAGTATCCAACTCTTCAAGGGGAACTCACGTGGATACTAACAACAACGCAGTCATATTAAGTACACCTTTGAAATGGCTTCAGAAAATGAGGAAAAGTCTACTGATAGTGTACAGACAGTGTGACAGCGCATCACCTCCTCTATAATGCTTTCAGTCAACCAAGGGAAAGCATTGTAAATCAAGATGAAGTGTGTCAAGTACAATTCTAAGCAATGCATTTTCAATCTGTGGTAAAATTTATTTAGCTGGCTGTTATAAATTCACTTCCTGTTGTGGTGTCAGACAACCAAATGTTTTTGTTTATATACGCTGGCTTAGTAACAAAACTGCTACATTAAATTCAGTGGTGGGTTATTACTTTTGGAGAGGTTTTTGTTCACCTTTAATGTGGCTTGCTTGAGACTGACCTTGTGCACATTTTGGCGATACTGTTGATTCATCCTTTTTATTTTTATCACTCACTTTCGCTCTAAGGGGACTCATTCTGCTCATTTCAATATCTTCTCATAGGAACTATACTTGTCAGTGAGCTGTGTTATGGCAAAAGCACGTTCATCTCGCAACAGCTCTCTTCCTACAGACAATACTTCAGTGGCTGATCATAACCCCTTTAGCGTTTTACAGGAAAGCATGGATGATTCTGATTCTGGTCAACCACATACATGCAATGTGACACCTATCATTCCTCGTAGTAATTCCAAACAGCCAACTAAAATTCCTTCTTCCTCAACTGCTGTTTCTACTAAACGCGTCAAAAAAGACCCACCATCACCAACTAATAATATGTCGTCACTGACTATGGACTTACTCCTTCAGGAAATTCGAGCTCTCAAACCCCACATGGAGGAAACAAATAGCCGTCTCCAACATCTTGAGGACAAATGGTCCCAAATGGAACAACAAACTTTGCATTTGACACAACGTGTTGACACTATCCAAGCTGTCACTACCCAGATCCCTCCTCTACAATCGGAAGTTTCACTTCTAAAGCAACAAATTGAAAATTTAGAAAATCACAATAGGCGTAATAACCTGCGCATTTACGGTCTTGCGGAAGGAATCGAAGGGTCTGATCCTCCCTCCTTTTTTCAAACATTTCTTCCAACTCTCTTAGATCTTCCTGATTCTCCGAAATTAAATATTCAAAGAGCACATCGGCTGGGATCACTTCCGAAATCGGCATCTTTCAACACCAAACCAAGAGGCGTAATTCTATATTTTTTAGAATATACAGATTTACTTAAAGTCCTCCACGCTGCCAAAAATAAAGGGAAGATATCTTGGCAAGGAAACAATCTCTTTTTTGCTCAGGACTACGCAAAAGCAACCGCTGACCGACGGAAGAAATTTTTGGACATGAGACCAGCTCTCCGCAACCTGAATGCGCGATATGGCTTATTCCATCCGTGTCTTATGAAAGTGACTTTTAATAACAGAACCACTACATATGAAGATCCGGCTCGTCTACAGCATTTCCTAGATACTTGCAAAGATGGAAACATGGAAACCTCTCACACCTCGATGATTTGAAGTTCTTCTTGGTTACTTTATTGTTCTGTTATGATTTTGTGTCCTTTGTTGTACGCCATAATGTTCTCATTACATGTTCTGTAATCATTTTTCTTTCTTTTATTAGGTGCAGTTCAATGTGGTCCCTCAGTATGTGATCATACTTCTTTTCGCCTGGATGATGTCTCCCCTTTTTCGTGTCGTTTTGGAGTTTTCTGCCCAAGCGTATCGTTTTCCTTCTGTGGTTCCACCATCCCCATGTTTCCGTGTATTGTTGTGGTATGTTCTTTTATTATTTTTTCATTTCTTTCTTTATTGTATTTCTCTTATCTCCTTTCCTCATATTACCTTATATTTCTATTTCTTCTTTTTCTTTTTCATTCTCTCTCTCATTTCTTGTCCTTCCTCAATCACTGGTCTTTCTTCTGTTCTTCTAATTCACTCACCGGCTTATTTCATTCTCTTTTCATTTCCTATTTCATACTTTACTTCCTCCATATTTACTATTCCTACTTGACAATTCATCAACTATTCTTTACTATTTCATATTTCTCTGCTTTATTCCGACGATATTCCTCTATTTCAAACTTCAATCTCTCAAATTACCATATGATGTTTTATTCTTCACTCATGTACATAATTGTTCTTCTCAAAGTTTTTCGTTATAATTTATATTTTTAGATGTCGTTAAATATATTATCTTGGAATGTTAAAGGTTTGGGCTCTCCCATTAAGCGACAACGAGTCTTGTCTCATCTAGCAAATTTAAAAGGAGACATTGTGTTATTACAAGAAATTCATATAAAAGATGCTGAAATTACTAAATTACGTCGTAATTGGATAGGCCATGTTTTTGCTTCTCCTGGTTCAGGGAAACGTAACGGTGTTGCTATTCTCTGCCATAAAAGGTTAAATATCAAACTCATAAACCAAGATAATGATTCTGATGGCAGATGGGTTGCAGTGTCTTTGTTGATTGATAAAATCCCTTTAACTATTTTTAATTTGTATGCTCCCACTATACAAGACAAATTGTTTTGGCCCCAGATCCTCGCTTCATTGATGCAATATACTGATGATTATCTCATTTTAGGGGGTGACTGTAACATGATTATGGATCCTATTTTAGATAGGAGATCCAATTCTCGTTTCTCATCCTCTCCCATACACAATCAATTTACCTCTACTATATCCCAAAGATCTCTTGTTGACTCCTGGAGACTCTGCCATCCTACGCTACAAGAGTACACGTACTACTCACCTGCTCACTCCTCCCAATCCCGGATTGACTATCTCTTTATTTCCAAAGCCTTGACCCAACACATTATCCACTCTGATATAGGCTCTATTTTAATCTCTGACCATGCTCCAGTTTCCTTACGCCTAGATATACTCCCCCCCATAAAAGGTACTAAGAGATGGCGATTTAATAACTCTCTCCTATTAGATCCCAAATTTACACCAGCCTTCCTTGATTTTGCATCCCTGTTTTTTACAGACAATGTATCTCCTCAGATATCTTCTCAACTGTTATGGGACACTTTTAAAGCTGCCTCTAGAGATTTCATTATTTCATTTGTTGCCCAAAAAAGACGCACGGCTTCTCATTCCTTACAATCACTTAATACGCAAATTAAACAATTGGAACATTCTTATTCTTTAACTAAGTCTCAATCTGACTTGGATAAACTTCTTAAGGCCAAATTCTCTTTCAATAAACTCTCCAAGGAATCTGCAAATTTATATCTACTTAAATCTAGTGCTAAATATTATAGCGCGCAAAATAAAGCTGGGAACCTTCTTGACAATTATCTCAAAGTTAAAAAAGAGCGTACAAAAATTGAATCTATTGTCACCTCATCTAATATCACAATTCATAAAGATGAGGACATTCTGACAGAATTCACTGACTTTTATCAAAAACTATATACTCCGGAATCCCCTCCTTTATTATCTGACATTGATCATTATTTGTCCTCCATTCCCTCTCCTTCCTTTCCAGATATTGATTTTTCCTTTTGAGAAGCTGATATATACCCTAAAGATATTCTGGAGTCCATTCAGGTACTTAAAAAAGGGAAGGCTCCTGGGCCAGACGGCTTCACAATAGAATTTTATTTACATTTTTCCAATCTACTTGTTCCCAAACTTCACCAATTATTTTCATTTTTTATAACATCCCAAAAATCTGAAGGCTCCTTTCAAGAGGCTTTAATTTGTCTTCTTCCCAAAGATAATAAAGATTACACTTTATGTAAAAATTATAGACCAAGGGGCCCATTACGATACCCGGCGTATAAAAATCCGCCAGGCATGGAAGCGGCAAAAATCCGCCCGCACACACCGCCTGAACACCGACCACGCCATTACGATTACACAAACCGAAAACCGCCATCGGCGGAAAAATCACACAAAATACCGCCCGCCAACGTCCGAGTCGGAGTCAAACCGCCCGCCACGGACGGAAACACGCACGACAACACAAAACCGCCCGCCCTCACGGCCGACACACCGCACGTGAAATTACGATCGCACCGCCATGAGCGCGGAAAAACCACAAATATACCGCCCGCCAGCGCAAACAACGCCGATGAGAATCGACACGGCAGAAGCCATGGCGCCCACGTACCTGCACAGAAACCATCCGCTCACAAAACCAATAGCACACAACATGGCCAACAAGTCCACACAGCAAGGCACGCACAAATACACAAGCACAGTACACATCCCGAAAACACCCCCCGGACAAACAAAAAATACAAAGGCCAGAACCCCAGACACAACACACCTGAAAACAACAGACCATGAGGACACACCCACATAGGTGAGTACAAAAGCAGCACTCCCACAGACCACAACCCCTTGCAACATTGCAAACCAGAGAGGAGAGGAGAGGACACAGTGACACAGCAAGGACAGCAGCACACCACAGAAACGCACACATCACAACCACCACCACCACCACCACCACCACCACCAAACACCGGCACCACAAACCCCCTGCACATTACACAACACACACCGCACCAGCACCACAAACACCATGGCACCACAAAGAATGCCCAAGTACACGCCCATTGAGCTGACGGTCATGGTCGACGAGATCATCAAGGTGTACCCACAAATCTATGGGAACATGGTCCAGCACACACCACTAGCCACCAGAAACAGGATGTGGAACCGGATCGTAGACCAGGTCAATGCAGTCGGGACCCTGCCCAGGAACAGAGGTGAAATAAACAAACGTTGGAATGACGTAAAGAGCCTGGTCAAGAAGAAGGAGGGCAAAAACAGAGAGCTGGCTGCCGTCACTGGCGGAGGGAATCCCGCGCTCTTTAAGACCTCCAAAGCGTGGGAGGAGAAGGTGCGAGTCATAATACATCCGGAGATCCTCGCCGGATTAGCAGGGGGAGTGGAGGCTGGTAAGTACAAACTAATGTATACCAGCACACCGCTATGTATTCACATGCACTACCACCATGCCACAGCTCCCAGGGACAAACACCCCCATGTCCAGCACACAATACACAACACATCACACACACATGCAACAGACACCACCACACACAGCCCAAACCGAACAACTGTAACATACGTGGGGACATGTGTACACTCAGCCAGCCACGTAACCACCAACAGGTCCCCAAATATTCCAGAAGCGCCACAACGAGCACCCACCACACCCATGTGTCCGCCACAGCTGCACTAACCGACAAGTAACAGGTAAGTGGCAGGAACACAAAGTGCAGTGGGTGGGAGGGTGGACAGCCCAAGTACAACACACACCAGGCCCCAGTCCCACAGCACAGCAAGGAGGAGCATCCCCCACACCCCACAGCCACGTGTCAGCCACCGCAGTGCACAACGACAGCCGAAAGGTAGACATCACGGTCCACAGCAATCGGTGTCAGTGGGTGTCCAGCCACCCCCACGACCCACAACACCCCCCCACCCCCACAGACCTGCAACATGGAGCACCCCCGCTTAGAGCCATGTGGCATCCAGTACAGTGCACGCACGAACAACTTGCAGGTGGGAAACTGGACAGGGCTGGATTACTGGAGGCATGAGGACCGTAACACGACCAACACATGGGACATGTCACGTAGCAGACGAACACGCAGCACCGCCCACCGTCACGAACAAGTGAACAATGTGCACACGGACATGAACAACAGACTCACACCCCACATGACCCATCACATACATAGCAACACCCAAGGAGCCACGTCTGCATGCACAAGCCACACTGAATATAGTACCACACGGCAGCCACTGTGCAACTCATCACACACAACCGACACACCATTGAAGTCCTGTCCATGTAGCCCCTACTGCCTGTCAACCACACACCCCACAACTACGCCTATGTAAGACAAACAACACTAGACGCAACAGAGCGGTACAACATAAATGCACACGAACACCACTGAACCCATCAAACACACAGACACACCATGCACATACAACATACCATCCATCCGTCAGCCCCAGTCTCATGAAAGGCATGTCATCCGCACAGCTGCCACACATACAGCAGTCACGCTAAGATACATGCCCATGACCAACCATGTGCCAGAAGTCAATGAAGCGCACGACACACTGTGAGCAACAACACACAACATGGGCCACACACCCCCGAGCACTGCAGTGATGCACATGGCACAGGGCAGCACGCACACCAAGGAGATGGGACAACTGCAATACGTTGGCTGGCACACAACCATCACTCACTCATAACGATGCGTCCAATGCCATGTCCAGTAATCACAACAGACAGCAAATATGCAGGCCATGTCAAGCATGCACACACCTCAAACCATGCACTGTCATGCTGCCACAACACATGTCACGTTCGGCACCCATGGCTCACAGCATGTACCCCAAAAGCATATTCCCTCCCAAATGCGAATCTGGGGCATGGCCCCCATGTTGCCATATGCGTTCCTAAGCGTTCCATTTGAACCCCAAAAGCATATCCCCTCCCAAATGCGAATCTGGGGCATGGCCCCCATGTTGCCATATGCGTTCCTAAGCGTTCCATTTGAACCCCAAAAGCATATCCCCTCCCAAATGCGAATCTGGGGCATGGCCCCCATGTTGCCATATGCGTTCCTAAGCGTTCCATTTGAACCCCAAAAGCATATCCCCTCCCAAATGCGAATCTGTGGCATGGCCCCCATGTTGCCATATGCGTTCCTAAGCGTTCCATTTGAACCCCAAAAGCATATCCCCTCCCAAATGCGAATCTGGGGCATGGCCCCCATGTTGCCATATGCGTTCCTAAGCGTCCCATCTGAACACCAAAAGCAAAGTACAAACCAGACCCAGGATGGGCCAGGAGCCCGCATACACCAGAGTCACAATAAGTAGGGGCACAGCAACACACCCATCGGCATGGCCAATCCGTCCCATGCCACATGTGCACAGCACACAGTCCCATTGCCAAGCACACACAACTACAAATGCTACAGCCACACACACGCCTCCGGGAAACCCATGTACGAGATTGCACGAACTGTTAATGTCAGACGACAAATACATACTTCGCCAGGTGCAACACAATGACAAATCTCATTCTCTCCACAGGTGACGAACTGCTGGATGCTGGGGATGGAGCCAGCAGCCAGCACAGCCAGCCTACAAGCCCCCAACGAGGACACACGGATCTGGAGGATCTGTCCTCCTCTTCGGACACGGACCACCAAGCAGGCCCATCTGGTGTGGCAGGGCCCAGCCGCTCCCCAGGACCCCTCCTACCCACCAACCCATCATCCAGGGCTGCTGAACATTCCCAGCCCCCTGCTGCCACTGTCGTTGCGGCCACACCCACGGTCATTGTGGCCACTACCACTGCCGCAACCGCCACCATCGCCGCACCGACCACCACCGCCGCCACCACCACCACGTCTTCGCTGGCACCAGCCCCAGCGCAGGTGGTGGCCCGGCCGACTGGATCCACCCTGGGAGCCACAGCGAGGACCGTGGTGAGCAATGTGGCTAGTGGGCAGGCCGGTGGCAGCAGGACTGGTAGGAGGAGCAGGGTCAGGGAAACGCCAGCCTCCCCTGGGAGCCATGCCCTGCCTCAAATGGCCAGAGTCCTTGGGGCCTATGAAGAGGCCCAAGGACAATGGGTCCGGTCTGCTTCAGACACGCGTGAGGTGCTGGGGGTGCTGAGGTCCATGGACGCCCGTATGGGCCAACTCGTGGACCTCATTGGCCAGCTGGTGGTGGCGTCACTGCCAGGGACAGCAGCTCCCCCTCCGCCACCACCTGCCGGGGCGCAGGGTGGAGCAGCAGTGTCCAGTTCCCCTGCGTCCACAGCCAGTGAGCACACCTCAACCACCAGCATGTCGCAAGCAGGCACCTCCCCTCGCAAACGTGGAAGGGGCCGTCCGAAGTGGAAACAGATCTCCCGGGAGGACTTCGCACGCTCCAAACGCAAGTGAGGCAGCCAGCCAGCCTTCCGCCAGCCTTCCTTGACCAGCCACTGCATTGACTTGGACTACGATCCCACTCCACACAGCCATCTGGATGGCATGTGTGTGTTGGACTATGGACATAGAACCAGTGGGTACACCCTGAGCATCACGCAGCCATGACCGACAGCTCATTGTCACTGCACGCACCACTTTTGTCATCACCTTACACACAATCACATGTCACAGTTTGTAATAAATGCACCTTTTACACTAACTGCTGTTTGTGCCCTGTGTTTTATTTGTACGGAATACAACGGCCACCTTGGGCGGAAAGGCACCTGATGCGTGGCATGGCAATTGAATCCGGAGGGCCTGTAGGGACCTAGGGGTGGGAGACAGAACAGGAGCACATTCAATGAGTGTGTCACACACCCATCACACAGTACATGTCAACAACTACAAGCAATGTACACACATCGCACAGAGCAATAGGGCACAATGCCACAGCCACCAACAGTGGCATACTACCCTGGCCATGGAGCGTTGACACACAGCACGCAGTGAACAAACGGCCACCCTGACACAGCACACACACACCTGCACAGATACAGCCACATCAGCCGTCGTACATGGACACTCACCGTCAAGTGAAGTAGCGGGCGATGAGCTGCTGCCGCACATTACCAGCTTCCTCCTCTCCGCTGTCCTCCTCACTCGAGCTGTCCTGGTCTGCGGGCTGGGGCCCTGGTTGATCTCCGTCATCCACGATGAGGGGGATCTGCTTCCGAATGGCCAGATTGTGCAGCATGCAGCACGCCACCACTATCCGGCACACCTTCTGTGGGGAGTACGCCAGCGCACCCCCGGTGCAGTCCAGGCACCTGAACCTGGACTTGAGGAGGCCAAAGGTACGCTCGACCACACGTCTGGTCCTCCCATGTGCCTCATTGTAGCGATCGTCTGCTGGGGTGCGAGGATTCCTCAATGGACTGAGCAGCCATGCCCCATTCGGGTACGCAGAGTCACCTGGGTGTGAGGGACACAGAGAACCGTTGCAATTCCAACTGGACAGGGGACAGCATCGCACAACCAGCACGCTACACCACTCCACATACTCACCGACAATACAGGCACGATCCTGTTGCATATTGGACATCAGTCGTGGCAAGATGCTGTTGCGCATTATGTGTGCGTCATGGGCCGAGCCTGGGAACTTTGCACACACGTGGGTGATCACCATGTCCGCAAGGCACACCACTTGCACATTCAGGGAGTGCGTGTGCTTCCTGTTGCGGTACAGGTGCTCAGTGGCCTGTGGTGGAACAAGGCCGACATGTGTGCAGTCAATGGCTCCAACGACGTGTGGGATTCTGCCAAGGGCATAGAATGCACCCTTCACTGCCGCCAATTCACGAGCCCTGGGGAAGCGGATGTACCTGTTTCGGTACAGCATCATGGCTGCCAGTACATCCCTCAGCACCTTGCTGAACATGGGCTGGGACATCCCTCCTCCAATGCCCACTGTGTGCTGGAATGACCCAGTGGCGAAGAAATGCATGGCGGCCATCACCTTAGCCGTGGGGGTGACAGCAGTCGGATACACCCTGCGGGGACGGAGATGGGGTTCTAACATGGCACACAGTCGATGCAGGGTTGGCCTGTCCAGCCGAAACTTCCTAATAACCTCTGTATCGTCCATGTCCGCCAGCAATTGGTATGGGCGGTCAATGTTCGGTCTCCGCCTAGGGACAATGGCAGAGGACACATGTCAAAGCAACACGACACATAGCAATTTCGCATACACATCACTGACATGACTGAGCAAGCACATGAGCCACAGCCCAGCTGTCAAGCTGGGACGGCACGGCCACAATACACTTACACAGGTCTCCCAACAATGGCAATGGCTAGTGATACAAACCACTGCCATGTGCATGCACATGGGGATCTAGGCCCCAATGACTTGCGGGGCGTGCTGATGGGGACTGACTGCATATCCGTCAAGCGGCAACGCCACGGCAACATGAATGTCTGCTGAGCATGGAACTGCTTCCGCGGCTGGATGAGTATGGCACACGACGACGACGATGTGGGCACAGGCTGAGCTGCCAAAACAAGTGGGACCTGTGGCACGAGGGGATATGAGACAGTAGTAGGTGTCAGCACTGCACCCTATGTACAGCACTGTACGGATCACACCTCCCGAAACATTGACAGGTGTCCACATTGACAGCCCCATGCCAAGACGGCTGTGTGCTTGCAGTCACACGTCACAGGTGAGAGGTTACATTGCACGTGCCAGGTGGCAGACGTACATAGTGGGAGCTGGCATGTGTGTGCATGTGTCTCCTGTTCAGGATCCACCAGATGGGCGCTGACTCTGTACTGACCATTGGACACAGCATGTTCCGTGGAAGGCTTGTGTGTGTGGGATGGTGGCACTGGATGTGCCTCCGTTGGGTGGGGGGCCATGCACAGGGCGGGTACGTCGATGATTGCGCATTGTTGGTCACGGTGGGTGCACCAACTAAGATGTGTTGCCCTGTGTTCAATTCCTATGTCCGCATGATGATGGACTGTAGATGTGGGCAGACTACACATTGGTCGATGTGCTGTCTATATGCATGTGCCTTCACACCAGGCACAGCTGCCCCTGCACATGTGACCCCTGCTGGACTCGCTGCTGGGTCTGTGGAGCTGATGCACCTTCTGCGCGTGGGGCGGACAGCTCTCCTCACTTCCCTCATTGCGCATGTCATGACTTTGCCGCAGGTGACATGGATCATGGAGGGCCCACATGTACGCGTGGGTAGGCTACACATGATTGTACACTGGTCGCCACCCCCAGTCAGTGTTTCGAATGGGAAGGTTGTCGTGCTGGTGGTATGTTCGATGTGGCGGATGGGCGGGCCTAGGTGCGGGCTTACATTCCGGACATGGGGGGTAGTTGTATTGGCGACTAGTTGCAGTACACACGGGACACGTCTCTTCCTTTCCACATCTGGGTCATCCCTTGTACTAACTGACAGTGATACAGTCATCTTCGCCCCAGCCCTCATGTCCTCCCCTCGCTCCCCCAATATGCATGCTCACCTGCGAGGCTAGCGCTTGCACAGGCAGCCCCAAGCTCGCACCAGAGAGGGCAAGGAGTGTATGTGTGGGTCCAGTTGCACGAGTGGGCTGTCTCAGGGTATGATGTGTGGCGGGACGCCGTCCACCTGCGTGGTGCCCCAAATGGAGACCCGGCCTGCATGGACTATGCATCACAGTCTTCGCCTTCCGGATCCGCCACCTGCGACACCCAGTGGCTGTGGCTGCCCTTGCGGCCAGGCCGCGTCCGTCTGTGGCTGATGGCCCACACATTCACTCTTTGGCCTCTCTGGGGAGGGCTCGGGGGTGGTGGCGCACGCGCTTGCACTTAGTCGCAATGGCATGTGGCGTGGTTGGTATGATGGGCAATGGATGGGATGGTGCGAGCCACCTCCCGTGACGTCAGTGCTGCTCGTGCTGTGGTGTGTCCCCCTACACTTCCATTTGACTTGTGCCATGCTAGACGTTGAGGTTCTATTGCCTGCGTGATATGACCAGGAGGAGCGCGAGGAGACCTCTCACACACCATGCTCCACTGCCATCCCGTGCCCTGTATCGCCTGTGCGGATTGACTATGTTGGGGTTACACCTGGTCGACTGGGGCTGTGTGTGCCTTGTCAAGGGGCATGGCGGGCGCACAACAGGATCCAGCTTGTCCACAGAGGGTGGGCTGAGGTGCGCCTGGTACCGCTTTGTACGTGTGCCCGGCTGCTGTGCACACACGTGTTCACTCCCCCCGACAGGTGTCCTCTCACAATGCCCAGGGAAGCGGTGGTGTACTGTTCATGACCCCTCCCAACACGGCGTGCTCCAACTTGGCATGTGCGCATCTACCCGTCGCACCCACCCACCTGAGCACTGCGTCCATACGACTTCACACGACACATGTGTGTCTTCCACAGTAGTGCTACTCATTTGCGTTGACATCCAATACCAGTGGACTACATGGTCATGTCACGACTGCCGTGTACTTCACATACTCTCATCCTCTCTCATTCGTACTTGTGAAATGAGTCAGCGGAGACAGTTTTGGTTTCAAACATTATATTGAGTCTTCTGTCCTCTGTGATGCAGTATAGTGGACACTACTGGCAGCGGAATACATGTTGAGGATATACTGAGCATGATTGCAAATGGGATAGGGTGTGGGGTTACATGTGATTGGCTGTTGCATGTGGGATGTGGGCTTCAGAGTGACATCTGCTTGGCCAAGGCTGTGCTAATGTACATTTACGTATTGCTGCGGAGCTGCGGACTTTGACACAGACGGTATACATGTAGCCTACCAGACCGCTTGGCATCATGGGCACAGTCCATCTCAGTTCCATGTGACAGGTTTGCTGCGGTTGTTCCTCATGCACGCGTGCATGTGAAATGACATCAGGGCATGTGCTTGCATGCATGCAGCGGCGTGCCACTTGTTGTTGCACTGTGGTGGTTACTGGACATGTCACAGTCACTGGGGTCGTGTTGTTGTTGTATGCACTTGTCGTCCATGCAAAGGTCCTGGTATGGGATTCCCGGGCGGGGGTGGGAGGGGTGCAGCACCCACAGACTCCAGGCGACCTATTCATGTCCACTGAGCGGTGTGTGTGTCCATGTGCGCTGGATCCATGTCGTGTCCTGGTTGTTCGTGCAGTTCCGTCCATGTGGGTGCGATACACAGACCCCATGCCACTGCCTCCCACGATGCATGCGGTGTTCCTGGATGTGATGGGGAACAGTGTGCATGTCCCGGTCATATCCGATGTCATGGCGATGTCGTTGATGGTGTGGTTACAGTTGCCGGTCGTTTGGTATGGCTGTTGTGGTGGTGACTGGCCAGTCCGTGCGGAAGCTAAGCATGGGTGCGGGGTTGGACATCATAGGTCACTCGGGGAACCTGCGTTGTGGTCCGACGTATTTACAGGTTGTCAGGTATGCGATGCCGTCCAGCAGGGCTTCCATGTCATTGGTGGTGTACATGTTTGCCAGCCAATGTAGCGGATGGTGGCTGTCAAGGTGTTGTTCGTAAGTTGTCCCTTGGAGGACCATGATGGGGCATGCTGGGTGACATTCGATGTAGCTGTTCTCGATGATCCGTCGTGTGGAGGCACAGTGGTCCCATTTCAGTGCGGGTGCGATGTTGGCCACATACGCCATGCCCCCATAGGCAGAGCAGGCCCTGTCGTGTGCGTCCAGAGGGAGGAGTAGTGGTAGCAGGTCCGCCTTCAGACATGCCGGGTTGGAGAGGCATATCTCCACGGGATGCTGGTAGGGACACCTCCGACAGTAGAAGACGGGCATGACGCAGCTGAACAATGTGATGCGGTAAGTCAGTCGGTAACTTACGTTCAGCAGGGACAGGAGATCGCATCCCAATGTATGGAACAGGTTGGTTTTGTACAGCTTGAGCTGTTCGGCGTAGTTGGGCAGGTGTGTTGCGGTTGCCATTTCGCAGCGGTGCGTTGTGGTGGCGTGCTCCGGCTGTGTGTGCAGTCTGCAATGTGCACGCTCCGAGGTTGCTGTGAGCTCTGTGTAGTCGTAGGGAGACAGGACTTGTGTTCTGTTGGCTTGTTTGGAGGACACGGGCCCTCTTCCCACATGCTTCTCAGACAGTTCAAGGTCAGTGATGTGTGACTCCTTCCAATTAACTTGCATGTGGCCGACATGGGGGAGTGTTTTCTTCTTTCTTCCCCGTCCGTTGTGTGCTTCTGTGATATGCGCTATCTGCCCTGTGGTCGGTCTCCTCGGCAAGCCTGTGTTGGTCTATTCTTGGACAATGGCTGTATTCACCGGCTTCTGTCGTAGGGCTGTGGTTTCGGAGTTGGAATGGAAGGTCATTCAGTGCTGTCTGCTCTCCCTTGTGTGGGCGGCAGGCTGCCTTTCCGCTCTGCGTTGGGCCTTGTGTGTGAATGTTATTCTTGGGCCACCTGTTGTCGGTCCCCGGGCTCTTTGGTGTTCCGTTTTATATGTCTTGTTCATATGTGCAGGGTGGTATGGGTGTTTCAGTGTGGTACTGGCGTTCCTCTTCCCGAAGGGGCCCTTCTTCTCCTAGTTGGTGTTGCCACCGCTGTGTGCTACGCCATGTTTGTTACACTGGGGTGTGTCCTGCTGTTGCGTGTCTTCACTGACATGTGTGCGTCGGTTGTGTGGCGTTGGGTGTTGTCCATGAATTGGGCGTTGGGGACATGTCTGTGGCAGGCCTGTCACGTGTCATGTGCGTTCGGGGTGGGGCTGATGTGTGTGCTGCTTGGTTGTGTCCCTGTGTCTGTGTGCGACGCATGCATGGCACTGCGGTTGGCCTCTGCGTTGTGCGCATGTGTGGCGGCGTCATCGGCGCTTTGGGGCTGTGACGGGGTGGTTGGTTCCTAGTCCCAGGTGGTGTGTACACATGTGTTACGCGATGTTACGATTTGGCCTGTGTGTCATATGTGGATGCAATGGTGGATGTGTAGTGTACACGCGCTGGTGGGGGTTGTCCGCTTTTTCCGCCCTTGCACTGTGTGCGCTGTTTGCGTGCACTTGTTGTGTGTGTGCCTACCTGCGTCTCCGCGGTACGTTGCGTCCTTGGTGGTGCATCAGCAGGAGCATGGGGAGGGCCTGCAGTGCTGGATTCATGCTCGGGGAGCCGCTTCTTCGTTGTCCGTGCTCGGCATCCGTGTTACCGCTTCGGTTTGTCGTACGGTATCTCTTGGCCGTGGGAGCCGTTTGTTTGCGGCATCGTAATTTATGCGCCGGGCGGGACGTGTTTCGTCGGACGGTGTGTGTCAGTTGTGCTGCGCCGCTACGTGAACGGGCGCACTTTGATGGCGGACGGTGTTGCTGGCTTGCCGGCGGTGTTTGGCCTACTTTTCGCATCGTAATTGGGCGGGCGTG
Organism: Calotriton arnoldi; assembly: GCA_963921515.1. Taxonomy (NCBI): domain Eukaryota; kingdom Metazoa; phylum Chordata; class Amphibia; order Caudata; family Salamandridae; genus Calotriton; species Calotriton arnoldi. The sequence continues at coordinate 359,099 of CAWUFW010002629.1, forward strand.
TGGACTGCTGCGTGCCGGCGGTAACTGGTGCTTTTTGCATCCGCCAGCACGGCGGTGGTGCTTCCGCCCGCCATCGTAATGGGCCCCTTATTTCTTTAATCAACCTGGAATACAAGATATTTGCGAAAATTCTCGCGCTCCGTCTGGACAAAATTTTACCTAGATTAATTGGTAAAGAACATTGCGGTTTCATTAAGGGCCGTCACCTTTCTGACAATACTCGTCTCTTCTTCAATGTTCTTAGTAAATCCTACTCTTATAAACATTCATTAGCTGCAGTTGCATTAGATGCTGAAAAAGCATTTGGCAGGGTTAATTGGCAATTTATATTCTCAACTCTTGTTTGGTTTGGTTTTGGCCCGAAATTTCTTTCTTATATTTCATTATTGTATTCCTTTCCCAGATCCTTTATTTTAGCTAACGGCCTTGTCTCTTCTTCGTTTCCTCTCTTCAGAGGTGTCAGACAAGGATGTCCTCTTTCTCCTCTTCTCTTTATTTTTGCATTAGAACCTTTTCTAATAAAAATCCGAATGAATAACGATATTACTGGCTTTCCTTATGGGGATAAACATCTGAAAATTTCTGCTTATGCAGATGATATTCTTTTATTTCTTTCTAATCCCCTAACCTCTATTCCAGCCTTTTTATCAGAAGTTTCTGACTTTGCGTTGGTATCAGGTTACAAACATAGGGGCCGATTCCGATCTCGGCCGGTAGCGCACCGAATCGGATTCGGCTTAACCGGATCCGATTCCGAGCCCTCTTTTCCGACCGATTCGAACGCGCGTCTGGCCGAGCGAGTACGATGCGAGCGCACGCGAAATCGCCGACCGACTCGTTCACGGGTCCGAACCACACCGACCGACTCGCTCGGACTCGACTCGCACCGCGCGATGGAGACGTTCCCCGGCCGGGCAAGTACGATGCGCGCCGCGAGCAGTCCGACCGACCCGCACCGTCCGGCTCGAAACAGCTGTCGGAGCCGGACTTTGGGGGTCCGTGTCGGACCCCCCTGTATGCGTAGCCACGCGAGTCGCACACAGGGGGGACCCATGGGTCCCCCCTACCTGTGCGTGTGCGGCGCGAACCGCATCGACGCGAACCCGCTGTAGGGGGCGCCCTCGTTCGCCTCGCACCCATTGAGTCAATGGGAGCCCGCGTACGCGTTGTACGACCGGCTCCCATTGACTTCAATGGGAGTCCGACCGAATCGAGTCCGATAGCATGCGTGCGCATCGTACTCGTTCGGTCGGACTGCCAGAGTCCGATTCGGTCGGAAATCTCTCCAGGTCCGGCTCGGTCGGAGAGTTTTCCGGCCCGAATCGGAATCGGCCCCTTAATGTTGATAAATGTGAAATTCTCCCTCTAAATAAGTTTTGTTTTCATATAGATTTCTTGGCTTCTTCTTTTCATTGGAGTCCGGCTAAGATCAAATACTTAGGTTATGGTTCACACCCTCCATTAAAGATACTGTAACACTAAACATAAAAAATCTACAAACAACCCTAAACAATTCTACAACTCGTTGGCATCCCTTGTTCTTATCCTGGTGGGGTAGACTAGACTCTATTAAAATGATGTTAGTTCCAATAATTTTATTTTTTCCTCTCTAACCTCCCAGTTAATATACCTAAATCTTGCTATAAAAATATTTACTCTATTCTATCAAAAATTTTATGGCAAAACAAGAAAGCTAGGATGTCATTTGTTAAACTTAAGTGTCCTAAACATTTGGGTGGAGTTAATTTTCCAGATTTCTCCTCATATCACACTTCATTTTTTCTTAATCATTCTGTTTCTTTGTTATCTGAACATATGCCTGATCTCGCCTCTCAACCATTGTGGGTAGAGATTGAATCTTCCTTTTTTCATCCTTTCACCTTTGAAGAATTTGTATCATTATCCCATATTCCAAAGAAGTTTTCTCTCCCTATTCTTAAAAATTCCCGCAAAATATTTTCTCCTCTTTTCCTGGATGGTCTAGACGACCGCTCACGATTCTTACAAACCCCTATTTGGTACAATCCTCTTATTAAAGTAAGAAATAAGACACTTTTTTGGAAAGCATGGAAAGATCTCAGTCTTAATTGGATTCACCAACTTTTTCAGGATGATATTTGTATTCCCTTCTCTGTACTTCAACCCATTATCCTTCGAATCCAAATATAAATTATTGTGTATAGCTGCTCAAAACAGCTATGATGCCATTACTTTTTCTGTTACTCATATCAAATCTTCTCCTCTCACTCTCCCTTTTTTACTTTCTTCATCCTCCGCTTCCCAAATTTATAAAAAATTACGTGATTTCCCTATTACCCGAGATAAATCTAAAGTAGAAAGTGATTGGGAATCAGACTTAGAGGAATCGTTTTCTATTTTAACCTGGCAAAAAATTTGGACCAAAATAAGGAAATCCTCTAGAGCAGCAAACACGACTCAAACATTATTTTTTATATACAATAGACTTTTGATCACCTCTGCCAAATTACATACAATTGATCCTTCTATTCCCTCTACCTGCTGGTCTTGTTCAACTGCAATGGCAGATCTTAAACATATGTTATTTACTTGTCCAACGATCTATAATTTCTGGTCCAGAGTATGGAAACAAATTAATAATATTTTTTCTACACAGTTCCCCTTTACTTTTTCACATATTTTTTTAGGTAGTCTTTCAGACATATGGTCCTCCTCGAGTGTTAACACGTCCATTATTGATTTACTTATAGCTGTAGCGTTCCAACAAATCACTAAGGGGCCCATTACGATACCCGGCGTAAAATAATCCGCCAGGCATGGAAGCGGCAAAAATCCGCCCGCACACACCGTCTGAACACCGACCACGCCATTACGATTACACAAACCGAAAACCGCCATCGGCGGAAAAACCACACAAGATACCGCCCGCCATCGTCCGAGTCGGAGTCAAACCGCCCGCCACGGACGGAAACACGCACGACAACACAAAACCGCCCGCCCTCACGGCCGACACACCGCACGTGAGATTACGATCGCACCGCCATGAGCGCGGGAAAACTACAAATACACCGCCCGCCTGCGCAAACAACGCCGATGAGAATCGACACGGCAGAAGCCATGGCGCCCACGTCCCTGCACAGAAACCATCCGCTGACAAAAACAATCGCACACAACATGGCCAACAAGTCCACACAGCAAGGCACGCACAAATACACAAGCACAGTACACATCCCGAAAACACCCCCCTGGACAAACAAAAACTACAAAGGCCAGAACCCCAGACACAACACACCTGAAAACAACAGACCATGAGGACACACCCACATAGGTAAGTACAAAAGCAGCACTCCCACAGACCACAACCCCTTGCAACATTGCAAACTAGAGAGGAGAGGAGAGGACACAGTGACACAGCAAGGACAGCAGCACACCACAGAAACGCACACATCACAACCCCCACCACCACCAAACACAGGCACCACAAACCCCCTGCACATTACACAACACACACCGCACCAGCACCACAAACACCATGGCACCACAAAGAATGCCCAAGTTCACGCCCATTGAGCTGACGGTCATGGTCGACGAGATCATCAAGGTGCACCCACAAATCTATGGGAACCTGGTCCAGCACACACCACTAGCCACCAGAAACAGAATGTGGAACCGGATCGTAGACCAGGTCAATGCAGTCGGGACCCTGCCCAGGAACAGAGTAGAAATTAACAAACGGTGGAATGACGTCAAGAGCCTGGTCAAGAAGAAGGAGACCAAGAACAGAGAGCTGGCAGCCGTCACTGGCGGAGGGAATCCCGCGCTCTTCAAGACCTTCAAAGCGTGGGAGGAGAAGGTGCGAGTCATCATACATCCCGAGATCCTCGCCGGATTAGCAGGGGGAGTGGAGGCTGGTAAGTACAAACTAATGTATACCAGCACACCGCTATGTACTCACATGCACTACCACCATGCCACAGCTCCCAGGGACAAACACCCCCATATCCAGCACACAATACACAACACATCACACACACATGCAACAGACACCACCACACACAGCCCAAACAGAACAACTGTAAGATGCGTGGGGACATGTGTACACTCAGCCAGCCACGTAACCACCAACAGGTCCCCAAATATGCCAGAAGCGCCACAACGAGCACCCACCACACCCATGTGTCCGCCATAGCTGCACTAACCGACAAGTAACAGGTAAGTGGCAGGAACACAAAGTGCAGTGGGTGGGAGGGTGGACAGCCCAAGTACAAAACACACCAGGCCCCTAGTCCCACAGCACAGCAAGGAGGAGCATCCCCCACACCCCACAGCCACGTGTCAGCCACCGCAGTGCACAACGACAGCCGAAAGGTAGACATCACGGTCCACAGCAATCGGTGTCAGTGGGTGTCCAGCCACCACCACGACCCACAACACCCCCCACCCCCACAGACCTGCAACATGGAGCACCCCCGCTTAGAACCATGTGGCATCCAGTACAGTGCACGCACGAACAACCTGCAGGTGGGAAACTGGACAGGGCTGGATTACTGGAGGCATGAGGACCGTAACACGACCAACACATGGGACATGTCACGTAGCAGACGAACACGCAGCACCGCCCACCGTCACGAACAAGTGAACAATGTGCACACGGACATGAACCACAGACTCACACCTCACATGACCCATCACAGACACAGCAACACCCAAGGAGCCACGTCTGCATGCACAAGCCACACTGAATATAGTACCACACGGCAGCCACTGTGCAACTCATCACACACAACCGAAACACCATTGAAGTCCTGTCCATGTAGCCCCTACTGCCTGTCAACCACACACCCCACAACTACGTCTATGTAAGACAAACAACACTAGACGCAACAGAGCGGAACAACATAAATGCACACGAACACCACTGAACCCATCAAACACACAGACACACCATGCACATACAACATACCATCCATCCCATCCGTCAGCCCCAGTCTCATGAAAGGCATGTCATCTGCACAGCTGCCACACATACAGCAGTCACGCTAAGATACATGCCCATGACCAACCATGTGCCAGAAGTCAATGAAGCGCACGACACACTGTGAGCAACAACACACAACATGGGCCACACCCCCCCCACGAGCACTGCAGTGATGCACATGGCACAGGGCAGCACGCACACCAAGGAGATGGGACAACTGCAATACGTTGGCTGGCACACAACCATCACTCACTCATAACGATGCGTCCAATGCCATGTCCAGTAATCACAACAGACAGCAAATATGCAGGCCATGTCAGGCATGCACACACCTCAGACCATGCACTGTCATGCTGCCACAACACATGTCACGTTCGGCACCCATGGCTCACAGCATGTACCCCAAAAGCATATTCCCTCCCAAATGCGAATCTGGGGCATGGCCCCCATGTTGCCATATGCGTTCCTAAGCGTCCCATTTGAACCCCAAAAGCATATTCCCTCCCAAATGTGAATCTGGGGCATGGCCCCCATGTTGCCATATGCGTTCCTAAGCGTCCCATTTGAACCCCAAAAGCATATTCCCTCCCAAATGCGAATCTGGGGCATGGCCCCCATGTTGCCATATGCGTTCCTAAGCGTCCCATTTGAACCCCAAAAGCATATTCCCTCCCAAATGCGAATCTGGGGCATGGCCCCCATGTTGCCATATGCGTTCCTAAGCGTCCCATTTGAACCCCAAAAGCATATTCCCTCCCAAATGCGAATCTGGGGCATGGCCCCCATGTTGCCATATGCGTTCCTAAGCGTTCCATTTGAACCCCAAAAGCATATTCCCTCCCAAATGCGAATCTGGGGCATGGCCCCCATGTTGCCATATGCGTTCCTAAGCGTCCCATTTGAACCCCAAAAGCATATTCCCTCCCAAATGCGAATCTGGGGCATGGCCCCCATGTTGCCATATGCGTTCCTAAGCGTCCCATTTGAACCCCAAAAGCAAAGTACAAACCAGACCCAGGATGGGCCAGGAGCCCGCATACACCAGAGTCACAATAAGTAGGGGCACAGCAACACACCCATCGGCATGGCCAATCCGTCCCATGCCACATGTGCACAGCACACAGTCCCATTGCCAAGCACACACAACTACAAATGGTACAGCCACACACACGCCTCCGGGAAACCCATGTACGAGATTGCACGAACTGTGAATGTCAGACGACAAATACATACTTCGCCAGGTGCAACACAATAACAAATCTCATTCTCTCCACAGGTGACGAACTGCTGGATGCTGGGGATGGAGACAGCAGCCAGCACAGCCAGCCTACAAGCCCCCAACGAGGACACACGGATGTGGAGGATCTGTCCACCTCTTCGGACACGGACCACCAAGCAGGCCCATCTGGTGTGGCAGGGCCCAGCCGCTCCCCAGGACCCCTCCTACCCACCAACCCATCATCCAGGGCTGCTGAACATTCCCAGCCCCCTGCTGCCACTGTCATTGCGGCCACACCCACGGTCATTGCGGCCACACCCACGGTCATTGCGGCCACTACCACTGCCGCAACCGCCACCATCGCCGCACCGAGCACCACCGCCGCCACCACCACCACGTCTTCGCTGGCACCAGCCCCAGCGCAGGTGGTGGCCCGGCCGACTGGATCCACCCTGGGAGCCACAGCGAGGACCGTGGTGAGCAATGTGGCTAGTGGGCAGGGCCGGTGGCAGCAGGACTGGTAGGAGGAGCAGGGTCAGGGAAACGCCAGCCTCCCCTGGGAGCCATGCCCTGCCTCAAATGGCCAGAGTCCTTGGGGCCTATGAAGAGGCCCAAGGACAATGGGCCAGGTCAGCTACAGACACGCGTGAGGTGCTGGGGGTGCTGAGGTCCATAGACGCCCGTATGGGCCAACTCGTGGACCTCATGGGCCAGCTGGTGGTGGCGGTGAGGTCACAGCCAGGGACAGCAGCTCCCCCTCCGCCACCACCTGCCGGGGCGCAGGGTCGAGCAGCAGTGTCCAGTTCCCCTGCGTCCACAGCCAGTGAGCACACCTCAACCACCAGCATGTCGCAAGCAGGCACCCCCCCTCGCAAACGTGGAAGGGGCCGTCCGAAGTGGAAACAGATCTCCTGGGAGGACTTCGCACGCTCCAGACGCAAGTGAGGCAGCCAGCCAGCCTTCCTTGACCACCCACTGCATTGACTTGGACTACGATCCCACTCCACACAGCCATCTGGATGGCATGTGTGTGTTGGACTATGGACATAGAACCAGTGGGTACACCCTGAGCATCACGCAGCCATGACCGACAGCTCAATGTCACTGCACGCACCACTTTTGTCATCACCTTACACACAATCACATGTCACAGTTTGAAATAAATGCACCTCTTACACAAACTGCTGTTTGTGCCCTGTGTTTTATTTGTACGGAATACAACGGCCACCTTGGGCGGAAAGGCACCTGATGCGTGGCATGGCAATGGAACCGGAGGGCCTGTAGGGACCTAGGGGTGGGAGACAGAACAGGAGCACATTCAATGAGTGTGTCACACACCCATCACACAGTACATGTCAACAACTACAAGCAATGTACACACATCGCACAGAGCAATAGGGCACAATGCCACAGCCACCAACAGTGGCATACAACCCTGGCCATGGAGCGTTGACACACAGCACGCAGTGAACAAACGGCCACCCTGACACAGCACACACACACCTGCACAGATACAGCCACATCAGCCGTCATACATGGACACTCACCGTCAAGTGAAGTAGTGGGCGATGAGCTGCTGCCGCACATTACCAGCTTCCTCCTCTCCGCTGTCCTCCTCACTCGAGCTGTCCTGGTCTGCGGGCTGGGGCCCTGGTTGATCTCCGTCATCCACGATGAGGGGGATCTGCTTCCGAATGGCCAGATTGTGCAGCATGCAGCACGCCACCACTATCTGGCACACCTTCTGTGGGGAGTACGCCAGCGCACCCCGGTGCGGTCCAGGCACCTGAACCTGGACTTGAGGAGGCCAAAGGTACGCTCGACCACACGTCTGGTCCTCCCATGTGCCTCATTGTAGCGATCGTCTGCTGGGGTGCGAGGATTCCTCAATGGACTGAGCAGCCATGCCCCATTCGGGTACGCAGAGTCACCTGGGTGTGAGGGACACAGAGAACCGTTGCTATTCCAACTGGACAGGGGACAGCATCGCACAACCAGCACGCTACACCACTCCACATACTCACCGACAATACAGCCACGATCCTGTTGCAGATTGGACATCAGTCGTGGCAAGATGCTGTTGCGCATTATGTGTGCGTCATGGGCCGAGCCTGGGAACTTTGCACACACGTGGGTGATCACCATGTCCGCAAGGCACACCACTTGCACATTCAGGGAGTGCGTGTGCTTCCTGTTGCGGTACAGGTGCTCAGTGGCCTGTGGTGGAACAAGGCCAACATGTGTGCAGTCAATGGCTCCAACGACGTGTGGGATTCTGCCAAGGGCATAGAATGCACCCTTCACTGCCGCCAATTCACGAGTCCTGGGGAAGCGGATGTACCTGTTTCGGTACAGCATCATGGCTGCCAGTACATCCCTCAGCACCTTGCTGAACATGGGCTGGGACATCCCTCCTCCACTGCCCACTGTGTGCTGGAATGACCCAGTGGCGAAGAAATGCATGGCGGCCATCACCTTAGCCGTGGGGGTGACAGCTGTCGGATACACCCTGCGGGGACGGAGATGGGGTTCCAACATGGCACACAGTCGATGCAGGGTTGGCCTGTCCAGCCGAAACTTCCTAATGACCTCTGTATCGTCCATGTCCGCCAGCAATTGGTATGGGCGGTCAATGTTCGGTCTCCGCCTAGGGAAATTGGCAGTGGACACATGTCAAAGCAACACAACACATAGCAATTTCGCATACACATCACTGACATGACTGAGCAAGCACATGAGCCACAGCCCAGCTGTCAAGCTGGGACGGCACGGCCACAATACACTTACACAGGTCTCCCAACAATGGCAATGGCTAGTGATACAAACCACTGCCATGTGCATGCACATGGGGATCTAGGCCCCAATGACTTGCGGGGCGTGCTGATGGGGACTGACTGCATATTCGTCAAGCGGCAACGCCACGGCAACATGAATGTCTGCTGAGCATGGAACTGCTTCCGAGGCTGGATGAGTATGGCACACGACGACGACGATGTGGGCACAGGCTGAGCGGCCAAAACAAGTGGGACCTGTGGCACGAGGGGATATGAGACAGTAGTAGGTGTCAGCACTGCACCCTATGTACAGCACTGTATGGATCACACCTCCCGAAACATTGACAGGTGTCCACATTGACAGCCCCATGCCAAGACGGCTGTGTGCTTGCAGTCACACGTCACAGGTGAGAGGTTACATTGCACGTGCCAGGTGGCAGACGTACATAGTGGGAGCTGGCATGTGTGTGCATGTGTCTCCTGTTCAGGATCCACCAGATGGGCGCTGACTCTGTACTGACCATTGGACACAGCATGTTCCGTGGAAGGCTTGTGTGTGTGGGATGGTGGCACTTGATGTGCCTCCGTTGGGTGGGGGGCCATGCACAGGGCGGGTACGTCGATGATTGCGCATTGTTGGTCACGGTGGGTGCACCCACTAAGATGTGTTGCCCTGTGTTCAATTCCTATGTCCGCATGATGATGGACTGTAGATGTGGGCAGACTACACATTGGTCGATGTGCTGTCTATATGCATGTGCCTTCACACCAGGCACAGCTGCCCCTGCACATGTGACCCCTGCTGGACTCGCTGCTGGGTCTGTGGAGCTGATGCACCTTCTGTGCGTGGGGCGGACAGCTCTCCTCACTTCCCTCATTGCGCATGTCATGACTTTGCCGCAGGTGACATGGATCATGGAGGGCCCACATGTACGCGTGGGTAGGCTACACATGATTGTTCACTGGTCGCCACCCCCAGTCAGTGTTTCGAATGGGAAGGTTGTCGTGCTGGTGGTATGTTCGATGTGGCGGATGGGCGGGCCTAGGTGCGGGCTTACATTCCGGACATGGGGGGTAGTTGGATTGGCGACTAGTTGCAGTACACACGGGACACGTCTCTTCCTTTCCACATCTGGGTCATCCCTTGTACTCACTGACAGTGATACAGTCATCTTCGCCCCAGCCCTCATGTCCTCCCCTCGCTCCCCCAATATGCATGTGCACCTGCGAGGCTAGCGCTTGCACAGGCAGCCCCAAGCTCGCACCAGAGAGGGCAAGGAGTGTATGTGTGGGTCCAGTTGCACGAGTGGGCTGTCTCAGGGTATGATGTGTTGCGGGACGCCGTCCACCTGCGTGGTGCCCCAAATGGAGACCCGGCCTGCATGGACTATGCATCACAGTCTTCGCCTTCCGGATCCGCCACCTGCGACACCCAGTGGCTGTGGCTGCCCTTGTGGCCAGGCCGCGTCCGTCTGTGACTGATGGCCCACACATTCACTCTTTGGCCTCTCTGGGGAGGGCTCGGGGGTGGTGGCGCACGCGCTTGCACTTAGTCGCAATGGCATGTGGCGTGGTTGGTATAATGGGCAATGGATGGGATGGTGCGAGCCACCTCCCGTGACGTCAGTGCTGCTCGTGCTGAGGTGCGTCCCCCTACACTTCCATTTGACTTGTGCCATGCTAGACGTTGAGGTTCTATTGCCTGCGTGATATGACCAGGAGGAGCGCGAGGAGACCTCTCACACACCATGCTCCACTGCCATCCCGTGCCCTGTATCGCCTGTGCGGATTGACTATGTTGGGGTTACACCTGGTCGACTGGGGCTGTGTGTGCCTTGTCAAGGGGCATGGCGGGCGCACAACAGGATCCAGCTTGTCCACAGAGGGTGGGCTGAGGTGCGCCTGGTACCGCTTTGTACGTGTGCCCGGCTGCTGTGCACACACGTGTTCACTCCCCCCGACAGGTGTCCTCTCACAATGCCCAGGGAAGCGGTGGTGTACTGTTCATGACCCCTCCCGACACGGCGTGCTCCAACTTGGCATGTGCGCATCTACCCGTCACACCCACCCACCTGAGCACTGCGTCCATACGACTTCACACGACACATGTGTGTCTTCCACAGTTGTGCTACTCATTTGCGTTGACATCCAATACCAGTGGACTACATGGTCATGTCACGACTGCCGTGTACTTCACATACTCTCATCCTCTCTCATTCGTACTTGTGAAATGAGTCAGCGGAGACAGTTTTGGTTTCAAACATTATATTGAGTCTTCTGTCCTCTGTGATGCAGTATAGTGGACACTACTGGCAGCGGAATACATGTTGAGGATATACTGAGCATGATTGCAAATGGGATAGGGTGTGGGGTTACATGTGATTGGCTGTTGCATGTGGGATGTGGGCTTCAGAGTTACATCTGCTTGGCCAAGGCTGTGCTAATGTACATTTACGTATAGCTGCGGAGCTGCGGACTTTGACACAGACGGTATACATGTAGCCTACCAGACCGCTTGGCATCATGGGCACAGTCCATCTCAGTTCCATGTGACAGGTTTGCTGCGGTTGTTCCTCATGCACGCGTGCATGTGTGATGACATCAGGGCATGTGCTTGCGTGCATGCAGCGGCGTGCCACTTGTTGTTGCACTGTGGTGGTTACTGGACATGTCACAGTCACTGGGGTCGTGTTGTTGTTGTATGCACTTGTCGTCCATGCAAAGGTCCTGGTATGGGATTCCCGGGGCGGGGGTGGGAGGGGTGCAGCACCCACAGACTCCAGGCGACCTATTCATGTCCACTGAGCGGTGTGTGTGTCCATGGGCGCTGGATCCATGTCGTGTCCTGGTTGTTCGTGCAGTTCCGTCCATGTGGGTGCGATACACAGACCCCATGCCACTGCCTCCCACGATGCATGCGGTGTTCCTGGATGTGATGGGGAACAGTGTGCATGTCCCGGTCATATCCGATGTCATGGCGATGTCGTTGATGGTGTGGTTACAGTTGCCGGTCGTTTGGTATGGCTGTTGTGGTGGTGACTGGCCAGTCCGTGCGGAAGCTAAGCATGGGTGCGGGGTTGGACATCATAGGTCAATCGGGGAACCTGCGTTGTGGTCCGACGAATTTACAGGTTGTCAGGTATGCGATGCCGTCCAGCAGGGCTTCCATGTCATTGGTGGTGTACATGTTTGCCAGCCAATGTAGCGGATGGTGGCTGTCAAGGTGTTGTTCGTAAGTTGTCCCTTGGAGGACCATGATGGGGCATGCTGGGTGACATTCGATGTAGCTGTTCTCGATGATCCATCGTGTGGAGGCACAGTGGTCCCATTTCAGTGCGGGTGCGATGTTGGCCACATACGCCATGCCCCCATAGGCAGAGCAGGCCCTGTCGTGTGCGTCCAGAGGGAGGAGTAGTGGTAGCAGGTCCGCCTTTAGACATGCCGGGTTGGAGAGGCATATCTCCACGGGATGCTGGTAGGGACACCTCCGACAGTAGAAGACGGGCATGACGCAGCTGAACAATGTGATGCGGTAAGTCAGTCGGTAACTTACGTTCAGCAGGGACAGGAGATCGCATCCCAATATATGTAACAGGTTGGTTTTGTGCAGCTTGAGCTGTCCGGCGTAGTTGGGTAGGTGTGTTGCGGTTGCCATTTCGCAGCGGTGCGTTGTGGTGGCGTGCTCCGGATGTGTGTGCAGTCTGCAATGTGCACGCTCCGAGGTTGCTGTGAGCTCTGTGTAGTCGTAGGGAGACAGGACTTGTGTTCTGTTGGCTTGTTTGGAGGACACGGGCCCTCATCCCACATGCTTCTCAGACAGTTCAAGGTCAGTGATGTGTGACTCCTTCCAATTAACTTGCATGTGGCCGACATGGGGGAGTGTTTTCTTCTTTCTTCCCCGTCCGTTGTGTGCTTCTGTGATATGCGCTATCTGCCCTGTGGTCGGTCTCCTCGGCATGCCTGTGTTGGTCTATTCTTGGACAATGGCTGTATTCACCGGCTTCTGTCGTAGGGCTGTGGTTTCGGAGTTGGAATGGAAGGTCATTCAGTGCTGTCTGCTCTCCCTTGTGTGGGCGGCAGGCTGCCTTTCCGCTCTGCGTTGGGCCTTGTGTGTGAATGTTATTCTTGGGCCACCTGTTGTCGGTCCCCGGGCTCTTTGGTGTTCCGTTTTATGTGTCTTGTTCATATGTGCAGGGTGGTATGGGTGTTTCAGTGTGGTACTGGCGTTCCTCTTCCCGAAGGGGCCCTGCTTCTCCTAGTTGGTGTTGCCGCCGCTGTGTGCTACGCCATGTTTGTTACACTGGGGTGTGTCCTGCTGTTGCGTGACTTCACTGACATGTGTGCGTCGGTTGTGTGGCGTTGGGTGTTGTCCGTGAATTGGGCGTTGGGGACATGTCTGTGGCAAGCCTGTCACGTGTCATGTGCGTTCGGGGTGGGGCTGATGTGTGTGCTGCTTGGTTGTGTCCCTGTGTCTGTGTGTGACGCATGCATGGCGCTGCGGTTGGCCTCTGCGTTGTGCGCATGTGTGGCGGCGTCATCGCCGCTTTGGGGCCGTGACGGGGTCGTTGGTTCCTAGTCCCAGGTGGTGTGTACACATGTGTTACGCGATGTTACGATTTGGCCTGTGTGTCATATGTGGATGCAATGGTGGATGTGTAGTGTATACGCGCTGGTGGGGGGTTGTCCGCTTTTTCCGCCCTTGCACTGTGTGCGCTGTTTGCGTGCACTTGTTGTGTGTGTGCCTACCTGCGTCTCCGCGGTACGTTGCGTCCTTGGTGGTGCATCAGCAGGAGCATGGGGAGGGCCTGCAGTGCTGGATTCATGCTCGGGGGAGCCGCTTCTTCGTTGTCCGTGCTCGGCGTCCGTGTTACCGCTTCGGTTTGTCGTACGGTATCTCTTGGCCGTGGGAGCCGTTTGTTTGCGGCATCGTAATTTATGCGCCGGGCGGGACGTGTTTTCGTCGGACGGTGTGTGTCAGTTGGGCTGCGCCGCTACGTGTACGGGCGCACTTTGATGGCGGACGGTGTTGCTGGCTTGCCGGCGGTGTTTGGCCTACTTTTCGCATCGTAATTGGGCGGGCGTGTGGACTGCTGCGTGCCGGCGGTAACTGGTGGTTTTTGCATCCGCCAGCACGGCGGTTGTGCTTCCGCCCGCCATCGTAATGGGCCCCTTAGTCATGGAAGAATGCTTCGAATGTCTCTTTCCAAGCCTGGTGGTACGGAGTTTGTTATAATCACAGATTAGACAGGGCCTACGTTTATCCCATTATCCTTGCTATTAAACGAGATTTATTATGGTTACCCATCACTAATTTCTTGAACATGTCTGCCCAGTCCTTACCTTTACATTCCCCTTGCACTGAAGAAGTTACCAAACCTCCCTGAAGTTATTAATGATTGTTTCTTATATATTATTTTTATTGCTTGATTATTTTATAAATCTTTATTGGAGGATTTATTGTATGCCAATTGTTATATTTTAAATGCATAAGTTTTATTATACCATTTGATATTTTCTTCCCTTCCCTCTTCTATCCTTTCCCCCTCTTTCTCTGTTTCTTCTCCCCGTTTATGATATTTTTGCACTATGTTATATTTAGTTATTATGTTCCATTACTATTCTGTTGTATTTGCTATTCAATAAACTTTCTTTTCGACTTAAAAAACCCATAAAATCCTCCCATATGGAGACCAAACGTTTGCATTTCGACTTATTTAGAAACCATGTTCTACATTTTGTCATTAGGTTTCATTCACCCAACAGCTCTGTGTTAAAAGCCGCCACTTATAGATATTTTCTCGAAAGGAAGTGGCTTTCGAAATCAAGAAGGGACTCGTCCTCTCCTTTCTGTTATCTTGTGAGATTTTTAAATTGCTTCTTACAGAACCTTGATTAGAGACTTATATGAAGAGCCCATATAGGATGACATATCTATCTCACTGACTGACAATCTACTGGTCTAATGACATATTTGACCGTCCACCTATTTATCAATCGAATCGATTCGCAATTCTATTTGCCAGTGTTTCTAGCTATCTGATTTTTCTGCCTGCTTGGCTCTCTTTTTATCCCTCTTTCTCCATCGTAGTAAAGCACACAATCAAATATTTGAGGACACTTAGATTCTTGCCCCCTTCATCTATTTGTGTTTCTTTATACCCGTATGTCTGTCTGCTTTTTTCTCCAGTCCGTCATTCAGTTTGGCCAGCGCTCCATTTGTCTATCCATATGTCGTTTTAAAAAAATTCTTTATGTGCCTCTACCTCTTCTGACCCTCAATATTTTCATCTATTCTTGTGTTTAATATCCTGAATGTTCATCATCCTTCCACTGAACCACTTATCCATCCATCCATCCAACCATATCAGCTATCTGCCCACACATCTCTCTATCTTGCCCTTCTCTGACTCTCTCTCTATCAGTGTGTGTATTTGCCTGTCTTTATCATTCTTATTCATACACTTTTTCATATGAATAGTCTTACTCCAGAATGTACCAGTGACTTTCAGTGAGAGTCACGGACTACTTGACTACTATTCTTAAACATTTACAAGTGAAAGCTGATTTGATTATGGTAAATTAGTAAGAGCAGTTATGAGTATTGTCAAATGCAATTGGTCTGGCTTATAACTGAAAGTGCCTCTTCTTTGGAGACTGTGAGTGTGGTACTGTGAATTATGAAACGGGTGAATGCACAGATGAGTCAATGGGTAACAAATGTATGCTGCTATTCATGCAATCAATCAATGATCATCCACACACTTGGTCACATCCTTAGGTTTGTGCATCCAGCTATTGACTCATTCTTGTTTTCACCTGCTCACCCAGCCACAATATTACAAACACAAACTCAACAATGAATGAAGAGGCACGTTTGGTCAAACACTAGACATATTTATTGGCTTTGACAATGCTAATTTATTTTTATAATGACACTGCTCCACCACATGTTCCACTCACCTTCTAATTCTGATAGAAAACATGCTGCATGCTGTGCCCAGAACAAATCAGTTAAAATAATTTATTCATTTAAAAAAAAAAACTGAACTTTTGCCCATTTTTGTGTAGATTGAATATCATGAGCCGTACATTTCTTCATCACATTGGCATGAAGCAAATATTCTCCCTAGAATGTTTTACACAGTGTTAAGGAATAGTGAGCAAGACAGAGAATTCAAGCAATGTGGAATTTGCCATGTCGGAAAAGGAAATTCTACCAAGGCGACTACATTTCAATTAAAGACAGCGGGGTAACCCAATGTCCCTCGGAACCTGGGTATTGACGATGTAGGGGCCGATTCCGATCTCGGCCGGTAGGGCTCCGAATCGGATTCGGCTTAACCGGATCCGATTCGGAGCCCTATTTCCCGACTGATCCGTACGCGCGTCCGGACGAGCGAGTACGATGCGAAATCGCCGACCGACTCGTTTGGGTGTCCCAACCGCTCCGACCGACTCGTTCCCGGGTCGAACCGCACCGACCGACTCCGCTCGGACACGACTCGCACCGCGCAATGGAGACGTTCCCCGGCCGGGTAAGTACGATGCGCGCCGGGAGCAGTCCGACCGACACGCGCCCGTCCGGCTCGAAAGAGCAGTCGGAGCCGTACTTCGGGGTCCGTGTCGGACCCCCTGTATGCGTAGCCGCGCGAGTCGCACACAGGGGGACCCATGGGTCCCCCTACCTGTGCGTGTACGGGCGCGAGTCGCTTCGCCGCGTACCCACTGTAGGGGGCGCCCTTGTTCGCCTCACACCCATTGAGGCAATGGGAGCCCGCGTACGCGTTGTACGACCGGCTCCCATTGACTTCAATGGGAGTCCGACCGACTCGAGTACGATAGCATACGGACGCATCGTACTCGTTCGGTCGGGCTGCACGGGTCCGATTCGGTCGGAAATCTCTCCGGGTCCGGCTCGGTCGGAGAGATTTCCGGCCCGAATCGGAATCGGCCCCATAGTCTACAGTGTAGTTCCGTCGGGTAGCAAATAATTACTTTAAACATACAATAATGAAATAATCATTCAGCAAAGAACATGAATTATTTAGAAACAAACACACTACACCAATTCTTGATCCAAAAATTTATATATTCTCTTTTTTATATATTAATGTCAAGTCTTGTTCATGAAGAGCGGGCTGTCTATGCGATCAAGTGCCATGCAATAAAATATACGTGGGACAAACGACACAGAAAGCCAAAACACGCGTTCTCCAACATTTTAGTAGGGTAAGGTGCAAGACCCAGGTTGCTCTTTTGGTAGAACACTTCCTAAGCAACAACCACACCGCTGACAACATAAATGGTGGATTCTGGAGAAAATTACACGTAATCCAAGAGGTGGCACTATTGAACAAAAACTGAATACTAGAGAGTGTAGGTGGATACACATTTTGGACTCAGTGGCAGGAGGACTGAATGAATTGGAGGAAATCAACAGACAGATAGGGCTGTTACCCTACATCTAACAGGACCTCCCAGCCATCCCTGCCCATTGCATGTACCTATGCAGATGTGAGTGCACTGTATCATTAGTAGAGACGTCCCTGGGAGACTGGCTCACTGGTTCATTCACGGATCACTCCCTGCCACACATCCACATACGTATATTGTATTCTCTATGAGACATTAATTTACATCAGTAATTTATTCTAGAACTGTACTTTCACTTATGCACAACTTTGTGAATGATGAGATGTTTTTATGATCGTTTCAATGATGCTTTACCAATCACAAGTGTCCTGTGACTATGAACCTGTTTTGTATTTTACGTCCTGTAGGAGATACAATTATTATGTTTTGACATGCATGTCATGGTTTTATACAAGGGATTGTAGCCACAAGCTCCTTTTGTTCCCCATTCCTCTGATATAATGGGGTTTACTTGTAATCCTTAATAGTTCTGGCCGAGGGACTCGCCATGGAGATCAATTATGCTTTACTAATCACAGTTGACTACGAACCTATGTTGTATTTTACGTGACTGTAGGAGCTACATTTATTGTGTTTTCACATGTAATGCATTGCTTTATACAAGGGATCGCAGCCACGAGTTCCTTTTTTCCGCCTTTCCTCCGATATAATGGGGTTTACTTCAAATCCATAATAGTTCTGGACGATGCATCACTTCGTCGCTATGGAGATCACAAACACTGGCTCCATTTTTAAGCATTTCCCGGCCCTTCTGGGACACAGGATCTGACGTGTTACGCAAGCTCCTTGCCCCGCCTGGTTACATAAGTAAACGAAGTACCCGCGTGCATTTGTATGCGGAAACCTCCTCCATGGATGTCACTCGGCTGCGACGACACCAGGAGGAAGCTTTGCTTTCAATTTTGCTGCAAGTTTAACACACGGGTGAGTTGCCCTTCCAACCACCTTGTTCTTTGGGATTTTCTCCCGCCCCGATTCATCACTAACAAAACTCCCCTCTCTCTGCAGCTATATCTATACAACTGAGGGCCTCACCTAGGAATTTTTAACAAAACGCCCTGGTCAGGGAATACCTGATGGGATCAGATCGGTCTTGGTTTCCCTACCTACGCTGAGTGTGTAAGTGAAGCTCCATTTTACAACTCACTTGCTACATACCTAATTACCTTTTGAGGTAGAGTTACTCATGACGCTCTTTTACATTTACAGCGTTCTCATTGAATAACCAGCTCCTGATGCAGATATTTACCCATTGGGAAGAGAACCTACGCCTCTTTTACATTTGGAGAAGAACACATTCTCACGGTCATTTTAATTCTTGATGGTGAGTTTACTCCTACGCCACCCTCGAAGGAATTCATATCTGCCTTCACATTTACTAAGGCACTCTCCTTCCTTATAGATGCCCTGACAAGACACCCTACCTTCACTCCATCCAGGATTGGAGGAGTTCGTTTCTTCACGACTTGGTGAGTCCAGGCATGACTCTGCTAGTCTTTTATCGTTTATTATTAAAAACACACACACCTAAATAAATCGTCCCTTTCTTTTACTAGGCTGTCACACACCCTTTTTCGTCCTGAAGAAGACCCACCGTGATGTCCTCATTAAACAGACATTTTGGGTCGAAACTTCGACGTGCCAATCTCTCATGTCCGATAACAGTGTAACCATAAATAAATGAAGGCTCAGGTTACCACTGTATTTATCCACTCGGACAGAGATTTAAATTGACTAGCCATCAATCTGTGTTATTCATGTATTAGTGTTTTCATTTCTTGTTTCCAGTTTCTCACCTCATTCACTTCTTGTCACAACAGTCACTATTCAACCACTTTTTCTTTGTATTGTATGACAGCCCGCTCTTCATGAACAAGACTTGACATATATATATATAAAAAAGAGAATATATATATATATTTTGATCAAGAATTGGTGTAGTGTGTTTGTTTCTAAAGAATTCATGTTCTTTGCTGAATGATTATTTCATTATTGCATGTTTAAAGTAATTATTTGCTACCCGACGAAACTATACATTTCACCCTGGGCATGGAATTTTGTATTTTTTAGGCCCTGGCCTACGATACAAGTATTTTAACTGTGTGCACAGTATTTGTTTGGAATCACTTGAAAATTCTGCCTCGGGCCTTAGCTACAAGTAGTGCGCAAGAAATATAGGTTGAGACAACGCAGCAGCCAGACTAGTAACAGGCACTACATGCTTTGACCACATTACCCCATCACTCAGGTCTCTCAACTGGCTTCCTCTTGAGGTCAGATCTCAATGGAAAATTGCATGCCTTACACATAAAGCCTTACATTGTAACGAACCAAGGTACATGGCAGAAAAGATTCAAATCTCAGGAGGCTGCCGCTCATTAAGAAGAGCAAACTCTCTAAGGCTAGAACCCCCCAAATCCCCCCAAAAAAACCTACACACGCTCCTTCTCTGGATTGGTTCCAAGAATTTGGAACTTCCTACCACCCATCAATCAATCAATCAATCAATCAGGGGTTTGCAAAGCGCAGCTACTCACCCGTGAGGGTCTCAAGGCGCTGGGTGGGGGGATTCGTTGAGTGCTGAGGTCATCCGAAGAGCCAGGTCTTGAGGTCCATCCTGAACTGGAGCAGTGTAGGGCTTTTCCGGAGGTGGAGGGGGATGACGTTTCAGGTCTTCGCTGCGAGTTAGGAGAAGGACTTTCCACCCATTCTGGTCTTGTAGATGCATTTGATGGTGGCCAGTGAGAGGTCGGCTGATCTGAGGTTTCTCTTGGGTACGTGGAACGAGAGGCTGCTGTTTAGGTATGCTGGTCCGATGTTGTGGAGGGCCTTGTATGCGTGGCTGAGGAGCTTGAAGGTTATTTCTTCGATGGGGAGCCAGTGGAGATCGCAGAGGTGTTGGGTGATGTGGTTGTGATGGGGGATGTCTAGGATCAGTCTGGCTGCAGCGTTCTGGACTGTCTGGAGCTTGCGAAGGAGTTTCTTGTTGATTCCGGCGTAAAGAGCGTTGCCGAAATCCAGTCTGCTGCTGATGAGAGCGTGCGTGACCATTTTTCTGGATTCGGATGGGATCCATCTGAACATTTTTCAGAGTCTGAGGAAGGTGTTGAAGCAGGTAGAGGATACGGCATTGATCTGGTGGTTCATCGTGAGCGATGAGTCTAATATGATGCCGAGGTTTCAAGCGTGGTCTGTCAGGGTGGGGGGTTCCAAGGGTGGGGCAACCAGTTGCCGTCCCATGTGGAGGGGGTGGAGCCAAGGATGAGGACTTCTGTTTCTCGCAATTGAGTTTCAGGCAGCTCTTCTTCCAGGTGCCATCGGCTTTCCTCCCTTTTTGGAAGTTGTGCCTGGTGATGTTGGGTTCTTTAGTGAGGGAGAGGATGAACTGGGTGTCGTTGGTGTAGGAGACTATGTTGAGCCTGTGGTTTCTGACGATGGTTGCAAGGGGGGCCACATAGATGTTGAAGAGGGTGGGGCTGAGGGAGGATCCCTGAGGCACTCCACATCTGGTCTCTGTTGGTTCTGAGAGGTATGGCAGGAGTCTGACTCACTGAACTCTGCCTATGAGAAATGACCATATCCAGTCGAGGGCCTTTCCGCGGATGCCGGTGTCGTGGAGTCTGGTTGCTAGTGTGCGGTGGGAGACAGTGTCGAAGGCAGCTGAGAGGTCCAGAAGGATGAGGGCTGCCGTTTGGCCCTGGTCGAGGAGGGAGCCAATGTCGTTGGTGGTGGTGAGTAGGGCAGTCTCGG
This sequence comes from Calotriton arnoldi, assembly GCA_963921515.1. NCBI lineage: Eukaryota > Metazoa > Chordata > Amphibia > Caudata > Salamandridae > Calotriton > Calotriton arnoldi. The sequence continues at coordinate 380,232 of CAWUFW010002629.1, forward strand.
GGCTGTGGTTGCTGCGGAATCTGGATTGGGAGATGTCCATTACATTGTTGGCTTCGATGAAGTGTGCTAGCTGGGTGTTGACGGACTTTTTGATGACCTTGGCTGCGAATGGAAGCAGGGAGATGAGCCTGAAGTTCTTGAGTCATCGGGGAAAGTGGCAGTTTCGAGGGAGCAGTTGATTGTCTGGTGTAGTTCGGGTGCGATGGTCGTGGCGGCTCAGTGGAACATATGGGGAGGGCAGGGGTCTGAGGGTGCTCCAGAGTGGATGCTCTTCATGGTCTTTAAGGTGTCTTCTGTCGTGAGTGGGGTCCAAGTAAGCAGGGTCTGTTGTGTGGCGTCGCTGGGGTTGGGGGCTGGAGCGATGCAGAGGTCTTGGTTGTCAAAGTTGTCATAGAGGTCTTAATCTTGAGGTGAAAAAAGGTGCTGAGTCTGTTGCAGAGGTCTTGAGAGGGTGGGACGTCTGTTGTTTCACTGCCGGGTCTAGCAAATTCCTTGATGATGGAGAAAAGTTCTTTGGAGTTGTGGGCGTTGGCGAGGATTCTATCTTGGAGGAAATTCTTTTTTGTGGCTTTGACAAGGTGGTGATGTGCTGTGGTGGCTGCTCTGTAGGCGGTGCGTGTTTTCTGAGGTTTTGTTTTTTCTCCATGTCTTTTCAAATCGTTGGCAGGAGTGCTTGGATTCTTGGAGTGCAGGGGTGAACCAGCTTGCTTTCTTGCTGTGTCGTCCTGTAGCTTTCCTGAGGGGGGCGAGTGTGTCGGTGCAGTTCGTGATCCAGTGATGGAGGTTGCGTTCCACGGTGTTGACTTGGCAAGTGCACCCACTTGCCAGGCCCTAACCTTCCCTTTTCGTACATGTGAGTCACCCCTAAGGTAGGCCCCTGTGGGCAGGGTGCAGTGTATATGAAAGGTAGGACATGCCCTGATGTGTGTGGCATGTCCTGATAGTGAAATACTGCCAATTTCGTTTTTTCACTATTGTAAGGCTATCTGTCCCCATAGGATAGAATGGGGAGTTTGCTCATAACATCTTATGAGCCTTACTGCCCATGGGAGAATGATAGGAAAATAAAGATTTATATGCCTGAACTCAGAATGTTAAGATGCATCTTTTAGTGAGAGTGATTTTTACATTCTGGGTTTGAAAATACCACTTTTAGAAAGTAGGTATTTTCTTGCCTACCCATCCAGTGTGCCTCTGCTAGGTTGTGTATTGACTGTCTGGCTTTGGAGTGACAGGGGCTGGGGATGTGCATTCTGTTCAGACAGCCACTTGGGGGGTTGAGGTGTGTCCTGCCTTTCCAGGGTGAGTCAGGGTTGGGCTGAATAGTCCTGGGCTGCATTCAGAGTAGGGGGAGGAGATTTATTTCACACCTGAATGGTCCTGGTCTGCCAAGGACAATGCTGTCTCCACCTCCTGCCAGGAAGCTGCACCAGAGAGGACAGAACTGGTTTTGACTGGGCAAAGAGCTTCTCTGCCACAGAGAACAAAGGACTTTGTATTATAAAAAGAGAGGCCCAGAACCCAGACTTTTAGATCACTTCTGGGAATCAAGAGGAACCTCTGCCAAGGAGAAGAGCTGGAGAAACTGAGGAGGAATACTGCCCCTGTGCGGTTGCCCTGCAGTGGTTACTTTCTACCAAGGAAAGGGAAAAGAACTTTGCTGTGTGCCGTGTGCGCTGCTTGAAGAAGATCTCCAAGGGCTTGAAGAGGAGCTTGCCTCCTGTTCTGAAGTCTCAGGGACACAAAGACTTCACCCCCAGCTCCCCTGAACGTCCTTGCTGGTATTTCTGACCTGCCAAGAGGTGTCTGTAGCTGTTCTGGGCCTCTGGGGGTTGTTCTGGCTGTGGGAGCTGGAAAAGCAATGCAACGATGAGAAGCGCAACACATCCATGCCTGTTTCCGACGCATCGCCGAACAAACCGACGCAGCGCCTGCCCACGGCTCTAGAAATCACTGCACGCCATATCGGGTGCACCGATATCCGAAGTCCGAGATCACCACACCGATTCCGACGCAAGCCCTGCTGTGCAGCTGCAAGAACCGACGCATCATCCCAGATCTTCACGCATCGCATCAAGGCGCCAGGTCTGTCGTATCATTGGGGGACGCAGTAAGAAACCGATGCATCACCTCCCCACTCAGTAAGAAACCGACTCATCACCTCCTCTCCAGTAAGGAACCGACGCATCACCTCCCCTGCGCAGCAGTAAGGAACCAACGCATCACCTCTCCCGAAGCAAGGAACCGACTCATCACCTTCCCTGCGTGTAAGGAACTGACGCATCACCTTCCCTGCGACCCTTTTTGTTTGTGTGCGCGACGCATTCAAGGTACTTTGTGTGAAAAGTGTTGCATCTGCAATTTGCTTTAAACAGAACTATTTCTACCATTTAAAAGTCATATTTTATTACTGTATTGAGGATTTTTTTCGGTTTTGGTCTTGCTTTGGTTTAGATAAAGATTACTTAGTTTTCTAAACTGGTGTGGTGTCCATTTGTAGTGTTTTCACTGTATTACTGTATGAGTTCACAAATGCTTTACACACTGCCTCTGAGATATGCCTGTCTGCTCGCGCCAAGCTACCCAGGGGGTGAGCAGGGGTTATTTTAGAAGTGTATCCCCCTTACCCTGACTAGGAAGACACTTGGACAAAGGTACCTGCCTCTGCCAACTAGAGACCCTCATTTCCAACACCTTCTATTGTTGTAGTGTAGGGGCAGTGGTGTAGATTGTGGAAACAGTCCTTTTGGCATGATTTGCATGGAATTTGGCACAGTGCAGCTTTTTATATTCACATGAGCACTTTCAGAACCAGTTCAAGGGGCCACAGGGTAAGCAGGGGCTACTTGGCCACAACTATGGTGATTAGGGTCACTTGCCTCTGGTGTCCTGGAGTCCACCCAACTATTACTTTGCAAAATAGGACAGGTACACCCTTTCTGCACTTGACTCTCAGATGAGTGAGGGTGAGCTGCCAAAGGCTTCTCAGGGAACTGGTGTGGGGGCAGAGATTCAGAATATAAACAGCCCAACAAGGGTTTCTTTAAGAGTGGGTGGATGGATACTTTTTTACATTGTGTGAGAAAGACTCCAGTAATGACCATTTAATATCCATTTTTACTTCAATTAAATCATCAGGCTATCATTCTGGGCCTTGCTGACATATTGCTTCTGTTTTGTTTTAACAGAGAGAGGGAGGTGGTTGTTCTTAAGTCATATTTTGAGCAGTTACTGAAATGTATCTATGAAGCAATAGTTGTTAAACGTGAAGACTCGAGCTGACGCAGCCAATACAATACATTCACCTAAATGGCTAACACCTGCTGACTTTGCCGATGCTTGTTTTGTTTTGCATTCATTACTCCATGGAAGCATGTTTCCCTTGCTCTCGCTCCCTGATTTTTCTTCTATTCTCCCAACTGCCTGCCCACGTGCTCTTTTTTACTTCCATCTCAATTCCCTCCCCACACTCTCCATCCTGCATCTCGTGTTAATGTTTTCCATTTTTGTTGTTATTATTATTATTATTATAATTATTTGATTTTTAAGAGGGCCCAACAACTGCAAAATGCTTCTGGGTTGCTCACTTCCATTTTTTGGTCTTCATCTTCCCCCTGATACTCCTGATCCTGCTCCACGTGTTAAATATTTTTTTAATTATTTTTTATAAAAGGGTTCAATTGCAGCAAAGTACTGGTGGGCTGCTCGTTAAATTTTTTAGCTCTGGTGCACACTTTGCTCTTATTTTCTTATAACTTTTAATTTAGCATTCTAACATGGATAATGTTGGAAATCGGCACTTTCTGCTGGGTCACCCCAGATTTTTGTTTCCTTCTTGTTGAACCCTATTTTTGCCGGGTATAGAAATCTGCGCACTGTACTCCTGCTAACCAGAGGTAAAGTGCTTGTGTTCCTTCTATCAACGCAATTAAATTGGTAAACACCTAGGCCCAGATTTATGAAGCCCTTGCATTGACATTGCCTCACGCTAGGCGATGCAAGGCAGCGCAAGGGCATCAGTGAGATTTACTAAGCCACCTTGCGTGTCTTGGTAAATCTAGAGTAGCAATAGGCAGCGCGAATCGCTGTCTTGTGTTACTCTGCGCTCAGAAGGCGTTCCATGGGTGGAGCATAGGGATTCCCACGCATCCACCCATGGATTTTGGTGCATTCCCAGATTTACTAAGAATAATAAACTTGTTAATGGATCAAATGGTACGCTTTCCCAACAGAAGCGAAGCAAAGAAAAATATATTTATTTCCTCTTTCTACGTGTGTTGCACGCACAAAGAGGAATATGCCTCTGAGGATTGCTTTTTATGCAGGGAGAAACAATCCTGCCTGTAAAACAGGCACCCTTGCATCATGGCTCAAGTGTACCTGCTTTGTCGCTAGGCTGCACTGTGTGCAACAGCATTGAGAGAGCAGGAATCTTAGTAGATATGGCGCATTCCAGCTCTCTCCATTTAAAACACCTGTATTATGCTGTGTCAAATTTTAGTAAATCTGATATTGGTATGTTAAACTTACCTATAAGTCCCTAGTATATAGTACCAAGGTGAACCCAGGGCCTGTAATCAACATGTCACAAGTGGACTAGTACCTATTGTGCCACCTACTACAGTGACTATGTAACCAGGACTCTAGGCCTGCCACCAGTAGCCTGGCTGTGCTGGTTTGAACTGCAAATTCGACATGCCAAATAACCCCTTTTGATGGGCCTAAAACCCTCCTTTTATATATTTATGTCACCCCTAGGTAAACCTTACTGCATATGAAGGCAGAGTGCATGGTATTTAAAAGCAGATCGAACATGTAAAGGTTAATGTTAAACATGTCCTTTTGCTATCACTTCAACGCTATTTTCACTGAAGCAGAGTTGGCTGGTTCACAGGAAAGCTCTGGGATACAATATTAAGTTTAATAAATGTTATCTCCGCCTAGAAAACAAATGCAAATTTACATTTTGGATACTTTGAAATACGTATTACAAGCCCAATTCACTGGTAAAGTTGGATTTGTAATAAATATTAAAAAGACACCTGTGCCTTGCCTGAAGTCCCTGGATGCCAGATCTGCATTTTGCTCTCTCGCTTCTGCTAGCCAGTATTTAGCATTTCAATAGGTGTGAATGAGATATGAACTTGCTTTCAGGACCAGGACAAAAGTCCTTGGTTGTGGGGAGGTCTTGATGTGCCATTGATCGGATGGCCTGTGGGCTGAGCCTAAAAACTTGATTAATTTCAAAGAGGCTTACCTGGTCCCAAGCAAATGTAACTAACACCCAGGCGAAGACTTTGCCCATCTTGAAATGCTAACACCTAGGCCTGCACCGTTCTTTTGTCCCTCCAGCCTAACTGGCCTTCATTTCAGTGGGCCTGCTGTTGACATCCTATTGTCAGATCCTGATAGAATGTCAAGACCTACTTGACATGTCTGCTGAGGTTTTTCGTATGGCATTGCGAGCACACTTGAAAGGAAGGAAACAAAATGCCAAAACAATTTGTGTCTGTCCACTGTCTGCTTGCTGAAAGCTCAGCTTTATCCCACCAGACTTGTGTCTCTTGGTTTGTTGAGGGTACAGGTACTTCCTAAATCATAGTACACATCCCAAACACCCTTCCCCCAGCCCCTTGGAGCCAAAGTTTTGTGTGCTGAAAGAGTTTTGGCCATCTTGAAAATGCTCAAAGTGGGTAGGGTTAGCCTTGGGAACCTTGTCCTATAGGTTAAGGCATTCCCACCTACTACCTTATGCCAGGCATACATGTGGCATTTCCAGGCACCCAACTCAGAACACTCCTGAACCCGTGGACGATCAACAGAGGACTGAACCTGCAGACCTGAAAAGAGCCAAAAGGACTGAATCTACTCTCCCTCTAGAACTCAGTGGACTTCAAAGGCCATAAGGGCTGACTTCCTGTTCAAGCTACAGGGATGCAGCAAGCTACAAGAGGCCTTTTCTGCAACTGTCCAGATGATAAGTGGCAACTGGACCTTGACTGGACTCTGCTAGCCAGCCTGAGAGTCTCTCTGTGCTTCCCCTGAGATTCTCGGGGGCCTTAAAGTGTATGCCTGGTGTGGATTGGGCTTAAAGGACCAAAGTTAGAAGCCTAAATCTTTGACCAGGACAAACCTGGTTAGTGTATCTACAATCATTTATTACAAAACTAATTCACTGGAGAAGTCAATTTGTAATAAATATTTTGGAAAGATGATTTTTAAAAAGCCACTTTTGCCCTGCCTGATGTCTCTGAATGCTAAATCTGTATTTTTTCTCTCTCCCTTCTGCTAGCCAGCAATTAGCATTTCAATGGGTGTGAATGAGATGGGAAATTGCTCCCAGGACAGGGACAAAAGTCCTTTGTTGTGAGGAAGTCTTGTTGTGCCCTTGACAGGATGGCCTGTGGGCTGGGTCCAGGGACTTGATTAACTTCAAAGAGGTCTACCCTGTCACAAACAGATGTAACTACCACCCAGGCGAAGACTTTGCCCATCTTATAATTCCCAAAGTGGGTACGTTTAGCCCCCAAGAACCTTAACCAATTGGCTACGGCATCTCCACGTGTCACTCCCACTCACAAGCTCAGGCCAAACATAAATAAGACATCTCCAGACACCCACTTCAGAACACTTCTGGACCTGTGGAAGCTCAGAAGGGGATTAGATCTGCTGCCCGAGAAGAGCCTAAATGACTGGCCCTGCAATCCCACTTGTGGTGGATTGTGACTTTTAGAGCTAAAGTCAGAAGGTAAAATCTTTGACCAGTGCGAACCTGGTTAGTGTAGCGGCCTGCGCTAGATCACGGTCAGCAGCAAATTGTGCATAGGTCCTATTCTACCACGACCACTAACTACCATTGACGTTTTGTGCTTCTTTAAGCTATCTCTACTTAAAATGTTTAAAAATCATATCTCTTGTTCCCCTCATTGGATTTTTTTCATTTTGGTTTCATCTTGAGTATTACATTTAACTCTATTTTTCTCATTCAATTTAGGATTTTTATTATCTTGCATTTCAATCTTATTACTGTTTAAGTACTGCATAAATACTTTACACATTGCCTCTAACTTAAGCCTGTCTGCTCTGTGCAATAGCTACAAGGGGATTGAGATCAAGTGTGTTTAATGACTATTTCTTTAATAAAAGCCCATTTCAAAATTGCTGTCCATTCATTCTTATGCATCAAAGTGCATGCATTCACCTGCGAATGACAAGAAAAAGAAATCACTGGCAAAACCAAACGGGATGTGTACCAGATACTTCAACCCTTACTGAAAATACTGTGAATAAGCTGTAAATTCTTCAGCCATTGCTGAGAGTGGAAACCTGCCTTGAAATCTCCTCATACTCATTTAGCGCCCGTGTCACAGTGTCAAGGTTATGGATCCATTTATACTTCCGCAGGATCCACGTGTTTGTAAAATTGCCCCCCCACCCCCGGGTACACACTGACCTTTTCTATGACCCACCACTTTAGGCTCTCTGCAGAGTGGTCAAAGGCGTTAAAATGCTCTACCAATGGTGCTCCCTGGACATTCCACCTAATCCCTGACAATAATACACCAATCAAAAGTCAGCACTTATTAAATTTAATAGGGTAACCCAATGGGAGATATAGGCCTAGTGGAAACTAATTGAGAACTTTTTCACTATCAGGGCATGTAAAACTTAAGGACATGTCCTACTTTTTTTAAATCCAATGCACCCTGCCCTATGGACCTTTAGGGACTACTTTAGGGGTGATATATGTATTAAAAATTAAGGTTTAGGCCTGGCAAAAGGTTTATTTTGCCAGGTCAAAATGACAGTTTAAAGCTGCACTACAGGCTGCAATGGCAGGCATGATAACTGTACTCTTTTAGTGAGTGGCACAATGAGAGCTCTAGGCCTACAAGTAGCTTTTAACTTGCAGGCCCTGGGTACATGTAGTACCATATACTAGTGAATTATAAGTAAAGTAAATGTGCAAGTCAGGTGTAGGCCAAAGTTACCATGTTTTAGAGAGAGAGCGCAAGCACTTTAGCACTGTTTAGAAGGGCTAAAGTGCACAGAGTCTTAATTGCAGCAAAAATGATTTCCACAGACAGGAGGGTTGAAGGCAAAAAGTTTGTGGGTGACCCTGCGGAGAAGGCCAAGTCCCAATGTCATGTATTCAGCAAGTTGTTCAATTTATTTTGAGTTGTTTTTTGGTGCATGATAAATGTAGTGTAGTATCAGGGAGCAAGAATGGGAGATATTTATTGCTAATTTGACACATTCAAAAGAATTGTAATGTGAGGTCTGTATGGGTTTGCATGGAAATAATTTATTTACAATGACTGCAGCTCTGCCCCCTATTTTATACTGTCTATCAATTCTCAATTAGTATGATTTTCGGGTACCAGTAGGACAAGAATGTGTGCTAAATGACCACAGAGTCAATCCAGATTATGATCAGTTACTAACTAGTATATATGTCACTGTAATGCGCACTTGCTGATCTAGGGTTGATGCACTTGGTGTGAGTGGGTTATAGTGGGTGTACCAATTAACTTTATGTGAAGAGGTTATTTAAGTTTATCCCCTCTGGTGAGTGGGTTGTTGTGGATGGGTTAAGCTGAACTGATAATTGGAATATGTACCCTAGTGCTATACGAGAGTAAGTACGTGATTGCAAGCTACGATCCCTAGCAGGAAAGTTCCATGGCCTATCGTATAAATCTAGTTGTTAGCCTTTAAAGGTTGGTATATGAGTCACGTCTTAAGAATCTGTGGCTGTTCAATGTAATGACTAAAATGTGTGTGGATATAGATTACAAGTTATGGTTCTGTAGGAGTTGAATTCTACCTGCACTGTTATGTAGCAGGGGAGTGAAGCAGAGGACTTGTAGAGCCCAGTTCTCTAGGTAAAGTAAATTCGATGGTCAGAACAGAGCTAGTCCTCAGACAACTTGGTAGCTGTTGCTCACTATACAACTTAAAAAGAATGAGGGAGCAGCCTGGAGGTAGTGTAGTCCACACCAAAATAAGATGGGCAAACACCAGGGGCCTCTGTCCGCGCTCCTCTATAAAAACACTGGAAAATGTTATTTCAGCAGGCATGAGGTGAGTATGTAGACAGCCAAAACAGCAGAGGAAATGAGGCAGAATCAATGTATAGCATAAATGTGACTGAAAAGAGGGCGGTGCCAGAGTTTTCCAAACTAATAAAGTGAACAAAAGTGTATTGAGATTAGCCATGTGAAATGCAGAAGAAAAATCATGCCGATGATAAAAGAGATGTGTTTACAACAGGCAAGTAAAGAAATGTTTTGAGGCCGACAGGAGGGTAGTTCCTGTGGAGCTTATAGAGTAAAAATGAAACTAAAGTGGCTAGAGCAGGGACTGAACATTGACATAAAAAGAAAGTCAGACATTTGCATTAAAAAACAGCACTTAGCAGGGAGGGAGGGGCGTATTGAGAGAGAGTCATTAAAAAGGAGGTTAAACGTTGAATCCTTTGGAAGGCATTTGGAAAAGTTCCAGATGTTTTAAATGTAAATCATACTAACTTTCAGCCTTTTTTTCAGCTAGTCTCCCTTAACATCAGCAGAAAGCAAAAAAACGTGGTTATAACTAATACATCAACTCACAAACGTTCTGAACCTGATATCTATCCAGATAGCAAAATAAATATTTCAGTCTCAGGCTTATGAGAAAGAGTTTAAATTCTGTTACTCAGAAAGGATTGGACGCGGGGCTTCGTTATCAGGAAATTAAAATGAGATGTTGAAATGAAGAAAGAGCTGTGGTTTGAGATCCATGAAGCAGCTTCAGAGTTCGTCTGACACACGAGGAGGCCTCACATTGCACAATGGCAGGCCTTTGGCTCCTATGCCTGACTGATATACCGATGCTGAATATGCATGCTTGAGGGACTCATAACTGGGACGCATTCAAGGCATTCCCGGAATGTGCTACCATGGTTACAGGCCTATGAAAAAAGGCACATAGTCTGATTGAATTCTGGCTTCAGAGCCACACGGCTCCTCGAGGGACAAAACAAGCGGTAGTATGGGTAAAGCACTTGGTGCAGAAAGGATAACAGTCATTTGCATGTACTTCAATTTTTCATTCTGATATTACAAAAACTTGGGCTTAGGTGTTCATCAAACACATAAATAATATCATGTTTGGAATAATATATTACTCTATTGTTGACATTTAAATGCATCAGATTTCTAAAAGGACTACAGGCTTCCATTACTTCGGAAACGCTGGAAAAGCTTTCGGCAGACTGTAGTATGGTAAGTGTGTTATTATACTTCGTGTTTTAGTGGCATGTTCCTTTAATGTAGAACTTAGAAGTAGAATGTAGAATGTAGTGTTATGCCAGTGTTAGAATTATAGAGTTAGTATTGCTGTGTTGTTAAAGCTGGAGGTCGTGGGTCCTTTCTATGAATAAACCACAACTTGTGAGTTATCTTCTTGCCTCGTCTGGATTCTTTACCCAAGGGGGTCTACTACATTATTTGGCGACGATTCTAAAGGACCCACCGACAAGAAGTGATTGCACATTACTTCCCTCCAAGGACTTTCGTTGAAACCTCCTTATGCCATTTCGAGAACTGCGCTGTCTCGCATCAAGAACGAGAATTCTGCTGTTTTTTTTTCTGAAACCACCGGTAATGTACTGTTCTTTCCTTGACTATCGCGCTAGAAGCATTTGTCTTTGCATATTGGCATCGCTTCTCTCTTTAGCGCCATCGTTTCAATCAGCATTTGTTTTAATTGAAGTGTTATATACAAGCTTCTGTCGAGTTACAGCTTGCATCGCCCTTCGCTTAAGCGCCTACGGCATTTTAGGCATTTTTATGGCTTTATCTTGCGCTTAAAGCCTCTGCACTTCCAACGTTTTTTTTATGAGGCAACATTTGAATACTTGAATCACTGAGCACGCGCTAACCTTAGTCCTGCAGAGGCAAGGGCTTCTCCATTGTCCTTCAACAGTCTGTTGGCATTGTTCAGTCACGCTTCACGCTCGCATCTCAGCTGGAACTGCAGCCTTCTTAGATCTTCAAAGGAATCCATTTCCCTGGCGCCTCTTGTGTATTGTACCACGTGAGCAACCCCTGACGTCACCACGCTCACCTACGTGCTGGAAGCAAGTTCTAGTTCCTTTGGAAAGCACGCAGAGCTTCTTTCATTACGCTCTGCTTTCCAGTTTCATTTTCAAGTTGCCGTTTTCAAGATTTTCTCCAATTATGGCATCATTCTAGATCGTACGAAGTCTAGAAGTAAAGCGTTCCAAGGGAAATTGGCGTATGCAGTTATTGGTATTTCCACACTTTGCATAATTTCATTATAAAAAAAAAAAAAAAAATTTTTTTTTTTTTTTTTTCTTTCTTTTCTTTGCTTATTGTTCATCTCAATAATTACACATCTTATACACCAGCATGGCTTCAAGTAGTAACAACGTATTGCAACCTTCCCCATTTTTGGAAATCCCTGGTAAACCAGACAAACCTTGGCACAAATGGTTTAGAGTATTTGAGAACTATCTAGAGGCCATTGATGCCAGTGAGTATTCTGCGTCAAGGAAAAGAGCGCTTCTGTTTAACCATCTAGGAAATGCGGGACAAGAGATTTTTGACAACTTACCTACTGTTCAAGCACCTGTAGGCGAGGAATCATGGGATGTCTTCAAAGAGGCTTTGGCACGTTTGGGTAAACATTATGTCGACGAACCTTCCGTGATGGTAGAAAGACACAAATTCTTTAAACGGAGACAATTAGTAGATGAATCTATTGAAGATTATTTAGCTGTGTTACGTGTTTTAGCTTCTAAGTGTGTCTTTGGAAATTACTTGGACACTGCTTTGAGAGATCAATTGGTATTCAATTGCTATAACAAAAAGATACAAGAACGGATTTTGACATGCAAAAATCCGTCTCTTGATGAGGTCATGGATATAGCAAGAAGTATAGAAAGGTCTGTTGTTTCTTCAAAGATTATATCTGATGCTTCAATTTCCAGATCTTCAGACAACATAAGTATTGCTGTAGTAGAATCAAAACCTAGAACTAGCGTGAATGATACAGCTATTAATGTGGTTACTAGTAAGAATGCTTTTAGGCAAAACGTTCAGAAAAAGGTTGGAGGCACCTGTTACAGATGTGGTTCTAAATTCCACATGGGGAATTATCCTAATTGTCCTGCAAAGGGGAAACGGTGCACTTATTGTAAAAAAATAGGTCATTTTTATACAGTGTGTAATGCCAGCAGAATGAAGGTCAGAGTCAATCAGTTGGACGTTAACGAAGATATTCTATCAGAAGAAATTAGTAATGTGTCATTATCAGTAGAGGTCAATATGTTAGGAGAATCAGAAAAAAGGTGCAAAGGTCCAATATGCAATGTACAAATTGGTGTTATTGATCTGGGTATTATGGCAGATTCGGGATCCCCTATTACTATTTTAGCCGAAAAGACGTTTAACAGACTGTGGACTGAGAAATTACTCAAGTCGACATCTATCAACCCTAAAGCATTTGGTGAATACGATATAATAATGAAGGGTTATTTTGATGATTATATTGTATTTAAGGGTAGGAGTATTGTTACCAAAATTTATGTTGCAGTCAATGGACGTGACATATTAGGGTGGCAAGACCAAGCCAAACTTGGTATAATTCTTAGACCAGGACATGCAGAACCTGTAGTTTTAGGAGATTTACCTGTTTTAGCTGTTCTAGATACCAATGAGATCGATAGTATTACTAAGAATTTACAGTTTAAATTTCCTGAGGTATTTTCTAACAAAATAGGGATGATTAAGAATTTTCAGCATACTATTGTTTTAAAAAAAATGCCATTCCTGTGATACAGAAGGTTAGACCTGTTCCACTATCTGCCAGGGAAGATCTCAAAAAGCTACTTGATGAAATGTGCGCTCAAGAAATCATCAAACAGGTAGAGTCCTCAGAGTGGGTTTCGGCGGCCGTTGTCGCACGAAAAAGCTCAGGGTCTATACGTCTATGTGCGGACTTAAGAGTTCTCAACAGAAACATTCTTGTAGACTGTCATCCCCTTCCAAGAATTCATGAATTATTGGCTAAGTTAGGTGGTAGTAGGTATTTTTCAACCATAGATTTACGTTCTGCGTATCATCAGATACCTTTGTCTGAAGATTCACAACACTTAACCACGTTTGTAACACCCTTTGGTGTTTTTCAATATATGCGGATGCCGTTTGGTTTGGCATCCGCTGCTAGTGTTTTTCAACGCTTAATGGATCAGATGTTTGGTCAACAATTGGGCATACAGGCTTTTCAGGATGACATTTTAGTTCACACTGAGACTTTGGAGCAACATTTTGCATTACTGGATGATGTATTAAGCAAGTTGAGGTCTCAGGGTATGACTATTAATATAGACAAGTGCAAGTTTATTGCCCAGGATGTGAATTATTTGGGACATAATATCTCTAAGGATGGCATTAAACCTAAATTATCTTTATTAAAAGGTATAAATGAGGTTTCCACTCCCAATGACAAGGACTCGCTTAGAGCCTTCCTGGGACTTAGCGAATATTACGCAAGATTTGTACAAGGTTATGCAGTCATTGTGCAACCTTTAAGAAATCTGTTGAAAAAGAACATCAAGTTTGTGTGGTCCGAAGAGTGCCAAAAGGTCTTTCAAGCAGTTAAAAAGTTAATCATTACAGCTCCAGCTATAAGATCTTTTACTCAGGGTGCCAAGTGTACTATTACTGTAGATGCTAGCGCTAAAGGTTTGGGTGCTGTCTTAAGCCAAGAAATAAATGGTCGCGAGTATACCATAGCGTTCGCATCACGAACTCTCAGCGATGCCGAAAAGAATTACAGTACTATTGAGCGTGAGGCACTGGCTTGCTCGTGGGCCTCTGAGAAGTTCAAAATGTATATTTGGGGTACCAAATATGAATTGCACACTGATCACAAACCATTAATATACATGTTAGGAGATAGTTGTTCCAACAAGGCATCTTCAAGACTCATTAGGCTCCTATCACGATTACAAGAATTTAATTTTGATATAAAGTATATTCCTGGTGGCAAAAATGTGAGAGCTGACTGTCTATCACGTTTACCTGTCATCGGGGATATTGTTTGTGACAATGAGAAGAGTAGGGAGGATTTGGAGTATGTGTTCACAGTTAATGATATTAATGAGATATTTAAAATAACTGAAGAGGAATGGTTGAAGTGTTGTGATCAAGATGAGTGTATGGCACGAGTGAAGAAGTTTCTAGTTGAGGGTTGGCCAAACGATAGAAGCTTGAATTCAGATTTGAGAAATTTTTGTCAGGTAGCTGCTGAGTTGTCAGTGGTCAATGGTTTATTACTGAGACAAGATTTATTTATTCCCCCTAGTGGTCTTAGGTCCAAAATTGTTGCCTTAGCTCACGAGGGACATCTAGGTATTTCTGCCACTTCCAAGAAGATTAAACAGATGTACTGGTGGCCTGGTATAGATGGCCAAGTTAGAAGATTTGTGGAAAGTTGTGCTGATTGTTTGTGTTCTGACAAACATTGGAAAACTAGTACCTTACCTTTACACCCTGTGGTGTGGCCAAACAATGCATGGGAGAAAATAGGTCTTGATTTTACTGGTCCTTTCAATGCATTAGGGGAGAACAGTAGATTCTTGATTGTAGCCATTGACTATTATTCGAAGTGGATATACTTTGCTTTTGTGAAATGTGCTGATTCGTGTTCTGTTATTGCATTTCTTCAGAAATTGTTCAATATAGAAGGAAAAGTGAAGGAAATTGTTACGGATAATGGATCTCATTTTGTTTCTGAGGAGTTCAGCAAATTTCTCAGCAAACATGATGTTAGACATAATAGAGTACCAGTTTATAGTCCAGCGTCTAATGGTTTAGTGGAAAGAGCTAACAGATTATTGAAAGAAGGTGTCCAAACTGCGGTGGCCAATAAGTTGGATATTGCAGAATATTTGCATTTTAAAGTATGGAATTATAATATAACTCCACAAAGCACTACGGATGTGGCTCCTTTTGTTCTGTTGAGGGGTCGGAAACCGATTTCTGCAATTAGTCCCACGTGGTTACTGGATAAAGTTGATTTGCACCACAATATAGATTTGAAAGAAGTGCGTAGTCATGTTAAAGAGAAACAGGAAGCATATAAGTGTTATTATGATAAAAGAATGCATGTTAAAGAAGGATTGCTTAGTACGGGCGATTGGGTTTTAGTAAGAAAGCCTAAGAAAGTGTGTAAGGGACAATCGAAGTTTTCTGGACCAGTGAAAGTTTTAAAGATTACCAATACCGCTGTTTTGTTGCATGGAAAAGGATGGTGGAACAGGAATGCATTGGTGAAAGTCACTAAAGAGCAGGCAAAGATTATTTTACAAAGAATTGGTTCGGGAATGGGCAGGAGAGTCGTGATTGGTATGATTTAGTCACTCTGACACAAGAAGGAGACAATGGAGGAGAACAATGGACTCAGAGTAATTTAAGTGGAGGTGATGGTTTGGATGTGGGCCCAAGGTGTAGTGCTGGTGTCATTTCGGGTCCTGGGGGTGATAATGTGACTAGTTTCAGTCCCAGTCTGAGATCATCTTTCACTTCCGAATCAAGAGCCATTTCAGGAGCTAGATGTGACAATGTATCAAGGTCCAGTTCTAGACTGAGGTCAGCTCCCAGTTACTCCAAGGATTATGTATATTATTAATGATGTATAGTTCTTGCATAAGTTGTATTCACACTATGATACATTTACGTATTTTTTTTTTTGTGTGTTTTTTTTGTTGTTTTTTTTGTTTTTTTTGTTGGGGTTTTTCTCTTTGCTTTTTATATATAGGAAGGGGGTGTGTAGTATGGTAAGTGTGTTATTATACTTCGTGTTTTAGTGGCATGTTCCTTTAATGTAGAACTTAGAAGTAGAATGTAGAATGTAGTGTTATGCCAGTGTTAGAATTATAGAGTTAGTATTGCTGTGTTGTTAAAGCTGGAGGTCGTGGGTCCTTTCTATGAATAAACCACAACTTGTGAGTTATCTTCTTGCCTCGTCTGGATTCTTTACCCAAGGGGGTCTACTACACAGACCTGCCAACTCAAACAAAATATTCACCGTGAGGAGGGGGCGGGGACTCTGGCCGAGAAGTACATACAAGGCCTTTTGCCCCAGCCACTGTTTACAGTGGTTTTCAGCTCGTTTCCCCACCACCGTGTGATAATGGTTTATCATCCGCTGACCGTGTGAAGGGAGCTGATAACGCGTTTCACACTGTGGCAGTGTGTGAGTTGGCAGGTCTGTTTTTGTATGGGTTTTTGGTATTGGGCAGACAAGGTAATTCGGCAATAGACTATGAAAACAGTGCAAACAGATAGCCTGGAAAGGCAGTTTGTTGTAAGTAATGCACTCTGCTACCTGAACAGATTATTAAGGTTTATTCTCATCATCACGTGGCTAGTCAGAGGCAATCAAATCAATGACAGTTGTAGTTGACAGTTGAAAGCTGGATCCATGGAATGTTCCAAGCTGAAAGGAAATAGGGCTAGAAATAGGGAGAAGGAAGTAACCTTCAGGGAAGGAAGAGAAGGGGAATACAACAAAGTTCATGGAGACTAGCAACAGTGTACAAATGGGCAGGAGTAGATCATGAGCTGCTTCTAGACACATTCTGGTTAACTTCTACTCCTTCAAACAAGCACAAGGTGCCCTTAAAGGGCCCACCCAAACAAGAAAAAAAGTTCACCATACCCAGTCCTGAACCACAACCACAACTATAAGCATTCTAGAATGTACCTTGTTTGGTGATGTCATATTGATGACTGATGCTGTCATATTGTGACATCAGTCACGGTATGTGCTCTCTCATGTGGGCAAAGTACCAATTTTCACTATCAAAACACATAATTTAACACGAGACTGAGGAGAAATGTAAGTTCTGCCGGCATAATCCCATGTCATTTTGATAATTTTCTGTTATGTGAATTTATAAGTGTTGGACCTAGCGCTTTTTGCAGGGCTATCCCCAAACGTTTTGCCTTCCTCCTGTTTTTTTTCTGACCTGTTTTTGTTGGTTTTATGACTCTGGGCACTTTACCACTGCTGATCAGTGCTAAAGTGCATTTGCTCTCTCTTGTAAACTTGGTAAGATTGGTCTACACATGTTTGGCATATTTAATTTACCAAGTCCCTTGTACAGTGGTATCCCATATACCCAGGGCCTGTAAAATCAATGCTACTAGTGTGCCTGCAACGCTGCTTGCGCCACCCACTGAAGTAGGCTTTCAAGCCTGTCTCCAGCCTCTGCAGTGCAGGGCCTGTGCGTGTAGTTTACTGCAGTGACATGGCACTTAAAGTGTTTGCCACATCTGAAACTTTCCTTTTACTACATATAGATCACCCCTAAGGTAGGCCCTAGGTAGCCCTATGGGCAGGGTTCTGTGTAGGTAAAAGGTAGGACATGTGCCTTAGTTGTGTGGCATGTCCTGGTCGTGACAAACAGGCTATTTGGTTTCTCACTGCTGTGAGGCTGCCCTCTCATAGGTTTACATTGGGAATTCCCTGATATGTGCTTCAGTGGTAATTTCTGATATGAAAGGGGTTGCGTGGCCATGGTTGGTATGTTTGGAATAGTAATAATAAATCCTGATTATTGGTGAAAGCAGATTTGTTATTACATTTTAGAAATGCTACTTTTAGAAGTGGGCATTTCTGTGTGCTTATGACTCTTTGTGCCCTGTCTGGTTGTGTATTCCCCGTCTGGTTTATACTGAAAGGAGAAGGGGATGTGCATTCACTCCAGACAGGCACAAGGGGGGTTGAGGTGTATCCTGCCTTTCCTGGGTGACTCAGCGCTGGGCTGACTAGATCTTGGATGCATTTAGAGTGGTGGGAGGAGTAGCGCCTGCACCTGAATAGGGCTGTGCCTGACTTTCACAATGCTGTCTCCGCTCCCCTGTAGTGTGTCTGGAGCCAGGACTTGGGATTGAATGGGGGTGTTGTGCACTTCTGAAAGTTGTTTGAAGTGCCCCCAGAACAAAGACTTTTGGACTATAAGTACAGGGGCTGTGACCCCATGATTAGAGACACTGCTTGGACTTGTAACCAGACGCGGCTTGTTCTACACCTGAGGACTGCTGTGTGTCAGGAGGAACCGCCATTTTGGACTGCTGGCTTTGTGGGACTAACCTGCTGCCTGTTGGGTGGCTGAAGGTACTGCCACCCTGCCAAGTGACCCTGTGTGCTGGCCTGCCTGTGCCCTGTTCTATACCCCAGTGTCCTCCAGGGACTAAGTGGTGTGCCCCCTCCCGGTTTTGTTTTGTACTCTTCCTGCATACAGTGCATGGAGAGCGCTTCTGACAAGAGAGGGTATGTGGGAATCGCTGTTTTGCCTTCTAGGGCAGGCAGAGTGCTTCTCTTCTTCCTCCACCGCATGGTGAGCGCTTTGTTGAGGCCAAGCTGAGACACAGGTGCTGTCTGGAGCGCTGCTGCACCCAGAGCTGCCTGTGAGCTGAGGCCAGCATCTCAATTTCCGGGACAGCCACTCTTTGTGGTGAGCGGGCTGCCTGAGAGCCGCTGTGTCACCCTGCGAGGCTGCATACATTGGGCGCTGTGCTTCGTGCCACCGCAGAACCCCATATCTAAGTTGCCGTAGGAAGTACAGCAAGGAAGTCCAGCCTCGCGGCCGGAGAATGGAGCTCTGCTCGCCCCCGCTCCGAGCGAGATGCTCCCAGTGGGAAAAAGGGAAATTCGCCTGGCGTCAGCCAGGAAGGCTGCGCTGGTAAAGGAAGCCGGGACGTAGCCCATGCAGGTTGCCATGGCAACCAGAGAGCCGCAGCAGAGACCGGCACGGCTCGGCCGCACCAAGCGGAAGCCGCTTGGGTGCCGCGCTGAGGTCGGAGGTGTCCCTGAGGGCCTCAAGACCATCCAAGTTGGGGGGCGGAGTCGCCCTACGAGCATCAGCTGTACGGCAAGGTAGCAGCATGCTAGCCTTTTGGAAGTGGAGGTCTCCCACCAATGTGGGCAGTGCAGGTGCCTCCCCCCTTTGTTGGGCACATACCGGAGGCACTGGTGCTCGATTGGCGGGATGGGGTGGAACCTCAACTGAGGCCCCCGCTTCTCTGTAAGAAGCATTACATTCCACCCTGTAGGCACGCAGGTGCTGCTGTGCCCGCGATGCAGGTGTTGATTACCGCATAACCTGTGATTGGAGCCCAGTAGCGCTGGGCCCAAGGTTACAACCTTAATCAGTGGTGACCCCCTTGTTGCATTCATTGCCTGCTGCCTTGCAGGACCTGCTGTAATTACGCAGACTGTGGGGGTGAGTTTTATGCCTAGGCATGGACAACAGTATGTTACATGTGTTTCTACATTACCTGCTGCCTATATATGTTCTGAGATGGATGTATGACTTTTTGATGCCTTCTACTGTTCAGAATACAGAGTACTATTTCTAAAGCTGCAGGATATGTGCAGTGATGGTGTAAGGTGATGTTTTCATTGTACTTTTTGTGGCGTGTGCAGCCAATAAGTATTTACTGTATGCACTAACTATGATGTTATAACAATTGCCTGTTAGGCAAAGTGATTTTATGATCTACGTGACGTCATGACAATCGCCTGGTTGGCAAAGTGATTTATGTGACTTTGTTTTATGAACAATACAAAGGATATTTTTATATAACCTTGTGTGGAGTCTCTTTTTGGTGGTGTGCCTAGTGTGTCACTGGTGTGTGAGTGTGTTTGTATCCTTTACACATTGCCTCTTGGATCGGCCTGACTGCTTTGCCAAGCTACCAAGGGGGTCAGCGGGGGTTATCTTGGATGTGTAACTCCCTTACCCTGACTGGAGTGGTGGGTTCTGCCTGGCCTAGGTGCATA
Organism: Calotriton arnoldi; assembly: GCA_963921515.1. NCBI lineage: Eukaryota > Metazoa > Chordata > Amphibia > Caudata > Salamandridae > Calotriton > Calotriton arnoldi. The sequence continues at coordinate 400,092 of CAWUFW010002629.1, forward strand.
ACCTAGCCAACCAGAAACCCCATCGCTAACATTGGTGATCAGCAGTGAGGATAGGACTTGCATTTGTGCAGTACCACAGTGACTCATTGTTGCACTACAAACTCTGCACTTAGACAATCACGTGTTTTGGTTTTCTCCTGATTTTCTCTCATTAGTCATTTTTATTATTGTGTACTCCTGCTTCAGCTCTTAGGACTAGGAATCTTGTGTTGCACCTGTGTATTAGTACCTGGTCAAAATGGAATCTACCTTTAACTTATTTGATCTGTTGAACTACAATCTGGAGGAGTTAAAGGGGTTCTGCAGGGAGATGAAAATATTAGTGACTGCAGAAGACACCCACCTATGCCTTCAGAAAGTCATGCTCAGGTGGCAAGAGGACAGATGGAAAAAAGACTATCATAGGGACTTGTACTATGCAGAAAATTTCCCTGAAGAGGGTTCAACAGAGATCCAGGAGGGTGGTGGTTCTGAGGGAGACCCCGAGGACCCTGAGATTAGGGAGGACTCTGAGTGGGAGGGTTCCCAGTCCATACCCCTGGAGGGCAGTGGCCCTGGAGAGTCTGAGCAGGTGGAAGAAAATGACTGGGCAGGGATGCCAGTAGGTAGAGAGGACCCCATGGAGAGGGAGTCCTTTACTGGGTCTACTGCTAGGAGTAGTGCCACCTCCCTTTCTCTGTCCCAAGAGGAGATGGCAGACAGGAGGGAAGAAAGGGAGCACCGGCTGGCTTTGGAAAGGCTCAAATTGGAGCATGCCAAGGAGCTAGCACAGCTGCTTGTGGAGGAGAGAAAGGCTGATGCTGAGAGAGTCTTAGTTCAGGAGAGGATGGTAGAGGCAGAGAGGGCCTTCGCCAGGGAGAAACTAGTTCTTGGGGATAGGTTGTCCCCTGAGCATAGTTTCAGTGTTCTGGACTCACCAGTGAGGGTGGAGTCCAGTGATGGCAGCAATTTTGTGTCCAGTGTAGAAACTCCCAGATCCCAGAGTGTGGTACCTAGTTCCCAGGAAGAGGGTGTCACAACTGAAGGGTATAGGTTGAGGTTCAGGGGCAGTAGGAAACTGTCTCACCAGTCTTGGGGGGAGTTTGTGGAGGATTGTTGTAATGCACTGGAGGGTTGGGTGAAGGGTAGCACAGCAAATATTTTTGAAGGGCTGTTCAATCTGATTCCAGAGAGCACATGTTCCGTTGTTGTTTTCAGGGCTATGCCAACACCTGTTGGAGTGTAAGACCTCTGGGTGAGTGCCAGAGGGTCTGGAAAGGCATTTGGTGTGATCCTAAAGGGAGTGGCTCAGGTTTTTCCCAACCAAGGGTGGTGGGAAAGGCTCGTGGTAGCCCAGATAGGTCCCACTGTAGTGGGATGGGTAGATGGTCCCATGTCCCTGCTCAGGTGAGGAGGAGGGGGTGGGGGTGGGCGTAATCCCAGGTTGCCCAAAGCCCTGTCCCAGAGCCTGGTTGGTTGCATGAGTGAACACCAGGAGGGGATCCTAGTCTGTACTGGAAGGCAATCCACTGAGGGGATCCCTAGTGTCAGGAGAACTTGGGGGGGGGGGCATCTGTCAGCTGTGTCCGACCAGTTCTGGTGTCTGGCAGCACCACTCCTGAGTGGAGGGTGCAGAACCCCAGATGGAGGGGTGAGAGGAGGAGGCAGTCCCCAGTGGGAGAACCAGTGGGTCAGGGGCCAGCTCTGAGGGTAGAAATTTCCAGGAATTACCCTGGTGATACAGCTTCTGGTTTGGGGGGTGTCAGATGGGCAGGGGTCGGCAGATCTGTGCCAGGAAGACTGTCATGCAACACATGAAGAATGTGTTACCCTTAGGGGGGTAGGTGTGCTCCCCAGGAAGTTCTGGCCTGCCAGACACAGGCTCAGTCGCAGGGTGTAGCCCCTGGGTTGGGAGGCCAGGTTCAGGCAGTAACCCCTGACCTGGAGGGAGGGGCAACTGCTGGAGGTGTGCCTACCATGTTGTCTTCTGGGGGTACCACTCCAGGTGGGAGGGTGCAGAACTCTGGAAGGGGGTGCAGGGGGAGGGAGGACTCGCCCCTGACCCTAGTTCAACCAGAGGGTGCAGACCCTGGGATGGGGGATCAGTTGCAGGGTAGAACCCCTGAAATGGTGGGAGAATTGTGTGGGATGGCTGATACCAACGCCCTGACAGTTCTAGGTATCGGGGGTACAACTCCTACGAGGAGAATGAGGAGTCCCAGAAGGAGGGGTAAGGGGAGGAGAGCCTCGCCCGTGACCCCTGTCCAGCCTGAGGGTGCAGACCCTAGGCTGAGGGACCAATGGCAGAGTAGAACTCCTGCACTGAAGGGAGGCAGAGTGGAGCAAGGATACTATGTACCTGGGGCTATCACCCCCCACTCTGTGAGATGGCATGGACCAGAAACCCCTGCATGGCCTGGGACCTGGTTCTGGCCACGGGCAGCAAACGAGTCCCCATGGGTTAGGTTAGTTGGTCCTGAGAGCATAGACAGAGGGATCCACATGGGTTCAGTTTGGCATAGAACGGGAACGTGCCCCTGCAGTTGCGGGCCAGGGCCCATGTTCTATCGCCCCAAGCAGGGAAGCCCATCAAGGTATTGATTAGTATACCCAGGCTTTAGGCTGGAAGGGGGTTGTGTTGGACCTGGCGCATTTTGGAGGGTTATCTCCAAAATGTTTGCCTTCTTCCTGTCCTTCTTCTGACCTGTTTTTGTTGGTTTTATGACTCTGGGCTCTTTACCACTGCTGATCAGTGCTAAAGTGCATGTGCTCTCTCTTGTAAACTTGGTAAGATTGGTCTACACATGTCTACTGCTTGTTCTACAACAGAGGACTGCTGTGTGTCAGGAGGAACCGCCGTTTAGACTGCTGGCTTTGTATGACTAACCTGCTGCCTGTTGGGTGGCTGAAGGGACTGCCACCCTGCCAAGTGACCCTGTGTGCTGGCCTGCCGGTGCCCTGTTCTATACCCGAGTGTCGTCCAGGGACTAAGTGGTGTGCCCCTCCCTGTTTTGCTTTGTGCTCCTCCTGCATACAGCACGTGGAGAGCACTTCTGACAAGAGAGGGTATGTGGGGAGCACTGTTTTGCCTTCTAGGGCAGGAAGAGTGCTTCTCTTCTTCCTCCAGTGCATGGTGAGCGCTTTGTTGAGGCCAAGCTGAGGCACAAGTGCTGTCTGGAGCGCTGCTACACCCAGAGATGGCAGTTAGCTGAGGCCAGAATCCCCATTTCCGGGACAGCCGCTCTGTGTCATGAGCGGGCCACCTGGGAGGCCGCCGTGCCACCCTGCGTGGCTGCATACATCTGGCGCTGTGCTTTGCGCCACCGCAGAGCCCCATATCTAAGTTGCTGTAGGAAGCCCAGCAAGGAAGTCCAGGTCCACAGCCAGAGAAAGGAGCTCTGCTCGCCCCCGCCTCGAGTGAGATGCTCACAGGGGAAAAGAGGGATCATTTTCCGGCATCAGCCAGGAAGGCTGTGCCGGGAAAGGAATCCAGGACATGGCCCCTGCAGTTTGCCATGGCAACCAGAGAGCCGCAACTGAGCCCAGCCTGGCACATCTCGGCCGCACCAAGAGGAATCCACTTGGGGGCCATGCTGAGGTCAGAGGTGTCCCCAAGGGCCTCAGGGCTAGCCTTTAGGGAGTGGAGGTCTCCCGCGAATGTGGGCAGTGCGGGTGCCTCCCCCCTTTGTTGGGCACATACTCGAGGCATTGGTGCTCGATTGTTGGGACCGGGTGGAACCTAAACGGAGGGCCCCGCTTCCCTGTAAGAAGTACCACATTAGGCATGCTGGTGTGGCTGTGCCTGCGATGCGGGTGTTGATTACCATACAACCAGTAATAGGAGCGCAGGCCCCAAGGTTACAACCGTAATAGGGGGTGACCCCATGTTGCATTCATTGCCTGCTGTAATTACGCAGATTGTGAGGGTCAGTTGCATGCCTAGGCATGGACAACAGTAATGTTACATATGTTTTTACCTTACCTGCTGCCTATATGTGTTCTGAGATGGATGTATGACTTTTGTATGCTTACTACTTGCCAGAATACCAAGTACTATTTCAGAAGCTGCAGGAAATGTGCAGTGATGGTGTAAGATGATGTTTTTATCGTATTTATTTGACGTGTGCAGCCTTTAAGTATTTACTTTATGCACTAACTATAATGCTATGACATTTGCCCGGTAGGCAAAATGATTTTATGATCTATGTGACGTAATGACAAGCGCTTGGTTGGCGAAGTGATTTATGTGATTGTGGTCTAATGTGTTTTATGAACAATACAAAGGATATTTTTCTATGCCCTGGTGTGGAGTCTCTTTTTGGTGGTGTGCCTAGTGTGTCACTGGTGTGTGAGTGTGTTGCACAAACGCTTTACACATTGCCTCTGGGATCAGCCTGACTACTCTGCCAAGCTACCAAGGGAGTGAGCGGGGGTTATCTTGGGTCTGTAACTCACTTACCCTGACTAGATTGGTGAGTTCTGCCTGGCTTAGGTGCATACTCTAGCCAACCAGAAACCCCATTTCTAACAACACTATTATGCAACATCGTATAATTATGCACCATTCGTGCAAACATTTAGCTCAACTGAAAGGCAACAACATAAAGGACCAGAATTTGAGTGATTGCTGCATAGAGTGCATTAATGTTCTGCATTGTTTTTAGAGCAACATGCATCCCCACATCCAAAATGTACATAAGGACAAATGTTATGCTAAAATATAGTGCCAAATGCTGTTTTTTCATTTTATTTAATTACCTGTAATTTGCCCTAAGTTTTTCCTACATTTCACCTATAATTACACACTCTGCCTAGACTCTAAATTAAAGAACCTGAGATGATCCTTAAACAAATTATATTCATGAGCATCACTATAAATCTTGGCTCTTCCTAAGCTGTTCCAAGCATGCAGACAAATGTTTTGCAATAACAATTTCATTGAATGATCTATTTCTCATATATTCTCTTTGTTGTTTCGTTGCATTTATTGATTTAATTTATCAATTCGCTCATATAGCACAGCTCATACCATACATAGCCTAGTGGGCTTAGAACCAGAAAACTCAACAGCAGATTGCAGCCCTGGTCAGCAATCACTGTTGCATCAATCAGTTCTTCGTTTTAGAAGACTGAAAGATACTTGTACCTCAAGAATCCGATACTTGCAGATGTACAGGAGATAGACTTCCCTAATTATTTGTGAGATTCTGCAAAGATTTTCAGTTTGCCACCAATTGGGGCTAAACCAGCTGTGACATATATATCGGCTTGAGGTTTCAGAGCTTTTTGACTCGTCTACTTCATTAATTCTGAAGGGAAAGACTGTTGGGTGATCCAGGGAGTTGTGGATCAGCCACAATACATGGTTAATTTCCTTTCATTCTATCCAGAAGCAGAAAGGTTCAGGGAATGTTGTGTGGGTCTTCAGAATTGTAAACATAGAGGGTACACTCAGAGATCACTGTTCTATCTGATATATGTACTCAAGGATGCTCTTTGATTTCAGAAGGAAAGTGTGGATGAAGGTACATCATAGTGTGGATGACAAACTCGGAGTGATACATGGAAGGACTCGACCCTCCTCTCATTTCACTAAGTGTGGTAAATGCATTGACTTTTAAAATGTGCTGAGGGAAGTTAGGCTGAAATTGTCGGAGGGTGGACCACTGGTTTACTGATTACGTTTTCCCCGTCTTTCAAAGGGCAATCCAAACATTGACTTGGTATTGGGATAAACCATTTCACGTGGGTAGTTATAACATTTAAAATAAAAAAATAAAAAATTGTCCTCATTTGCCTCATTCACACCTTTCCATTAAAGTTTCCAACCTGGTGTATCCAAACCTCAATCGCTAGATAAAGGAACAAGAAGAGGATTCACCTTTGTCGCCCTTGGATTGTGACATCCCTCCTCTTTGCTTCCAGTACACACTCAATCTCGCTGAGCCTCCCTGCTCAGTAGAAAAGGTGCCAGCCGAGGTGGAGAAAGGCTTAATCATTGGACCCCAGGTCTAAAGTTCTTACTTATTGCTCACACCAGCGTTAGATTATAATATTTATATAGCATCAAAAATCTAGTACTACAGGTCTAATCATCTGTTTGGAACTAACGAACATGAAAGTACCATTACTCCCAGGTCCCTCATGTCCCTGTTACATTCATGACAAGAGAGATATAATCCTATCTCACATACAGAAAAAAAGAACAAAGAAATGCTGGACCCTACCCCTTTCCCCCCCTCCCACTGGGAGTACATAAACGTACTCACCCAGCATTCCTCCTGTTCTTTTTTTCTGTCTTCATCAGAATAGAACGAGTCAGGAGCGGGAGCTCCTGGCGGGACGTCTCTGCTGCCGGGCGGTGGGGGCGTGGCTGGTGTTCTTGTCTCCCTCCCTGCTGGGCTTAGAGGGAGACGTTGCAGTTTACCTTCGGGCCACGGCGTGATTTCTGGTTTCTCATACCACGTCTTCCGAGTTGCTGGGCTTGTCGGGAGGCATGTGGTTTCCTGTGAGGGCGGTTCTGTGCTCTGGGAGTATGGAGGGCTTCCGGGTCCTGTTGCCTGACTTCCTGCAGGGATGGTGAGTCAGGAAGTCAGACACAACGCTGCCAGTTGGGATGTCGACATGTTTGAGAATGGCTGGTCCCGACGGTATATCTGGCAGCTGTTTGACGAGTACCCCATAGCGGTTTGATGGCAGTACTCTCTATTTTGGATTCCCTTTGTCCTTGTTGCTGTTGGTCTCGGACAGTGGATTGTGGTTATTGCTGGTGTTTGTCACAATAGGCAAACATTCAAAGAAGCGCAAGCATGTGGCGGAATCTTCATCTTCCTCTTCTGGTTCCTCTTCCTCCTCTTGTCCAGCGCGGTCTAAACGCCGCAGGGAAGGGGGTGATGCCCGTACTAAATGCCTAATTAAGGAGATATTGCAGGAATTGGGCAGGGGTGGTCGGCTCAAGTGCTCTGTTCCTGTTTTACCCTCTCAGTCTACCAGTTCGGATGAGGATTGGAAGGGGGGTGAGGAGCATAAAGGTAAATATGTTGATAAAGTCATGTTGCCGGATTTGCTGTGACATGTGTAATCCAACATGGGCTTTCCTGATGAGCAGGTGCCCAGCACCTCTGGGGAGGTCCTTGCTTCGCCAGTTCCAGAGTACGGCGCACGTTGATGTTCCTGTTCATTCCTATATCCATGAGGTGTTGAAAAGGGAATGGAAGGACCCTGATCGCATTATGATGCCCTGGTTTATGGCCAAATTGTATCCTCTCCAGGACATGTCCACTGTTTTGCCTGACTCTGTTCCGATAGATTCCTTTGTGGCCAGTCTGGTGGGTCGGACCTCGTTGGCTGAGTACTTGGTTGTTAAAGACCCTGGGCCTTATTTATGGTCTTTTTCCGTAGTGCAGCGCCTCAGGCCTCACTGCTGCGCAGCCCTACGGCAAAAGGAAAGGGCAGGAATGCGCTGTATCTATATGATACGGCGCATTCCTGTCCTTTTCCCCTGTGCCGGCACACAATGGGCTGCCTTGCGCCAACGCAGGCACCTTTGCACCATGGTGCAAGGGTGCCTGCGTTGCGGGGATGATTGATTTTGTGCAGGAAGGGAGCCTTCCTGCACAAAATTAATCCATTCAGGTGCTTTCCTTTGTCTTTGTGTGCTGCAGAATGCAGCACACATAGAAAAATAAAAGCACGAGGAGAAATGTTTTCATTTCTCTTCGTTGCACCTTCCTAACGCCACCCCTGGGGTGGCATTAGGTTCTGACGCATTCCCAGGTTTACGATGACTCGTAAATCTGTGAATGTGTCAGGTTCCATGGGTGTTGCATAGGAACACCCACAGCAACACCCATGGAACGCCCATTTCATGCGTGAAAGGGGCACATATTTATAAGGCCATGAAAGGCCACGTAAAGTGGCTTTATGTGGCCTTATAAATATGCGGTGGCACTTTGCACCACAGGAACATCAAAAAGTGACGTTCCGGAGGCACAAAAGTGCCGATAGGGCCTCATAAATGAGGCCCCCTGTGAATAAGAAAGTAGAGGCTTCCTTGAGGAAGGTGTTCTCTGGGTCTCATCTGGCTCTGAGGGCTGGGATCTATGGGATTTGTGTTGCCTAGTCCCTTATTTCTGATGTTAAGGCTTTTTTTTCAATCCCTAGATGATACATCAGACTATTCTGGACTTTTGGAACATATCGAGAGGCAGGTGGAGTTCCTTTCGGATGTTTCTTTTGACATTGTGAGGGCCTCGCCTCTTTCTGGGGGCACCTGTGTGGCGGTTCGGCGCAATTTTGTTTTGAGGGATTGGAAGACTGATTCTGCTCAGAAGGCACCTGCCCTGCATTTGCCTTTTCAGGGTACTATGTTGTTTGGAGAGTAGTTGGAGGGCAAGGTGCATAAGCTTTTTAAGGAAAAGAACCACTTCTCTTCACTAAAGCGGTCCTCCACTGATAAGGGTTTTTCAAAGCCTAAGTCCCCCTTTTATCCACCTTCCAGGCAGCAGTTTTCTTGGGTCATGGGAGGTTTTCTTCTGGACGGGGTCAGGACAGGAAGGCGAAGTCCCCCCGGCTGACACTCTGTCCTGACTATATGATGGACGTCAAGTGATTGTTGGTAGGAGGATGAATTCAGTGATCTTTTCCGGCCTGGTTGCAGTCTGCCTCCAATGTGTGGGTTTTGGACATTGTGCGCTGGGGGTATCGCATCGAGTTCAGGGTGCCCCTGCTGGATTCCGGGTTTCGTCCAACTCCTTGGCCGTCCTTTCAGTCCAAAAGGACGGAGTTGTCCGTGGGAGTCCAGTCGCTCCTGCGGAAAGGGGCGATTCAGATAGTGCCTCCTCTGGAGAGGGGGGGTTACTCTCTGATTTTTGTGGTGCCCAAGTTGACAGGGGGTTTGTCTGGTTCTGGACTTAAAGGCTCTGAATAAGTTTGTGGTTCTCCTGCCCTTCAAAATGGAGGCTCTTCTGAGGGTAATTCCGTTGGTTCTCCCGGGGCATTTCATGTGCACCCTGGATCTGCAGGACACTTACTACCATGTCCCAGTTCATCCTTGCTGTCACAGGTTCCTGAGGTTTTGCCTCCGGGGCAGTCATTTTCAGTTTCGTATCCTGCCATTTGATCTGTGGCCTGCCCCGAGGGTGTTCACGAAGGTGGTGGCTCCGTTGGTGGCCTCCCTGCATCTTCAGGGGATCATGCTTTACCCTCACCTGGGCGATTGGCTGGTCCATGCTCCTTCTCGGGATCAGCTGCTCCTTGATCTGAGGGTGGTGTGTTTGGCGTTGGGGGCTCATGGGTTTCAGCTGAACCTTCCCAAATGTCATCTGGTGCCCTCTCAGGACCTGACCTTTATCGGGCATGCTTTCGAAAGGATCTGAACCAGGTGTTCTTGCCCTATAGGGGGTCTTCGTTCCTGTTCGCCTTTGGTTGTGGCTTCTGGGGCTCATGGCGTGGACGGTGTTCATGGTCCCTTGGGCGTGATTTCATCTCCGTCCTCTGTGGGTGCATCTGTTGTCCCATTGGGCTCCTCAATCTCGGGATCTGGTGATTCTGGTTCCGGTGCCACCTTCCATCCTCCCAGCTCTGCACTGGGAAACTGTGTCGGCCAACCTTTCCAGGGGGTTGCCGTTACAGCCATCTCCTCCCATGGTCCTGACTATGGATGCCAGTGCTTTGGGGTGTGGGGCGACTTTGGGGTCTTACTCACTGCAGGGTTGCTGGTCCCTCCAGGAGGGGAGGTGGTCCTCCAATTGGAGGGAGCTGTCGGCGGTTTCCCTGGCTGTCAAGGGGTTCCAGCAGATGTTGTTGGGGCAGAATGTGGTTGTGCGTTCCAACAACATGGTGACTGTTGCCTACCTGAATCATCAAGGGGGGGTCCGGTCCCGGTCCTTGAATGCAGTGGTTGTTCCCTTGTTTTGTTGAGCAGAGGAGCGTCTGTTGTCTCTTTCTGCTGTTCACATCAGGGGGGTGGACAATGGGTTGACGGATGCCCTCAGTCGTTTTTTCCCCCCTCCCAGGAATTGTCTCTGTCTCCGGTGATTTTTCAGGAGGTCTGCAGGAGGTTTGGTCTTCCCTTCCTGGACCTATTTGCATCCCGGCACAATGCTCAGCTTCCTCGCCTCTGTTCCAGGGTTCCTTAGGTGGGGGCCCGGGGAGTTGATGTGTTGACTCCTCCTATGCCAGCCCATCTGTTGTATGCATTCCTTCCCATTGCCCTGATCCTCCGGTTCCTTGCTCGCCTGATGCGTGAGTCTCGAGAGGTGGTGGTACCGTTTTGGCCCCGCAGGTCTTGGTTTCCCATTCTGAAGCTGTTGGTTGTTCATGGTCCGTGGTTGCTCCCCTGCTTTCCGTGCCCTCTGAGGTCGGCTTCCAGGTTGCCTATCCTGAGGCTGCCACTGTCGGTCTGGAAGTTGAGAGGCAGGAATTGCGACGTCGCGGTCTCCCCAATCACTTAGCTTTGGCTATTCAGCGGTCTCGGCGGCCTTCGACTCTGAAGTCCTATGGTAGACATTGGGGGAATTTCCAGTGATGGTGTCGGGCTCTGGGGTTGTCTTCTCTGGAGTGTTCCCTGCCGATGGTACTGCAGTTTCTCTGGGAGGGGTTCGAGAAGAGTTTGGCTGTGTCCACCTTGCGGGCTCAGTGGGCGGCCATTCGGGCATTTTGTTCCCCTTGAGGAAATTTACTGGATGGGGTTGACTTGGTTTCCTAGTTGCTGCAGAGCTTTTCGTTGTCCTGTCCTTTGGTCAAGCCCTTGTTCCCTTTGTGGGACCTTCCCCTTGTGTTGCGTGCATTGGTGGCTGCTCCATTTGAGCCTTTATGCTGAGGTGGATCTTAAGTTTGTCACCTTAAAGTTAGTTATTTTGGTGGCTATCACTTCGGCCAGGTGCCTTGGTGAGTTAGGGCTCTGATGGTAAGGGAGCCTTTCCTGTCGTTTTCTGATGATGGGGTGGTCTTGCGTTTGGATTCCTCTTTTGTTCAGAAGGTTCCTTCCCAGTTCCATCATTCTCAAGAGTTGGTGTTGCCAGCCTTATGCGGGGATCATTTGTCAGACAGTGATCTTCCTTGGTCCTTGTTGAATGTCAGTTGTGCCTTGTGGATCTATCTGGATCAGACTCGTCCTTTTCGGAAGTCGGACTCACTGTTTTTTTTACTTTGGGGTTGCCTCTCTAGGCGGGAAGGCTTCTTCTTCGTCCATTGGTCGTTGGTCGTGGCAGGTCATTGAGTTGGCTTACTCCCTGTCCGGTTTGCCTCCTCCTGTTGGGGTGCAAGGTTGTTCTGCTCGTGGGATGGTGGCCTCCCGAGCTGAGGTGAAAGGGGTTTCCCTGTCTGAGATCTGTAGGGCGGCTACTTGGGCGTCCTCCAACAGGTTTGTTAGGCATTATCGAATCTAGAATTTTCTGGGTGATGATGCCAATTTTGGGTTGGGTTGGGAGGTTTGTTGTGGATGAATGCTGGTTTGCTGCTTGGGTATTCTCACTTGTCATGAATGGGATGGGGACAGGAGTGACCTGGGGCAAATGCCCTATTACTTACCGGTAATCTTCATTACTCCTGGTCCCGTTGTCCCCGTCCCATTCATGACTCCCCTCCCTCCCTGTCGGCCGGCCTTCACCTGGGGGGGGCTTGGTAGTTCAGGAGGAATGCTGGGTAAGTACGTTTATGTACTCCCGGTAGGAGGGGGGGGAGGGGTAGGGTCCAGCATTCCTTCATTATTTTTTTCTGTATGTAAGATAGGATTATCTCTCTCTTGTCATGAATGGGACAACGGGACCAGGAGTAATGAAGATTACCGGTAAGTAATAGGGCATTCTTTCTGATTAGGTTCAAACTGGAAGTGATCTCTGTTAGCAACATCAGTGAAATCCAACCCCAAAGTGTCCATAACCTTGAAGGCTTTTTTCCTTGCGGGCACTGTAAGGCGTGCCGCAATAGCCAGATGGTGAAAGAATTTACAATACCAGGGAGAGTGAAAAAGAAACAAATCACCCAATTTCTTACATGCAGCACGACTTTTGTCACATACGCCTTAGACTGCCCCTGCGGACTGAGTTACATTGGCAGTACCACCCTTATGGCAAAAAAGAGGGTGTTGGAACACATGCGTGCAATTAACAGCAAGGACGCACATTACCCAGTGGCAAGACACTTCCAGGAATACCATCTCTCTAACAGTTCCCTGTTGAGTTACTTTATCATCGAACAAGTACACACTGGCCCCAGAGGTGGCAACAGAGTACACATGCTACGCAAACGCGAATCCAAATGGATTCTAGAACTCGAAACCAAACACCCGGGGGGCATAATTTGGATGAAGAACTGAACATACACCTACATGACAGCTAAGGCATTGGATTCTGGGTTCTTTTCCTATCTTCTATGATCTATCATAATTGGACTTATACATAGATTACTCATGTGCATACTACAGAATTATATGTAGAGTATTTGTGAGCATATTAAAGATTGTACATATTGTATATTCCTTTTTTAATTCTAATTTTTCTTCTTTTTTCTTGTATTTTCACAGGAGGAAAGGAAGGGACCCTCCGCCATGGAACGGACATTTCTTACATGGGTTCCCTACCCTTTTTTCTTCCCCGTACACGGGCATTTCTCACTCAGATAAGCCCTTGTCTTCACTAATCACTTGCTTCTACTTTGGGTTTACATCTGATGTTACTTTTGTACAAGTGTTGTTTGTGTCCTATATAGATTTGGCCAGACACTCTTGCAATTTGACTATACATCATTATATTTGACAACTTCTTAACATGGTTTGTGGATATGTTTGCATTAATTTATTCTCTGTTGTGGGCAGGTAGATTGCATACCCAGGTTACTTTGCCACTATGGCTTAATGCACTATTATTGTGATATCCCGCCTGCCACAGAATTGCCCTGGATCTAAGGCACTATGCCTATTGATATTTGTCAAAATCTGTACAATTAGATTGACCTTCCTAGTACTATGGGCAGTAACTTTATGTCACTATGTCTCTTGAATTGTTCCGGGCTTTCACTCCGGCCTTTCACCCCATAACAGTATCTATTAAGATGCACGTTATTCCTGTATATTCATTCAGGTAATTGTTGTAATTGTGCATAACTTTATTAAGAGTTTACCCACAGCGGCATCCTCACACTCTGTGTAGTATTCCATAATGGCCGCCATGTACCTTTTTCTGCACAAGGCACCTTTCGTTAAACGTTTGTCAAATGCTTAGGAATAATGTCCGAGTACCACTTGGTTTGATATTATATATACTATTTTGGTCTCACATGTCTCCAATTTTGTAAAGTATACTCAATTTATATTACCACTATAAGTTTTCACGAAGTATTTGACTGTGTCAAAATGGCCGCCACAGTATCATTACGTTCTGATATACAATGAACTCTATGTCCTTTTTCCATTTTTTACTTGAGACTATGGGGTCGATTCCGATTCGGGCCGGAAATTTCTCCGACCGAGCCGGACCCGGAGAGATTTCCGACCGAATCGGACCCGTGCAGTCCGACCGAACGAGTACGATGCGTCCGTATGTTATCGGACTCGAGTCGGTCGGACTCCCATTGATGTCAATGGGAGCCGGTCGTACAACGCGTACGCGGGCTCCCATTGACTCAATGGGTGCGAAGTCGGACAAGGGCGCCCCTACAGCGGGTACGCGGCGAAGCGATTCGCGCCGTACACGCACAGGTAGGGGGACCCATGGGTCCCCCTGTGTGCGACTCGCGCGGCTACGCATGCAGGGGGTCCGACACGGACCCCCAAAGTACTGCTCCGACTGCTCTTACGAGCCGGAGTGCGCGGCTCGGTCGGATCTGCTCGCGGCGCGCATCGTACTTACCCGGCCGGGAAACGTCTCCATTGCGCGGTGCGAGTCGAGTCCGAGCGAGTCGGTCGGAGCGGTTCGAGCCGGGAGCGAGTCGGTCGGAGCGGTCGGGACGCCCGGACGAGTCGGTCGGCGATTTCGCATCGTACTCGCTCGGCCGGACCCGCGTACGGTTCGGTCGGGAAACAGGGCTCCGAATCGGATCCGGTAAGCCGAATCCGATTCGGAGCCCTACCGGCCGAGATCGGAATCGGCCCCTATGTATAGGAACCTTTTTTGTTTACCCTTTGTGTGATCAAGACAGCTAGTCTGTCGAAACGTGTAACCTTGTGCATTAAAATCCACTTCTGCACCTCCTGAGAGCGAGGACATTTCTTCTTCATGTGTGTGATATATATATATATATATTATCTACTGGCAGTCGCCAGTAGATAGTTATAGTTAGGACCTATTTTCCATAGGAAATCCGCGACATTCTATTTGAAATAACTCTTGCGTCGGTTGACGAATCTTCGCAAAATTTTCAAACTTTATGGCCCGCTCCGGTCCGCTCCTACCCTGAAAGTCTCAGGGTGATTCGTCAGCGTGGGCCGAGAAAAAGGGAGTCCCAAAACATGTTTTCCCCATTCATTTTCCCATAGGAAACTTTAGACACGGCTACAGCCCAAACTGCTGAACGGAATTACACCAAATTTGGCAAAGAGGTAGTTCTTGGTTCAGAAAGAACCCTTTTGTTAAATGGTGTAAATCCGTTCAGTAGTTCCTGAGAAAATCAAAAGTTAAGTCACATATATATCTATGGCCGAGTAGGGTCCGCGTACCCTCCCGACCACGAGCTGCAGGCTAATTGGTTGTCAAGTGGCTGTCAACACTCCAAATCAGAAAGTGTTGGCAGCCATTTTGTCCCTCGGTAGAACCGAGGGACAGAAACAAGTGCGCAAGCGCAAAAGGGGGCAGGGTAGAAACACCCTGACCCCTAGGTCTGCTCAGGGGTCCCACAAGGACCCCTGGGCAGAAAAGCATTTTTTTAAATCGGCAGGATGCGCTCAGGGTGCGCGGATCCTGCCGATTAGAAAAAAACCCAGAAGAAAAAGTGCGCAAAACGCACAAAGGGGCAGGGTAGAAACACCCTGACCCCTAGGTCTGCTCAGGGGTCCCACAAGGACCCCTGGGCAGAAAAAAGCATTTAAAAAAAAAAAAAATCGGCGGGATGCTCTCAGGGTGCGCGAATTCCGCCGTAAAAAAAAAAATCGAAGCGCGGTCTCCCGCGCTTCGATGTTATTTTGCCCCCGGGTGGCCCAAGTCCCGGGGGCATGCGGGGGGTGGGTTTATACTTAATGGGGGCCTCTAAGGCTCCCAAGCCCGGGGACCGCCACCCCCGGGGCTTTCTAATAAAAATGTTGCGGGAGGGCACTCGGCCCTCCCGCAGCCCCGGGACCACCACCTCCCCGGGGCTTCTTTTTTTTTTTTTAAAACAGTTCCTGTGTGGGGGCTCGAGCCCCCCACACGCCCGGGACCGCCACCTCCCCGGGGCACAAATAATCAAATGCGGGGGTCCGTAACGGACCTCCGAGCCCCGGGGATCACTACCTCCCCGGGGCTTTAAAGACATGGGAGGGGGGCCACGCGGCCCCCCTCCTGGAGCCTGTGGTGGCCCTGGGGACCGCCACCCCCCAGGGCCAGCTCCTGCAGTGTCCCGGGTACTACCCCCGGGACACTGTAGTTTGCAATGGCAGGACGGAGCCTCGCGGCTCCCGTCCTGCCATTGCAGATCTGCTTTGCTTCATTGAAGGGAGAGCAGGGAAACCTGCTCTCGCTTCAATGAAGCAAAGCAGATTGCTTTCCACATGGAGAGCTGCATGTCAGCAGCTCCCCATGTGGAAAAGCAATGCCGGGACGGTGGGGGATTGGGGACCCCCCACGGTCCCCAACGGAGAGGGCCAGCCCCGGGGGATGGGGTCCCCAGGGCAAGTAGTGGCCCGGGAGGGGGCCACGCAACCCCCTCCCCCCAAAAAAAAATAATAAAAAGAAAAATAAAGGCCTGCCCCGGGGGATGGGGTCCCCGGGGCAAAAGGAGGCCTGAGGAGGGGGGCCACGCAGCCCCCCTCCTTAAAAAAATTATAAAAAGAGTGGGCATGCCCTGGGGGATGGGGTCCCCGGGGCCGGAATCGGCCATGGGAGGGGGGCCACGCGGCCCCCTTCCCGTTTTTTTTTAAAAAAAAAAATGAAAAAAAGGGGTAAGGCCCTGGGGGATGGGGTCCCCAGTGCCCAAAAAAAGGAAAAGGAAGGGGGGCCACACAGCCCCCTTCGAGCAAAAAAAAACAAAAAAACGATCGTGCCGCAGGCCCCGCCCCCTTCCTTTACCACTCTGCAAATGCGCCCCTGGCGCGTTTGCAGAGGGGAACGAATTCCCCTTGAATACTGGGGTCCCTGGGGCCAACTAGCCCACCAGGAACCTCCAGTATGCGCCAGGGGCTGCATTGCAGAGAGGTGTACAGAGGCCAAGCCCCTTTTACACCTCTCTGCAACGCAGCTCTGTGGCGCTTACTGGAGGTACCTGGTGGGATAGTTGGACCCCAGGGACCCTCAGGATTCAAGGGGACTTAATCCCCCAACTTAAAACGCACCACAGGGCGCGTTTGCACAGTGGTGAAGGGAGGGCGGGGCTTCAGGTGACATGTGTGCAAACAGGCCCCATGGCGCGTTTTAAGATGGGGAATTAAATCCCCTTCAATCCTGAGGGTCCTGGGGCCAACTAGCCCACCAGGTACCTCCAGTAAGCGCCACAGAGCTGCGTTGCAGAGTGTTGTAAAAAGGGGCGTGGCCTCTGAACACCTCTCTGCAACGCAGCTCTCTGGCGCATACTGGAGGTATCTGGTGGGCCAGTTGGCCTCTAGGGGTCCTCGGGATTGAGGAGGAATTAATTCTCCAACTTAAAATGCGCCACAGTGCGTGTTTGCAGACACGTCACATCAGGCCCCACCCCCTTCCTTCACCATTGTGCAAATATTCCTCTAAAATCAGCCGAACTACGAATTTCGATTTACTCACCTGTTATCAGGAGAGACCTCAGTGCTGCATCTTTGAGCCCAGTACTGATCCTGAAAAGTAATTTTAACCGTACTTACCAGTAACTTGAATTTCCTTCCATAGGCTAACATTGACTGGTTTCACTTGGAAATTCTTCTAAGTGTGGAGTTTTGGAACTTTATAATGTTCCTCTAAAATCAGCCGAAATACGAATTCCGATTTACTCACCTGTTATCAGGAGAGACCTCAGTGCTGCATCTTTCAGCCCAGTACTGATCCTGAAAAGTAATTTTAACCATACTTACCAGCAACTTGAATTTCCTTCCATAGGCTAACATTGACTGGTTTCACTTGGAAATTCTTCTAAGTGTGGAGTTTTGGAACTTTATAATGTTCCTCTAAAATCAGCCGAAATACGAATTCCGATTTACTCACCGGTTATCAGGAGAGACCTCAGTGCTGCATCTTTCAGCCCAGTACTGATCCTGAAAAGTAATTTTAACCGTACTTACCAGTAACTTGAATTTCCTTCCATAGGATATCATTGCCTGCTTTTTGCTGAAAAAGTTTCTAAGTGTCGATTTTTGAAACATACAAATATTCCTCTAAAATCAGCCGAAATACGAATTCCGATTTACTCACCTGTTATCAGGAGAGACCTCAGTGCTGCATCTTTCAGCCCAGTACTGATCCTGAAAAGTAATTTTAACCGTACTTACCAGCAACTTGAATTTCCTTCCATAGGCTAACATTGACTGGTTTCACTTGGAAATTCTTCTAAGTGTGGAGTTTTGGAACTTTATAATGTTCCTCTAAAATCAGCCGAAATACGAATTCCGATTTACTCACCGGTTATCAGGAGAGACCTCAGTGCTGCATCTTTCAGCCCAGTACTGATCCTGAAAAGTAATTTTAACCGTACTTACCAGCAACTTGAATTTCCTTCCATAGGCTAACATTGACTGGTTTCACTTGGAAATTCTTCTAAGTGTGGAGTTTTGGAACTTTATAATATTCCTCTAAAATCAACCGAACTACGAATTCCGAATTACTCACCTGTTATCAGGAGAGAACCCAGTGCTGCATCTTTTAGCCCAGCACTGACCCTGAAAAGTAATTCTAACCGTACTTACCAGTAACTTATATTTCCTTCCATAGGAATCCATTGTCTGGTTTTCAGCAGAAAAGTTTGTGTCGATTTTCACAAACTACAAATATTCCTTAAAAATCGCCTGTATGACTTAAACGCATTCTTTCAACTGTTTACAGGAGATGCACCAGTGCTGGATCCAGGATCCAACACTGAGTAAGAAAAAGTAACGATAACACTACTTACCTGCTAAGTGAATTTCCTCCCATAGGATAACATTGGTGATTCTATGTGAAAAAGTTTCTAAGTGTCAACTTTTAAAATACAATAATATTCCTTAAAAATCACTACTGTAACCAAAACGCTTTTACTCAACTGTTTACAGGAGATGTCCCAGGACTGAATCTAGGATCCAGTCCTGTGGTTAGAAAAGTAATCCATAAAGTAACTAATTGCATTTAACTAGAAATTCACATTGAGCTCAATGTTGCATTGTGTTTGAAATTGTGTTGCCCATTGCAACAACTGTAACTACTGTACTTAAAACTCTATTATTTAAACTAAAGTAATTCATTCGGAGAAAGTATATTTTGTAATGTAATGTATAATGAAATTACAATGTAATTTAATAAATAAAATATCTAAAAATAAATAGTTTTAAAAAATGTAGTAAATAAGTATCAAAAAATAAATATAACAATTAATACATTTAAAAATTGTCATTTACAAAACCTTTGAAATTCACTGAAAAAACCATAGGTTTTAGGGGCGTTATAGTTAGAAATTAGCATTTAAAAACCTTTGAAATTCACTGAAAAAACCATAGGTTTCAGGCACGTTATAGTTAGAAATTAGCATTTAAAAAACCTTTGAAATTCACTGAAAAAACCATAGGTTTTAGGGTCAGTTATAGTTAGTTGGACATTTCACTCGTACAAAACCCGTGAAATTCCCCCGTTATAGTTAGTTCAGCTAACTATAACTCGCGCCCCGCAATGCACTGCTGATGACGTCACATATTACATCACTCATGACATGGTCAGTGACATCACTGATGACATCACTGATGACATCTCAAATGACATCACTGATGACATCACTGATGACATCATCCACGTGATAATCTGATGCACCTCCTCACACCCTAATAGAACCTTTGATACACCCACTCTAAATTACAGACTGCCATTCGCAAAACCATAGACACTCCAACACCAATAACTACATACCCACTCACTGATTCTTAGGTCTACACACACACATCCACTCACTCACCCGTACAGTCACTCATACTTATGGTCACTCAGTACAGGACTATCATATGCACTCTTACTCCTAAATAGACACTCAAACACCGCCACTCATCCATAGAGGTACTCACACACCTAGTCAGTCATGCAAATAATTAAACACACTGCCATTTACTCACCTATACAGTTATACACACACCAGCTCACTTAATCATACAAATACTAGCACATTGTTACGCTCTTATACAATCACTGATACAAGCACACACTCATCCATACAGCCACTATCACAATCACTCACTCTCGCTTATAGCTATTTATATACTCCAACACACATATATACTGCCTTTCACATATGTAGTTAGTCACACATGTACCACTGGGACATACATTCACTCACTAACACACTCTTACACACACTTACCCACCCATACAGTCTATCACAGATGCACTCTTGAAACCATCCACCCAGTGAATCACCCACTCACACATCTATGCACAGAGTCGCACACACCCCTCCCACACAAACACTCAGGCACCCATACAGATACTTATATAGACACTCATGTAGCTATTCACAAACACATGCAGCCACTTACACAGCAACAGACAGACGGATACAGACATTCACCCAGTTTAGTCACTAACCCATGCATTCAGTAAGATACGTTAAATCACTCACTTATAGAGTCAGTCACGCACCTACTAAATCATCCATACAGACACTTATACACCCACTCATTCTTCAATACGTCTTTTCCTATATATATTAAAAATATTTAAACTTTACAGAAACACAGTCACTGCATGATGTCATCAGTGATGTCATTTGAGATGTCATCAGTGATGTCATCAGTGATGTCACTGACCATGTCATGAGTGATGTAATATGTGACGTCATCAGCAGTGCATTGTGGGCGCGAGTTATAGTTAGCTGAACTAACTATAACGGGGAATTTCACGGGTTTTGTACGAGTGAAATGTCCAACTAACTATAACTGTCCCTAAAACCTATGGTTTTTTCAGTGATATATATATATATATATATTTATATTTATTTTTTGGTATGAAAAATACCTATCACATCGGGTGCTGCCTTATGGATCAATGACTTTCCTTATGCATCACATTTAGTCTCATATATCCTTCCTTGTAGATATGTACAAAAATGCTGCAATACAAACAAATCACAAGTAAATTCAAAAATCCTCATTCAAAACCTTTGTGGTACTAGTGTAAGGCAGGCTATGTGCTATATAGAAATTCATACATACCATGCACACACTGTAAATCCCATGTATGTTTGTCAATGATGAATATTCTCATCAACGAACCAAATAATATCACCAAACACTAGATTTAGAAAGTCCTTTCTTTTCTGTGATGAGGAATATGCAGCCAATGGACTAAAATCAGCAAAAAGCAAAAATCCTTTAGGTGAATGATAGTTTCTCACTGAAGAAAATGTTCATCCCAAAGAGTTAATTTATCTCCCAAGTTTAAATGTCTCAAGGACAAACTTCCCTTACAAAAATAAAAGAACCAGTCTTGTATTTTGGGAGTTTAGGAAAAAAGCAGGAAGTAAAAAATAACACTCTGTGATTCAGCAGCACAACAATCTTAAAGTAAAAAATCAAATATTTACTTATCTGTATAATGTCAGAAGCCCACTACGCTTTGACAAACAGGATAAGAATTACAGCTAAGCAGCTGTTCCTAGCAAAAGGCTTGTAGAGTGCAAGAGGTCATGAGACTTCCACAAGAAGAAATGAATTCAAATATATCAAGTGCTCCTTGCTAGTGTGTATCGAAGAACAACCAAAATCTACAGTTCTTTTTACTGGAAAACATAAAAATGCTGCCAAAACCGGCAGCCATGAATCCTCACTTCTTCAGCTCCACTCCAGAACAAAAGTGACTTCACAAGTGAAAGGAATTACGCACCTCAGCCTATGTGCAAGTACTCTATTTATAGTCACTCCCCCTCATGACTGATTGAGCTGTTCGCAATGGATCATGGGAGTTAAAGTGAAATATGCCTATAGAGGAAATAACATTGTATTACCTTTGTCTTTTATTGTGGGTTTCTTGAGCCTGAATATGAAACTTGAAGGCGCCTATGCCTGCCTTTTCCTGACAGGATCGTGCTCTGTGCTGAAAGGGGCTGGAAAACTTAGCAGATGAACAATTATCATATGAGGACCTAGAATAAAATAATTGCTAACATTCAATATTGGGTGTAATCTCCCAGGTAATCCCACCTCTAGTTTAGTTAACCACCAATTCAATTTGAATTTTGCCGCAAACAAATAATGAGACAGAATCAGCAGAGAAATTTTTCTTAATTTGTATTTCTTTTAGATTTCAAATAATTAGCATACAACCTAAAGTTAAAATAGACCAGGTTTAATAAGCATTTGCAAACTCTGCGAGATCCAAATATGAAGGAAATATCTTCCTCAGCCAAGGGAGATTTTATCCTAAAGAAACATTTAGTAGGGAAATCAGTTGCATCTCATACCAAACCTATTAGGAAAGTGCAATAAATTCCAAATGACCAGTTCCAGTTCATGGACAGAATCGTCTGCCTCTGTCCGCGCTGCAGCTTCAATGCCACAGCTGCTCTGACGTGAACCCTTTCAGCCGAAAAGGTTCCACTACGTTAGCGTACCAGCTGGCTTCAAATCGCAGTATTTTGTCACAGTTCCCATTGTTTCTGGAAGTTCCAATGGTCAGTCTCTGTACCGCAAGATGGGTAAGGGGGTGGGGGGGGCAGTGGGGGGTGACGTCCCTTAGTTCAAAATTTAGGCAATTATACTCCATCGATTCCAGGTTTACACCCCTCAACATTACCAAATTTGTTGGACCACTCTGTCCCATTGGTTGCTCACAATAGGATGAGATGATGTAGTAGGCAAGAGTATACAGATGCAAAAGAATTAAGTAATCCATTACTCGCCATTTCCTTAAAGCCATTGTAGCTTAGTCATACGAACATTTGTTGCATTTAGAAAGTAGGCGATTTCATGCTCTCATCCCTTGTCTGTTCATTCTCAAGCGTTTTGTATAGGAAGTAACACTTTTGTTGCAAGTCTAGTCAAGTAAGCTAGAAATGTCAAAGAAAGCGATTGAATGTTAGAACACAAGTGGTAACTTTACGAAAGGTTCCTATAAGCTTCAGACTATTCAGTTCATAAGTTCATACTAGGAAAGGAAGCAAAGTTTGAGGCCTTAATGTTATACAGCTCATGCACGATGAATTTGGGCTAAGATATGAATCTCAAATTGCATAGAATAGTGCATTAATTCTCTAATTAAGCATATTAATATCAGTTCAATATGAATTGCAATTAATTCATGTAAGTATAGGGTGCTCATAAAATGTTTTAATATCCACTATCACCTCACATATAATTTTGTAAATTTCTTTTGCACTTTATGTTATTACAGCATACAAGATTTAAAAGCACATCAGAAATTAACTTTATAAAGTGCAAATCATAACATGACCTTGTGTAACACCTACTTTTCTTGTCAATGTCGGTGCTCACCTTACACATTCTAGAATTATTATCTGTTTTCTTACACACAAAGCAATTTTATTCTCACAGAAATTGTCTGTTTTATTGTTTATTTATCATGTTTATCTAAGCATGAGAACACATGCCATTAGGTTGTCAGATTTGACATCTACTTATTGACTATTAGGTGTTATCAGAAAACTACTTCTAACATTATGCATGCTTTTATGATGCAGTATCTAAATCAAACTTCATTTGTGTGTGTTTCTTGATGCATGGAGCTTAGCTCACGTTTGTCATTATTGTATAAAACAGTGTCACGAACCATTTCTGGGTAAAATTGTGGTAAATAGCTGAGAGATAACATCTCTGTTCTATCAACAGTGTATCCTGGAAACGTTTATTCAGGGAGACTGAAGCTATCATTAGTGACCAAAGGTCCTGTTTTAAAATTAAAAATATTCAAACACTACCGATAGTGAAAATGAAGACAGTTGCTAACAAAGGTTTACGACGCATAAAAATAAAATGTAATGGGCAGAAATTTCTCACATCAGAATTGTATTGCTGAGTCTCAAAAGACAAGCAATGTTCATCATCCACAGACATTTTTTACCGCCTCGACTCCCTTCCAGACCAGTAGTACATGTTGAACATGACAGGAACTAGCCCACAATGTGCAGAGTGCTCAAATTGCCAAACATCGCTGTGCCTATTTGAAACATTCTAACATTTCTATTTCATTTCCTGGCATGAAAGTTTTATTTTGAGGGCAAGTACATTGCTGCAGTCTACAACCCTCGCCATGAAAACCTCTGCCCTTTATGACAAAATTGTGGTTTTGTTCCAAGAAGCAACTGCAAAGAAAATTCATTTAGTGTGCATGTGTGATGAGGCAGGGCTTACCGCTGGCTATGTGGTAGGTGCAGGGTCACTGTGCTTTGAACCTACCTGTGTTGAATGCATTTCCCAGAAGAAGAGGCTGGCTGTGTCCATCAAGTGTCAGAGCAGTCTGGCGGAAAGCTCTAAGTTTGTGACAGTTGCTATATGCAATGCTGCCCATCACCAAACTACAGTTTCCCGAAACCCCAGATTTCTCATGCTAGATGAGATGGTGGTGGCCGTCTTGGATCGTTGAATATGTTTCATCATGTTTCATGGCATCTTTGCTAGGCAATTTTAAACTTTCTTTGTGTTTCACCGCACCTTTGCTAGACAATCGAGCTACTAATTTTCAGCAGCCAGGACCCTTGCTTCATGAAACACTAGTTTTAGAGAAGTATTCTGGAAAATCAAGTCAAATGAGGAAACAAACTATGAACTGTTTATTGAAATTCAACTTTGCAGTCAAAGGTTTTGTGAAGTAACAGAATAGATTCTAGCATCAAGCATCATATATAATGTACAATGGGTATTTCATACATTAAGTGTTACATGTGTGTTTAAGATTAGGAATCTCAAACAGTTAATGATGTTAATTTTTTCCATTTGCTCTAAAGACAAATCAGTACCTAAGCTAATCAATATAATAAGGTGTAAATGTACGAAGCTGGAGTTTGTTATATTGCCTATATGAAGGGAGATTAATAAACTCTTCAGTGGTCACTCACATCTTGCTACATTTCAATTTCAGGAATGTCAGCTTCATACCATGTATTCAGAGAGTTGGTTAAACAGAGATATCTTGAAAGTATATCCTTTCACTATTGAATTAAGAGTGCATCGTGTTCTTGGATCCAGAGTAAAAGGTTAATGCTTTTGACAGTGAGCTTCTGCTATTGCTACTTTTAAAACTTGATTGTCAACTTCACATATATGCCAATGTTAGCTAGGTTTAGAAGCATGTCCTGTCCTTGTATGCTGCCTCATTTCTTAGCAATGCCTCACTTCAAAAGTATTGAATGAATATGTTGTATTCTTGAATGGAAGAAGTGTGCCTAGATGAGAAAAGAATAATTTCTACAACTTTTCACAAGTTGAGCTGGATAACATAACTGGGAGAATTGGAGAATGTAATTTGATTAAGGGCCTGATTTAGAGTTTGAAGGACGGTTTCATTTCGGTCAGGGGAAAGGAGTACTTTACTC
Organism: Calotriton arnoldi; assembly: GCA_963921515.1. Classification (NCBI taxonomy): domain Eukaryota; kingdom Metazoa; phylum Chordata; class Amphibia; order Caudata; family Salamandridae; genus Calotriton; species Calotriton arnoldi. Next base: position 424,884 of record CAWUFW010002629.1, read on the forward strand.
ATTGCCCTACCAGACATTCCATCCACCAGATTTAGCATTGTCTGCTGGCCCTACAGACATCTCTTTACATTGACAGGCACCTCAGTCATGGCAAAAAGCCTAATCTAGTCACAAGAGGAAATGTGGTTATTTGCCCAAAAACCCATGCATTGCATGTGTGCTGCACTGCACAGCACACAGCCAAAGTGTGGGATACTTTTGAGTTTGTCTCGGCATAGGAAGTTGTACTCAAAGAGTATGGTTCTAGTACAGATCCTATGCTAGACAGTGCACATTCATCTCTGCACGAAGGAGCAAGGCTGTGTCATGCAAGGTAACCTGTTTGGGTACCAATGATGAGCATCTTAGTAGACATGGCTACGCTCTGTTTTATCCCTTGGCGACACAGGTCAGCAAATTTATTTGCTATGTTTTTTGTGTGAAAAATTTGTAAAATTATTAAATCTGACTCTTCTTGCTGCAGGGGCTCAACTGACATAGGTACTTGCTTTCTGTACCCCCAGGCAACTTTGATATTACAGGAGGGGCTGCAGGCACTTGCACAGCCTTTTGTGTAATACAGATTGCGCCATCACACATATTGTGAGAGCTGTGGAGTCGGGTGCTAGGACCCTGAAAAAAGTTGCGACCAGCCTGAGGCAAGGGGAAAAGGACTGAGGAAGGAAAAGAGAAATGGCGTAGAGTGGGGGAGAGAAGAACGTTTAGCAGTCTGCTGCCTGTGAGTAGCAAAGTGAAGAAAATAAGGTTATTGTGCCCTATAAATGAGTCTGTGTCATTTCTGAGCACCCCTGAAGATTCCACACCTGGTGACAAGGTAGAGGAGGTGCCATGGGTGTTTCCTCGCATGCCGCGGCGGACCCGTTCATCCTAGTCGGAGGCCTTGGATTACATCCTGTGCCGGCCGCAGCACTAAAACACGAGTCTCTCTGGTGCCCGCACTGTGGAAATGCTTGCCTGCACTATGCTCGATACACTACTCCTGCTCCTGGGACAGGGTGAGTCCTGCATCCGCTCGTGCTGTGTTGAAAAGCTGTGACCTGCGTTGTGTGGTACCTGGGAGGCCCAAGCAGCTCTAGGGGCCTTGAAAAGCAATGTTGCACCTGCACCCAGCCAACATCCTATGGCATAAGACAAGCACACTATCCAGGGACATAGCATCTGGGGTAAAGAGTACGTAGAGACACCAAGAGAGTGAGAGCTGCAGGGCATGTGAAAATTAGAAATGCACCAATCGTGGTAACTGCAGGGATGGCGGCCAGGCCATATCTGAATACTGTGAAGACATGTTATATTTTGAACTGTGCACTGTGTAATATTATGAGCTGATGGATGAGACAGATGTTGAACTAAAATGCTAATAAAAATATGTTTACAAAAAACAAAACAATTGTGGTACCTGCTAGAGTGCATCGACAGGAGCACCGGAGCTGGTACACTCCCACGAGAAACCGAATCATGTTGCGAGATGCCAAGGCCAAGTATGATGCTGCTGTCTTCCTGAAGCCACCCCACCTTTTGACACAACAAAGAAGCAGAATATTCGGGCCAGATGGGCTGACTTGATTGAGAACTTCGACGATTTCATCAACGCTCTGCAAGAAGAGGAAGACACAAAGATAGTCAAATACCTCAAGAATCTGGCTAGTGATGAAGTCAAAGATGCATTAAAGAAACTCCAGGACGCATACAAAGCCATATATAAGAAGGTAAAAGAGGCCCTCGCCAAGAAATTTGACCTCACTCCAAAAGTTGACTATGAGAGATACATCTTCAACAAGGCCCAACAGCAGCATGGAAAAACAAAAGATGAATTTTCTGAAAGGTTAGAGACACTTCTCAAACACTGCACGTTCAGCAATTTCAATGATAAAGAAGATATGCACCTCAGAATAATCGACAGATGCCTGGCAGACGTGTTCAGGAGAGGAATGCTGAAGAAAATGTACAGCCTGGACAAAATGCTGGCGTCTGAAACAGTGGAAGAGAGAGTGGATAGGCAAGTGGCTGACATGGAAAAAAGCTCCATGCACAAAGAGACGTCGCTAGTCATTCGAAGCAGGCATCAAGCAAGCTGTGAGAGTCATCGACACACGTCCGGCAAGTCGAAAAAACACATGCTACTGATGTGGCCTATCTTTTCCCCATGAAGGAAAATGATCCGCTCTGGGTCAAACATGCAAATATTGTGGCAAAGAAAACCGAATATATGACGTTACAACGCATGTGTTTACAACGCGGTCAGTACAATACAACGCAAGTCATTATAACAACTTGCTGTAGGGGGGGCGCTGGAGTTTGGAATAGTATAATTTACTATTCCAACTCCAGTCTGTGCAACAGTAGAGAAGGTGTTGGATTTAAAATCCAACAGATAAAGCCCCCTACAGCAAGTCATTGTAATGACTTGCATTGTAATGGTATGCGTGGTAACAACGCGGTCGTTGTACTAACCCCGTTGTAATAGTACCGCGTTGTCCCGACAGCATTGTAAACGCTGTTTCCCAAGAAAACATTTTAAATCCATCTGTCAAGCCTAGGATAGAAAAGAGAAGCCTGAGCGCCTAAAAATGTCTGATAAATAGGAAACCACAAGAAGACATTGTTGACGTTTGCAAGAGAGCGGGAAACACTACGTGAGAAATGTTGAGTCAGTCTCTGTGTACAGGCCTCCACGTCATCGTCAAGTGGATCCCTAGCACCATCTTCAAGTGTCACCAAGGAAGATGAATACCTCTTGATGACGTTGGCAAGTGCTCATGAAAGTGTGGAAATGTGCCTTTTTAGGGGCCCACCGGTGCAGGGGTCACCCTTATCTTTGTCCACGGGTCCTTAAACCAACAAAGAAGAAATTGGCACTGAAGCTGGAATTCAAAGAACACGTTTATTCACTCATGAGTGAGACCACGTCCATACAACACCCTTAAGTGTTCCAGGAGGTAGTGGCTTGAATAAACAGACCATGGTGCTTTTATACAGAGTTTTCTGCACTGGTAAGCATGTAGTTACAAATAGAAGGTACAGGCCTACACAGGAATAACTACCGTCAAACATGGGCAAATGGGAAATCCCTTAGTCAGCAAAGTGGGAGGGGGAGCAGGAGTGCTTATGGCAGCCCTAAGAGATTGACAGTTGAGTCTGAGACCAGGTGGTCTGGCAGCTACAAACTCTTTAGCATGCATATTGCTTTTAGCTGAGTCAGGAAGTTAACTAAAATAGACAGCACAGGCAGGGAAAAAGACGAGAAGAAGAGGACAGGAGAATTTCATAGCTGACAAAATGGATGCCACAAAGAAGATGGTTTCAGCTTATGCTAACAGAGATTATTTGCGATTTCCACAAAAGCAGATGGTACCCTGTCAGCCTGTTTATAGGAGAGTACAAGGTTGACTTCATAATCAACAGTGGAGCGTCAGTGAACATGATGGGGCCCAAGACATGTCCCTTGTGGCAAAGCAACTGCTACTCCAAGAGTCACATTGGAAAATATGCATGTGGGCTAGAAAGGAGCCACTGGACTACAAAGGAAAGATTCACACAACCCTCCAGATTAAGGTACGAGAGGCACAAGCAACAATATATATCGCTAAGGGACGTGTGGCAGCCCCCAACATCCAATGCAAAGAAACGGCAACAAAACTAGGCGTAATGAAATCCGACAGGAGAACCAAAGAAATACAGGAGTAGAGGCAACGAGAGCTGAACACAAATGCCCAACAGTACAGCTGAAATTGAATGTGCATTCTATACCATTCATGTTTGACAGTGGGGCTTCTATCAATATCATACCGCTACACACATTCCGTGAACTCAAGCCAACTCCAGACCTTGATCAGTCAAACATCCAAGTGTACATCTGGGTGGCAGCACAACCCCTCTGCATTAGAGGGTCATTCAAAGCCACAATACAAACCAAGACAAAACCATTGAAACAACAATGCATGTGTTACAAGGAAGAGAATGAGGTGCCTGTCCCCTCAGTTTTGCAGTGGCAGCTGAAATGGGGCTACTGTCAGTCAACTATGATGTGCACACTAGTCTGGACATTGCACAGAAGTTCTCCATGCGATTTCGTGGCCTGGGAAAACTGAAAGGCCGTCAGGCCCACCTGCACATCAATGAAGACATTTGACCTGTGACGCAAAGGCACAAAAGGATTACTACATGAGAAATGTTGAGTCAGCTTCCGTGTGGAGCCCTCCACAGTGGTCATCAAGTGGATCACCAGCACCGTCATCAAGTGACAGCGAGGAAGATGGATACCTCTTGATAATGTTGATAAAGTGCTCAGGAAAGCGGATGGTACCCTGTCAGTCTGCTCATACCAGACTACAAGGTTGACTTCATAATCAACAGTGGAGCCTCAGTGAAAATGATGGGGCCCCAAGACATGTCCTGTGTGGCAAAGGAACTGCTACTCCAAGTGTCACACTGGAAAATATACATGTTTACTGGAACGGAGCCTCTGGACTACAAAGGAAAGGTTTGCACAACCCTCCAGTTTAAGGGATGAAAGGCCCAAGCAACAATATATATAGCTAAGGGACAAGTGCCAGCCCCCAACATCTTATGCCTGGAAACAGCGACAAAACTAGGCTTAGTCAAATCCTAAAAGAGAGCCAAAGAAATACAGTGAGAAGAGGCAACAAGAACTGAACACAAATGTCTAGCAGTACAGCAAAAATTGAATAGACATTCTATACCATTCATTATTGACAGTGGGGCCTCTATCAATATTATGCCGCTACACACATTTCGTGAACTCAAGCCAGCTCTAGACCTCAATCAGTCAAACATCCAAGTGTACATCTGGGTGGCAGTGCAACCCCTCTGCAGTAGAGGGTCATTCAAAGCCACAATACAAAACAAGACAAAAACATTGAAACAACAATAAATGTGTTACTAGGGTGTGCATGAGGTGCCTGTCTCCCGCGTTTTGCAATGGCAGCTGAAATGGGGCTACTGTCAATCAACTATCATGTACACACAGTGCCAGACATTGCTAAAAAATTCCCCATGCTATTTCGTGGCCTGGAAAAACTGAAAGACAGTCGGGTCCAAATATACATCAATGAAGACATTCGAACTGTGGTGCAAAGGCACAAAAGGATTGCTTTTCACCTGCAAGGTGCAGTAGAGAGCGAGAACCGGCTGAAACTTGACATCATTGAACTATCCAAGGGTCCCACTCCTTGGGTAGCACGATAGAAGTGGTACTGAAAAAAGACAAGAAGAATGATGTACGCATCTGTGTCGACTTGCGCCTGCTAAACCGGGCAATAGAACGAGAGCGGCACATAGCAGACATGATCACCCAATTAAATGGCGCAAGAGTTTTCTCCAAGCTTGATCTAAACAAAGGATACTATCAGATTGAGCTGGAGGAAAACTGCAGATACATCATGACGTTCTCCACACACATAGGACTTTTCAGATACAAGCATCTCAGCTTCAGTGTTTTATTGGCTTCAGAAACATTTTAAGACGCCATTTGCTGCATGATCCGGCTTGTGCCTAACCCCCTCAATTACAGTGATGACATACTCATTTTTGGAGCCACCCGGGAAAGCCCACAACAAAGTGTGTCAACTCCTAGTGGAAAACAATGTTCACAAGGAACTCATTTATCAATTAATTACACACTCTGCAAGAAGGTATCACTTGCTAGAATCAATCAAAAATACCAACAAATATGCAGAATAAGACCTTAATTCAATTTAGTCAAAGAAAAAATATATATATACATGGATATCGAAAGCCCACCCAATAGTATAATAGTTCGTACTCACTTCAGCCGAAATGAGTCAGGTTTATTTTGCAATCACAGTATTTATCACTTGTCAACACTATCACATCTTCTTATATGGTAAACGGTTAACCAAAATCACAGATCATCAAGCAGTGTTGACAATCTTTGGTAGCCCAGAGGCAAAAATGCCTCCAAGAATTGAACAATGGGGGTTACACTTGCAGGGGTTTGACTACAACATCCTTCACAAGCCAGGTAAAGAAAGAAACCCTGCTGACTACTTCTCACTGTACTCGCTGCCCAAGACCAGCCATTATATTCTACAGACGAGCACGCCCCCAGCGCTGTCACAAATAATTGTTGCCACCAAAGCAGATGACATTCTAACAAGGGTCAAAAGACTGATTGACATACAGACATGGAAGCACAGGACACAAAAGAGAGGTGATTTGGATGAAGTGACAGCATTTCACAACATTCAGGAGGAGCTGGCATGGCCCCCGGAAGGTGTCATATTGAAGGGGCCACAAATTCTACTTCCACAGATCCTATGTAAGCAGGCCATTGAGCTGGCCTATGAAGGGCACCGAGGAATCGTAGCGACCAAGAGAGCATGAAGAGAGAGGATCTGGTTTCCGAAACATCACGATCTGGCTGAGGAAGAATTACGCACCTGTCATCGCTGCACATGCCTGTCTCCAGCAATGAAACAACAACCCCAAATGATGTCTGCTCTTCCAGATTCCACATGGGAATTGATAGTGGTTGATTTCTTTGGTCCACTTATCAATGGTGAATACCTGCTAGTATTAGTAGATGAGTACTCTCGGTTCCCAATCGTCAAAACAATCTCTTCCACAGGGTCTGTGAAGATGATCCGAATACTTGATTATATATTTGCCACCTGGGGACTTCCAAAAACCTTCAAGTTTGACAATGGCCCACCTTTCACCAGCACTGGAGGATTGCACCAGTGTGACCTCAGGCCAATGGTGTGGCAGAACGATTCATGGGCACTTGAAGAGAACAGCCCAAAGACCCAAGGCGGAAGGACTAACTATTGATCAAGCCTTGTGTTAGATCCTGAGAGCTTACCGAACCACCCCACACTCGACCACCGTGGAGAGTCCTACCACCCTCATGAACCGAACTTCCACAATGAACCAATAAGCATCACATTGATGCCAAAAAACTGTAAGTAAACACACCCGACAGAAAGCAAAGATGAAGAACTATGTGGACACCAGGACGGGGGTGCAGGAGCTCCCACTTAGCAGTTAAGCAGAAACAACAGAAAAAGTAGACACTACTTATGCTGTTGAACCACTACAGGTAACCGAGCGGAAAGAATACATGGTCATAGCAACCTGTCTGGGTAAGTTCCTCACCCGGGACATGTCTCACTTCAAGTTGGTCTGCCACCCTGAGGGAGCTACCACCCATGTCAGAGAAGCTGCTGATGAACCTCAGCTATCAAACAAACTTCTCTGGGTGAAAGAGGTGATTCCTCTGCCTGACCCCTCAGAGAGAGCAACAACTCGGTCAGGTCAGCAAGTGATCTGATCCTGTCAGCTCATTGATGAGATCTATTGCTGAGAAGAGACTGGACGGATGGTAAAGAAGGGGGAGGTGTGGAGTCAAGCGCTAGGTCCTGGAAGGAAGCCTCCACCAGCCCAAGCAAAGGGAGGAAGGCTGGAGAAGGAAAAGGGAAGTGACATAAAGCGGGGAAGAGAAGACCTTTTTAGCAGCCGGCTGTCTGTGAACAGAAACTTGAAGAAAATAAAGTTATCGCACCTTACAAATTACTCCGTGTCTTTTCTGAGGGCCCCTGAGGACTCCACACCAGCGCAATATCAAAAGGACTTTTTTCCTTATTTTGAATGGGGGAATGACCTCATACCTCGGGTTCAGAGCAGAGCATAACACGGAGTCCGCATTACTTAAATCCACGGAGGAAATTAGAGAGGTCTTGGATGGGGGTGGCAATGCTGTGCTGATTTTGCTAGACCTGTCGGCGGCATTCAACACAGTCCACCACGAAGTGTTGATGGACTGTTTATCAGATATAGGAGTAGAAGGGCTAGCTTGGAAACTGTTGCAGTCTTTTTTAACCGACAGGTCACAAACTGTGGATCTGGATGGTAACAGCTCCAAACCCTTCTCCCTTCCATGCGGCCCCTGGCTGGTGTCATCAGATCATTTGGCTTCCAACTCACCTCATACGCTGATGACACTCAAATAGTACTCAATACACTTAAGGGCTGGAGGAGTTTTAAGGACCTGCGTAAGCTAACTCCCCATCAAATTAATGTCACACAAGAAAAAGCTACGGGTCCGGATTGGAGGGAGGTTAAATAACTGTGTGAATATAATCTACCATACACAATGGGGATTTCCCTTTTCAGGACGGTTCCCTCACACACCAGAGGTGTCATGCTTCATCATGGGGTGCCTCCTCACGCAAAAGACCTAGTCTTTGCGTGGCTACAACCCCCTCTCTACGAGGGAGGAGCTCAGGGATGTTTTTATTGAGTTAGGCAGGATGTACTAAACCCCTATGTGAGCTTGGCGTGCGTGTAAAAAGAGAGAAAGTGCAGTGCTGTGATGTGAAAATTTAAAACTGGCTACTGGGTTAGCTATATTGTAGCTTTATTCGGCTACCCGGTGTCAGGATTAAAAACAGTGAGGAGCTGATAACACAAATGCCAACATGAGACAAATGTGTAGATCACTAGACCAACATGTTTCGGCCAGAAAGACCTAAATAGTGTCGCGGCCTTCTTCAGGGTCAGTTGGTTCAGCTACTGCAAGGGTTAAGTGCCAATACGTGAAAAAACATTAAAAACACGTAAATAAATCAAAATATGATACTGAACCAGTAATATTTGACTGTTCAGTAAATACTGCATACAACCTATATTGGAGACACAAGACAGATTATCACCATATGCATATCCTGTATACACATATAGCATGAGTAAAACACACAGTGACAAAACCTCCTGAATGATAATATCTAATAACAACTGGACATATTAGACCAAAGTGTAATTAACAAAGACGTGTGACTCACCACAATGGGTTGCGCACTTCACTACATCTGTCCCAGCATATTAGCCATGTGATACATGCACCAAAACCTGCCAAAAGAGGTATATGGTATTAAAAACAAGAAGGTCCCAAGAGAGGGATATAAAGATAGAAAATGCGACTGGGTTTGTCAGGTGGCCTATAATTAAATATGAGCGAAAAGATGTTAATACAAATTCGCTATCATTATAGGTCACAGGTAAAGCCCCTAGATTGTTAGACTGGTGGCAAAGGCGTAACACAGACTGGTCGATAGGTTGGAGAACCCCAGGCATAAGTCAACAATACACCTATTTACAAATTAAAGACAAGGGACAAGATAAAATCCCAAGGAGAGCTATGAAATGACATGCCGTCAAGTAAGCAGATCTGCTGAAAAGGGGCCAGAGATGGTGTCAAACTTGAAAGGGATAAAAAACAAATAGGATTAAAATCCCTTCTGGTGCAGCAATTAGCGTACAAATAAGTTATGAGCTAAATGGCAGACTCAAGAGTGAGAGCCCGCTAGATCCAGGGCACTCAACAGTCAGAAGGGTGGGGGGAGCAATCAACAGTCTGGGCGGGTTGGGACAAAGGGGGGGAAAAAGGAAGGGGAGAGAGGAAAAGAAAAGAAAAGGGAAGGGAAACCAGGGTGCAGGTACCTCTAGTATCCGCAAAGTGTATAGATGTGGAAAAATGGGAAGACGCAAGGGATGGGACGCATGAGAGCACGTAGGACCTCGGCGCCACTGCCTACAATATAATGATCAAGGGACTGAGCAGTGGTGCAAAAGAACACCTCGGTTCTAATAGAACCAAGGTGGCTACAGATAGGAAAAGACTGGTGCAAAGCGCAGCGTCTCCTCAACAGAAAGAAAGTGGTGAAACCTCGATGAAGACAACATCCGATGGGGTGGGGGACCGGAACACTTACCACAAAGTCATGGATTAATACCAGCGAGCACGTCCAAGGGCAGAGACACGAAAGCCAGAATGGCTCTCGTTTAAATACACCCCGCATGAATAGGGAATTCAATACAGCTGGGTTGTAAGACGCGTGCCCGGATGTAGGAGGATCATGGGACTTGTAGTCCTGGCAGCCGCTCGGGGACTCGGACTATTAAGAGACAATTAAGGATAATAATAGTCCATGTGGAGTACCTATGATAAAGACTGCCAAGTCGATATGGTAAAGGAGCAGTATTATGACCACCCTATAGGGAAATTAAAAATTGAAAATTGACACTAGGACAACTGTTACCCAGAAGTAGAGGCTCATGGGAAATGTAGTTTCAAGCAACCACTAGGCAGCTCGGTCAAACAGTAGACGGAGCGGAAAAGTGGTGCAGAAAATGCAATTCAATAAAGTTACCAACCCGTATGTGAGTTGAAATAAATACAATGCAATAAAATTACCAACCCAAATGTGAGTTGAAATAAATGCAATGTGTGTACTGATAAGTATGCACAGCACGAGCGAGCAAAACACGAGCGAGCAAACCAGGGGGCATCAAGGTCAAGCAAGATAGGGAAAGAATGGACAGGGAAAGAGTACCTGTGCATATATAAGTTGAGGTAATGCAAATGTGTGTACTGATATGTATGCTCGACACAAGCGAGCAAAACGGAGGGCATCAAGGTCAGGCAGGTTAGTGAAGGGATGGACAGGGAAAGAGTGCCTATGATATTAAACACCGATGGAAAACACAGTGTTGTGATCACCCAGTAAGGGGGATGAACAAATAACGTAATGAAAGGTGATCAATAACGTACTATACAAAAGCGAACAAATCAGGGATTTATAGTTCAGGCCAGGTAATGCAGTGAATGTGCTCGACAAGGCGAGCAAAATCAAGAACATGATTCTGAAGCAAAGAAGTGAAGGAGTGGAATGGAAAATGCGAGTGTCCTGGGAAGAAATACAGAGGACAGTCGCAGTCGCAGTCTATATTTTACCAAAAATACACAAGCCACAGAGGCCTCCACCAGGGAGACCCATTATCTCTGGGATAGGGTCCGCCCTTGAGCCATTGTCACAGTTCGTTGACTTTTTCTCCGTCCTTTGGTCAGTCAAATGCCTACGTATCTCAAAGATACGACCGATATGCTTCGCCTGCTGGAGGATACGGTCTTTGACCCCTAACTGACTATCTGATCTCGTTCGACGTGGAGTCATTGTATACTTGTATACCTCAGGATCAAACCCTTGAAACAATAGAACTACTATTGATAGAACATCCACCTGATACGATCACACCAATTCCATTCATAATGCAGTGCGCACGAATGGCCATGAAGGAGAATTTCTTTCAGTTTGAGATGCAGTTATATCTACAAATCTCTGGTACTTCCATGGGCAGCACCTTCGCGCCTAGTCTAGCGAACCTCTACATGCACGTGTTCGAAGAAGGTGTTGTCCTGGGAGGACAGAATCCATTTCTCACACACATACTTCTATGGAAGAGGTATATAGATGACATCTTTGTCATCTGGCGAGGAGATGATGTCACTATTAACCACTTCCATAACTGGTTGAACAACAGTAATGAGCATCTCCGTTTCACCTGTGAATACAGCAAAGAGAAATTGGCCTTCCTGGACCTCCTGATTTATCCAGCAAGGGGTACTCTAGAAACAGAACTTTATCAAAAACCTATGGCCCGCAATGCACTCCTACAATATGAGAGTTATCACCCGAAGTCGCTGCGGGATAACCTACCATATGGACAGTTTTTACGACTCCGTCGCAATTGCTCCACAACGGAGAAATACAATATACATGCCGCAAAACTCAGAAGCAATTTATTGGATAGGCACTACCCTGCAAAATTGGTTAAGAAATCAGCCAAACGGGCACTCAATACTAATCGGGAGGCCCTTCTAGATCAGCCCTTTGCCAAACCAATACCATCTAAACTTGTCTGTGTTAACACTTACAGCTCCATGTCCAACGTAGTAAAAAAATCAATACTTCACAATTGGGACATTTTGAACAAAGGACAACTGACCCTTGAAAAACCACTTTTTGCATTCAAAAGAGGTCGGAATTTGAAAGAAACTTTAGTCCACACAAGACCGGTAATGCAAGAAAGAACGAGACAAAATACGCTTTGGAACTTACCTCCTGTCCAAGGGCATTTCCCTTGTGGGTCTTGCACAGTCTGTGCCCAAACTAGTACGACTAAGAGCATTGATATAGGGACCTCTAGACCTTGGGTTTTACAGAAGCATACTAATTGTAACAGCGAGCGGGTGGTCTACCTTATCACTTGCCCTTGTGGATTGAGATATGTTGGTATGACCACCAGGAAAGTACGTATTAGGATTTTAGAACATAAAAGTACCATTAGGTGTGAAAAACAAATGACCAAAATGACAAAACACTTTTTTGATATGAAACATGGCCAAGACTCCTTGAGCTGGACGGTTCTAGACAAACGGAACTTGAATGCCAACACTCCTGACCTCACAACTAAGCTCCTCAGGCTGGAACAGAGATGGGTTTATAGGTTGGGAACCTCAGAAATGGGCCTCAACGACGATATTCCTTGGCTGGCACTTTCTTGAATTTTTGGCTAAGTTTCCTGGACTTTTCCAGCAGTGTGTACTGTTGTTGGTTACTTAACCAACTCACCCAGGTTGTTGTTTAATACACCTACTTTTGATTTCCCTCTCTGTCTGGGTGTCCCGTCCCCGCGTCCTTTCCCCTCCCCTTCTTCCCCCCTTCCCTTCTTCCCTCCCCCTCTCCCCTCCCTGGCCACTTTTCATTGCGACTGTCCTCTGTATTTCTTCCCAGGACACTCGCATTTTCCATTCCACTCCTTCACTTCTTTGCTTCAGAATCATGTTCTTGATTTTGCTCGCCTTGTCGAGCACATTCACTGCATTACCTGGCCTGAACTATAAATCCCTGATTTGTTCGCTTTTGTATAGTACGTTATTGATCACCTTTCATTACGTTATTTGTTCATCCCCCTTACTGGGTGATCACAACACTGTGTTTTCCATCGGTGTTTAATATCATAGGCACTCTTTCCCTGTCCATCCCTTCACTAACCTGCCTGACCTTGATGCCCTCCGTTTTGCTCGCTTGTGTCGAGCATACATATCAGTACACACATTTGCATTACCTCAACTTATATATGCACAGGTACTCTTTCCCTGTCCATTCTTTCCCTATCTTGCTTGACCTTGATGCCCCCTGGTTTGCTCGCTCGTGTTTTGCTCGCTCGTGCTGTGCATACTTATCAGTACACACATTGCATTTATTTCAACTCACATTTGGGTTGGTAATTTTATTGCATTGTATTTATTTCAACTCACATACGGGTTGGTAACTTTATTGAATTGCATTTTCTGCACCACTTTTCCGCTCCGTCTACTGTTTGACCGAGCTGCCTAGTGGTTGCTTGAAACTACATTTCCCATGAGCCTCTACTTCTGGGTAACAGTTGTCCTAGTGTCAATTTTCAATTTTTAATTTCCCTATAGGGTGGTCATAATACTGCTCCTTTACCATATCGACTTGGCAGTCTTTATCATAGGTACTCCACATGGACTATTATTATCCTTAATTGTCTCTTAATAGTCCGAGTCCCCGAGCGGCTGCCAGGACTACAAGTCCCATGATCCTCCTACATCCGGGCACGCGTCTTACAACCCAGCTGTATTGAATTCCCTATTCATGCGGGGTGTATTTAAACGAGAGCCATTCTGGCTTTCGTGTCTCTGCCCTTGGACGTGCTTCGCTGGTATTAATCCATGACTTTGTGGTAAGTGTTCCGGTCCCCCACCCCATCGGATGTTGTCTTCATCGAGGTTTCACCACTTTCTTTCTGTTGAGGAGACGCTGCGCTTTGCACCAGTCTTTTCCTATCTGTAGCCACCTTGGTTCTATTAGAACCGAGGTGTTCTTTGCACCACTGCTCAGTCCCTTGATCATTATATTGTAGGCAGTGGCGCCGAGGTCCTACGTGCTCTCATGCGTCCCATCCCTTGCGTCTTCCCATTTTTCCACATCTATACACTTCGCGGATACTAGAGGTACCTGCACCCTGGTTTCCCTTCCCTTTTCTTTTCTTTTCCTCTCTCCCCTTCCTTTTTCCCCCCCTTTGTCCCAACCCGCCCAGACTGTTGATTGCTCCCCCACCCTTCTGACTGTTGAGTGCCCTGGATCTAGCGGGCTCTCACTCTTGAGTCTGCCATTTAGCTCATAACTTATTTGTACGCTAATTGCTGCACCAGAAGGGATTTTAATCCTATTTGTTTTTTATCCCTTTCAAGTTTGACACCATCTCTGGCCCCTTTTCAGCAGATCTGCTTACTTGACGGCATGTCATTTCATAGCTCTCCTTGGGATTTTATCTTGTCCCTTGTCTTTAATTTGTAAATAGGTGTATTGTTGACTTATGCCTGGGGTTCTCCAACCTATCGACCAGTCTGTGTTACGCCTTTGCCACCAGTCTAACAATCTAGGGGCTTTACCTGTGACCTATAATGATAGCGAATTTGTATTAACATCTTTTCGCTCATATTTAACTATAGGCCACCTGACAAACCCAGTCGCATTTTCTATCTTTATATCCCTCTCTTGGGACCTTCTTGTTTTTAATACCATATACCTCTTTTGGCAGGTTTTGGTGCATGTATCACATGGCTAATATGCTGGGACAGATGTAGTGAAGTGCGCAACCCATTGTGGTGAGTCACACGTCTTTGTTAATTACACTTTGGTCTAATATGTCCAGTTGTTATTAGATATTATCATTCAGGAGGTTTTGTCACTGTGTGTTTTTTACTCATGCTATATGTGTATACAGGATATGCATATGGTGATAATCTGTCTTGTGTCTCCAATATAGGTTGTATGCAGTATTTACTGAACAGTCAAATATTACTGGTTCAGTATCATATTTTTGATTTATTTACGTGTTTTTAATGTTTTTTCACGTATTGGCACTTAACCCTTGCAGTAGCTGAACCAACTGACCCTGAAGAAGGCCGCGACACTATTTAGGTCTTTCTGGCCGAAACATGTTGGTCTAGTGATCTACACATTTGTCTCATGTTGGCATTTGTGTTATCAGCTCCTCACTGTTTTTAATCCTGACACCGGGTAGCCGAATAAAGCTACAATATAGCTAACCCAGTAGCCAGTTTTAAATTTTCACATCACAGCACTGCACTTTCTCTCTTTTTTACACGCACGCCAAGCTCACATAGGGGTTTAGTACATCCTGCCTAACTCAATAAAAACATCCCTGAGCTCCTCCCTCGTAGAGAGGGGGTTGTAGCCCACGCAAAGACTAGGTCTTTTGCGTGAGGAGGCACCCCCATGATGAAGCATGACACCTCTGGTGTGTGAGGGGAACCGTCCTGAAAAGGGAAATCCCCCATTGTGTATGGTAGATTATATTCACACAGTTATTTAACCTCCCTCCAATCCGGACCCGTAGCTTTTTCTTGTGTGACATTAATTTGATGGGGAGTTAGCTTACGCAGGTCCTTAAAACTCCTCCAGCCCTTAAGTGTATTGATTGTCTAGCGCAGCGGCTCAGCTGCGGGCTTATCATTTTTCTATCTTCCTTTTTTCTATTCTCCTCTCCTTCCAAACTGCTATTTTGCGACCTATAACCATGGCTGAACGCACAGGACTCACATATGACGATGGGATATTAACGGAGATCTTGACAACACCTAGTATTTTAGAAACACAACTTACACAAACTATGGCCGCCTCGGATGATTGGCAGAAATTGACAAATCTCAAACGACTATATATAAGAACGACCACACATGGCTCTATTATGACCGAATACCTCCGGGGCAATTGTGCCCCAATGGGACTTATAATAACTAACATCCCAAGATTGTTCCTAGACAATCCCTCATTCCTGAAAGACTGGTCACTCATTGCATGGTGGTGCACGAGGGACTGGCTTATTTTAATCATCAGCACGGCCAAGAAGGAAGCTGAGAAGGTCTTGGTGCAAATTCAGACAATGGAGGCTGAAATTAAAATTATCATTGGTGCAACGGTCTTCAAAAAGAATGTGGACGAAACTAATAAAACAACTAAAGAATACAAGGAGACTCTTCTTACCAGTAAAATCATGAAATTCAGGAAGGATTTGGCTAAATTCTCAATGGAGAGAATGTATCCGTACACTGATCCCTCCTATCAACCCCCAGAATTTCACAGAACAGGTAGAAGATATGGGTCCAACTATTCTTCTTCCGACAGAGAAGACACCTCAAGTGATTCGGACACAAGCCAAGGAAACACTAATCAAAGGTCCCAGCACCAGAATCAGAGAAGTTGGCGTGGATCCCGGGGTGGAGCACCAAACAACCAATGGTGGCCCCCGAACACTTGGAATTATCCCACTTTCCCATTCTTTGGACAAGGTCCACCGGGTCCACTAATGAATTTTCAACAACATCCACAAGCAGGGTACAATCAGCCTTTTTTAGGGCAAGGCCGAGGTCGGTCCAGAGGCCGCCGTCGCACCCAGCAACAAGTACACTGGAGTTCCCCGATCACCCAGCGGAACACGAGGAGCATGACCAAGATCAACCAACAAGCAGGCCCGAGCAGGGACCCAGTTTGATTGTTAATTTGAGTAAGCGAGTTCTCACACCTGAAGAAATGACAGTACTTAACCGAGGCCTAGGTTTCGTACCTACAAACAATGGTGATCCCTTCCAAATACAACAAGAGGTACACCAATTTTTCAGGAAGGTGAGACTACACTTTTTCTTCGCAGACAAAGATTCGCTGACTGACAGTCCACAGACTACCAATACGAATCTACGCCCTAAGTCGAAATTCAACCCTTCGATTGGCATGGTTCCATCTGAGGTAGCGACGTTCGAGAAGGCTGTCCTTAAAGATCTGACCACTGGACTATCTACACCATCGAGGACTTTTAATAACATTTCTAAAAGGGAACTAACAGCATTACGTTCATTGACTACGGATACAACTATTACCATCAAAGCTGCCGACAAGGGAGGAGCAACTGTAATTTTGGATACAGATACCTATAGGGCAGAATGTTTGAAACAACTCAATGACAACACCGCCTATCGACGACTGGATCAAGATCCCACAGAAAGGATAACGGACACCATCTCCATCCTAACTAAGGAAGCACATGACAATGGCTGGATAACGCAGAAAGAGGCGGTCTTCCTCTGCACTAAGACACCCATAACTCCCTATTTCTATATTTTACCAAAAATACACAAGCCACAGAGGCCTCCACCAGGGAGACCCATTATCTCTGGGATAGGGTCCGCCCTTGAGCCATTGTCACAGTTCGTTGACTTTTTTCTCCGTCCTTTGGTCAGTCAAATGCCTACGTATCTCAAAGATACGACCGATATGCTTCGCCTGCTGGAGGATACGGTCTTTGACCCCTAACTGACTATCTGATCTCGTTCGACGTGGAGTCATTGTATACTTGTATACCTCAGGATCAAACCCTTGAAACAATAGAACTACTATTGATAGAACATCCACCTGATACGATCACACCAATTCCATTCATAATGCAGTGCGCACGAATGGCCATGAAGGAGAATTTCTTTCAGTTTGAGATGCAGTTATATCTACAAATCTCTGGTACTTCCATGGGCAGCACCTTCGCGCCTAGTCTAGCGAACCTCTACATGCACGTGTTCGAAGAAGGTGTTGTCCTGGGAGGACAGAATCCATTTCTCACACACATACTTCTATGGAAGAGGTATATAGATGACATCTTTGTCATCTGGCGAGGAGATGATGTCACTATTAACCACTTCCATAACTGGTTGAACAACAGTAATGAGCATCTCCGTTTCACCTGTGAATACAGCAAAGAGAAATTGGCCTTCCTGGACCTCCTGATTTATCCAGCAAGGGGTACTCTAGAAACAGAACTTTATCAAAAACCTATGGCCCGCAATGCACTCCTACAATATGAGAGTTATCACCCGAAGTCGCTGCGGGATAACCTACCATATGGACAGTTTTTACGACTCCGTCGCAATTGCTCCACAACGGAGAAATACAATATACATGCCGCAAAACTCAGAAGCAATTTATTGGATAGGCACTACCCTGCAAAATTGGTTAAGAAATCAGCCAAACGGGCACTCAATACTAATCGGGAGGCCCTTCTAGATCAGCCCTTTGCCAAACCAATACCATCTAAACTTGTCTGTGTTAACACTTACAGCTCCATGTCCAACGTAGTAAAAAAATCAATACTTCACAATTGGGACATTTTGAACAAAGGACAACTGACCCTTGAAAAACCACTTTTTGCATTCAAAAGAGGTCGGAATTTGAAAGAAACTTTAGTCCACACAAGACCGGTAATGCAAGAAAGAACGAGACAAAATACGCTTTGGAACTTACCTCCTGTCCAAGGGCATTTCCCTTGTGGGTCTTGCACAGTCTGTGCCCAAACTAGTACGACTAAGAGCATTGATATAGGGACCTCTAGACCTTGGGTTTTACAGAAGCATACTAATTGTAACAGCGAGCGGGTGGTCTACCTTATCACTTGCCCTTGTGGATTGAGATATGTTGGTATGACCACCAGGAAAGTACGTATTAGGATTTTAGAACATAAAAGTACCATTAGGTGTGAAAAACAAATGACCAAAATGACAAAACACTTTTTTGATATGAAACATGGCCAAGACTCCTTGAGCTGGACGGTTCTAGACAAACCGAACTTGAATGCCAACACTCCTGACCTCACAACTAAGCTCCTCAGGCTGGAACAGAGATGGGTTTATAGGTTGGGAACCTCAGAAATGGGCCTCAACGACGATATTCCTTGGCTGGCACTTTCTTGAATTTTTGGCTAAGTTTCCTGGACTTTTCCAGCAGTGTGTACTGTTGTTGGTTACTTAACCAACTCACCCAGGTTGTTGTTTAATACACCTACTTTTGATTTCCCCTCTCTGTCTGGGTGTCCCGTCCCCCGCGTCCTTTCCCCTCCCCTTCTTCCCCCTTCCCTTCTTCCCTCCCCCTCTCCCCTCCCTGGCCACTTTTCATTGCGACTGTCCTCTGTATTTCTTCCCAGGACACTCGCATTTTCCATTCCACTCCTTCACTTCTTTGCTTCAGAATCATGTTCTTGATTTTGCTCGCCTTGTCGAGCACATTCACTGCATTACCTGGCCTGAACTATAAATCCCTGATTTGTTCGCTTTTGTATAGTACGTTATTGATCACCTTTCATTACGTTATTTGTTCATCCCCCTTACTGGGTGATCACAACACTGTGTTTTCCATCGGTGTTTAATATCATAGGCACTCTTTCCCTGTCCATCCCTTCACTAACCTGCCTGACCTTGATGCCCTCCGTTTTGCTCGCTTGTGTCGAGCATACATATCAGTACACACATTTGCATTACCTCAACTTATATATGCACAGGTACTCTTTCCCTGTCCATTCTTTCCCTATCTTGCTTGACCTTGATGCCCCCTGGTTTGCTCGCTCGTGTTTTGCTCGCTCGTGCTGTGCATACTTATCAGTACACACATTGCATTTATTTCAACTCACATTTGGGTTGGTAATTTTATTGCATTGTATTTATTTCAACTCACATACGGGTTGGTAACTTTATTGAATTGCATTTTCTGCACCACTTTTCCGCTCCGTCTACTGTTTGACCGAGCTGCCTAGTGGTTGCTTGAAACTACATTTCCCATGAGCCTCTACTTCTGGGTAACAGTTGTCCTAGTGTCAATTTTCAATTTTTAATTTCCCTATAGGGTGGTCATAATACTGCTCCTTTACCATATCGACTTGGCAGTCTTTATCATAGGTACTCCACATGGACTATTATTATCCTTAATTGTCTCTTAATAGTCCGAGTCCCCGAGCGGCTGCCAGGACTACAAGTCCCATGATCCTCCTACATCCGGGCACGCGTCTTACAACCCAGCTGTATTGAATTCCCTATTCATGCGGGGTGTATTTAAACGAGAGCCATTCTGGCTTTCGTGTCTCTGCCCTTGGACGTGCTCGCTGGTATTAATCCATGACTTTGTGGTAAGTGTTCCGGTCCCCCACCCCATCGGATGTTGTCTTCATCGAGGTTTCACCACTTTCTTTCTGTTGAGGAGACGCTGCGCTTTGCACCAGTCTTTTCCTATCTGTAGCCACCTTGGTTCTATTAGAACCGAGGTGTTCTTTGCACCACTGCTCAGTCCCTTGATCATTATATTGTAGGCAGTGGCGCCGAGGTCCTACGTGCTCTCATGCGTCCCATCCCTTGCGTCTTCCCATTTTTCCACATCTATACACTTTGCGGATACTAGAGGTACCTGCACCCTGGTTTCCCTTCCCTTTTCTTTTCCTCTCTCCCCTTCCTTTTTCCCCCCTTTGTCCCAACCCGCCCAGACTGTTGATTGCTCCCCCACCCTTCTGACTGTTGAGTGCCCTGGATCTAGCGGGCTCTCACTCTTGAGTCTGCCATTTAGCTCATAACTTATTTGTACGCTAATTGCTGCACCAGAAGGGATTTTAATCCTATTTGTTTTTTATCCCTTTCAAGTTTGACACCATCTCTGGCCCCTTTTCAGCAGATCTGCTTACTTGACGGCATGTCATTTCATAGCTCTCCTTGGGATTTTATCTTGTCCCTTGTCTTTAATTTGTAAATAGGTGTATTGTTGACTTATGCCTGGGGTTCTCCAACCTATCGACCAGTCTGTGTTACGCCTTTGCCACCAGTCTAACAATCTAGGGGCTTTACCTGTGACCTATAATGATAGCGAATTTGTATTAACATCTTTTCGCTCATATTTAACTATAGGCCACCTGACAAACCCAGTCGCATTTTCTATCTTTATATCCCTCTCTTGGGACCTTCTTGTTTTTAATACCATATACCTCTTTTGGCAGGTTTTGGTGCATGTATCACATGGCTAATATGCTGGGACAGATGTAGTGAAGTGCGCAACCCATTGTGGTGAGTCACACGTCTTTGTTAATTACACTTTGGTCTAATGTGTCCAGTTGTTATTAGATATTATCATTCAGGAGGTTTTGTCACTGTGTGTTTTACTCATGCTATATGTGTATACAGGATATGCATATGGTGATAATCTGTCTTGTGTCTCCAATATAGGTTGTATGCAGTATTTACTGAACAGTCAAATATTACTGGTTCAGTATCATATTTTTGATTTATTTACGTGTTTTTAATGTTTTTTCACGTATTGGCACTTAACCCTTGCAGTAGCTGAACCAACTGACCCTGAAGAAGGCCGCGACACTATTTAGGTCTTTCTGGCCGAAACATGTTGGTCTAGTGATCTACACATTTGTCTCATGTTGGCATTTGTGTTATCAGCTCCTCACTGTTTTTAATCCTGACACCGGGTAGCCGAATAAAGCTACAATATAGCTAACCCAGTAGCCAGTTTTAAATTTTCACATCACAGCACTGCACTTTCTCTCTTTTTACACGCACGCCAAGCTCACATAGGGGTTTAGTACATCCTGCCTAACTCAATAAAAACATCCCTGAGCTCCTCCCTCGTAGAGAGGGGGTTGTAGCCCACGCAAAGACTAGGTCTTTTGCGTGAGGAGGCACCCCCATGATGAAGCATGACACCTCTGGTGTGTGAGGGGAACCGTCCTGAAAAGGGAAATCCCCCATTGTGTATGGTAGATTATATTCACACAGTTATTTAACCTCCCTCCAATCCGGACCCTTAGCTTTTTCTTGTGTGACATTAATTTGATGGGGAGTTAGCTTACGCAGGTCCTTAAAACTCCTCCAGCCCTTAAGTGTATTGATTGTCTAGCGCAGCGACTCAGCTGCGGGCTTATCATTTTTCTATCTTCCTTTTTTCTATTCTCCTCTCCTTCCAAACTGCTATTTTGCGACCTATAACCATGGCTGAACGCACAGGACTCACATATGACGATGGGATATTAACGGAGATCTTGACAACACCTAGTATTTTAGAAACACAACTTACACAAACTATGGCCGCCTCGGATGATTGGCAGAAATTGACAAATCTCAAACGACTATATATAAGAACGACCACACATGGCTCTATTATGACCGAATACCTCCGGGGCAATTGTGCCCCAATGGGACTTATAATAACTAACATCCCAAGATTGTTCCTAGACAATCCCTCATTCCTGAAAGACTGGTCACTCATTGCATGGCGGTGCACGAGGGACTGGCTTATTTTAATCATCAGCACGGCCAAGAAGGAAGCTGAGAAGGTCTTGGTGCAAATTCAGACAATGGAGGCTGAAATTAAAATTATCATTGGTGCAACGGTCTTCAAAAAGAATGTGGACGAAACTAATAAAACAACTAAAGAATACAAGGAGACTCTTCTTACCAGTAAAATCATGAAATTCAGGAAGGATTTGGCTAAATTCTCAATGGAGAGAATGTATCCGTACACTGATCCCTCCTATCAACCCCCAGAATTTCACAGAACAGGTAGAAGATATGGGTCCAACTATTCTTCTTCCGACAGAGAAGACACCTCAAGTGATTCGGACACAAGCCAAGGAAACACTAATCAAAGGTCCCAGCACCAGAATCAGAGAAGTTGGCGTGGATCCCGGGTGGAGCACCAAACAACCAATGGTGGCCCCCGAACACTTGGAATTATCCCACTTTCCCATTCTTTGGACAAGGTCCACCGGGTCCACTAATGAATTTTCAACAACATCCACAAGCAGGGTACAATCAGCCTTTTTAGGGCAAGGCCGAGGTCGGTCCAGAGGCCGCCGTCGCACCCAGCAACAAGTACACTGGAGTTCCCCGATCACCCAGCGGAACACGAGGAGCATGACCAAGATCAACCAACAAGCAGGCCCGAGCAGGGACCCAGTTTGATTGTTAATTTGAGTAAGCGAGTTCTCACACCTGAAGAAATGACAGTACTTAACCGAGGCCTAGGTTTCGTACCTACAAACAATGGTGATCCCTTCCAAATACAACAAGAGGTACACCAATTTTTCAGGAAGGTGAGACTACACTTTTTCTTCGCAGACAAAGATTCGCTGACTGACAGTCCACAGACTACCAATACGAATCTACGCCCTAAGTCGAAATTCAACCCTTCGATTGGCATGGTTCCATCTGAGGTAGCGACGTTCGAGAAGGCTGTCCTTAAAGATCTGACCACTGGACTATCTACACCATCGAGGACTTTTAATAACATTTCTAAAAGGGAACTAACAGCATTACGTTCATTGACTACGGATACAACTATTACCATCAAAGCTGCCGACAAGGGAGGAGCAACTGTAATTTTGGATACAGATACCTATAGGGCAGAATGTTTGAAACAACTCAATGACAACACCGCCTATCGACGACTGGATCAAGATCCCACAGAAAGGATAACGGACACCATCTCCATCCTAACTAAGGAAGCACATGACAATGGCTGGATAACGCAGAAAGAGGCGGTCTTCCTCTGCACTAAGACACCCATAACTCCCTATTTCTATATTTTACCAAAAATACACAAGCCACAGAGGCCTCCACCAGGGAGACCCATTATCTCTGGGATAGGGTCCGCCCTTGAGCCATTGTCACAGTTCGTTGACTTTTTTCTCCGTCCTTTGGTCAGTCAAATGCCTACGTATCTCAAAGATACGACCGATATGCTTCGCCTGCTGGAGGATACGGTCTTTGACCCCCTAACTGACTATCTGATCTCGTTCGACGTGGAGTCATTGTATACTTGTATACCTCAGGATCAAACCTTTGAAACAATAGAACTACTATTGATAGAACATCCACCTGATACGATCACACCAATTCCATTCATAATGCAGTGCGCACGAATGGCCATGAAGGAGAATTTCTTTCAGTTTGAGATGCAGTTATATCTACAAATCTCTGGTACTTCCATGGGCAGCACCTTCGCGCCTAGTCTAGCGAACCTCTACATGCACGTGTTCGAAGAAGGTGTTGTCCTGGGAGGACAGAATCCATTTCTCACACACATACTTCTATGGAAGAGGTATATAGATGACATCTTTGTCATCTGGCGAGGAGATGATGTCACTATTAACCACTTCCATAACTGGTTGAACAACAGTAATGAGCATCTCCGTTTCACCTGTGAATACAGCAAAGAGAAATTGGCCTTCCTGGACCTCCTGATTTATCCAGCAAGGGGTACTCTAGAAACAGAACTTTATCAAAAACCTATGGCCCGCAATGCACTCCTACAATATGAGAGTTATCACCCGAAGTCGCTGCGGGATAACCTACCATATGGACAGTTTTACGACTCCGTCGCAATTGCTCCACAACGGAGAAATACAATATACATGCCGCAAAACTCAGAAGCAATTTATTGGATAGGCACTACCCTGCAAAATTGGTTAAGAAATCAGCCAAACGGGCACTCAATACTAATCGGGAGGCCCTTCTAGATCAGCCCTTTGCCAAACCAATACCATCTAAACTTGTCTGTGTTAACACTTACAGCTCCATGTCCAACGTAGTAAAAAAATCAATACTTCACAATTGGGACATTTTGAACAAAGGACAACTGACCCTTGAAAAACCACTTTTTGCATTCAAAAGAGGTCGGAATTTGAAAGAAACTTTAGTCCACACAAGACCGGTAATGCAAGAAAGAACGAGACAAAATACGCTTTGGAACTTACCTCCTGTCCAAGGGCATTTCCCTTGTGGGTCTTGCACAGTCTGTGCCCAAACTAGTACGACTAAGAGCATTGATATAGGGACCTCTAGACCTTGGGTTTTACAGAAGCATACTAATTGTAACAGCGAGCGGGTGGTCTACCTTATCACTTGCCCTTGTGGATTGAGATATGTTGATATGACCACCAGGAAAGTACGTATTAGGATTTTAGAACATAAAAGTACCATTAGGTGTGAAAAACAAATGACCAAAATGACAAAACACTTTTTTGATATGAAACATGGCCAAGACTCCTTGAGCTGGACGGTTCTAGACAAACCGAACTTGAATGCCAACACTCCTGACCTCACAACTAAGCTCCTCAGGCTGGAACAGAGATGGGTTTATAGGTTGGGAACCTCAGAAATGGGCCTCAACGACGATATTCCTTGGCTGGCACTTTCTTGAATTTTTGGCTACGTTTCCTGGACTTTTCCAGCAGTGTGTACTGTTGTTGGTTACTTAACCAACTCACCCAGGTTGTTGTTTAATACACCTACTTTTGATTTCCCTCTCTGTCTGGGTGTCCCGTCCCCGCGTCCTTTCCCCTCCCCTTCTTCCCCCTTCCCTTCTTCCCTCCCCCCTCTCCCCTCCCTGGCCACTTTTCATTGCGACTGTCCTCTGTATTTCTTCCCAGGACACTCGCATTTTCCATTCCACTCCTTCACTTCTTTGCTTCAGAATCATGTTCTTGATTTTGCTCGCCTTGTCGAGCACATTCACTGCATTACCTGGCCTGAACTATAAATCCCTGATTTGTTCGCTTTTGTATAGTACGTTATTGATCACCTTTCATTACGTTATTTGTTCATCCCCCTTACTGGGTGATCACAACACTGTGTTTTCCATCGGTGTTTAATATCATAGGCACTCTTTCCCTGTCCATCCCTTCACTAACCTGCCTGACCTTGATGCCCTCCGTTTTGCTCGCTTGTGTCGAGCATACATATCAGTACACACATTTGCATTACCTCAACTTATATATGCACAGGTACTCTTTCCCTGTCCATTCTTTCCCTATCTTGCTTGACCTTGATGCCCCCTGGTTTGCTCGCTCGTGTTTTGCTCGCTCGTGCTGTGCATACTTATCAATACACACATTGCATTTATTTCAACTCACATTTGGGTTGGTAATTTTATTGCATTGTATTTATTTCAACTCACATACGGGTTGGTAACTTTATTGAATTGCATTTTCTGCACCACTTTTCCGCTCCGTCTACTGTTTGACCGAGCTGCCTAGTGGTTGCTTGAAACTACATTTCCCATGAGCCTCTACTTCTGGGTAACAGTTGTCCTAGTGTCAATTTTCAATTTTTAATTTCCCTATAGGGTGGTCATAATACTGCTCCTTTACCATATCGACTTGGCAGTCTTTATCATAGGTACTCCACATGGACTATTATTATCCTTAATTGTCTCTTAATAGTCCGAGTCCCCGAGCGGCTGCCAGGACTACAAGTCCCATGATCCTCCTACATCCGGGCACGCGTCTTACAACCCAGCTGTATTGAATTCCCTATTCATGCGGGGTGTATTTAAACGAGAGCCATTCTGGCTTTCGTGTCTCTGCCCTTGGACGTGCTCGCTGGTATTAATCCATGACTTTGTGGTAAGTGTTCCGGTCCCCCACCCCATCGGATGTTGTCTTCATCGAGGTTTCACCACTTTCTTTCTGTTGAGGAGACGCTGCGCT
This sequence comes from Calotriton arnoldi, assembly GCA_963921515.1. Taxonomy (NCBI): domain Eukaryota; kingdom Metazoa; phylum Chordata; class Amphibia; order Caudata; family Salamandridae; genus Calotriton; species Calotriton arnoldi. Next base: position 451,107 of record CAWUFW010002629.1, read on the forward strand.
TTGCACCAGTCTTTTCCTATCTGTAGCCACCTTGGTTCTATTAGAACCGAGGTGTTCTTTGCACCACTGCTCAGTCCCTTGATCATTATATTGTAGGCAGTGGCGCCGAGGTCCTACGTGCTCTCATGCGTCCCATCCCTTGCGTCTTCCCATTTTTCCACATCTATACACTTCGCGGATACCAGAGGTACCTGCACCCTGGTTTCCCTTCCCTTTTCTTTTCTTTTCCTCTCTCCCCTTCCTTTTTCCCCCCCTTTGTCCCAACCCTCCCAGACTGTTGATTGCTCCCCCCACCGTTCTGACTGTTGAGCCCCTGGATCGAGCGGGCTCACACTCTTGAGTCTGCCATTTAGCTCATAACTTATTTGTACGCTAATTGCTGCACCAGAAGGGATTTTAATCCTATTTGTTTTTTATCCCTTTCAAGTTTGACACCATCTCTGGCCCCTTTTCAGCAGATCTGCTTACTTGACGGCATGTCATTTCATAGCTCTCCTTGGGATTTTATCTTGTCCCTTGTCTTTAATTTGTAAATAGGTGTATTGTTGACTTATGCCTGGGGTTCTCCAACCTATCGACCAGTCTGTGTTACGCCTTTGCCACCAGTCTAACAATCTAGGGGCTTTACCTGTGACCTATAATGATAGCGAATTTGTATTAACATCTTTTCGCTCATATTTAACTATAGGCCACCTGACAAACCCAGTCGCATTTTCTATCTTTATATCCCTCTCTTGGGACCTTCTTGTTTTTAATACCATATACCTCTTTTGGCAGGTTTTGGTGCATGTATCACATGGCTAATATGCTGGGACAGATGTAGTGAAGTGCGCAACCCATTGTGGTGAGTCACACGTCTTTGTTAATTACACTTTGGTCTAATATGTCCAGTTGTTATTAGATATTATCATTCAGGAGGTTTTGTCACTGTGTGTTTTACTCATGCTATATGTGTATACAGGATATGCATATGGTGATAATCTGTCTTGTGTCTCCAATATAGGTTGTATGCAGTATTTACTGAACAGTCAAATATTACTGGTTCAGTATCATATTTTTGATTTATTTACGTGTTTTTAATGTTTTTTCACGTATTGGCACTTAACCCTTGCAGTAGCTGAACCAACTGACCCTGAAGAAGGCCGCGACACTATTTAGGTCTTTCTGGCCGAAACATGTTGGTCTAGTGATCTACACATTTGTCTCATGTTGGCATTTGTGTTATCAGCTCCTCACTGTTTTTAATCCTGACACCGGGTAGCCGAATAAAGCTACAATATAGCTAACCCAGTAGCCAGTTTTAAATTTTCACATCACAGCACTGCACTTTCTCTCTTTTTTACACGCACGCCAAGCTCACATAGGGGTTTAGTACATCCTGCCTAACTCAATAAAAACATCCCTGAGCTCCTCCCTCGTAGAGAGGGGGTTGTAGCCCACGCAAAGACTAGGTCTTTTGCGTGAGGAGGCACCCCCATGATGAAGCATGACACCTCTGGTGTGTGAGGGGAACCGTCCTGAAAAGGGAAATCCCCCATTGTGTATGGTAGATTATATTCACACAGTTATTTAACCTCCCTCCAATCCGGACCCGTAGCTTTTTCTTGTGTGACACTCAAATAGTACTATCATTGATGGAAGGAAGGGAAACGGAAACTGGGGCACGTTTTCATGATTGTATGGGGGCCATCTCGCACTGGATGGCATCTAATTGCCTAAAACTGAACGCCACCAAGACCGAGGTCATAAAGTTTGGCAACAATCCACGTGTGTGGACACCGGACTGGTGGCCAGAAGATCTTGGTGTTTGCCCTCCCCCACAAGGAAAGCAAAAAACCTGGGGATACTGCTGGACAATAAGCTCACCATGAGTGACCAAATAAGCATGGTGACCTCAGCCTGCTTTCTAGTCTTGAGGATTATAAGGAAGATTAAGTTCTTCCTGTCCGAAAATAGCCTCAAGACAGTGATTACGGCTCTTATAATGTCGCGTTTGGATTACTGCAATGGCCTTTATCTCAACGCTCAAAAGCAGCACATTAATCGGCTACAACTAGCCCAAAATACAGCGGCAAGAGTGCTGTCAGGAACTCCTAAATTTGTTTCCGTGAGAAAGGAGCTAAGGCAACTTCACTGGCTCCCGGTGAAACAAAGAGTTCGCTTCAAGGCACTCTGTACAGTGTTTAAGGCCATTAATGGAGCCGGACCCGACTTCCTTAGGCATAAATTCCTCTGGTATGTCCCGGGAAGATCGCTACGCTCCTCTGGAGCCAAATATGTTCAAGTCCCCCCATTTAAAAGAGTCAACTGGGGAGGGAGGAGTTTTATTAACTGTGCCTCCAGAGCTTGGAACGAGCTTCCCTTCCATCTCAGGAGTGCCCCGGATCTCCTCTCCTTTAGGAAAGGGCTAAAGACCTGGCTCTTTGCGCAGTAGCATACATTCTTTTCCCCCCAGCAATCAGTGCTAGCGCCAGGACACCCCAGGGTAACCGTGCGCTCTACAAATGCAAATAACATAACATAACATACAAACGAAGCAACACTTTACCTCTCCGCTCCATGCTAAAGCAGGCGCACAGGCAAAGTAACTGTCATGGAGTGCACTGACAGTGTGCCCCAAAGACGTAGCACACAGTCATTGTACCCCTTGAGGATGCCCTTCAGGAGGGGTAAGTGGCTCTAATGCATCCCAGAGACATCCCCTGCAGGTGGGGCAGTCAATCACAGCATCTGTTTGTAAGGGGATCTCTGTCCCGTTTTGAAGTGCAGGCCAGTTGTTGTCTGCACAGTGAAAGGCAGTCACATGGCTTCAGCCGCCCATCTTTCACTAATGTGCTGCCCTCAGAGCAGGCACACATTTGCGTCTGTGCTTTAGAAAGAGCATTAATTGTGATAAGGAGCTGTTAGACCTGGCACCATTGGCGTGGGTCTCCCTTCCATTTTTTCGCTGTTGCCTCCTGTGTTTTTGCTATGTTTTTGCTGGTCTAGATGCTTTGGGCACTTTGCCACTGCTATTCAGTGCCAAAGTGCAAGTGCTCCCTATTGTAAATTGTTGTAATGGATTAGTGACTCCATGATTGGCCATTTGATTTACTTGTCAGACCCTAGTACAGTGCACCATGTGTTCCCAGGGCCTGTAAATCAAATGCTGCTGGTGGGCTTGCAGCACTGGTTGTGCCACCCACAGAAGCAGCTTGTAAAATGTGGCTCAGGTCTGCCATTGCAGAGCCTGTGTGCAGTCTGGGACTGCCATGTCGACTTGGCAAGTGCACACACTTGCCAGTCCCTAAACCTTCCCTTTTCTGCATGTTAGTCACCCCTAAGGTAGGCCCAAGGTACTCCTGTGGGCAGGGTGCATTGTATGTGAAAGGTAGGACATGCCCTGATGTGTGTGGCATATCCTGATAGTGAATTACAGCCAATTTCGTTTTTCACTATTGCAAGGCTATCTGTTCCCATTGGCCAGAATGGGCAGTTTGATTATAACATCTTATAATTATAACTGACCCAGGGAACAAGATAGGAAAATAAAGTTTAGTATACCTGAACTCAGAATGTTAAAATACATCTTTTAGTGTGGGTGATTTTTACATTCTGTGTTTGAAAATACCACTTTTAGAAAGTAGGTATTTTCTTGCTTAACCATCCAGTATGCCCTTCTAGGTTTGTGTATTCCATGTCTGGTTTGTGAGTGACAGGGGGCTGGAGAGGGCCTTGGCTCCAGCAGTCTGATGGGTCAGGGCTGGGCTGAATAGGCCCTGCATTGAATAGAGAGTAGGGGGGAGGAGATTTCCTTTCCCTTGCCTGAGCCTTCATAGAATAGAGAGTAGGGGGAGGAGTTTTCCTTTCAGCTACCTGGGCCAGGTCTGCTTTCAACAATGCTGTCTTCACCTCCTGCACCAGGGAGGACAGAACTGGTTTTGACTAGGTACAGACACTCTCTGCCTTCAGAGAACAAAGGATTTAGTAGTATAAATATTGGGGCCCAGACCCCAGAACTTTAGATCACTTCTGGGAATCAAGATGAACCTTTGCCAAGGAGAGAAACCAAGGAAGCTGAAGGAGGAGACTGCCCCTGTGCTGTTTGCTGTTTGGGGTTGGCCTGCAGTGGTTACTTATTGCCAAGGAAAGGAGAAAAGGAACTTTGTGTGTACTTTAATCATCTTGAGGAAGATCTCCAAGGGCTTGAAGCTGAGCTTGCCTCCTGTTCTGAAGTCTCAGGGATACAAAGACTTCACCCCCAGCTCCCCCTGAATTTCCTTGCTGGGAATTCCACCTGCAGAGAGGTGCCTGCTGTTGGTTTGGGCCCTCTAGAGACTGTGTGTCGCTGGGAGCTGGAAGTGCGACGCAACGAGGAAGAAGCGTATCGCCGCCGCAGCTGTTGCCGTCGCATCGCCGAAGAAGCGTGTCGCCGCCGCAGCAGTTTGCCGTCGCATCACCGAAGAAGCTCGTCGCATCACCGGAGAAGCGTGCCGCCGCCGCAGAGGTCGCCGTCGCATCACCGGAGAAGCGTGTCGCAGGGCCTGTCCGGCTCAGGAAACCCTCGAGTTCGCCACAAGGCCGCTGGGCTTGCACGCATCACATCCAAGTTGTCGCATCGCATCAAAGACGCCATTTTGTCGCATCGCACCGGATCGTCACTTCGCGGCGCCATCTTGTCGCATCGCACCGGATCACAGTAAGAAACAGACGCTTCGCCTCCTCTCCGGTAAGGAACAGACGCATCGCCTCCCCGGCACTGCAGTAAGGAACAGGTGCGCCGCCTCCCCCGAAGCAAGGAACTGAGGCATCGCCTTCCCTGTGACCCTTTTGTTTATGTTGCGTTACGCATCCGAGGTACTTTGAGAGTAAAGTGTCGCATTTACCATCTACATTGAACTAAGCTATTTCTACCATTTGAAAGTCATATTTTTGAGTACTGTATTGTGGATTTTTGTCGTTTGGTCTTGTGTTAAGTCTAGATAAAGATTACTTATTTACTTATTTTTCTAAACTGGTGTGGTGTCCATTTGTAGTGTTTTCACTGTATTACTGTATGTGTTCACAAATGCTTTACACAGTGCCTCTGAGATAAGCCTGCCTGCTCGTGCCAAGCTACCAAGGGGGTGAGCAGGGGTTATTTTAGGAGTGTAGCCCCCTTACCCTGACTAGAAGCAAGGGCCCCTACTTGGTCAAAGGTACCTACCTCTGCCAACTAGAGACCCCCATTTCTAACAGGAGCATTGACCAGATCTGTGCCCGACGCACCCAGTTAAAGGTGCAGTGCAGACCAAGGCAGTGCATACTTACTGTAATATGGGGCCCAGAAAGCGAGAAAGTCTAGATGCCAAAAGTTCAACTGTAATAACATATGTTAATGCAGGTACCTTCTTCTCTGTACAATTAGCGGGGAAGGAACCCAAGGCTCAGGAAGCGATCTGTACATAAGTCAATAGGTCAAGAGAAAGGTCAAAAGAGTATTTCAATAAGGAGCTGTAACTGCTGTGTTTGATCACGTTTTGATATGCTGTCGAGTGTGTTGTGATTGATCAAATCAGCCCTGTGACTAGAGGCTAAGCCAGGAAATCAGTGCTCCCAGGGAACAAGCGGCACAACAGCAACTACATAATTCAACACTCAGAATGATGTTAAAATAGATTGGATTTTTTATGGTGCAACGGTATTGAAAACCTTTCATGAAAACAAATAAATGTCAACATATTTCCAACCCAAAATCTATTAAAAATGCACATCCAATGCTGCTCTGCGTAGAGTTGAAGAGCTAAAAGGCAGCAACGTAGAGCAGTCATAATATTAAAGTAAGTTGATTTTAACCTTTTTGCAATGAAAAAGGTGTTTGAAAGAATGGTATTGAACGTTATTTTTATGTAAAGCATCTACAGATTCCTATTGAGTTGAGACTTAGAGAACCAAAAAATGAAAATGAAATTCAAATGAATCGCTATTTTAATTTTTTGTGATGTTAGCTCTTGTGAAAAAACATTGAGCAAATTGGAAATTCGTTCCTTGTTTTAACAGTGCTGTAGTCAGCTATAGCCCAAAGTTGCGTGCACTATGCCACAAAGAGTTCTCAACCCATGTTTTGGATAAAGGGGGATCTCTGGGGCGACGTGCCATGACAAATTGTGCAACAGCTGCTGCACCTTTCAATCAGTTCTTGCCCTTGAGTTCCCTACTCTTAGCGGGTATCATGGTGTAAAACTCTATGGGCATCCCTCACAAACCAGACAGTGCCTACAGTATGCAACTAACAGAAAAAAGGATAGAGATCCAGTAAGGGAATGCTTTGTGCGTGTACCTGACTCAGCCTTTGTGAACATTTGAAATGTGCAGATAGTGAAATCTCCTACATGAGAGCACCCTGAAGACGGGACTAGAAATTCCTACCCAAGCCAGCGGTAATCTCTTAGGAAATCAGTGACCTAGATTTGTACATGCTTTCTTCTACTAAGGTGCAATAAATTAGGTTTTTGGTTGAGAGGGCTGGAAGCCCCACTCTGGACACATCTATAATCCTTGTCAGGGTAAGCCACAAAAGTCACAAAATTAACCTGTGCTCAACCCTCTGGTAGCTTGGTACAGAGCAATTAGGCTTAATTTAGCAGCAATGTGTAAAGTATTTGTGCAACACTTCAAACAGTAATAAAGTGAAAACATCACACACAAAATAACCCACAGCAAGTTAGGAAATTTGAACTTTCCTCGATAAATAAAACAAGATCAAAATGACAAAAATCCAATTAGTAGACCAGAGATATTCAATTTTAAAGATTTTAGTTAAAATAGCTCCAGAAAGCACAAAGCACCAACTATGGATATCTGGTCACACCAGACTGGGACAAAGTCAGAGGTTCAGGCCAACTACAAGGGACAGTGGGCTGGCTACAGGGACTCAGTTAGGCCCTCTGAACAGAGTACTTTAAATCCTGGTTTGTGAAGCGTTGCGAAGATACGCATCACAGATGTGTCACGTAGCTGAAGCGATGTGTTGGATCTGTTGCAGCAGTAAGCTGGGCAAACATTTACTTTTACTCACATCACATATATTTCAACACAACTATTTCCTCTCTGCGCTCATAACATATCACTAAACTGCCACTGTTCCTCCAATGGATCTTTTATGTGAGCTAACAGGGACTTGGATATTAAGAGAGCGTGAGGCAATTCCTTCTGAGGACCTGGAATAAGAAAATGTCAAATGATATGCTAACAACAAACAATCCATTACTTAGACACCAATAATAATAAGACCTACGACAAGAAGGTTCACACCAAGAATGACTCAAATATGAGAAAGTTTGCTCATGTAAATCATTCATCTAAGCCTCAATTTGAATGGTCAAGAACATGCATCACATTTTATAATCAGATTTAATAGGAATCATTTAGTACAATTAGTCACACAATGCCATACAGATTCAAAAAGGAAAACATTTGCTAGTTACCTAGGAAAAGAAGTGAGAGAGAGAAACATAGATAAAATTGAGTTTCAGCATCTAGATTATACAAACCAAATATGCAGAGTTGAAGCGCAATGAGTCACAGGAAAAAGCCCATAAACTCTTCAGCCGAAGAGTTATACCTGCACACTTTACCAGCCGGCAAAGTACAGGTTTGAGTCAGTTCGGAAAGTTCTGTTCAAATGGATTTGGCATAAAAAGGAAAATCAGAGTTCAGTCCGACAGCATGCCAGGCAGGGAAATTAAAAATGATAACCTGCAGCCCCTGACTCCTTCTCCTGGGGGCAACTATACTTCCAAAATTTCTCAGTCTATGCCCACAAAGTATCTTCTGAATCACTCCCAATGGTTTACATTTGTTGTTCATTGTGGGCTGCTCATGGTGTGATCAATACCTCACTAAGAAATCCGGAAGCATTAAGTAATCCTTTTGCAAAATCATCAGATTCAATAACTATATTTCCATCCTTTCCTCAGAAGTAAGAAAATTCACTTTGTTCAGTGCCCGTCCGTTCCCAGACGCTCTCTCTGGGTTTGCAATTGTATCAATACATTTCTATCTAAAGTGCTGCTGAATCCAAAGAGAGTCCTTTGTTTGCAAGCACAAGAAAGAAGCTTCATGAAAAGTTCTCACAGCGTCTAAAATGACTACTTCAGGTAGATTCTGCCTTTCGAATGAGGAAAGAGAAGCATCTGAGGCCTACATGAAAGCTTGCTGAATCAGTACTACGTTATGACCAATATAAAACACACATTAATATGAATAATTCAGTTGTCTTAATTAAGTCACTCATTATTCCTCCGTTAAAAGTTACATGTCAATATTAGGTACTACTAAAAAATGTTTCGCATGTTATTCATTTTCAAACAAATTAATATACGTGTCGCTTTTGATATACACGTTTGTATCACACAATACTAAAAGTAAAACTGTGACTCTTCATATTATCAAGTATCTTTAAACTAAGCATTTTAATTGTTTCAAGTGTTTCATTATGTAAGCATTAATTTCATTTGTCACATTTAGAAGTCATCAGCAGCACATTTTCTAGGTTGACTATGTTTAGTTTCTCAAACATGTGATTACATGCATAAGCAAATAAACTTTTTCTCTCTCTTTATTTACGTTTTCACATTTCCACATTTTGAAACATTTTTGCATGCTTGTACGATGCAGTAGAAAATCTCATGGTTTTCGTTTTAGTCATTTTACACGTTTTCATGAAAAAATTATTGTTGTAAATCTCATTTGATGGTGAGAATTGATAGAGGGAACTATCATTAAACTTTTACGCTCCATCAGATCCGAGATGCAGCGAGGCTTCAATGCTAGGGCCTGCGTCGTCATCGAGGGTCCCGTCGATGGAGCTTGCAATGTGAAGTCTAGCATCGAGAATGTGGGATGCAGTCAGGGCGATGCAACGGTTCTGAGGAGCTCTGAGGCTGCGTGCAATACAGAGTCCAGCGTCATGGTCAAGGCTGACGTCGATGATGGATGCAAGGGCCTGCACCAAAGATGAGATACATAGTGGCATTTCTGATTAGGCTGCAGAGGCAATGCAGGTCCTTGTGACGGGCCCAATCCATGCAGCAGTGGTGATGCGCTGGTTCTGCTCAGGTTTGCGTCTTGCAGCAGAGGAGATGCGTCGGTTCTGCTGGATCCACAGAGGCTGGTAGAACACCTTCAGTCCACTGCCAAACATCCTGGCCTGGGGTGGCATGACTTGGCATGGTAGACTCACAGATCTCAAAGTCCAGGTGCAGGTGCAAAGTTGTTGAAAGCCTGTTGTGTTCCTGATGCTTCAGATCAGGAGGCCAACAACGAGCCCTTGGAGTCACTCCTGGATCTGTGTTTAAGAGATGCAGGTCCAGTCCTTCTCACCCAGGCAATAGGCAGCATGTCAGCAAAGCAGGTCAGCAGTCCTTCAGAACAGCAGTGCAGCAGAGTGACAGTCTTTTAAGGAGCACTGCAGTCCTTTTTCCTGGCAGAGTATCCACAGGCCCGTAAGTGTATGTCAGAGGGCCAGTATTTATACCTAGTTGCACCTTTGAAGTGGGGAGAACCATCTCGAGGCATGTCTTAAAGTTCGCAGATACCCTGCTTTCCTGGCCCTGGCTCCAGATTAACTACAGGGGGTATGCAGTCCTTTGTGTGGAGACAGGACACAGCTTATTCAAGTGTAAATGGGGCTAGGCCCAGCTCCTTCCACCCGTCCTGCCAGTATTGGCACATCTAGTCACACCTAAACTCCCATTGTGTGTGGCTGTCTAGGAGGAAAACACAAATCCCAACTGTCAACTACACCCAGTCATGTGACCCAGAGACAGGCGGCAGGCACCAAATGGCTAAGGCAGGAAAATGCCACATTTTTAAAAGTGGCATTTTCAAAATTGTATTTTAAAATCAGACTTCACCATAAGTTAGGATTTTTCATTACAACTCCAAAGACACCAAACATGAACTGATTGCCTGTTCCCATTTTAAAATTACACTTATTAATTGTAATAAGGCAACTCCAATGCTATCCTATGGGAGAGGTAATCCTTGCAGTAGTGAAAAACGTATTTAGGAGTTTTTCACTACCAGGACATGTAAAACGTAAACGTTCAAGCCCTAGTTTTTGAATACATTGCACCCTGCCCTCTGGGCAATTGAGGGCCTACCCTAGGGGTGACTTATATGTATTAACAAGGAAGGTTTGGGCCTGGCAAAAGTTTTACTTTGCCAGGTCAAAGTCGCAGTTTAAACTGCACAAACAAAGGCTGAAATGGCAGGCCTGAGACATATTTACAGTGCAACTTAAGTGGGTGGCACAATCACTGCAGCAGGCCCACTAGTAGCATTTAATGTACATGCCCTGGGTACAGGCACTACAAAAATGCCAATTTGGTATAGCCAATCTAACATGTTTTAAGACGAGAGCACACGCACTTTAGCACTGGTTAACAGTGGTAAAGTGCCCAGAGTCCTAAGGCCATCAAAAATAAAGTCAGCAAAAACAGGAGGGCAGAAGGCCAAAAGTTAAGGGAAAACCACAACAAGGATGCAGGTCTAACAAATCCCAGGCTTCATTTACAAGGTCATTGCGCCACCGGTGTGTCACTTTTTTTGATGCACCGGTGGCGCAGTGTGCCTGTCCTTATTTACAAGGTCAGGCAGGGGAGGCGTAGGAGTGGTGCAACAAGGAGAAATATGTTTATTTCTCCTAATTTTTTCCTCTTTCTATGAATGCTGCATTCTGGTGCACGCATAGAAAGAGGAAAATGCCATCAATTATTGTTTTTGTGCAGGAAGGTGTCCCTTCCTGCACAAAAACAATCATCCCCGATACGCAAGCACCCTTGCAATATGACTCAAGGGTGCGTGCGCTGGCGCATGACAGTCAATTGTGTGCAAGGGCAGGGGAAAGCACACGGATGTGCAGCAAAATGGCTTGTGGCCCAGTGCAGCGTAATTTTTTTGTAAATGAGGCCCTCCATTTTTAACAAGACTTGTAAACATGTGTTTTCAATAAAATTGTGTAACTACCAAAGGCTGCTTTAACAAATATAAATCTCTTAATTAGTACTTGTTATGTCCACTTTGAATATGTGATGTATTCTGCAGCACACATACAAAGAGGAACTAACCTCAAACGATTGTATTTGTGCAGGAAGGAACTCTTTCCTGCAAAACTGTATATGCTGACCACAACACAGGCACCCTTTCCCCGTGACACAAGTGTGCCTACGTTGATACAAGGCAGACACAAATGTGCCAGTGATAAGAAAGTGTTAACATGAACTGCATCATTAAATTATGTCTCAGTTCAGCTCTCTTACTTTCACACAACACTGTGCAACTAATTTATTTGATGCACATGAACTGGTTTAAAATATGGCTCAAAGTGTCTGTATCAGAGACCTGTTGTCAGTGGCACAATGAAGATGTACTCCACTCATGTGTCAAATAAATTTGCACAAAACACATAATATATCCAAAACAAAGTGCATTTGTAAAATGCACCACTTGTCATCACATTTTTGAAATTCCTTTCCTTTTTTATGTTAATGATCTGTGATGAAAGGACTCCTCTGGCAACTCCTATTTTTAATAGAACTGTAAACTTTAAAACACTGTGAACTTGATTCACAAACGTAAACTTACACTTTTCTGTAAGTTTACTAATTTGCTGGTATTCACAAACTAAGAGTTCAATTTTACTAATAGTAATTTTATGACTGTGGAGGCTCCACAGTAGGGGCAGAGAACTCCATGCGTAAAAAGATAGGACAGTGTAACTTTGTGAATCAGGCTCTTATCAAAAAATATATCTCACCAGTAGCAGCTAAATTCTGAAATGAAGCAATCTCCACTTCATCAAATGGATGGGACCCACTGAAAATACAAAAAACATAATATATATAAACTTCAACATATTCTTACATCTTCTTTAAACATTTTGCACACAATGATTCAAATGGACAATAATATAATACTCATTAAATGTTTGTTAGACAACACATTCTAAATGCCTCTACCTCTTCCGTGACCTTCCCAGATTCTTGGAAACATGCAACTGCCCTCCCATTGCTGAAAAAAGTTATGCAGAGCCTTCAGAGCTCACCAACTACAAACTGATCTCCCTGCTACAATTCCCAGCCAAGGTCATAGATAAAATCATCAACAGACACTTCACCAAATACCTCAATGACCACCAACTCCTCAACATCACTCAGTCTGGTTTCAGACCCAACCACTTCACGGAAACTACCCTCATATCAGCTACGTATGACATCTGCATGACTCTGAATGGGGAAGACATGGCGACTATCATCTTCTTGGACATCTCCATAGCGTTTCACACGGTCTCCCACCCCATCCTCCTCCAATACCTACATAACTTCAAAATCCAAGAACACACACTCTTATGGATCATGACTGTAAGAACCCAGTCAGCCTGGCACCGTACTCCTCGGATGCCGCAACCTCATTTGCTGAGTCTTGCAATGATCCTCCCCGAACTTGACCCTCATCAACACATACATGATCCCTCTAGGCAACATATTCCGTTCTCATGACCTCAATGTCCCCTCCTCTGAGAATGACAACCAACTCATTCTCTCCCTCACAGGCAAGATGCCCAGTAGCCTGTTCAAGTTCAATATCCTAGGCTGAAAAGCGACAAGACTGAAATCGTGATCTTCGGGAAGAGCACGTCAACGTTGGACTCCCGCTGGTAGCAAACAAATCTCAGACTGACTGACACCCATCCCCATTACCCACACAAGAACCTCAGGATCATCAATAACAGCAAACCCGACATGCGCGCCCAAGTCAATGCTGTCACTGCCTCATGCTTCCATAGCAACTGGAAAACCGTTGTGCATGCCATTGTCGCAAGCAAGCTGGAGTCCAAGTCCACCCTCTGTGCTGGAATCAACAAAATACTCACCAGAAAACTGCAAACCATTGAGAACTCGGCAACCATGCCGCATTCACATCACATCACACCTGAAGGAGCTCTACCGACTCACCATACACAAAAGAGCACAATTCAAACTCCTCACTCACACATCAAAGCACTACATAACACTGGCACAGCATACCCCAGCAATCACATCTGCTTTAACAAACCTTCCAAACATGTCCTCTCACCCGGACTCCAATTTGTACACATCCCACACATAACATAACATAACATAACATAACATAAAACCTTCCACAAGTTCTACCTAATTTTAAAATCATTAGGTTACAGAAGAGACCTATAATCTTCATTGTTAATTATAACGCTACACAACACAACTTTTATTAAACAAATTATCAACTTCATCATTCACGTCATCCATGGTGTAAAGGGCTGATTCAAGTAACATAGTGCATGGCTGACCGTGTAGATGAGAGGCCAATTTGAAGTACAGGTAAATATTGATATAAAGATAACAAAATTGCATGTTTCACCTTTATAACATGTACATCATACTTATGATTTAGCCAGATACGTCGACCTACGTTTTATAAAATGGGGAGTGTATTTAGCATTTTTTTGTTGCATTGTATTTTATTAGTCCAACCAGTTTGAACCCACATTCCGTAATATTTTTAAAGGCCAAGGAAAAGGTAAGTCAGACAGACCGTCTATTAACCGATAGCTGTTTTTTCACAAATCATCACTTTTGGGTTACTTTGTGGTTCATTCAAAATTCTGAACAATGTGAGATTCTGTTGCCTTGCCTAACATTGCATCTTAGAGGAATTACATGATTGTCGATTTGTAGTTCATATACTTCCACACATAATTAATTTCAAATAAAGATAATTTCAAAACTATGAACAACATTTTAGACCTCAACATATAGGGTAGCCTGAGTCAGCCCTAACAAATATAAAGAGCTTTGTAGCTCTTCTGTCATTTTTTTGTCCAACTGTGCAGCATTGTACTTTATCCCTTCAACCAATCTATTGGAAAAAGGGTATGCGATGTGTGGAAAGCTAACACATCATAACCAAAAGGCATCCAGCCCTTAACGCACATGCATTTGCTCTATGTTGCAAGTGTGCATGAATTATGACAAGGCAACCATTATTGCAACAGCACATAGATATAATAAGATTGCATCTCAATGCAATGAATTAGATCCTGTTCAGGTCAGTCACATTCCGTAAAAGTATCAAAGAAGTTGCTTGTGGGAAGTTTCATTTACCCACATATTTATTGCCATATTCATTGCCCTTTATGTCATCAAAACGAATAGGTTGACAACATAGATGGACATATTCAGCCAACATTTCACCAAACACAGAGCAGCAAGTGAAGTTGCTTTGCTGTTTTGCGTAAAAGTGAGAGGAAAAAAACGATGCCATAATTTTAAACAAATAGGGATGTTATGCCATGTCCTAGTGCTGGGGCACTTGTCACTGCCCCGAGCCAAGGCATCCAGCCTTGCACCATGGAGCAAGGTTGCCTGCCTTGTGTTCAGGAGAGTTTTTTGTGAAGTAATGAGTACCTCCATTCCAAAAAATATCCTTTGAGGGTTATTAAAATTTTCATGTGTGCTGCAGAATGCAGAACACTGAGAAAGCTAAATTATCAAGAAGTAACAAGTGCAAAAAGAAAACCATGTTAAGGCAACCTCGGGTAGGCATACCATTTTAACATAAACCCATGTTTTAAAGTTGCTGTAATTTGGGTTTGAATCAAATTACATTGGTGGATGCACAGGAACACCCATGCTCCACACATGTAACCACTACATGACCCAAGGTGGGGCAAGACAGTACTATCCACTGTTTTGCATTCATTTTCTTTGCAAAATGCCACACAAATGTTGATTTTGGTGGCTTTCTAAAATCAATAAAGGTTTTTGCGTTGGGGTAAAACCAAAAACATGACACAATCCAAGAGCAATATTTTAGTAATTCTGTTCCAGAATTAGTCTTGTGAACAATGTAAATATCCTTTGATTGTTTCTACAAATAATATATGTTCACATTATAAACAAAGAAAAATAATGTAAGTCAGCTACATATAGCTTACCAAGCTGTGTAGCAACTTCAATACCTAGATGGTGCAGCAGGTCTTCCTCTCTGGAAACAACATGAGACCACTGGTGCTATGCCTGCTGCACTGTGCGCTCCATTCTTGCCACTTTTGTTAGGTAGCGTTGTACCCTATACAAGCACTGATTGCACTTCTCTAACTGGTATCCTGGTCCCACTCGGCCACTAGACGGTAGCAATTGAGGGAGGTAGAGGAAATCAAGCCAGATAAGGCCTCCTAACACTCTCTAGACAAAATTATTCTTACTCCCTTTCTAGAAATAACTACTGTAAAAACTGCACTTAACACCATCCTAATCCCAAACTACCCAAAACAAACCACAAAACACACAAAAACCTCTAGCTTTACACAAGCAAAACAATATAGATTCAGACTAACAGATAATTACAAAGACAGATAAATCTGATAATAATGTTAAAAAGTTATGAAAAAACAGACCATCAACACAATTTCACTAAGACACCTCTACATCTCACAGATCCCAAGCAAACACCACCAAGCCACTCCAAACAACCCCAACCTGTCAACCGACAAAAGGGAAAGCGAAAGTTGGAAGTAAAAACCTGCTAAATGAAGGGGTGGGGGGTAATCTCCGCTCCGTTGGCGGAGTTCAGGAGTTTTTACCACTCTGGGCTCCGCTTGGAGAGCGGAATTCGGCAAAATCGATGCCAACCGCCGCAGAGCGGAGTTTACTGCCCGTACGGCCCACCCCATCAAAAACATTTGCTGAGGCTAACTCCGTCAGTGGCGGTGGTTGGGCACATCTCGATTACTTACAGCAAAGGCAGGTGATGTTGCATTAACCCAGTTGTGAGCACTTAAATAAATTCTGGAGTATGGTTGGTGCAGCTGGAGCGGCTGCGGAGTGCATGGGAGATGACAGCAGCAGCTGCAGCACCCTCTCCAGAGGCCGGATACCTTTACACTCTGTACCTCAGCTCATGGTGAATTAATTAACTTGTTCACTTCTGATTTGGTGACGGTCATGTGACAGCTCTGATGCCTGCAAGCTCAGACGGTAGGGGTCCAGGTCACAGGCTGCCACACGCAGTGAGTGTCAGCAGCCAAGCCATGGCCCGACAAGAACCAGACATCCTGTTCAAGGGAGATCTACCTCCCCAGAGGACGAGGTAAGTGGTAGCGACTCGACTCGTGGCGCAGCCTGTGCAACTTTTGTGCGGTTCAAGGGCAGTGTGAGTTGAGAGACGCAGAGGAGCGTCAAGGGGCACTTGTAGGCTTGTGCCTACGCGCAAGCGCTCCAGCTGTCAAGAGCTCGATGACACTGTCACTGTTGACACGGGGAAGGGCGACTGGAATGGCTCCCGTCCCACTGTGGCCTAGTTACGCTAGCGCGGGTGAGGTCTGCAGAAGGTTTTGTGGCGCTCTACAGAAGTACACTTGAAAGTTGTTGTGAACTTATTTATGTGGGGTGCTTTGAGGTGGAGAGATCACCCACTCCCCATTTGGATGACCAAAATCACCCAGTTTGTACAAAAAATTGATTTCCCCAGTACACGCTAATGTCAACATGTATTACATAAATAACAGATATCAACAATTCTTGTCTTTCTTTGTATTTGTTAGGTTTATTCTCATATGTTCTTGTTTGGGTCTTTTTTTAGCCTCTTTTTAGCCAAAACGTGTTTCGTTGCCCATGGCAGGTGACCGCGACTTCCTCAGGGCTGTTTCGTCGGTATGGTTAGTATTATTTGTTATCATCTGTTTTACCGAGTGTTTACTCGTGCAGCCTTCCGTGACCTTTGGGTCAAAGCGTACTCGCTGGGACAACGGAAGGCTGCACGAGCAAACACTCGGAAGGCGGTAAAACAGATGACAACAAATAAAAAGAGATAATACTGATACGATTGGGAGAGAAAAACTAACGAAGACAAGGAACTATTTGGGGAAACTGGGACGGAATTACAACCGGTTAAAAGATAACACTAACCATACAAATGAAACAGCCCTGAGGAAGTCGCGGCCACCTGCCATGAGCATCGAAACACGTGTTGGCTAAAAAGAGGCTAAAAAAAGAACCAAACAAGAACACCGTGGCCTAGTATATGGCTAGTTTATGAACAGAAAAATGGTGTATTAAATTATTGCTGAGCTCAGATGGGAACTAGCTGGCTGCAATACAAGGTATTTCCAGAAAGAATGCGTGAATTATGATAGTTTAAATGTTATTAAAAATAAAAAAGAATGAACTGTTTTTGCACGCAATAAATTCCAAAATGCTATGTCTGAGGCTGGCGTGATAGTTGGGACATTTAATTTATTATCTATGCTCTTATCGATTTAAACCGGTTTTACATGTGAAGGTGATTTCAAGTATGTTTAACTATATTCATCTAGGTGGCGCTCTTGTTCTTTGTCTCAACTTGTCTCCAGTAGGTAAAACATTGTTGAAGATTTATTTCTTCTCATTGAGCTCAGCACGTCGTACTATATGATGCCGCTTCATAGATTAACAAAGACCCTGAGCCGAGCGACAGCCCCACTGTGCCCAATTTTTGGGAGCCCTTTGGAATGCTGCAGAATTTTAAGGCAGAAATCTGATGTAGACTGTAGTAGAGGCGAAGGTGTTGGGCTTGGTGGTCAGCAACCTTAGGGCCCGATTCACAGAACTAACTTAAGACAAAATCCTAAACTTACTACCATTTTGGTATTCACAGAAGGCACTTACTCATTTTGGTATTCACAGAAGGCACTTACTCATCAATGAGTAAGTGCCTTCTGTGAATACCAAAATGAGTAAATTACTCAAAATGAGTAAGTTACTCAAAATGAGTAAGTAAGTGCCTTCTGTGAATACCAAAATGAGTAAGTGCCTTCTGTGAATACCAAAATGAGTAAGTGCCTTCTGTGAATACCAAAATGGTAGTAAGTTTAGGATTTTGTCTTAAGTTAGTTCTGTGAATCGGGCCCTTAGTTATAAGTAGCACTGCCATCATTACTGAATAATCTTGGGGAAAATAAAACACTTTTTTTTTATATGTACTATTTCAGAAGGTCACAAGCATGTGGCGGATCGGAATTCTACCACTCGCGGAACTCTGCTGAATCTCGCAGAGTTTTAAGGTAACTCTGTGGAATTCCACTGAAATAAAACTCTGCAAGTTCCGCCCACCCCTAGTTAAAAGCTCTTCATGAAAAATTGCATCACTCCTTCATCACAATGCCACGCAATCAGTAGATTTGTGGCAATGCATAGAAAAAAGTGATGCATTGTGACATAAATAAGAAAAAAATCATGCAACTTGAAAAAAAACGTTTTAAAAAATATTAAGAAATTGTCTAGCTTGATTGTTAAAAATAATAACGTTTGTAAGAAAAGATAACAAATATAGATAGTTACAATTGCCTGAAAATAAGTTCTAAAATAAAATCATTGCTATGGTCAAGCGTACAATACAAAGTCACAGTAACAATACAATTCACAAAATAATTAACATTTAACAATGATAATGATTATTTGGTTTATGTGGTGTAAGACAGATATTGAAATAAAAATTGCAAGTTCAACATGCTCAACAAACTTTACTTTAAGTGCTTACATGTGCATTACATAGGATTGAGAATATCTTTCAAGAAGTGCAGCAATCTTTGCTTTATTCAGATGATAATAAAATTAATTTAACAAAAGAAATACAAAAAAGAATTAGCAGTGTTCAGTTTGTAGCATACATGCTTATTACCGCAACAATATGTATATGTTCATTTTCAATGTAAAAGCATGTGGAACATTAATGTTGACAGTGCCCTAATCTTAAAGAGCTTTGCACACGGCCTTACTGTGTCTTACTTAGTTAATATGTTATTGTCAGTTTTAGTACTGTGAAATGTGTTTAATCAGACACGTTTTATTGGTGTTTTGACTAATGAGCAGGAAGCCTACAATGGTAGGGCTTGGAACAGGTTAGCTGCGTGATAGCAGTGTGTGGCACAATGTGTGCTGCAGGCCGATATTACGTTCAAAGTTAGAAAGTCTGGGTAACATTGGACCTGTATATTAGCAACTTATTTGTACATCATTTATGCCAATCATGTGTATAACAAAATACTAATGCCTAAAGTGGGAGTACCAGCAGGTTTTACTGGTTAGCATAATTAAAGCACGCTAAAGATTGACATTTAAATTTGTTACACTATTGATGAATGATATTTATTATGTAAAAAGTTGGCACATATGTGTAAATATTTATTCCAAAAAACAATTGTTTTGTATCAAAATATTTGAAGCTTCTGATTATTTCAATAACATCACAAAGAAAGGTCTCTAAGATAAGTACATTTAATTATCTGTATCCAGATTGCACGTGAAATGCTAAAAATTGAATTATGACAATAACAGAATCAAGATATTCTGTTATATATACATGCACTGCAATGCAAAGGTACACTAAAAGACCGATGCTAGCTTCTGGAGCAGTCCAGGGTAGCTTTGGCTCACAGCACAAAAAAACGTAATTGGTTGAGGGAATAGAAATCATTTGAGTTATTGAACAACAATATTCCAAATTGATCTACAGCCTCTAATAAGCAGTTCATATAACTTCTAGGGGCTGATATGTGCTTAGGGCTGAGAGAAAACATCCCATTCCTGTAAACAAACAGGCCTACGAAGAATATATCACAGCCAAATGGAACATAGTGAAAAATATTGCTTAGTGGCCGCGGCCTAAAATCCTGCAGATGGCTTTTAATACTCCCCACAATATATGCTTTCTATCACAATAAAATGTGACTTAAATGTTATTTAAAAGTTAAAATGATTGAAGGCAGTGGTGGTCAATAAAAGGCTGTTGGGCAGTGGTGATTTGGTGGTATCCCATGTAGTGCTTTCAGTGCTTAAATGGTACCGGTGGTTGCACGTTGTGAGCACAACCACTCATTGTTGGGGTCTGGAACTTATTTTTGATCATCAGACTTTGACCAGGAGCAAGAGAGAGAAAAGTTGAAAAGGGAAAAGGAAGGCAGAAGATAAAGATAGGAAAACAGCAAGAAAGGGAGAAAGCAGAGATGAAAAACAGATAGATACAGGAAGTGCAGGGTGGTGGAAACAAAGAGACATGAGGTGAAATTATGACTAGATAGCTTCAGTATTTCTTTCCCCTGGCATTCAGCTGCGGCGGTGACAGACTCCTAAAAAAAACTTTGGGGCCCTCAACGTATTATTTCTTTTTTTTTTAAATTAAGAACTGAGGTGTAATTCACACAAGTATTCATGAGAATGGGAAGCTGGGGCGTAACACAGGCCCCTGCAGCCCCTTCTGCGTAGGGGAATCCCCCAACCCTTCAGGGGCCCCCAAACCTTTCAGGGAGCCTCATTCCACCCAAGGCAAATGAATAATTGTGAGATATGGGAGAATCAGGGGCTCTTCTTCACATTCTGCATGTGGGACCCTTCAATTTACGTTACGCCACTGATGGTAAGTAGTACTACAAGAGTACTCTTTTTTGTACTCTCACATGCATCTGTGAATCGATCCCCAAAGCATCCACCTCTCTATTAGTAAAAGTGCAAAGAGTGCACAGCCCATTCTATTTGCATAAATTCTATATGAATCTTCCCTGAATATGGCATTTTTTTTCCATTTTAGCTGTTTTGGGGCTAATTCACAAAGCCATATAAGAGTGTGTAACAGAATGCTACAGGTATTCTGCTTCACATAATGCCTTTGTGAATGAGTCACAGAGGGACTACATGTGTTTAATTTATTTGTTTTCTATTTCAGATCCACAAATCTCATTACAATTACTGCATTGCACACATAAAATATTCATATAGTTGCAGTTGAGCAAGTACGTGATTGATATGGGGTAATACAGTTACAACTGTCAATAATCTGGATACTCCTAGTAACCAAGGAGCAGTGTTGTATAAATGAGTTCCAGGGTCCAAGATATTTCTCAGGAGGCCACTGCAGCTTTCACCACCCACTATTCAAATGCCAGTACCAATACTACCTTCTTACCATCACACTGACAATATGGACCATTCATGGCCATCCACAGCTACCAGAATAGCCTGGAGGTGCTTGTATTAATGTATTTTATGTATTTTGCAATGTTAAATTGTCTGCCTATGTTTAAAACCAGACACTGCCACCATGTAGTGGACAGTCATTAATATGTGCCAGTGTCAGGAAATAAATGCTGGTGAAGCTTCTACAGCCACAGAGGCATTAGAGTGTTGACCGAGTACCATTATTAGATCATAGTACTCCAAGGTTTCTTTCAATATACTAATATCGTATATTTATGGAATATTAAGCTCTTTATAACACACTTTTAAATAAAGTGTCTGATAGTATGTAGTATGATTTGCTTATTGCCATATTAAAACATATGTAAACTAGCCCTTTTCAATAGAACGGTACTGTAGAATAACAGTTAAGTAATTTTGAAGACAATAGTTTATGTTTAACTATTTTAACAATAAGAAGGCACGACTGTAGCAGGAAAAATGTCAATCCATTTCCATGCTTATGACTAGAGAGACTAGGCACATGGAGGACTGTTTTAGTTGAAACTAGTTTGTTAACATTTGACTTTACAGAACAAATAAAGGGATGTTGTTTCATGCTGTTGTGGGGTTTTGAAGCAGCTGTTTCATTACATAATCAATTTTTGTACCTAGAATTTTTTCTTTGGCTATGTAATTCTATCTGAAGCACCGCTTGCTGTCTAAAGCTAAAGAAGGTAAAGAAATGCTCAACAGAGCAGCGTGTAGTATAACTTTCGGGTTGTGAGAAAACTGGCAGACAAGCACCTTGTGGCGTTTTTCATATCATATGTGAAATATTTTCTGAGAATTCTCCTACTTAAGCACCAGGACCCAGATTTATTAAGGTTTTGTGTCGCCCTAGCGCCACATAAGTGGCCGGGTAACGCAAAACCTAAAATGAGATTTACCAATGCACGCTAGGCCACCTTGTGTGGCCCTGCGTGGCTTGGTAAATATGGAGTGACGAAAGGCAGCACAAGTAGCTCCCTTGAGTTACTCTGCATGGTAAGGGTGTTACATGGGTGGAGTGTGGGTGTTCCCACACATCCACTCTTGTATTCTGAAGCAATCCCAGATTTACCAACAGTGGTAGATCTGGGAATCCATCAGAATTGCACGCCTTACCACCTGAGGCACAAAAAGGAGAAATATTTTTATTTCTTCTCGTTGTTTCTTCTTTTTAAGTGTGATGCATTCTGCAGCACACTTTGAAAGAGGAACATTCTTCTAAGGATTGTTTTTGTGCAGGAAGGTGCCCCTTCCTGCACAAAAACAATCCTGCCTGTAACACAGGCACCCTTGCTCCATGGCGCAAGGGTGCCTGCATCGGTGCTAGGCGGTGCTAGGCTGCAGATTGTGCACTAGATCAGGCAGAGAACAGGAATGTGCCATATCTTGACAGATATGGTGCTTTCCTGTCCTTCCTTTTTTCGCAACGCAGCAAGTTGTCTTGCTGAGTTGCGTGTACAAATGTTAAATCTGGCCCTAGGTCTTTATAGAGTGATTATCCTCTACATTCTACAATATGTTGATTTCAGTTTAGTGAGTAGGGGTAGCTTGCCCAAAGAGCATTTGTGGTGGTGCCCCAAGTGCCAAGAAGGAGGAAAAGATTGGCACCGATCATTCAGGAGTGGCACCTTCAGATTTGTCGCTCTCTCACATAACCAGCAAATGTCTGTGAGATAGAGGTGAGGGCAGGTGGCACTGTCAAAAGTGGTAGTTTTTCCTATTCTGAGGGTATAAAAGCTTCTAGCCCATAGCCTTAAAGACAAGGATTCTGCACATGTACAGAACTATGCGCAGGAAATCAGGACCTCAGTGAATAGGGGTGTACCAACCTATCACATTAGTACCCAAAATCCCAAACCGACTAGCTATAGTGTCTCATTTGTTCTCCGACTAACAGCGAAGCTACCAATGATTAGACAACCCAGAACATGTCACTCCCGACTCTCTCAGGAATCGGGGGAGCCAGAGAACTCTTTCGCTCACTCACTCATACTTGTCCACAATGCGAGTAATCAGAGTCACGGTATAGTTTAAAGTGTTTATTTTAACTAACGCGCTCTATGGTACAGTACACGTGCCATTACTAGCAGCAAAATGTATAAACACAATATAATCAGCATTGTCACAATTCCATAGAATATAAACGGGGATATCATTTTATAAAGACAGTGGAAAAGGGCTACAATACCTAACCACCCTCCCCGTGGTAAGAAATAGTTTATTATAAAAAAGAAGACCTCTGGGCTTTGTCAGCCGACCCCATACCTCAAGGCCTAGATGAAAGGTTTACATCTCAGGACAAGCACAGCTCTTCTCTTCGGAAAGGAGTCTCTCCAAGTGCCTGCACAACATGTTTAGCTTGCAATATTAAAGCGTACGATTTTTAGTAGTGCAACTGTGTGTCATGTTATGTCTAGGTGCGAGGGACTGACCAGAACAGAATAACATGGGGCATTGTTGATCAACCTTGTACATCGTGTGCAAACTAAACCTCAGAGCACGGCAGAGAACGCGAAAAGCTGACAGTTCTCATGTGAAAGGGCACAAACAGAGTCTTGCGAAATCTATGCTTGCAGTGTCGTGCGCAAAAGCAGCCTCATGGCAGCGAAGCTCATGCTAACTTAGCAGATGTCAACAATGGACCTATAATCCATACTACACTCGCACAGGAGCCAGGTTCACCCCTCTTTCTCTTATTCACAGAGCTTTTAGAAAGTCAGCCATTGAGATGAGGAGGTGTGGTTTGGGAGTTTCCGGGCCCGCACCTCCCCTTCCTGCCACCCACTGCCGCTTGCACTGAGGTCGATGCAGAGTCAGGGTGGAGCCTTTCTAAAGTGGCAGAGCCACTGAACTGACCAGAAGGTAACTAAGAAGGGAAGTGGAATGTCCATGTGCTAGTGTGAACATAAAAGTGTGTGAGTGATCATGCACATGAGTGAGTATGTATGACTGATCATGCCTGTCTGTGTTGGTGTGTTTATATATGCCAACATGTGCAAGTGTGTCTGTGTGTGCATGGTGTGCTTGGCCTCATTGGTGCATGGAAGGTGGTGGAGCACCAAATGCTAAAAGGAGAGGCAGACAATTTGTGGAAATTTGGCTAGCTATGGCACCATAGTGACTTATTCTAGATACCCTGGGACATAGTGACAATATTTTTGTCTATAATGGGAAAGTAGAGCCATTAGTGTCATGGATATGCTTTAGGCATTCTTAACTGCATTGCTGCTGTCCATGATACATAATTGTCAATACCTGGCAAATTATTCTCATTCGCCTGAGAACATTTTACCTACACCTTCATAATAGTGGCCTATTCTTGAAATACTGCTGCCATTCTTTGCATTATTTGCCTATCCCCAGTATAATTGTTGCTTATCTTACATTGTGGGTATTCTTTGCAAAATTCTGGGTATCCAATAAGATGGAGGAAAGAGAGCTAGTTTGAAATAGTGAGGAGCATCATATCTCAAACCATGGATACCTCACACTGGGAGTTCCCACCTCTATACAGCTATGAAGCTTAGAATTACATTATAGAATTACACTTTTAATTCATACACAATCATCTGCTTGCTCAAGATACACCAGTTTTCCAGAAATAAATATGCAGGATACACTTTAGTACAGTGTAAATATAAGCATTACTATATTAAGTAATTTCTCCTGTAATCTGAAAGAACAAAAAAGCATTGCAATATTGAATTCCCTGAAAGACTAGACCCATTAGCTCTAGCGACAGAGATTTTTCTTCGGGAATTGAAGTGATTGAACTATGCCTTTCATCTTTTCTCTATGTTACTTGCCGTCCAAACAAAAAGACAGAAAGAAAAAGTAATTTAAATTTTTCCCTTTGAAGAACACAGAGTTGGTGCCCAATTCCGATGTAATTGTCATGTCAACAGCCATACTTCTCCCAGTTTTCCCCTCTCGCCTTCTAAATCCTTTAGGCAAACCTCATCATTTGATTTCCAAACAAAGTCTTCACCTTGTAGTTTGGACACGTTCTGGAGACACTGGCACGTGCCAGGAAGTGGCGGCTTGCACAGGTAACGCTGTGGGGCGGCGGGGCGGGGCTGGGTGGGGGAGTTGTGGAGTGTGACATACGACAGAGAGAGTAAAGAAAGAAAGAAATAAAAGCACCTACTTTGCGCTCGCAGCATCGCCGAGTCTTTCTTTACTCTCCACTTTCCCGTCGTATGTCACACTCCACTACCCCCCACCCAGCCCCGCCCGCCGCCCCACAGCATTACCTGTGCGAGCCACCACTGGTGCCAGGACTTTCTGAACAAGCTCTCACCCTTATCTACAGTGCCTGGGCAGATTCTACTGAGAAGCGATATAGATCAGCCTGGAACAGATCGTCTGATTGTTGATTGGAAATGGATCTGGATCTTGTGGGGGTAAAATGTTATTTTTGTAGTGAATTTGTTAGCGTCTTTATCAGAGGATGGTCTTTTTTACAGAACAATGTATTCCTATCGTTCAGCTATTTCTGCTGGTCATTTACCTGTAGCAGATCATCATATTGGTGAACAACTTTTGATTTGGAAAATACTACTGGGTTTTAGATTCACTACTCCCCCCCCCTCCTAAGTACTCTGTTCTATCAGATGTCTCTATTGTGCTAACATTTCTTCAGTCCTTGCCAGATCAAGGAAACAGCCATCTTGTAAAAGAGTCTCATATATTCGAACTCTGGCTCTAGCAGGTACATATTTCAATCCAGAGGGAGTAACTTTCTTATTTCAAAGAGAACTCAGCCCACATACATACAAGTCCCCTTTCATGTTGTTCCAAGAGGCAACAAATACTGCATTGTTTAATGTTTAAAAATCTATTAATCTACAACTCCTGAATTTAGATCTTCTCATTCATGCCAATTACTAATTTCTTTAGTTCAACCATTGGCCCCGTTTTTGGTCCATCTCTAGCTCGCTGGATTAGATTCTATCTGAAGCAGGCATCAACACCTCTATTTTTGGAGCTCATTCTGTTAAAGGTGCTGTAGCTTCCAATAATGTAATGTGAGTGCTCCTCTTGACGACATTATCTGTGTGGCAGATTGATCATCAAATTCCATGTTTAAGGAATTCTATTACAAACCAGTAAATAATCTATTTCCTATAATTGTAAATCAGCTTTAAAGTTGCATAATCTGAGGCCTCCGGTCCTGATATAGAATTTAAAATTTTATAGCAATCATGAAGAAGAATTTTCAATTCCATTAAGGGCACGGAGGCGAAAAGTATTCCACTAAGATTAATGTTAATGGAAATGTTATTTTCAAAATGTAAAAAATAATCTCAGTGATTTATTTATCTTACTCTCCCTATATTTATTGATTTTATTATGAACATACTTCTAAGCACCGTTATTCTACTTCAGTTTCAAACTAGAAGCAAGAATAATACTCAAAGTTGCAGTGTTTTGTTCCTCACAGCAAGAAGAGGAAAATATTACAAAATCACAACGGTTAATATCGACACCTTACTCTTTATTGACCACTGTTTATTGCCATGAGGAAACTTATAGCTTTTTTATTATATATGAGTATTGTAGGTCAATGCTTGTTATGAAGGGATTGCATAATCTTTACCTCCATGCCCTTAATAGAATTGAAACTTCTTGTTCATGAATGCTATAACATTTTTTGGGTTCCTTCCTTTTCCTTCCTCAGTGCCAGTTCCCTCTCCCTACCCCTCCTTCCTAGCTTTCTCTACGTCTGTGTCCCTTAGGCATTGGGTCTGACACTCCTCAAATGTAACTGATGAAGTATAGATATGTTGAGAGCTGAGAGACAGTCTGTACCAGGAACTGTGTCCTCCATTCCCCCCTGCATCTTTCTTACAAGTGTAATAGGCACCCTTTGGCTTATTCCATCAGACCTGGGGCTGGATGGATGAGACCCAATAGCTGAAGTACACTTTAAGGTGGCGGAACCCAGGTGACAGAGCTTTGACAGGGTGTCATCACAGCTATAAAAATAGTAATGCACAATTAAAACCACAGTAAAACATTGATAGAACAGTATATGATTGTACCAACTTTCATTAACCCTCAATGTATGCATTTACTGTTAACTTGGAAAGTTATCAATAAAGTAATAAATGTTCAACCCTGGGCAATGTGATTATTTTTTCAACTTTTACACTGCTACCAATTCAACTTTAGGACACAACAACAAAGGTCCGAGACCCCAATTCAATAAGGCTAAAGGCCCCAGCTCCATGAATCCTTGAAACACTCCCCCTAAGGTCATCAATATAACCCGTTGGGAGACTTAGGGTGACTTAGGGTGACATCATGGTTCTAGAGAAGGGGCTCCTGTGGGGGCTTCTGTATTCTTGGCAGCCCCCAAACCACTGGTTGAAACATTCGTGCTCCCCTTGCTCTTCCTGGACCACCACAGAACAAAATACGCTACTTTCTAAGGCATAACAGAGGATTCTAGGGTGCTCCTTTTGCCAACAGCTATGTTTCGTGTGGCCATGAGTCATGGGGGAAAAGCTTTTCTTCTTTCATTCTTGCCACACATGCACTCAGCATGTCACTTTTTAGTCTTGTATGCCCCTACCCCTAATACAGGGCACCAGTCATTGCCTTGTTTGACCCCTGGGGGAACCTAAGCCCATGAAACCAAGCAGGCTAGCTCTGTGCCCCAACTGACACACTGTCCTGCACAGGCACGGAAGCCAGTCAGCTTATTACTTGCTACTACCTGTGGTCCAGGTGGGCAAGTGGCTTTGTGACAAGTTCACCCATTCCCCCTAGACATATGCACATGGAGTTGGGGGAGCATCCGACACTGCTCCAATGTACGGTGGTGCTCAGCTGCTCTTCAGTATCTGGGACACTGGGGGGACCTGGGGAGAAGATTGATTACAGAGCTCAATAGCATTCCCATTACTTTTTCCCAAAGTCGTTCCCCGGACATTAGGGCCCGAGGGCAAAAATAATGGCGCAGGGAGAATGCCACATGCGTGCACGGGTTGATCTTCTCCCAGTGGCCTTGTAGTTTTGAATTTCTAGCAAAGGATGCCACAAGCACCCCAAGCCAGTCAGTGCACCAGGAGACCTTGCTTTCTCATGCTACTCAGGAGCAGTGGAAGTTATTTTCCTCTGTCCAATACAAAGGAAGAAGATAAACCCTATTTTTCCTACCCTGTTGGGATAATTCTGATGATTTCTGGCTTGTTTTGCTCCAGGTGGCAGGCTCCAGCTACCAGAAGCATCCTCTTCAGGCCTCAGGCCTCCTGACCTCTACGTTTATAGACGCTTCTAGGAGTTTTATTTCTGCACTGGTCCCCCTATAATGAGGGGGCTTTAGAGCCTGTCTCCTGCTCTTTAGCTCCTTGTCAGAGACTAGTTCTCGGACCTGCACTTCTTACTCTCCTCAAAGGGGACTCCTCCAGCAGTTCCTGCAGCCTTCAATGTAGTAAACCATCCCTGCCTGCACTATTCAGGTTCTATAGCCTCCTTTGTCCAGTTGCAGGGCACCTATATGTGAGCAAGAGTTGTCATGGAGCCCACCTCTGATAAGAGTTACCCACCTTCAGACCCAGTCCTCAGAAGTTCTAGGAAAACCCCTCTCATCATGGGACCTCCAGCAGGCCCACCCCTCTACTGTCCTCCAGAGGGACTGGAGGGCAGCAACACTGGTCCTGGAGAGGTGGATCCACAGAGACCCATTCAGTCCATGTCCATGGTGCCCCAGCACTTCAGACAGGAGTTATGCCATCTTCAAAGTCCTGCACATTCATATTCCCTCGCCTATTTTCTCCCTAAGTGCAGGTGGAAATTGCAAAGAAGTAGGCAACAACTAATCACTCCAGCCCTTTTCCAACACTCCTGTACAGCATTTTGGGACTTTCCAACATGGCGACAGGAAGGAGTCTGTTACAAGACCTTTCTGAGCGCCTGAACATTCTACCTGTCACAGCTGCCTGTTCCCTTCCCTGAAAAACTTGAAAGGAGAGTGCCTCCTGCAACTGGCTCGAAATGTCTGACTGCTCTGCTTTCTACATGTTGGGTGCAGGCTATCCAGACCTTGGGCAGTGTCAAAATGTCATTAGTACATACATATTGAGTGCCCACCCTTTCCTCTACTCATAATCACTGGCAAATGGCCATTTTGCATTGGGAAGGCTTTGATTCCTTAGCTGGCCGACAGAGTAATTAACTTGGCCCAGTAGGGTGATCCAAAGCCAGAATCTAATCAGGGAGCTGGCTCCAGAGAATTGTTTAAAACTGAAAGTGCCATAAGGAGTGCATGCATAAAATTAACAATAATTTTGCACTTTTAATCCTTGTTTACCATAAAACTGGCGTGTCAACCTAGTCTCTAAGACTAGCTATCACAAAACTATTCTCTGATGCAACTTTCGCCCATAATGTATAATACAGTAAAGAGCACATACTTTTTAGTAAGCACTATGTATGTACACTATAAATGTCCTTTCAAATTTTTAGGCCTGTACAGGTCCTCATCAGTTCATGAAGGGTCTCCATCTGCGATGGATACTTGTGCGCAGGCACTGGGCTGGCATAGACAATAGTCCTACTCACTCAGCCCACATACTTGTAAACATATTTGTGCATACATGTTTATGTGTAACTAACCCAGAGCCTCTTACCCCAACTGCGCGGGAGCAGACCTTTTTTGAAAAGGCAGGCACTGGGGGCTAGCACTCATAATCCATGTTACAAAGTTCACAGTGTATGAGACTCAGGTAGTGAGACACACTCACAGCAGATGTCCAAAAACTGGGAAGTCGAAAAAGCAACAAATCTAGGGGGCTAAATGGGTTGGAACTGACTTTCCTACAGGGTAGTAGACCTCATTCCTCTAATTAATCCACTTTTACCAATGGTTTTGATATGGAAGTTAGAATAGTAAATCATGTCCCTAATAAGGCGGTACACCCGTGAGGGTCTCAAGACACTGGAGAAGCTGGCTGATTTGCAATGCCTTGTACATTCAAACAGCCAGGTCTTGAGTTCTTTCCTGCATTGCTGTATCGAAGGTGAGGTCCTGGGGTGTAGGGGGAGGTTGTTCCAAGTCTTGGCTGCCAGGTGCAGGAAGCAGTGCCCACCGCTGTAGGTTCGACAGATCCGGGGGTCTCTGCGGGGAAGAGGGACGCTGATTGTAGCTGTTTTGTCGGTTGGAGGAAAGTCAGGTGTTTGTTTATGTAATCAGGTCCTTTGTTGTGTAAGGCTTTGTATGCATGGGTCAGCATCTTGAACTAGCATCTCTTCTAGATCGGGAGCCAGTGTAGCTTTCTGAGGTGGGGTGTGATGTGGGTCCTTTTGGGGAGGTTGAGAATGAGTCTTGCCGCTAAGTTTTGTATTGTCTGTAGTCTCTTTTGGAGGCGAGCGTTGGTTCCTACATAGAGTGTGTTCCCGTAGTCCAGTCTGCTGGTGACAAGGACCTGGGTGACGGTCCTTCTGGTGTTGACTGGGAGCCATCTGAAGATCTTGTGGGGCATGCATAGGGTATGGAAGCAGGCGGATGATACTGCGTTGATCTGTTTCTTCATAGACAGCTTGCTGTATAGGATGATGGAGAGGTTGCGGGTGTGGTCTGTCGGGGTGAAGGGTGGTCTGAGGTCTGTGGGCCACCATGTGTCATTCCAGGGTTAGGTGTTGTTGCCGAAGATGAGGACTTCCTTTTTGTCCGAGTTGAGATTGAGACAGTTGTACTTCATCCAGTCAGTGACATTTCACAAACATCTGCGGAAGTTGGTTCTGGTATTGGAGGGATCTTCTGACAGTGAGAGGACCAGCTGAGTGTCATCGGCGTAGGAGATAATGTTGAGTCAGTGTGATCTGACGATACTGGCCAAGGGGGTCATGTAGGTGTTGAAGAGGGTGGGGCTGAGGAAAGATCTTTGGGAGATTCAGGAGGATGAGGGCTGCAGTCTCTCTGCAGTTCAGGAGGGCTCTGATGTCATTGGTGGCTGCGATCAGGGTTGTCTCTGTGCTGTGGCTGGCCTGAAAACTGGATTGGGTGTGGTCCAAAAAGTTGTTGTGGTCCCAGTGTTCAGTAAGTTGCTGGTTGATGGCTTTCTTGAGCGCCTTTACTGGAAAGGGGAGCAGTGAGATGGGCCGGTAGTTCTTTGGTTCAGCTGGATAGGTGGACTGTTTCTTCCGGAGGGGCCTCACTTCAGCATGTTTCCAGTGCTCTGGAAGGCGATGGAGGTGTTCAGCACTTTCCTGAGCTCTTCGCCTATTAGTAAACCTTTACTCTTTTATTCATGCACTTTCTCCAATATTTGTAGAACTAGAGTTAAAATATTAAATCTCACCCTTTGATTTATGCACTTTTCTAAATTTCAGTTGGAGTTAGAATAGTAAATCTCACTCCTCTGATTAACACTTTTTAACAATATTTGTGAGACTGAAGTTAGCATAGTAAACCTCATCTTTTTCAGATATTCACTTTTCCCTATTTTAGTTAGACTGAAGTTAGAATAGTAAATCTCACTCCACAGATTTATGTACTTTCCCAAAATTTGCGAAACTGCAATCAAAACAGTTAATTACACCCCGACATATTCATTGTGTAGAATGAGGTATGTTGCAATTTGCGACCTATTAGGAATCCTAGCCATCACAGGGATGGCGACTTGCTGAAGTCAGCAGACCACCATGTTGTAATTTGGCAGCACTTAAGTTAAGCATTAGCCAAGACATCCTGTATTCAGAGGCTAAATTGTCTGCTTTGTGGAATCCATTTTGTATTTCTGGCAGCCATTTTGGTTGCCATGTGCTGCCATGTGCTCGCCATGTGCTCTGTCCTACCTTCCTGTTAACTGCTCTTGAAATCTGCCTAGAGACGAGTTATATTTAGTTTCTTTTGCTTTGCACATGCTCAGTTGAGCTCGTAGCTGTCCATGCAGCTGTTCCGAGTTTATAAATGTCAGGATGTGTCTACTAGAAGTAGAAACTGTTAGCTCCACCCACTTGTCGACTGTGCATTTCTTGTATGACCTTATATGTATCTAAAACCAGCATTTGTGTTTGTACCGCCTTCATTTGAGCCCCTGTGTGGGTATAAAAGGACCAAGGTCCTTCCATTCAGTGTGCTACTTCATGCATTACCGAAGGGTGGTGTGTAAATGTAGCTCCACCTCATGAGGTTTAATAAACTCTGTCTTTTCTATTCCAGTTTCTGTGCCAACTTCTTCTTAGCGGTCTGAGGACTCTGTGCAAGGAAGGGAGAACCCCTAAGCACTGGTAGGCCTTGTTGAGGCTCACCACTACAACCATGTCTGTGATTGCTTTTTAATAAAATAATTTTTTATTTTTGAAAATGCAGCCCATTTTCCTTAAATGAAAATGTGATGCATTTAAAAAGAAAAAAAATGAAGCCTTGAAGTTAAATTTTTTAAGAGCAGGACCACTGCTTGCTCTTAAAAAATATCATTATTTACATTCTCAAAGGAGAAGGGGACCCCTGCCTCTTTGCAAATGGATTACCACCAGTTTTAGAAGTAATACTGTTTTGGTCGCAAAACAGTAATACATACCATACCGATTCAGTATTTGGAAGGGACGTTCCAAACACGCTTCTTCCAAATACCGAATTGCAAATGCAAAATGTTATTCGGTATCAAGTTACCAAATTGCATTTTGCATGTTGTACATTTGAAAAGGCATTTTTCTGGTCGCAAACGGTGAATCGGACCGTTTGTGATCGGAAAAATGCTTTGTACAGCTGGCCCCACACCCCTTTAATATTAATGCACTTTCCGAAATATTTGTTGCCCTAGAGGTAGAATAGTAAATCATCAGACTGCCTGTAGTGAAAACGTTGCCCCCCAACAAGTCAAGTCATTTGGACTCTGAGCTGAAGAGTTCGATTATGCATGCAAAACTCTTGTCTCTGTGGAGAGGGACAGCAAGAGGCTGGCCCTCAAAGGAAGTGAAATGCCCTCAACTCCAGCGCAATTATGTGGATTCATCATTTGACTGGAGACCAAAGGCTTTGCACAGTCATCTCCGTAGAGGATAACCCCAGCCCAAGGTGGAAGTGTCCATAAGCGTTGTGACATGCATCTGCAGGACTGAAGGGACAACACACTGTAAGGTTGGAGGGGCACATCCACCAACTGAGGTCTGGAAATAGAAGTTCTCCACAGAAACAAAGAGGGTCTGCCGATGATGAAGCCACGCCTCCTGAGAGAACAGAGAAGCTGACTTGGTTACTTGTGTAACCATTAAAAATGAAGATGTGTAAAATGCATGTTTCCTAAATCCATTCATTGGCTTTGATCTATTATGAAGGGAAGTGGTAAAGACACTCAGGGGCATATGTACAAGCTCCTATCGCCATGGGAACGTCACTTTTTGTGACGTTCCCGTGGCGATAGGGGCTTTGCTTAATGCTGCCTTGTACATAAGGCACCCTTTCACGCTATGTTTAGCGTGAAAGGGGCGTGCAGTGGGTGTTGCGGTGGGCGCTCCACCGCAACACCCATTGTATTTGGCGCTGCCCCCTATGTACAAGGGTGGGGTACATAGGAGGCAGCGCCAAAATTAAGACCAGGAAAATCCTGGTCTTAAGTTGGCGAAACGAGGAGACATGCATAATTTCTCCTCGTTTTTGCTTTTTCCATGTGTTCTGCCTTGTGCAGCACACATGGAAAAAGCAAAATGCCATGGTTTGTTTATGTACAGGAAGGTGTCCCTTCCTGTACATAAACAAACCTTTAAAAAATGCCATTTTCTAACTTTCATGTGTGCTGCATGAAGCAGCACACATGATAGTTACAAAATGGCATTTTAGGATTGTTTATGTGCAGGAAGGCACACCTTCCAACACATAACCAATCCTTCCCTGCACACAGACACCCTTGCACTCTGGTGCAAGGGTGCCTGCGTTGGCGCTAAGTTTTTAAACTTAGCGCCATCGCAGGGGGAAACGCAAGGCTGCACCACATTCTTGTAAATATGGTGCAGCCTTGAGTTTCCGAAGTGGCGTAGCGTGTCGTTAAGTCCAGGAGGCTAACGACACGCTCCGCCACTTCATTGTACATATACCCCTTAAAGTCCTAAAATGTTATCAAAACTCCTAGCATAATTATTTAGTGTAGTAAAGAAGGTAAGTAATTGAGTTACCTGTTTGTGGTTGTATTCCTAAACAGGAATTACCGGGCCGATAATGTGTGTGAGAGTGAGATATGAGAGTCATCTGTGACAGTACGTGACTGAATACCATGGATGATAATCTGACTCAATATCTACATGAAGGATTCTGTTTGGTGCATGGGTCGTTTGTTTGGTCAAAGTCAAGGGAAAAGGGCAATGGTATTAATTCTGTGAGTGCTGTGCCACTTTTGGAAGGCATATTGCTCTACATATTATTGGGGGGATGTGACTGCGGGTGGGAATGTAGACTGAAGAATGTTGGTCCAGGTCCCCCTCTAAGTTGGAAAACTTATGCCTTTCATTTGCAATGGATAAAAGGTAATGACACATTGGCTGTGTCAGCTAAAGTCATAAACGCTGGCATTTTAAGAAGAAAAAGAGCCTGTCCATTAATCATATTCTGACATCTTTAACCAGTGGAGATATAAAATGGCAACTTTCATCCATAGTTGATTTTAGTTTTTCTGGTTCTGGTAACCAAGAACTAGGCGCTCGATGTACTAAGAGACAGGTCAGAAAAAGTGATCCAAATTGCACATCTACTTTTGACTACCTTTATCGGATTTTGTGATGTGACCTGAGTGCTAAACGTCACATAGCAAAGTCTCCAGCCACAGGGGGTGCAGAACGGCCTGTCTAATGAATAATTATTTGGTACATCACACTTTTTGACACCCTGCGATTGGCTACAGCACTGGGGTGGTTGCCTTCAAGAAATCTATTCATGTGTTTGCATTCCCAAACAGAAAATTAAAAGGATTCACAAAAGGAAATCAGTTATCACCTCCCTTAAGGTGTTAGTAACTGATCAATTGTTTGGGATAGTATTTGTGAGAGCATGACAATGTTACATACCATTTTCACTTGCAGTTAGGAGGGGACACCCCTTTCCCATCACCTGCTAATTAAAATTTGGAGTGGATCCCAAAATCTATTTTGCCATTTAGTAAGACTTATCCTACATGCAAAAGTGAGGTTAGTAATATAAAAAATACATTTTGAAATCACAAACCCTCAGATTGTAGAAATTACAATGTATGCATTCACAAAATTGCTATGAACATCTGGTTTTGCTGAATGAATTTTACACCTAGACAACTATTCATCAATGACAAATCTGGTACTTCTGTCATATTGGCGATGTCTGGGTTAGATCAAAAGATGCTTTGAATTAATCTTATTCCGATGGCAGCCAATACCAGTAAATCACAATTTAATTACTGGACCATGCCTGGGTCAACAGTTGGTTGAACAATTGAAACAGCAGAAACAAACAACAAAAACACCCTTTCAATGAGAGAGAAGTTCATCTGGCAAGGAGGAGAACTTTAACATAGTGAATTTTCAAGTGGCCCGAGTAACTGTCCATCATGCAGAACATATCCATAATGAACATGCTGAGAGGGGACTATGTGTTTTGATCAGAGAAGGAAATAATTTTATTAGTTTTGAACCAATGATGAAGCCAAAATAAACATTTGCAACTTTTGCCTGTAAACCTTTGGATGGCATCAGTTATATGTACAGCTGTGAGTGCTGAGGAGTATCAAAGAATTGCCAGAGGCATGAAAGGCAGTGAAAGTAAAAGAGTTTATGTTTATGTTTGGGATTTTGTAAAGTGCATGGCTGCCCTAAGGCTTCCCAGCACTACATAAGGGAGTTGCTGGCCTCGGTCCAAGTTGGGTAAATATTGTGGGAACAGCCATGCCTTGAGCTTTTTCCTGAAGCTGGGTTCTTCTTCCAGCAATCTCAGCTCCCTCAGCATGGAGTTCCACAGCTTTGGGACCAAGTATGAAAATTATCTGCCTCCCCATCTTGATCTCTTGATTCTTAGCGTCCCTATAAGGCAGTCTTGTGATGACCTGAGACATCTCTTTAGTGCGTATGGGGTGATGAGTTCTCTGATTTTAATTGGGCCCCTGCCATTCATTGCTTTATGAGCCAGGCATAGAGCTTTGAATTTGATCCTGGCTTTGATGTGCAGCCAGTGAAGCTGTTTCAAGGAGGACTTTACTGATTCGTGTCTTGGGATTTTGAGGAGTAACCTGGTCGCCAAATTCTTTACAACTCGCAATCTGTTAGTAACATACACTGGTGATCCCAGATGCAGGGAGTTGCTATAGTCCAGAAGTGAGACCATAAGGGCTTGGACCACAGTTCTTCTTAACTTTTCCAGGATAAGCCCTATGATCTTTCGGATCAATTGAAGTAGGCCGAAACAGGTGGCTGCTAATTTGTTTGCTTGATCTTCCATCGTTAAAGTATTATCCAGCCACATGCCCAGGTTCTTTATAGCAGATTTGGGGGCGGGAGGGTTTCCCCAACCATCCGGCCAGCTAATCAAAGGCCTGGGATAATGATTTTTCCCCAGGATCATCAGTTCAGTTTTGTTGCAGTTTAATTTCAATCAATAGTTGTTCATCCAATTAGCCACCTTTTCCTAGACAGGGCACTAATTGATGCGTTTCGAGTTTGGCCCACCCCCACCGATACCACCAGTTGCTTGTCATCCACATAGGAGGTGATAAACAGCCCAAATCCCTCAACGATTTTCGCAAATGGACACATGTAGACGTTGAATAATGTGGGGCTAGGTGATGATACCTTTGGGACTCTGCATAAGACTGGCATTGTATCAGAAAGAAAGGTGGATTCCATGATCTGAAATGTTCTTTCACTCAAAAATAAGGTAAGCCACTCAAGGGGTTTTCCCTGGATACCGACCTCCCTCAACATTTTTGCCAGAATTGAGTGGTCCACAGTATTGAAAGCCGCACTTAAGTCCGGAAGCAGGATTGCCGATGAGCCCCCCGATCCAATGTACTTTTGAGCATCTTGGTGACCACCAGAAGAGCTGATTCTGTGCTGTGGTGTGGTCTTATGTAGATAGTTTTCTCTTCCAGAAACTGGGATAAGGTATGGTTGACATGTCTCGCAAGTATTTTTCCTAGGACGGGCAGTAGCGAGATAGGTCAAAAGTTGCCTAACACCGCTGGATCTAGGTGGGGCTTCTTCAGTAAGGGCCTAACAATAGCACCCTCCCGGACTCAAGTGAGAGTGTGAGAAGCTCTACTGTGGTGGGGAGAATGGATTCCCAACCCTTGAGTAAGATATGGGGGGTTCCGGGTCTTGGGGGATGCTGATTTAATTTTACCCAGAAGAAGCATAGTGCTTTACTCATTCAAGACTGGAACGTGGTCCAAAACAGGTGGGACTGGGATCACTATGTAGTCTGTTCCTAGGTTCTGATCTATGCCGTGGTTATTACACCGAAGTGTTTCATAGATGTCATCCACTTTTTTTTTAAGAATGCTGCAAATTTGCTGTATCTTTCCTTGGTGGATTGGTGAGGGGAGTTGCCCTGCTCGATCGTTGTCAGGGATTTTACTATCTTAAATAGTTCCCTAGGGGAATTGGCAGCTTTGTTGATCTTCTCTTGCTAGAGTTTAACCTGGGCTTGTTAATTTTATTGTGATAGTGTCTAATAATCATTTTATATAGAATTTTTAAGGCCGGGACATAAGACTTCCTCCAGTTCCTTTCTAATTTCTTTTTTTAGGGAGGCTAGGTGGCTATTGAATTAGGGGGATCTTTTGATGTTCAGTTGAGACCTTGGCCTGGGTTTCTGAATGCATTTGTCTAGTGACTGATCAATCCAGTGTTCCCGTTGTAGGTAGGCCTCATCTGGATTGTCTGTTAGGTGTGGCGTGGAGGCCTTCAGGGTCTTGGCCCAAGTTTCAGGTGTAAACTCGGACCAGCACCTGACTGGTCTTAAGGTGATCTTTGCAGGAACTCGCATCGGTGGTTTTATAAGAGAAAAAGGGATAAAGTAGTGAACTGACCATGGTACAGGGAAGGGTGTATTCACCTGAATGTTTGGGTCGTTGGAAAAGATGGGATCGAGAATGTGAGCTTTCGCATGGGTAGCAGTGTCTACTAGTTGAATAAGTTACATAGACTCTAGGTGCTGTAGTAGTCGCTTGGTAAAGGGGTTATTGGTCTCATCTATATGTACATTAAAGTCCCCAAGCGTAGTAATGAGTCCTTTTCCCACAATCAGGCTGGCTAAGGAATCTGGGAATGCTTGGATGAATGTGCTACAAAAGCCTGGCGGCCTGTAGATAAGAACTCCCGAGAAGGTGCATTTAGGAGAAAGTATAATTCCAAATTGCAAGATATCGCAATTTGTCATTGTGTGGGGTTTAGTGATGCATCTCAACTCTTCTTTATGAATAATGGAGACGCCGCCTCCTGTTTTGTCGACCTAATCTAGTTTATAGATTTGGTATCCCCGGGGAAGGGCCATTACAATATCGGGGGCAGAGCTCTCTTTGAGCCTCCGTGATGAACAGTACATCTAATTGTTCCTCCTATAGCAACAATCTGACCTCAATTTTATGACCTGGAATAGACCTACTGTTAATTAGCCCCATTCTCCATTGTTCTTTCTTCCCTTGGGTGAACTGTATTGTCTTGTTGTGATTTGTATAGCTTTTTAAGACAAAATTACAATGGTCACATACCTCTTTGTTTCCTTTCGGTCAATCTTGTTTGAGTATGTGAGCACACAGCGGTCCCATGGGCGGCCTAAGCAATAGTAGCTCTTCCGCGTTGTACTTGATTTGTCTGTGAGCGTGTGGGAGAATTTGGGCAGGGTTCCTGGCCCCTGGTCCGGTTCAGGTGCAGACAGGCTTGCCTTTAGCACGCCGAAGGCGCGCCCGCTGATAGCCCATACCTCTGCTGTCATGAATGAACGTGGCGGTCAGACCCCTAGAGCACTAACCTTCCGTGGCTCTATGGTGTCTAGGGAACAAAGGTCCACTCTATGGTTTACGCTTTTCTCTCCCTGTCCTGATCTGAGCAAACGTTCCCTCACCCATAGCAGCAGTACTTTAGTAATCGTTTTTCTTTTTAAATCAGCAAATTCTCAAATTCATCATATTCATGCAATAACAGCAACGTCATTTTTTTAAAAAACAGCCTCACTTTCAAACTTTGTTGTGCTCTACCGCGGCTTGCACCCTTGAGCAATGCTCTCATCTGCGCGCCCGCACCCCTGCAGCCATAAATGGACGTGGCTGTCAGACACCTAGAGCACCAACCTTCCGTAGCTCTATGGTGTCTAGGGAACAAAGGTCCTCTCTATGGTTTACGCTAATCTCTCCCTGTCCCGATCTGAGCAAACCTTCTGGCAGTACTTTAGTAATCGTTTATTTTTTTTTATTTTTTTAAATCAGAAAATTCATCAAATTCATGCAATAACAGAAACGTAATTTTTTTTTTTTTAAAACAGCCTCACTTTCAAACTTTGTTGTGCTCCACCAGGGCTTGCGCCCTTGAGTAACGCATTCACTGAATAACAGCATTGAATACCAGTGACCAGCACTATCCCAGTTGTTTATGACAACAAGAAGACACTAAATCCAAATTGGGTTCAAGTCTAAATAGGTATCAGGGTTCTGGCTTTTCCCCTTTATCGTTCAACTTATATATGATTCCATTTGCCAAACTGATAAAATCCTCAGGTTTGTCTGCTATTATGTATGTGGATGGTGCACAAATTATTTTTTAGAATTTGTGATAATCCAGGTGTGCAAAGGCAATGACGAGCTGTTTAAGCAAGGTGCCAGTTATTCATAGAGGTGGTAAACATGTTTTTAACCATGTGGAAGTCAATCATTTACATTAAAGATGGTGGATTGGCCTGGACACATTTTTATGATTTTCACACTACGTTCATTAGTGATTGTGTCCCAGAAGAGGACCTTGTTTAATGAAGAGAAGCCATTTGTTGAATGCTAGCTACATCATCTTAGAGGATGGTTACCACATAATTGTCACCTTACTTACGGTACCACATATAGGTGTCTTATTCATCGTGCACTCACAGGAGGACTCCGATGATGAATAGTCTGGGACAATGTAAAGGTTTGGTCAATGTACCCTCGGTTGCTTCCGTGAGGTGGCTCCTTATTTCCTAGGGTAACTTTATACCTGTGCTATGGTTGCACACACCACATTTACCCCACACAGCACAATTTGATGAGGTTCGTTCACTGCATCTGGACAAGTGACAAGGCTTATTAATAGTTGTAACTTTATGACAAGTGCACATACGAATGGGACTAGCTTTTGGATTGATAATCAAGGTGCAAACCTGGATGGCCTTGAACAGATTAAAAATCAATGGAGAGAAAAAAAAGATTCTCTTACCTTTTAAACTTACTCAGGGGCATATTAGCAAGAACGGCGTTAAAATTATTGCCGCTTTAGCAGCAGGAAACTGCCGCTAAAGCGGCGATAATGGGCTTGATAATATGTTCTTGAGAATACCAATAGAAGCCCATGTTCTGCTGTGATCCAGGGCTTCTATTGTAATTCTCAGGGGCATATTATCAAGCCCATTATCGCTGCTTTAGCGGCAGTTTCCTGCCGCTAAAGCGGCGATAATTTTAACGCCGTTCTTGCTAATATGCCCCCAAGTTCTTAAGGTAAGCTTTTGGCCCTCTTCAATGGCAGAGAAACCTGTACCTGTTTGAAAAGTAAAATACCTTAGAGCAGAGGTCTTCAATCTGTGGGGCGCGACCCCCAGGGGGGCCGTGGAGTCCTGGGAATGGGGTCGCTCATTCCCCAGCTTCACTTGTCCCTGCAATCTAAAACCTTTGTTTTCCTTTTGGAAAAAGACAGCCATCCTGGGACGATTGTTATCAGCTGCTTGCCTGAATAAATGCAAATGTGCCTATCAGTTAATCTGCAGTAATTTGTGCGCCAACGCAAGGGAAAAGGACAGGAATGCACCGTATTTCATAAATATGGTGCATTCTTGCCCTTTCACATTGGCATAGGGCAGCGCAGCAAAAAGACTTGCGGCGCTGCCCTACGCCAATTTCTCATAAATGAGGCCCGTTTTTAGCTACACCTTTGACTACACCCCCCCCATGCTCACTGACGTTTGGTTTGCTAAACACGGTTTAATACTATTTCCCCACCGTAAAAATTATTTGCTGTGGGAATTGAGGGTGTTTATGGTTGTCGATAGTTGTCGAAGATGAGGAGTAACAGGTTTTAGACATTTTTGTCAGAAGGGGGTCCTTACGCCTAAAAAAGTTTGACAAGAGGGACTCGGCATCAAAAAGTTTGAAGACCTCTGCCTTAGAGTGATAATTTACTCCAAGTTGTCATTAGATGAACAAATAAAGTTTGTAGTGAAGAATTGCCTCAATCATTTACGAGCACTGAAGAGAATTTTCCACTTATTTAACTATT
This sequence comes from Calotriton arnoldi, assembly GCA_963921515.1. Lineage (NCBI taxonomy): Eukaryota > Metazoa > Chordata > Amphibia > Caudata > Salamandridae > Calotriton > Calotriton arnoldi. The sequence continues at coordinate 492,548 of CAWUFW010002629.1, forward strand.
CACAAAGGAACCAAATACGCGATGCCTTTTCTTCAGCAAGATTATAGCTAGAAGATTAGGCTATCTATCTCGACCTAGCTGCCAAATATGTAAAGACATTACAGTTTGGGTTTTTTTAAACTTTATTTTTCATTGATTATCAAATTTCACATATCCATCTCAGTTATTTTTGGTCACTGTAAATCACATATGTTTTCAATATGGAAGTATCACGTTAATATTGCATAAGAATCAAACATTAGTTTTCAGGTTCACAATAAAGATTATGTACCATCTATATTAAACAACTGAAACATAATAATCATACATCGGATGAGTCCCTCCATGTCTAATCAGAGAACAAGCTGTACCCAAAGGTCTAGAGTGGCCCCATTCCCCAAAAACGCAGAACCATAGTGAGGTGGCGTATGAGCGGAAGTTATAACACCTGCAGTGCCGGGAGATGTCCATTGTGACTAGTTCATGCATAAGGCCCTTGAGCTAACCCAACCCCGTGGGTACTATACCCGAGCTGGGCTGGGACGTGTTGGAGTTTTGTAGGGTGGCTATGTAGATTTTATATGGACCCCAGATATCCTTGGGACGCGCTGTGCTCGGTAACATGTTGGAGTATATCTCGCTATTAGTGCTGCAGTGGGCTAAACTATGCAACCAACCTTGTAGTGTGGGGGAAGTCTTGCTGCCCCAGCGCAACGCAATTTCACGCTTTGCCAGCAGCAAGCTAAGGGACGCCAATTTCCGGATTGCTTTAGGAAAGTTCGCCGTGTAGCCCAGGAGCGCCACCTCCGGAAGAGGAACAATAGTGAGACCGAGGATCTCACCTAGCGTTGAATGTACCATGTCCCAGAAGGGGCGTATGCAGGGGCAGGTCCAGGAGAGGTGGGCAAAATCGGCGTGCAGAGTGCCGCATTTCCGGCACGTGTGCGGTCTACTTGGATCGATTTTATGCAGCTTGACCGGTGTCATGTATATTCATCGTAAAAACTTGTAGTGCAACAATTTATGGCGACTATTTAGTGAGATATCTTTTGTGGCCCTACAGCAGACTGTCCATTGATCTTCTGTGATCTGATGCCCCAAATCTGTCTCCCATTCTGCACGCAGTTTGTCGTCCGTGATAGGGAGTTGCGTGATGCAAAGTTTGTAGAGTTTTGAGACAATGTGCACTCCACTATCGCTCTCAATAATGAGGGACAGAGGGGCGAATGAGTCAGGTTCTAATGGAAAATCAGTAAGCGTAGCTCGTAATGCCGAGTACAATCGTTTGAGCACGAATTGATCCATGAACGTGGCCTCTTGGAAGCGGGCTTCCTCAGTGGCCGAAAAAATGTGGCCATTCGGATAAAGGTCGCCTATTTTTAAAATATTAAACTTAGTCAACGTGCGTTGCACAAGCTTTTCCCCTGAAATAGGGAGCCATTGAGCATTGGGAAGCGGAAGAGCTGACGAATATAAAACTGACGAACCTACGTAACGATGGAGCCTGTTCCATGCCCAACTAGTGGTCGAGACTGTTTGAATATCTACTGGGTCTCTAGGTTCGCCTCTGGGCAAGATGGCAGCCAGTCGCTCAGGGAGGACCAAGTCTGCCTCTGGGCGCAGAAACGGAATCCTGGCATCCGGGTGGTACCAAGCGAAGGCAAAACTACACTGCGCCACTAAGTAATATAAATAAAAATCCGGAACCCCAAAGCCACCCCTATCGTATGGTAAAGTGAGTATGCTCTATCGAACACGTGGCTGTTTACCGCCCCAGACCAAGCGAATCAGATGGGATCGTAATGAGGAAAAAAAACTGCGCAAGAGGGGAATGGGAATGTTGCAAAAAGAAATACAGAAATTTGGGGAGTATCATCATTTTAATTACGGCAATTCTACCCGCCATGGACAGAGGGAGCCGTAGCCATCGATCCACCTGAGTCTCTAATTTTACTATTGCTTGTCCATAATTTAGTCGGATAATCTGGGCCGGGTCAAGATGTATATGGACACCCAGATATTTGACTGAGTCTGAGCACCATTCCAAAGGGAACTCACAATCCCACGATGATGTACTGGTGGTCAGAGGGAAAATAATGGATTTGTGCCAATTAATGCCTAACCCTGAATGCTGCCCAAAGCGAATAATCTCCCTGAGGAGCGGGTCTAGATTCAAGTGCGGCTCCCGAACATAGAGGATAGTGTCGTCGGCATATAAAGAAACCAAAAGGGGGCCTGTTTTAAACTGCAATCCCCTGTGTAGATGTCTTTCTTGAAAGTGCCGTATTAGGGGGTCCATGGCGAGAATGAACAGCAGAGGCGATAAAGGACAGCCCTGTCGCGTGCCACGTGTCAATGAAAAGGAGTCTGAGAGAGTCCCGTTTATACGAAGTCTGGCCGTTGGTCGACTATATAGTAGGCCCACTGTGGCGATGAATCCAGCGGGCATGCCCATGCGACGCATGATGGACATAAAGAAGGGCCACTCCAGTGTATCAAAGGCTTTTTCGGTATCAAGCAAAATTGCCGCTGCCGGAACCTCAGTGTTTATTCTATGGATCACTGCAAACAGGGTTCTCAAATTTAAGGAGGTCGAACGGTGGGGAACGAAACCTGACTGCGCTGGGGAAATGATGAATTCCATTAATTGCGAAAGTCTATTTGCGACAATTTTGGCGAGGATCTTGTAATCAACATTCAATAGCGACAGTGGTCTATAGGATCCGCAGAGTGATGGGTCTTTACCGGGCTTAGGAAGGAGAATGATAACCGTTTCACTTAATGTAGGCGGCAGGACCTGTCTCTCCAGGGCCTCAGCATATACTTCAATCAGCTTTGGAGCCAGTAGGTCTGAAAAGGCTTTATAAAATTCCCCAGTAAAGCTGTCTAGGCCCGGGGCAGAGGAGCCGCGCAGCACTTTAATTGCTCCCCGAACCTCAGCCTCAGTAATGGGTTCAGCCATAAAGTTTTGCATATCTTTTTCCAAGTACACAAGGGCCGCCTCAGAGAGATATGCCTCCTGTGCTGTAGGGTCGCGGCCCAGCCTAGACGTGTATAACTTGGTGTAATATGACCGGAATTCCTCCTGAATATCAGAAGGAGATGTAAGTAGGGTCCCGTTCGCAGAGTGAATCTCGGTATTGCAGGCCTTGCTATAGGGCGGCCTCAGACTTTGCGCTAATGTGCTACCTGGGCGGTCTCCCTCTCCGTAACGACGGGCGGCACGGTATTTGCCTAAGTAGAGGATCTCGCGATCCGCTGTCTCTCTGTATTCTGTAAGGAGGGTTAATCTTCGTCCCTGTGAAATAGTTGCTGGGGCGTGTTGAGATTCGTTGTCCAGAGCTGCTAGGTCACCCTCCAGCCTGGCCAACGTTGTGCGTAGAGATTTGAGCACGCCCGCATGTTTGGAGATGCAGACGCCACGTATGTAGGCTTTGAATCCCTCCCACAGCATTGCCCAGGTATCCACCGATCCCGTGTTAATAGTGAAATAATCCTCTATGGCCTCTCTGATCACGTGACAAAAAAGGTCGTCGAGGAGGGCCCGACCAGGGAAGCGCCACTGCCTCTCGTACCCCTCCGGCCTCGGGACCCGAAGACAGAGTTGGATCGGCGAATGATCAGAATATGTTCTAGGTAGTGTAAGCAACGTCTGATACCAAGATGATACATCGGGGGAGAGGAGCCAGAGATCAATCCTGGTCCATGTGTCGGGTTGGCCTGAATAATGTGTGTGATTTGTGAGAGTCGGATTACGCCTACGCCATATGTCTATCAATGCAAACCGGTCACATAAGTCTAACAGGGCACGTCGCGCTCGCGGCTTCGTATCTGGAGAGGTTGCAGTACTGTCCAAGGCTGGATTAAGCAGGAGGTTAAGATCCCCATCCATAATAATCAGACTAGGCTCTAGCTTGGAGAGTTGTGCGTGCAATGTATGGAAAAATTCTGGGGAATCAGTGTTAGGCGCATAAACGCATACCAATATGACCTTATGTCCCATCAGGGACCCCGTGACAATAGTATACCTGCCCTCCCTGTCATTGACAACCAGCCGACAGCTAAAGGGGATCCTCTTGTGTATAAGAATTGCGGTTCCTCTTGCATAATTACTAAAATTAGCAAAATATTTGTGTGCCCCCCAGCTTGAAGCAAATCGCGCATTGTCTGAAACCGGTAAATGTGTTTCTTGTAGAAAGGCAATGTCTATATTATGTCTAACCAGATAATGCACCACCTGCCGTCTTTTACGATTGTTATTTAAGCCACGGACATTCCAGGACAGCATAGACAAATTGGAAGGTCCTTTAACCAAACCTGGCTGTGCCATCAGTGAATGTCAAGAAATCTAACGCGATCACATTCAAAAATAGGACCAAAGACCAAAACAAAAAGCAACCATAACGACAATCAATAATGAAAACAGTGTACCCCTCCCACGTCCCCCTCCCACCACCCAACCCTACATCAATAAAGGTAAGGCATACCCCAATCTGCAACCAAAGGACAAAGTACCAAATTGTTGTACAATGGAACAGCGCTATGTCAAAAAGGTACATCAGAACCAACAATGATAAACCCAGGGTATCTACCAGGGGGGGCAGCAATGCCCCGTCAGTCAACCAACTATGAAGGTCATCTTGAACTGTGACATAATATAATCCCAACTCAATCTAAGAGTAATAAAGAATAGCAATAGATCCACGTCACCCAACACCGGAGCCAGAGAACAGTTCCAAGCTTTCAACGGAGTCACTGTGTGGAGGGGATGGGCCGCTCTTGTCGTCTTGCAACTGGCCATTGGTACGTTTATAGGTGCGACAGAATTCCTGGACCTCGGTAGGATTCTCAAAAAAACGTGTCCGGCCCCCCACCTCAACCCTCAACCGTGCGGGATACAGCATGCCGTATTTGAGGCCAAGATTACGAAGCGTGGCTTTCACACCGGTGAACCTGCGCCTGGCCTCCTGCACCATAACAGTGAAGTCTGGATAAAGAGCGATTTTAGAACCTTGCCAGGTGGTATCGCCGCGCTCTCTCGCCAATCGTAGGGCAGTATCACGATCCCGGAAGTTCATGATGCGTGCAATAAGCGGACATGCCTGGGTTAGGCCTCGGACCCAAAGTACGATGTGCCCGCTCCACCACAAACCCAGGCATGAAGGAGTCTCTCCCGAACAGATCCGACAGCAGTGTCTCTATGAAGGTGTCCAGTCGACCCGTGGCGGTGGATTCCGGAACCCGAAGGATACGGACATTATTGCGCCGACTGCGCGCTTCAAGGTCCTCATTCTTTATGGCGACGTCTTTCAGCAAGCGTTCCATTCTGTCCAGTCTCTTGGTCGATTGCGCAGCCCCATCTTCTATGTCGGATATCCGCGCCTCCGCCACATCTAGACGCCTATCATGCTCCTGAATCTTAGTGCCCATCAACTCTAGAGTTTTAGCCAGAGAGTCGAAATGGCCGTCCAACGCCTTAAAGCCAGCTCTCATCTCCTGAAGCCACTCCGCTGGAGGCGCCGCGGAGGCCGCGCCGGCCGCGCCGGCCGCGCCGAGTTCGGGGTCAGGGTCCGGGCCACGCTCCGCCATGTCTGGACCTTCTTCCGTGCTTCGCTCCACCATCTTTTCAAGCGGGAGTGTTCTTTGTTTCGGGTCCTTCCTGCCCATGCCTCTGGAAAATGTATGGAGTTCAGGCGGCCCGCCGAAGACGCTCACTGAATGCTGCAAGAAGCGCCACTCCGGACCCGGCAGAAGCACTCAGCCCAGTCGCCACAACCACACCGGGTCCACGACTCACTCCCTTCGTAGGATCAGCACCCTCACTAACCAAATCCAACCAGCCGCAGCACTGGGGACCTCAGTATGGAACCGCAATATGGCCGTGCGTCAAAGGCGAAGGGACTAGAGAGCAATAGGTAGTGTGTCCAATGTATCTATGGTTGGGGGTGTAGGTAACGTCACCCAGAGATCAGGGTCTGCTGCCTCAAGAAAGCCGCGGATCTGGGACCAAGCGCACACCGGGGCCGGAGACCGCCCCACGCAGACGAATCTCGTCGTGTGGATGACTGGCAGGGGCAGTGCAACTCTGCTGTTCCAGGCGTGAGGACCGAACACCAATTGACGCGTGCTGTGAAGTGCTGAACATCTATAGCCGGGCCACGCATTACAAGGGGCTGCGCGGGAGACGTACCGGGCACCGGGGGCAACAGGTGGTCTCAGGCTCTACCCCCTCAACTATATTTGGGCCGCCGTTACGTTCTCTGCCGCCGCCCCCCAAACGCGAATCTTGGCCACAGGGGTTAGGCGGCAGTGCGGCCTCAAATCGGAGTCGGGCCAGCTCCGTCCCTGCGTCTGCATCCAGCTGACTATCGGAGCGCCGGAGGAGGGGAAGGGGGGAGCAGAGACACACCCAACCGGCACCCAGGACACTCACCGGCAATGCAGGGCCCCAAGTTGTACCAGTTGCTGCGCCACGGCCCTCAGTTGCCGCGTCCTGGCCCGGCAATCCCACAAGCCGCCATTTTCCTCACTGCCTGATCTCGGGCGCCGGTCCTCACAGCACACTCCCTCAGGCTCCGCGCCGGGGGGGGATATCGGCATCAATAACACCCGGATCGCTGCATGGAATGTGGGATTTAGCGCTGTTGTCATTGGTCGGCTGGCGGAGCTTCAACGCCAGGCGGCCATTCCTGTCCGCGGCTTGGCCACGCCCCCAAAGACATTACAGTTAGGTAAAATGCTGAGACCAGATTAATTCGTAATCTCAAAATAATCTGAACCCGCTGTCTCTGCCTTGGTGAAACTGCGTTGGCTGCTAGGTGCTGAAAGGACGAAATTTAAAGCCTTATGCCTAATTCATAAATCTGAAAATGGTGGGAAAACTAGTCCTTTGTCTGGTAAAGTTTCTTTCGCTAACCCACAAGGTCACCTCGGATCAGTAAAGGCCTTTAGCCTCAATGCTCCCAATATCCAAAAGGTCCATAGTTAGCAGTAGATCTTTCTCAGTGGCAGCAGCCAAGCTGTGAAGCAGCTTCCTTTTGTGCTCAGAAGAAAATCTAAATTGAAGGAATGTAGGGACATGGCTATTTTTCCTATTATAAACATACGATACGAGATGAATTTAGAGGAGCGTGTCTGAATTACTTTGGTTTTTGAACGCGCTCTTTAAAGATACCAAAATAAAATAATAAATAGAAAAGGGGGGAGTATAGGAATACCCTGAACCCCAAGCCAAGGTGTTGGGGTCCCCTGGGACCCTGCCACAGCCTAAAATCATGTTTTTAAAAAGATTTTGCCGCAAAATCACAATAATCACGATAAAAAAGCAAGCACGGGCTCCTGCACTTGCTTTAGACTAACCCCCGGGTGGGCCAAATCTCAGGGGCATGGTAAAAATAAAGGAGGGGGGTGCATGGACCCCCTCCATGGGCTATTCAAAGCCCCGGGGACCGCCACCTCTCCAGAGCAGTATTATAATTAAATGCAGGGGAACCTCATGGCTGCCCTGGGGACTGCCACCTCACCGGGGCACAAATGTTAATATAAACAAGCATTGGCATAGCCAATAGGTCTCGCTTTTGGGACCTTATAAGTATTTAGTTATGCAGCACAATATCCTTGGTGCAACAACATCAACTGTTGCATGGCTAAACACTTATAAGGTCCCAAAGGCGAGACCTATTGGCTATGCCAATGCTTGTTTTGGTTTTATCATGTATTTGGTGATATTGTACAACCTTGAGAAAAGCCCCATGGCTCCGAACCCTAAGGGCCGAAACGTGTTGGCTGCTCTTCTGGAAACATCGTAGAATGAAATAAGATACAGAGAGAAGGTGACATACAGAGAAAAAAGGAGGAGATGCAGAGAGAAGGTGGAGATACAGAGAGAAGGTGGAGATACAGAGAGAAGGAGATGCCGAGAGAAGGAGGAGATGCAGAGAGAAGGAGGAGATACAGAGAGAAGGTGGAGATACAGAGAGAAGGTGAAGATGCAGAGAGAAGGTGGAGATGCAGAGAGAAGGTGGAGATACAAAGAGAAGGTGAGATGCAGAGAGAAGGAGGAGATACAGAGAGAAGGAGGAGATACAGAGAGAAGGTGACATACAGAGAAAAGGAGGAGATGTAGAGAGAAGGTGGAGATGCAGAGAGAAGGTGAGATACAGAGAGAAGGTGACATACAGAGAGAAGGTGAGATGCAGAGAGAAGTGGAGATACAGAGAGAAGGTGAGATGCAGAGAGAAGTGGAGATACAGAGAGAAGGTGAGATGCAGAGAGAAGGTGAGATGCAGAGAGAAGGTGAGATGCAGAGAGAAGGTGAGATGCAGAGAGAAGGTGAGATGCAGAGAGAAGGTGAGATGCAGAGAGAAGGAGGAGATGCAGAGAGAAGGTAGAGATGCAGAGAGAAGGTAGAGATGCAGAGAGAAGGAGGAGATGCAGAGAGAAGGTGGAGATGCAGAGAGAAGGTGGAGATACAGAGAGAAGGAGGAGATTCTGAGAGACGGTGGGGATGCAGAGAGAAGGTGGGATGCAGAGAGAAGGTGGGGATGCAGAGAGAAGGCTCAGCGGCTCAGCAGAAGCTGCCAGATTCAATTAAAGACCCACAGGTCCTAGGAGATGGGAAAACTTTTTTTTCTGCCTCAAGTCTACTTTGAGGCCGGTGACTGGGAAAGCGCTCACTATCGTGACACACTTTTCTCGGGAGCTGTACACCATGTGCTCTGACTCGAAAAATAATTCACACTGGAGCTGTGCAAGAAAATCACTACAGCAACAATGCTCCCCTTTGTTATCCCTCTCCAGTTAATGCTGGTTAAACTATTACTTTAGCAGACTGTAAGGCCCCCAACTCAATCCAAACAAACTTTTAAGAAACGGGTAATTTCAGAGGGCGGGACAGGCTGCGAGTAAACCATTCGCGCTCTGAAGGGAGGGAGCCATTTGTTACCTACACAACATAAACTATATGACGTTTCATAAATCCACGGCGTCTGAAATGGCTGTCCCTGAGTGGCTGACCAGCCTGCATCATATCTGAAAAAGTCATTAATAAGCCCCGTCTTTATAATGAAACCTGAGATGCGGCCTCCCTCTGCAAGTAGTTATTGCGTCTGGGACAAGGAGAGGATGTTTGGTCTGCACTAAACTAAAGGGGGCGGGAGGGGGAGCGAGAGGCGGTGAAGGGAAATGCTGCGGGAGGAGAAAAGTTCAGAGCGAGAAAACACACGTGAGAAAAGAATAACAGAACAACTCAGTCGAGTCTGGACTCTGTGCTTCATGGAGGGCGAAGTATGCCTTGGAGAGCGAAGCATGCCCTGCGTGTAAAACTTCCTGATCTAGCCAGCTTGTTTCATCCCTGCATCCGCTCGCCGTAGAGGGATAAAAGGTCAGTCACTGCCAGTGGTGGGTGGCGGGTACCCTTGGTGAGTGGGCAGCGGGCACCGTGCGGTCAAAAAAACAAAAGCAGCTTCAGCAGAGCTAAACGAAGCATTGTTTTTGCCCAGACAATGTGCCGGGATTGAATGTGGTGCCTTTGTGATGGAAAAGTCTGCTGGCTGGACTATGTCTTATTTTTCCTTACTTTGTAAAACGTCGGATCCTCTCACTGTATGTTTCTGCAAGACATTGGTGAGATGTGCTTTTGGGGGGCGCCCTTGCTCCCCCACAGGTAGCGAACTGAACACGCAGTTAACACTATAGGGAAACAATGTGCGGTGCTTTACTGCATCTGGTGTAAGTTTCTTGCAGCACTCCTGTTGTTACCGGCGGGAGGGCACGGCCGGAAGAGGACATTGTCAGAACGTTGAAAGAGTGCCGCTCGTGCAGCGTCCCGCGAATAGACGCCGCGGTTCCCTGTGCCCTCAGCGGGGTAGGGTCGGCTCTTATAAGGCGCTAATGTTTTACGGCACGCAGTGTTGTCCTCATCCATGAAACCAGCGCTTAAAAGGACGGAAGCATACAATACCTCGGGCTCGTGATATGTTAGCAACACATTCCCGAAAGAGTGATTGCAGGGTGACACAGGGCATTAGCACTACTTGAGGAAGCGTTTAGAGAAAGAAGCACACGCTTAGAGGTTTAAAGTCTTTAATTAACGAGCACTAGAGATGATGTAGTGCTCGAGACTGGTCAAATGGTGTGAATAACAAGAGCGGGCGCCTCGCGCTGGAAAAAAACAAGTTTGGCAGGAGAGGAGGAGGCAGCAGGGGGAGGGGATAGAGGAGGGAGCCTGGGCCTGTTTCCCTTGCGGGAGCGAGCAGAAACCATATGTTAATTGCAACCAGATGGTTTTAAAGCTCGCTCCCGCAAGGGAATCGCCAAACGTGCACGCGTTGCCATTAAAAGCAATGCAACGCGTGCACGTTTTTGGGACACAAACTGAATCGATTGCTTAAGGTCTTCCTATGCAGCGCATGCGCGCTGCGTAGGCGAGACCTAAAAATAATGTGGGGGAGGCGCAATGGCCTCCCCTGAAGCCCCAGGGACCGTACCTCCCTGTGGCAGTAATGTAATTATATGCGGGGGAGCCTCGTGGCTCCCACGCTGCACCAGGGACCACCACTTGCCTGGGGCACTGTTGCATGCAAATGAGGGGGGGCCCGCTTGGCCCCCCGTTGGCCTCCCCGGGGCACATACTTCAAATATATTTAAAAAAAAGCAAATATAAATCATAATGCGTGGGGGTTCTAGTCCCCCCACTCAGCCCCAGGGACCACCACATCCCTTGGGCAGAAATACAGTAATTAATGGGGTCCGTTGTGCCCCCCGGCCCAAGCGACCCCAACCTCCCCCAGGGCTTACTGAACAAAGGAGGGGGGCAGCGTGGCCCTCCTCCAGGAGCCCTACATGGCCCTGGGGACCGCCATCCCCCAGGGACAGCTCCAGCAATGTCCCGGGGTGCCCACCCATGGGACATTGCAGTTTGCAATGGCCTGCGAGGAGCACCGCTCCCACCAAGCCATAGCAAACACTGCTCCGCTTCTTGGAAGCGAGAGCATTAAAAATGCTCTCACTTCCACGAAGCGGAGCAGAATTGCTTTTGGACAGAGGGAGCTGCATGTTTGCAGCTCCCTCTGTCCAAAAGTAATGCTGGCTCCTGCAGGAGGTGGGGATCCGACAGGCACTGCGGGGGCCTTGAGCCTCCCCCATGGTCCCAAATGAGGAGGCCATGCCCAGGGGGATGAGTTCCCCGGGGTGATATCGGACCAGCCTTTTTAAAAAAAAAAAAATGAGGAAGGCCTGGCCCCGGGGGATGGGATCCCCAGGGCCGTAATTGGCCTCAGAAGCCCCTCTCCTATGTAAAAAAATAAAGAAGAAGGACAGGACACGGGGATGGGGTCCCGGGCCAAAATTGGCACAAGGAAGTGGGGCCACATGCCCCCCCTTCCTTTATTTAAAAAGATGGAAAAAAAGGAAAAGGCCGGGCCCCAGGGGATGGGGTCCCCGGGGCCATAATCAGCCCAGGGAGGGAGGCCGTGTGGCCCCCATCCCCATTTCATAAAAGACTGGCACAGGGGATGGGGTCCCCGGGGCAAAAATCGGCACAGGGAAGGGGGGCTACCCGACCCCCATTCCCTAAAGCAACAAAAAACCTCGGTCAAGTCGCCGGAGGCCATGCCCCTTTCACCACCACTCCTCAAATGCGCCTCCTAGTGCAGAGGTGGTTGGGGAATGAAGTCCCCTTGAATGCTGAGGGTCTTTGGAGGCCAACAAGCCCTCTTGTTACCTCCAGTAAGTCCCAGACAGTGGGATTGCTGAGAGAACTTGGAGGCCACACCCACTTTCTCCACCACTCTGCAAACGCGCCTCCTGCCGCGCTTGTGGTTGGGGAAAGAATTCCACTTTACTCCTGAGGGCCTCAGGACTAAAGTGGGCTACTTCCTCCAACTAGTAGTGTGCCAGGAGGTGCGGTTGCAGAGTGGTGGAGAAAGGGGGTGTTGCCTCTGACAACCTCTCAGCCATCCAGCTGTGTGGGTCTTACTTGAGGTGACAGGAGGGGTAGTTGGCCCCCAAGGACCCTCAAGAGCCAAAGGGACTTCATCACCCTACTAGTAGTGCGCCAGGAGGCATGTTTGCACAGTGGTGGAGAAAGGGGGCATGGCCTCCGACAACCTCTCAGCAATCCTGCTGTGTGGGACTTACTGGAGGTAACAGGAGGGGAAGTTGGCCCACAAGGACATCCTTGGGGGCCAACTACCCCTCCTGACACCTCCAGTAAGTACCACACAGCGGGATGGCTAAGAGGTCTTCGGAAGCCACGCCCCCTTTCTTTACCACTCTGCAATCGCGGCTTGTGGTGCACTACTGGTTACTGGTTGGGGGATGAAGTCCACTTTACCCCTGAGAGACCTTGGGGGCCAAGAGACCCTCCTGGTCCCTCCTGTAAGTCCTGCACAGCGGGATTCCTGAGAGCTGGTCGGAGGCCCAGCCTCCTTTCTCCACCAATCTGCAAATGCAATTACTAGTTAAAAAACCATGGAAATTCACAAAAAAACAAAGGTTACAGGGACGTTATAGTCAGGAATTAGCTTGTAAAAAAATCTTAGAAATTCACTGAAAAACACGAAAGGTTACAGTGACGTTATAGATAGCAAATAGATTTTTAAAAAACTTTGAAATTCAATGGAAAAACCAAAGTTGTGAGTAGGTGTGTGAGTGGTTGTGTGGATGCTGTCATCAGTGATGTCACTCACCATGTCATGAGTGATGTAATATGTGAGGTCATAAGCAGTGCATTGCAGGGGCATAAGCTATACTTAGCTCAGGTAACTATAACAGCCGAATTTCACTGGTTTTGTATGAGTAAAATCTGACCCTAACTATAATGTCCCTGTAACCTTTGGTTTTTTTCTGTGAATTTCTAAGTTTTTTAAAAATTCTAATCACTAACAATAACAGCTTTGTAACCTTTGTTTTTCAGTGAATATATATATATATATATATATATAAACACCAGCTGCAATTCCTGGGTAGAAACCAGGGACCGACACAAGGGCTCGATTTTTCTAAATTTCTCAAGTTTTTATTCTTTCCCTGTGACACGTTATGGCATCTCTTGCTCATAAAATGAGCATCGTTACTCTCCAAACTTTTAATACAAGAACTACAAGTCACATGATTTCCTGTTACCACAAGCATGGAAAACACCTGATAATCAGAAGATTTGTGGTGAGTAAATCTCCTATACTTTCAATGTGGAAGTCAATATTGATTTAAAACTCCCTAATTATTGTTTTTAACGTTTCTACATTTTCCTCATTTATAGTGTTTTCCATGTTTATGTTACTAATATACGCATTTCTTCGCGAATATATAGAAAAGACATGAAGGATTAAAAGATTCAAGCTGTTAACACACTCTCTTTCGAACCAATCCAGTACAAAGTTGTCTTATGGTTTAACTAATATATATATACACATATATTCATGGAAAAAACAAAGGTTAAAGTAACGTTATAGTTAGTGGAATATGTCAGTGAGAACATGAGAACATTAACATTTTGAACTAAAAAAAACACAGCAATTCACCAGTTATAGTCAGCAGAGCTAACTATAGCTTGCGCTCCTACCATGCACTACTTATGACCTGTTCACCTAACTATAACGTTTCTTTAACCTTTGTTTTTTCAGTGAATTTTTAAGGTACATTAATTTTTCTTTTTCAATATATATATATGAAAAGGTGTGAACAAGGGCACTTCGTGCTCGCCTGCTTGTTAGCGTGGAGGTGCGGGGAGTGATCGTTGCGAAAATATATATATATATATATATATATATATATATATATATATATATATATATAATATATATATATATTCCTCCATACTTTCCCTCGTGCAACAATTGCCACCTCCAAAACGAAAGTTGTGTCTCGATAAGGACCCCACGAGAGCGGACCCCACGAGAGCGGGTCCCGTTACATCCAACTCACTCCTCAAAAAGGATGACGACGCCGTGTGCAGTTTTTCAAAATTTATTTTCGGCCACCATCAAACGCGTTTCGACTGCACAGCAGTCTTGCTCACTGATACCGAGGTATCGAACGCGGCCATTTTTTAAACTTACTTCCGTGCAACAAACGTGTCACATGATAACTACAAACACAGTGCTAGTGAAAACAGACTCGTAGTTTTTCAATTCATTACACAGTGTTTCACAAACATATTTGCAAATCTTTTTTCTTTTTTCCAATCGATGTCGAGTGTATTTAGTAGATGCACCTGAAGATCCATCTTGTCTGAATGATATGTTAGTGCAGCTGACGTTGTTTGAAAGGTTTGTAATAATTGAGACCATAGGTTATTAAAGTTGGCCGGTGGAGAACTGTCTTGCCTTACAGACTTTTTGGGTTCAGTAGTAAAAAACGATAGATCTAAGGAATTATGAATTATGTTGATTGACTCTTCTCGGATAACCGTTGGGTCAGCTTGATCCCCTTGGTCCACCTTGACTAAAAAACATTCCGACTCTGGTTGGTCTGGGTTGCTGAAAAAGGCTTGCGGATAGGCCATAACCTGTGGTAATAAAACTTTAGGACTCTTTTGTAGCTTATCAGGTTTAGATTCAGTTGGAGAATAAAATATAGATGGAGAAGGCAGGCTTAGGTTTGGAAATGGTTGAAAAGTTGACAGGTCGACATCTCTAGAAATAATTACATTGGGAGAAACTTGTTCTAGTTGAGTTACGTATTGAGCTGGGGGTTGAGGGGTAACCTGTTGTGAATGGCTGACGTCCAGGGCTTCTAAGGCGCCTTTGCATAGAGATTTTGTTGTTAATAAAGCACTGGATTGTGTCGAGTTATCGGGCCCTCCGGCGGCCTCATGAATCAATGGCAGAATCATAATTTGATGTGGCAATAGCTCGGAGACTACGAGGGGAGGAACCTGCGGAGAGAGTGCCTGCTGTTTGTCCATGGTGTTGGTTATTTTCTTCCGTGCTATCGCCGGTACTATGGTCCTAAAGTAGTCCCTTAATGAGGCCTTAGTATTTGTAGGTTTAAATTGTTCTTTAGAGCCAAGTGTTAAATGGGCTTGTACAGGCCCTGGATCGGAAGCTGTCCTTGCTTTTGCAAATATTTGGCGAGGCGAAGACGCCATTGAGGGATCTACCAGAGGATCACATAGGTCCATTTTCTTTACACCTTTTTGGGGGTTTTGATGATGCTTTCCTTACTCGTCCTGATCTCATCCCGTTAGCTTTTTTATTATTTTTTATTTTATTTAGAGGGCTGCACGACTGCCTGACGGTTCCTGATGATTCCTAACGATTGGTTGGGGCCCGAGTTGGTTCGTTAGTTGATTGATGAAAACAAGTAAGTGAGGTTAATTAAGCGATTAATTTTTTGATCGATTGAATTAATATGAGCCCTTGGTTTTATGCTTTTATGGTTTTATGCTTTAACTTTATTGTGTTGAATTGCGGATATTAATAATTAATTACGAAATTTTTTCTCTCCGGTAAATTTATTGATTGCTGATTTATTGATTTATTGGTTTAATGAAAGAAAAATTTTTTTTTGTTATATTAAGAGCCTGCCAACCTACCTGCCTGATGATACCTAATACACCTTAGATGACTCTTGGGGAGTCGATTTTCTAGAGTCCCAAGCAGTCAGAACGTCAAATATTTCCTGGTATTTCCTTGTCCTTTTCCTTGTACTTAACCTCTTTTTTTTTTTTTTTGCCCTTCAAGACCTTCACATTTGTTGGACACAATGTTAGAAACTAGTGTTGACGGGACAGATGTCGGTTGTTATTATTATTTTTTATTTGCATATGATTTTTTCCAGGCAGTCTTTTTTGGCTGATTAGTGAAGAATGATAGGGGAGGGCTGGAGTGGGCTAGAGGAGCTAGCAGAATACTCTGGCTGAGTTACTGGCTACGCTCGTTCTGGACAGACCACCTCTGCAGACACTAACACTGACACTGATCCGCCCTTGGCCGGACTCGCTCCTCCGGATTTCACTGGCTTCCCACTTACTACTTCGACGTTGCCGTTTCCCCTGGGTGTCTTGAATCCACCGCTCCTCTGTGTGTCCGCGCATCCGCTCACTCTGCTGTCTCTGCTATCCAAGGGTCCAAGGGTCCCTGCTGTGTCTCACCTAGCCCCCTCCTCACCTCTCCTCGCCCCCCCTCTACCGCCGCCCTGCTTGCAGCCTTGCAGTGCTAGGGGACGAGAGAATAGGGTGGAGAATGGAGGGCAGAGGGCAGAGGTCAAGAAGAGGGGATGGCGGACCACAACCGTCCCCCCCCAGGCCACAGCCACAGGAGGGGCACAGGAGTCACAAGGGGGAGCCCAAGGGAGGGCCGCTCCACCGCAGACACCCCGCAACACCGCAATCCGCAGTCCGCTCTGCTATCCACAACCACGCCAGCCGCTAAAGAAGGCAGAGGTCGGGACGGAGGTCAGAACAACGGTAGCGGGTGCTGGAGCAGGAGCCGCGGGAGCAGAACGTCTTTCTCGTCCTTCTCGTCGCGAACAACGCCGACAACTGCGGGGGGCCGGGGCCGGCACAGGTACAGCACCGGTACAGCGCTGGTTCAGCGCCGCCACCTCACCACGCCACACCGCGCTGACTGCCGACTGCAGGGTGCGGACACTCCGGAAAACACGGACTGGATTGCAGCACAGTATGAGAAGAAGACAGCATGTTCGTGAAAGATAACCAATAAAGTTTCAACATGCTGCTGCCTTTTGTGGAAAGAAAATAAATGGACACACCTGTTTGTAATGGCACCCTGGGAGAATACCAAACCGCAGTGTTATATCATATATATAGTAGGATGACTAAAGAGTGTATCCTGTCTGCATACTAATTTCCGAAGAGAATGACTTGACTTTGGATTGTAACATGACGGGAGAGAGTGTACTGTTTGGTGAAATCTATGTAATAAATTATGCTGAGTGCAATTGGGTGTGAAAAGACAATATTTCAGTTGAGGTTGTCCATCTTCTCAGTTCGTGTCAGTGTCTTTTTTGCATGTCACCCCGAGTGGGACGGGCATGCCCAGACATGGGTCCCGTGCTCTCCATGCCACTGGAGTCAAGCTATCCTGGCTGATGAGGAGTGAAACCCCGAAACCGGTCCTAGGATGCTTGTTTCCAGTCCAGGGAGGACCTGGCTTGGCAGTTCGGGCTGGACTGTTCCCATGAGGCACAGGGTCAAGACTGATTTGCATATGGCTGGGTTCAAACTGGAATGGCATGGTGAGCAAAAAAATGATGGATTTAGGCCCTGTACTGGGGTGAATGTATGACATTGTTCTGCATTCTGTCCATCAACTGTTCTTTTTGCTGTGTCACATTAAGACATCTTCTCAGCAAGTTCAATAATAATTTAATATGAGATTGTTCAAGGGCTGTGTAGCTGTTTTTACATCAAAGAGGTTAATGTAAATCAGAAAAAGAGAGTCATCACTTCTTTCAATAATGTATACCATTAGTGTTAACCATTTAAATCTATTGTTATGGGTGTCATTACTCTCGCAAGAGTCATACATTTTGTTTTATAGTGTTGTATAGAGTTCTCCTTCTTGTGGTGACTTTGTGTTTAATACTAATGTATAGTAAGTGTGTCATGTTAATATGTCTATTATATTTATTTTATTTTTTTATTAGTGAGTGACTCCAGTGAGCTCCCCATAAGGCTCAAGTACACCATCCCTGCGTGGAGGCCGAGGAGGCTGTACTTCCTTTCAGGCTCTCGTAGATGGCCCGCAAGATCATATATTTGAAATTTGGTTGATAATAGTATTTAATCGTAATTCCGAAGAAAGTATGACACCAGAGATTAAGGTAGACTTACAAAAATTGATGATGTATTGTACCATTTAACACATACAATAATATATTTTTATGATCCTGGAAGCCACTCTCGAACAGCTCACGAGAGGTCTGCAAGATGAAAAACACACCCATAGGAACACATTATGATTAGTTCATAATAATGTCATTACATAAAAAAGGAAGAATCATCCATTTTGCCTCATTTGTGGTTTGGATTTTGGTGTGGGCAGATCTTGCTTACCTCTTCTGTTTCCTTATAGGAAATCTATTTTTTAGAGCATATAATGTCTTCCTCTGACTCAGATGATCGGCCAGGAGTTCCACCACCTCAGCTTGTTCAAACTGCAAAAGCATCTCTCATTTGGAAATTCTTTGAAATGAGAGCAGGAGGGAAGAAAGTGTCTTCTAAGAATGAAACCTACAAACTTTGTAATAAGGAGTTCAGTGGGGGGACTAAGAAACAGTAGAGCATGGGCACTACTGGAATGTGAAGGCATCCACAGAGACTAGCTCATGCAGAGTTTGCTCGTACTACAGAAACATTTTTTCAACCTGAGGATACTGTACCTGCTCAGCTTTTTTCTGGACAATTGGATAATAATTCTGCGTACTTAAACAAAGCTCTTTTCTGCTGCTTGTGTAATCAGATTATTTTTCAGCTGAGACCAGCAGAGGGGTGCAGGATAAGCTCACTCAAGATCATAAATGTCCCCTAGGCAGTAGTTTTTTATTTTTTGGAGGAATTATGAAAAGTATGAGTGAAAAAAAATCTAATGCCTAGGAGGGCATTTGTGATCTCTTCTGCCAGCTTGTCACAGGCTGCCAAATTCTCCTCCGAAGAGAAAATGATTGCCTTGCAAAAACAACAGAAAAGTACTTTGTAGGCTGGGTTGTTTGTAGACCGACTTGCCACAACCTGAGATGGTGCTGGTTGGCCTGGTTGAAAAGATGAAGTGGGCACCTGACAAGTCATCTAGCTCTGTGCTCCTTGGCATCTTAGCATGAGCTAGAAGCTGGGGCTGGATAGCCCTTAGGTGGCACAACATTCATGTTGTCCCCATACTATACTGTTTCTGTGTGCCCCTACAGAACTCCTTACAGCACATTTGTGTTTAACATACTTGACAGAAACCTTTTTGGCTCTAGGTGCCATCTCGAAGAGCTGACAGGCAATGTATTCCTAGGGTGGTTTTGCTGATTAAGATGGTCTAGCTTCTCTTTGATCATCACTGTCAGATGATAACATTACAGCATACACCTGAAGATTACAAAAGAAGATCCTCCTAGGGGTTGATAGATATTTCCACATCCAACAGCTACTCCTAATTGAGAAAGAAAGGATGACCACTCCCTTCAATAATTAAGGGAATTCGTTTTAACCAATCAAATGTTTTTTCCTGAGTATGTTTCTACTCTCGTGGGTAGCTCTCAAGCCTCTCGAAAGAGTATCATAAAAGCATATATTTATTAATTGAGTTGTATAGTGTTGTGCACACAGATTATTCTTTATTTGCATGTTTATTTAATGCAAATATTGAACAAGCCTGTAACTGCTGTATCTATATTAGTTTTAGTTTCATTTGATTATAATGAATGACTTTCAAAACTGGTTCACGAGAGTCAGGCACACAATCACCCACATGCAGTCCCATGGGGTAGAACTTTATGTTTTACTCTTGCAAACAGCTCGCGAGACCATCTGATTCCTCTGTGTCATCAAAGGCCACCAAGGTATTTTTGGTATGGAAAATTCCGAAACAATCTAAAAAAATCGCATCAAGGACACTGACATATAAGTAACTCCACAAAGAATTTTCAAATGGCACACAAAACAATATTCTTTTGACTCCACTGGGATGTGGTACCATATGCGTTCAATGCAGCCAGTAGATTAGCTAGAGCAAAGTTGCAGCAAAGTGTTGAGTTATCATCTAGAACAAATTCTACAGAGAAGGGTGCAGGGAGGGACTGGGTTCTCTGCTAAGACCACTCTCTTATATGATGGTATACATAGATTGATCTGTTTTTCATATGTCCTCCAAAGGTGCCAAAAGTGTGCAGTAGTGTGTGCAAACAGAGAGAAAATTTTGTTGACACATGTACCAAGGTGTGAGGGGTTAGATCCCTGAGGTTTCCCACTTACCTGTTCTACACCATGCCATTCTCCCAACGGACTTCCTCGGCATTGCAGAACCATGCAAGGAAAAGGGAGAAAGGTCACCCAAACGCACCACCCAGTCACGCCCACAGTAAATGAGGAATATCTCTTTAAACAGGCCCGGGACACCTACCAATCAGGAGAAGACTCCGGGGAGAAAGCGGAACCGCAGGCCCTGGAAGGCGAGAACTTGTGACCTGCCAGTACAGTTGAATGTTGCAGAAACTGTTACCATGGAAACTGGGATTAAGCAGAATGGGGGAAGGGTTGAAAGTTGTCTGTGGATTTAAAATGTGAAATGTTAACATATATAAGTGATATGTTACAAAATTAAGTTTTTCTAAGTCAGTAGTATGTGTAGAAGTAGTCTGTTGTTTAAAAAAAAACTAGTATTATTAGAAATAGGTTTTCAAACTCCATTATGA
This sequence comes from Calotriton arnoldi, assembly GCA_963921515.1. Classification (NCBI taxonomy): domain Eukaryota; kingdom Metazoa; phylum Chordata; class Amphibia; order Caudata; family Salamandridae; genus Calotriton; species Calotriton arnoldi. The sequence continues at coordinate 512,891 of CAWUFW010002629.1, forward strand.
ATTCGCTGCGGCATCGCGGTGGAGTCGCAACTCCAAAAAATTACAGAACCAATTTGGGCACTTTTAGAAGACAGTTTGAAAGGGTTAATATGTCTAACCAATAGAAATGTGTTTCACAAGTTGAAATGATGTAGGAAGCAACTTGATTTGTTACTTATATTTATTTGTGTGCAGAAAGAGAGGGAAAGTTTGCCATTACTGGTTTTACCTTGTTGAGTGTGGTGCATTACATTTAATGTGTGCAAAAGAAAATCTTTTATGAGTTTCTGATATTTCATATTCTGCAATACTATTTGAAAGGTGAGTTACACAATTGTAAGCTGTGTTATATATTTTGTAGTAGTGCTTCACTCGTTGTAGTGATATTTTTAGATTTGAAGAGCATTATTTTCAAAGTTTTAGAATTATTAGAAAAGTGTAATGTTTGAAATACGTTACAAAATGTACAGATGTGTATTTTACTTTGTTTTATTGTACTGAAATGATGATGGAAAGAGTTTGTGCATAGTAATATGTGGACATTGGTAGATGGATTAGTGATTATGGTAGTTTGTATGAGTCTGTGGAAAGGTACAGTTGAAGTATTCCTCATAATTTTAGGTGTCTTTTTCAAATTGTAAGTGCAGTCTGTCACGTTTTAAGGTCTGCATGGACTTGTGACTGAGGTATGTGTGTGCTTGCACATGTATTCTCATACGTGTTATGCATCTGAAGATGCTAGATGTATAAAACACAGGTATACGTCTATTTGTATGTTTCATTTACATATGATGCCACTAGGAAAAGGTGCAGACACATACATGCATGCTTTCAGGAATATGGTGAGACTTACAACAGAGATATGCGAAGGGTTACTGCTTTATATTTGGCTAGGCCCAACACCTTGAGTACTTGCAGAATAGTGAAGCTGAAGTACAAAAGTGAGGTTTAAGACATGTTGGCAGAGGGATTAGCGATTAGGCTACTTTGTATGAGTCTGTGGAAAGGTACACTTGAAATACGCTGCAAATTTTAGGTGTCGGCTTGAAATCGGAAGTGCAGTCTGTGAAGTTTTAAGGTCTGCATGGTGTTGTGACTGAGGTATGTGTCTAATTCCACATGTATTCTCATACGTGCTATGCATCTGAAGATGCTAGATGTATAAAACAGAGGTATACGTCTATTTGTATGTTTGTTTTATATATGATGCCACTAGGAAAAGGTGCAGACACATGCATGTATGCTTTCTGGAATATGATGAGACTTACAAAAGACACATGCAAAGGGTTACTGCTTTATATTTGGCTAGGCCCAGCAACCTAAGATAGTTGCAGAATGGTGAATGTGCAGCTCAAAAGTGAGGTTTAACACATGTTGGTAGAGGGATTACTGATTAGGCTACTTTGTATGAGTTTGTGGAAAGGTAAACTTGAAATACGCCACAAACATTTAGGTGTCTGCTTGAAATGGGAAATGCAGTCTGTGAAGTTTTAAGGTCTGCATGGTCTTGTGACTGAGGTATGTCTCTACTTGCACATGTATTCTCATATGTATTATGCATCTGAAGATGCTAGATGTATAAAACACAGGTATACATCTATTTGTATGTTTCTTTTATATATGATGCCACTAACAAAAGGTATAGACACATGCATACATGCTTTCAGGAATATGGTGAGATTTACAACAAACACATACAAAGGGTTACTCATTTATATTTGGCTAGACCCAACACCCTAAGTAGTTGCAGAATGGTGAAGCTGCAGCTCAAAAGTGAGGGTTAAGAAATGTTGGCAGAGGAATTAGTGATTAGGCTACTTTGTACGAGTCTGTAGAAAGGTACGCTTGAAATACACCACATAATTTTAGGTGTCTGCTTGAAAAGGGAAGTGCAGTCTGTGAAGTTTTAAGGTCTCCATGGTCTTGTGACTAAGGTATGTCTGTACTTGCACATGTAATCTCATACGTGTTATGCATCTGAAGATGCTAGACGTATAAAACACAGGTATACATCTATTTGTATGTTTCTTTTATATATGATGCCACTAGCAAAAGGTACAGACATATGCAGGCATTCTTTCAGGAATATGGTGAGACTTACAACAGAGATATGCAAAGGGTTGCTGCTTTATTTTTGGGTAGGTCCAACACCCTGAGTAGTAGCAGAATGGTGAAGCTGCAGCACAAAAGTGAGGTTTAAGACATGTTGGTAGAGGTATTCCTTTATAGGTTACTTTGTATGAGTCTGTGGAAAGGCACATTTGAAATATGCTGCATAATTTTACGTGTCTGCTTGAAATGGGAAGTCCAGTCTGTGAAGTTTTAAGGTCTGCATAGTTTTGTGACTGAGGTATGTCTGTACTTCCACATGTATTTTCATTCGTGTTATGCATCTGAAGATGCGAGACTATTAAATACAGGTATACATCTATTTGTATGTTTCTTTTATATATGATGTCACTGGGAAAAGGTTCAGACACATGCATACATGCTTTCAGGAATATAGTGAGAGTTCCAACAGATACATGTGACGATTTGCTGCTTTATATTTGGTCAGGCCCAACGCCCTAAGTAGTTGGAGAATGGTAAAGCTGCAGCTCAAAAGTGAGATTTAAGACATGTGGGTAGAGGGATTAGTGATTAGGCTACTTTGTATGAGTGTGTGGAAAGGACGACTTGAAATACGCCACATAATTTTAGGTGTCTGCTTGAAATGGGAACTGCATTCTGTGAAGTTTTAAGGTCTGCATGGTCTTGTGACTGAGGTATGTCTGTACTTCCACATGTATTCTCATACGTGTTATGCATCTCAAGATGCTAGACATATAAAACACAGGTATAAGTCTATGTGTAAGTTGCTTTTATATATGATGCCACTAGAAAAAGGTACAGATTTCATGCATGCATTCTTTCAGGAATATGGTGAGACTTACAACAGAGATATGCGAATAGTTGCTGCTTTATATTTGGGTAGGCCCAATAGTACTTTCAGAATAGTGAATAGTGAATAGAACTATTTGTATGTTTCTCTTATGTGCGATGCCAGCAGCAAAAGGTAGAGATGCATGTATGCATATATTTAGGATCATGGTGAGACTTATAATAGTAATATTGAAAAGGTTGCTGTTTTGCATTTCTGGAGTTCTCTTGCTTCTTTCTTCACTTTTCTTGACTGTTTCTTCACCTCTGTTGCTTCTTTCTGAACCCGTCTTATCTCTGTTGCTTTTTTCTGAACTTCTCTTGTTTTTTTCAGTACCTTTTTTATTAGTTATAAAGAGAATAGCAATGTAATTGTAATTAATTGTTTCCTAGTTACTATTAATGTTGATATGTAATTAATTTAAAATACTTAATTGATGTAAGAAACTATTGAAATGGTTCTTTCCTTTTTAGAAAATTATTTTGTTTGGATTAGAAATTGAAGATGGCAAGAAAACATGAAAAGAGAAGACAACAAAGAAAACAGAAGTCATTAAACCAAACTAAAAAGAGTGGACTACAAAAAGACCAAAATGTTACTCAGGATAAAGTTTGTTCTGGTAAGAAATTTTTTACAACAAAGCACAAGGAAACAAACACTTGTAATTTAAAAAAAACCATTCATTTTTGGAAAAACAACACGTCACAAAAAGACAAAAACAATTTCAAGAGATACGTGTACGAATGTTTCGAAATAGAGTAATTTAAAATTTATTAACAGATTGTAAAAAGTATAAAAGAAGATCAGCAGCGTATAAGAAGAAGCAACACATTGAAAGTGTAGTAGATACTGCTTTTGAATTGAAACAAAAATTATTTATATTAGCATTGAAGAGAATGAAAACATTGAATAAAACAATGCAGTTTACGAAAGAGAAAAGCAAAAGAAAAAGACTGGTTAATAGAAGCAAGATTTGTAAAACTTTTACTGGTGAATGGAAGCACACTTCTGGTACTGAGCCTTTCTTTAATGAAGAAAGCTATTTTCAACAGAACACATTAGTTCATGCAGTTGATACTAGTGGTTGATGCTATGAGATGAAAGATGGTTGTGCTATTCCAAAAGAGAAATTGGTTGTTAGGAGTGTGGAAGAAGTTCAAGGGGAGCGTACACAAGCTCCGGTATATAAGTGGGATTGTAGTAGTATTTGCAGTATTCAACAGGAATCTATTCACATTTTCTTTACGAGGATATGCCAAAAAAAGTCTTAAACAGAAGATTAAGATGTTACAAGGATTAGATCAATCTAAAGTGAGAAAATATACTAACTTGCAGGGTCATTCTCTGGCTTGTCTTTCAACAAAAGTGAGTCAAAGTACTTTTCATCATTTAAGAATGCTAGCTGTACACCACTCAGAAATGCGGAAGTTAGTAAGGGGACTCTACTATGCAAAAAGTCCTGCATTATGTTTAAGTGAAATGAACACAGCTCTTTTGCATGCTTCAATATCAGATGTACAAAACGTTTGTGATGATATACAGTTTTGTTTTTTTGGTTCACAAGAGGAGTGTAGAGAAAGTGTAGGTGTTGAAGAACAGGTGAAAGAGATTAGTATTGATGAGTTTGCAGAAGAAATTACAAAGTTTAAGACAGTTTCATCTGAAAAAACAAACTATGTTTGTATTTGTTGTCGACATACTCACTATACACGTCAAACTAGGAATGTTGATTTATGTTTAAAAAGTGAAAAGAAAAACAATGATAAGTGGCAGCAATTTGGTGCTTATTTGTTGGTAGAAGGTCAGTTTGAGTTGGCTACTGATCAATGTATTTGTAAATATTGTTACAACAAATTAGAAGAGAACAACATACCAGCTAGAGTAGTACATAACAACTTAGAGCTGTTAGCTATTCCTCTGGAACTGGCTGATTTGATTGCATATGAGTCCATTTGTTAGACATGGCATATCTTGGCGTGATTACCCCTGACTTTTTGCCTCTACCTCCTTTGCTTTTAGATGCTTTGGGTACTTTGCCACTGCTCATCAGTGTCAAAGTACAAGGGTTCCTTGTGTAAAGTTTAATGGTAATTGGTTGGCCATGATCGGTATGTTGCCTTACTAGTAAAGTCCCTAGTGATGTGCACTGTGTGTGCCAGGGCTAGTAATGAAAAGGGGCGCGGAGAAGGGAACTCAGGCCTGCAGTGTAGGGCCTGCGCGCAGTTTGCTAAGTTAGCATGTTGTCCTGACAAGTGCAACCACTTGTCAGGCCTTACTTTCCCTTTTGCGTACACAGTGGGCACCCCTGTGGTAGGTCCCGGGTAACCCCTGGGCAGGGTGCAGTGTAGGTAAAAGGCAGGACATATACTGAGGTGTGTGTTATGTCCTGACAGTGAAAAACACTACATTTCGATTTTCACTGGTGAAAGGCCATCCTGCCCATAGGACAGAATGGGGGAGGTTGGGTATTGTGTTTGTTAGCCTAGTTTCCCATAAGTTTAAAATGGAGAGGTGAAGTTTAGTATGTATGAACTCACAGCGTCATAACACATCTTTCTATGAAAGTGGTTTTGTCACTGTGTGTTCAGAAGCCACTCTTTTAGAAAGTGGCTGAGTTTTGTGCTTTAAGCATTTCTGTGTGTCTCTGCTGAATGTGGATTGACTGTCTGTATCTGAGAGGGGAGAAGAGCTGGGGGAGGTCTTGACCCAGGGAGGGGTTGAGATGGCACCAGGCTGACCTGCATCTGGAGAGTAGGCAAGGAAAAGCACCGGGTGGTGAAGAGGCCTGGGTTGCGGCTATAAAACAATTGACCCATCTCCTGCTGAGTGATTAAGGATCCAGACCCCCAGTATCAAAGTGAGCAAGGTGACACTGGGAGGGAGACACCCAGAACTGATTTATGCAGGGGTCAGGGACCCCTGAGCACAATGAACTTCAAAGACATTTAGGGGTATAACTATGAGAGCTGAGACCCCTGAACGTTGGAATAGAAATGGATTGAGACTGAAAAGGCTTGGACCCATTTCGTGGTCAAGAGGAACCTCTGCTAAGGAAGGAACAACTGAAGAGACTGCTGGGAAGGACTGACCCTTGCTTCGTGATCTGGGGCTGGTCTGCAGTTTGCTGTTTTAACCAAGGAAGAGGCTGTTGGGACTGTGCTTTGTGTGCTGGGTCCCCCTGCTTGAAGAATACTGTGCTTTGTGCTGTGTCTTGTTACCCCAAGGGCCCGAGGTGAGCTGGCGCCCTGTTTGGAAACACAGGCACATAAAAGTTTCCGGAGAAGTTTCAAGCGACGCGTTGGGCGCGTGTTGTGGCAGCTTGAGACCCTCGGAAGGTGTGTCTTGTGATCTTGGACACACGGAGGAGAAGTGAGACTCGGACGCGCTGGGTGTGTGTCGTGGTGCACAGGAGGCGTTGGTGAAGAGCGCCTGGTCAACGTGTGCATCGAAGGTGAAGTGAGTCTCGGACACGCTGGGTGCGTGTCGTGGTGCACCGCAGGCGTTGGTGAAGAGCGCCTGGTCAGAGTGTGCATCAGGGGTGACGTGAGACTCAGACACGTAGGGTGCGTGTCGTGGTGCACCGCAGGTGTTGGTGAGGAGCGCCTGGTCAACGTGTGCATCGGAAGTGGAGTGAGTCTCGGACACGCAGGGTGCATGTCGGGGTGCACCGGAGGCACTGGTGAAGAGCGCCTGGTCATCGAGTGCACTGGAGGAGAAGTGAGGCTCGGACACGGAGAGCGTGTCGGGGTGCGGCCGAAGTCGGTGGTGAAGAGCGCCTGGATATCGGGGCACCGGAGTTGGAGTAAGTCTCAGTGAAGCAGTGTGCATGCTTTGGTGCAACCTGGGACTGTGGAGGTGATCGGCTGATCATCGTGTGCACTGGAAGAAAGTGAGTCTCTGCAGCGCGGTGTGCGTGTCTTGGTGCCAACTGAGACCGCAGGAAGGAGTGCCTGGTAAACGTGCACTCGGAGTCGACGTGAAGTCCCATCAGCGTTGTGTGTGTGGCTTCGTGCCAGAGGAGACCCGGAGGGTGCTGTGGTGAACGTGCACCCGGAGTAATGTAATCTCAGGGGCGTGGGGTACGTGTGCCCTGCGGCCGCCTGAGACCTTCCTAACAGTCGCGGCCCGGACCGGCAGCCCCGGAGGAGCTGAGCTGCCAGGCCGAGCCGCTGAGGCCCATTGAGAAAGTTCTACACGGACGGCCCAGTTCGCTGAAGGAGGAGAGGAGAGTGGGGTCGCGCCCCCCAGGTAACGTGGATCACTGCCTGGGCGGGGTGCGGGCTCGGAGGGACACTCTCTCGGCCTCTCAGTCCTTCTGGCGACGTGAGCCTTTGCTTCGGCTCAGATTGGGGCCCGTACTGCGTTCAGGAGGGGCAGTACTGGGGCCAGAGTGAGAAGCTGTACTTTATGTCATCGTTGATACGTGTGGGGGGGCAACTGTTATCGAAGAGGCTGACTGTCGTAATACACATTGCCAATATTGCTGCTAACGAACTGCCGGACTGTCTTATGACGCCTGACATTATTTCTGCATAACGAAGTACACGATTGTAGCGATACGCATTGCATTATTTCTCCATTGCAAAGTACAGGATTGTAGCGGCCCGCATTGCATTATTTCTTCATTGCAAAGTACATGATTATAGCTACGCATTGCATTATTCCTTCATTGCAAAGTACATGATTGTAGCGGCGCGCATTGCATTATTTCTTCATTGCAAAGTACGTGATTGGGGTGTGACACATTGCATTATTCCTTCATTGTGCAGTACATGATTGTAGCGGTACGCATTGCATTATTTCTCCCATTGCAAGGTACCGGGGTGTATTGTTACGCATTGTATTATTTCTCCTTTGCCCAGCACAGGATTGTATCGTTACGCAGCGCACTATTGTTTGTCCATTGCAACGTGTGTGATTCTAGCATTGCAACCAGCATAGCATTTTGAAAGCGGTGGTTGGGAATTGAACCTACCAGCCAGCCGGAACGAATATTACCCGTAATTACATGTTGGCTTATGTATCGTGTGGTCTGATCGTATATCTTTTTACATAAAGTTTATACTCTTTTTATCAAACTTGTGTGGAGTCCATTTGTGGTGTCACCAGTGGGTTGTTGTGAGTGTGGTTGCACATACTGTACACTCGTGCCTTGGAGATAGGCCTGGCTGCTCGTGCCAAGCTACTAAGGGGGTGAGCAGGGCTATCTCAAATGGTGTCCTTACTTGGCCGAACGTTGAGTGAGGAGTACCAGGTCTCGCATTTGGTGACAGTGGTGCGGGATGGGGACTCCGGCTTCCAACACCATTCTTATTCAATCTGTGCACCCATTTCAGGCTATAATTCGTATGGAGACTAAAACAGGTAAGCTCCCCCCAACAGATTTACAAAGAGGTCTGAAAGGAAGAGTTGTGTACTTACCTTTAGATTTTAAGAAAAATATTGAAACTGTTAGTGTAGACAGGGAGGAAAATGAGCCAGTAGTTATTCTAGTTAATGGTGTACCAACAAAGAGTAGAAAAATATGGCAAAAGTTTGTAGATGTTAATAAACTTCAAAAGGCTACATTTTATCTGGTACAGAATAATATTTATTATAAGTATGTAAATGTTGATGAACAGGTAATATGCTTAGAAGATGAAACAGAAATTTCAAGTGTACAAATAGAAAAAGTGGACAAGTCTAGGTGTGAAGAGATTTATGAACATTATACTATACATCCTCTACATTCAAAAGAAGTGATAGGAAACAGTATTGAATTATTTCAAATGAAGGAAGCAAAGGGAACTCCCATCAGTGTATGGGAAAAAAGTTTAGAAGCTCGTTGTTTTCCACAGCTATTTCCCCAGCTGGAGAAGGTGGACGATTTGATGAGCGAGCTGTACGGATTCCAGCTTCAGAATACCGCTTGACAAGATTGTACTCTGAAGATCCAAGATTTTGACAGAGCATTCCATATATATTTCATCTTCTGTTTGAAAGTGATTTGTCTGCACTTTCATATGCAGTGAACCACATATTAAAAACAGAAGTTCATCTTCCACATGTTTCTGCAAAGGAATTCATGGACAAAGTTCAACAAAGAGATGAACATTTACAATCTCAGTTAATTAATTTATTAATTTGATGGCGTATCAACGTAGTACCAATGAGTATTGGTATCGTCGTCATGGAGAACTTAAATGCATGTTAAGAAACTTAGGTACTCCTACATCGATTGTATTACTTAGCTGTGCTTGATATGTGCGGGACGATTTACTTGAATTTCTACGAGAAGCAAATTCAAATGTTAAAAACATTGAATTGAAGACAGCTAGAGATCGTTGTTCCTTGGATCCTGTAAATGTGTGCAGATATTTTAATCATAGGTTTCAAGCTATGATGCCATTTATCTGCAATAAAAATAATCCACCTCTTGGAGAGGTAACAGATTTTTTGGGATAAAGGAGTACGAAGCCAGAGGTGCTCCTCATATACACATGCTATTATGGATAAAGAATGCTCTAAAATGTGGAACTGATACTGATGAAACTGTTTTGTCTTTCATCGAACAGTATGTTATCTGTGCCATAACAAGAGAAGGAGGAGAAAAGAGCTTAAGACAACAAGTTTTATGGTTTCAAAGTCATGGATGTGGAAAATACTGTCGACGAAAATACAAGTCTAAAGGGAAATTTTATACAAAATGTCGTTTTGGATTCCTACGTCTAATAATTTCTAAAGGAAGAGTAAATAGTTTTTTGTCAGCAGTAAGGCATACAATAACTCGGAAATCTCCGAAGGGTACATACAACTTAAAAAGAACCGAAGAGTCAAAGTATATTAATGACTACAATCCAGTTATTTTGAAAATGCAGAATGCAAACATGGATATTCAATATGTTGCAGATAATTCAGTCGCTGTTGCTCACTATGATACATCATATATACCAAATCTGAAAAGACAGAGATGAAAGAAATGTGGGAAGAAATTTCACAAGAGAAGAGTCTTAGCAAGAAATTGTACAGTTTTAGCTTAAAAAGCTTTCCCATCAAGAGATTGGATCCTATGAATGTTCGGATCGCTTGAGCTCTGCCAATTTATATTCAAAGTCAAGAGGAATCATTTGGGGAAGTTTAGGTCTTGCCTCCACACGAAATAGAGTATTGAAAACATTACAAGAAATCGAATACTTAGCACAGAATGAACGGGAAAGTACAGATATTGTTAAAACTAATATGTTGGATACATACTATCTCAAAAGGAGTCCGCATCTCAAAAACCTATGTCTGTATGAAATACTTCAACAATACAGCTTTAAAAGATAAGTTACAGAAAATATAAAATAAGAAAAATATGCAGTAATTGGATGTGACGGATGTTTGGTAAAACATGCAAAAGGAAATCTTATTAACCACAGAAAACTAAATTGCGAAAGCCCAGATAAGAGGGAATATTTCTATTTAGCACTTCTGCAACTGTTCAAGCCTTGGCGTAGTGAAACGGAATTACTTGGAGATTTTGACTGCTACGAAGATTCTTTTAATGCAAGTAAAGATAGTATTCAGTGCACAATTTTCCCTATATATCTACAAATGTTCAATGATGAGAGTGAACAAGAAAGTACTATTGCAGCTGAAATAGCTAGAGAAAGTTCTCAAGATAGTCAATTTTCTGGTCCACTAAGTCAAGATCCACTGGGACAACCAATTATCGAAAATGAAGCAGCAATAGCCATGAATGAGGTAGAAACTGCAATGCAACAAGCACAACAGTTGGAAAAGTTAAAAGAATAACTAAATATTGAACAGAAAGAAATATATCTACAAGTGAAAGAATAGATACAACATGGTTTCCTACATGAAAAAAAGAATGCCAATGTTCATCATTTAAACCTATTCTAATGTACATCAGCGGTCAAGCTGGAACAGGAAGAAGTTTCTTAATTAAAGTTTTGACCAGTTATCTACACAAAACTACAGATTCACATTTATCTTGTGTTGTAACAGCTCCAACAGGATTAGCAGCACACAACTTTAAAGGGATTACTTTACATGGATTACTTATGCTACCAGTTGAACATGACAATAAATTGGAATATCAGAAGCTATCTGGAGAAGCTTGTTATGAAGTCTCAAGAGTACTGAAGAAAATTAAACTTTTAATCATTGATGAGGTGAGCATGGTCTCAAACTTAATGCTTGCTTTTGTACATTTAAGAATGCAACAGATTTTAAAAACATATTATGATGTTCTGTTTGGAGGAAAACATTCAATTGTGTTAGGAGATCTACTACAACTTACTTCTGTAAAAGGACAACCTGTTTTTAAAACACTTGTCCATGAAGACACTAGGAAATCTCTGGGAAGTATTGTAAATGTGAACATTTGGTTACATTTTGAATATAAAGAACTTGTTAAGAATATGCGACAAGCAATTGAAGATTACGGAAATATTCTTCAAGACATAAGAATTGGTGTTTTGATGAAACATGGTAAACAAGCTTTAGAAAGTCGGCTACTAAGGAACTTGTTTACAACTGGAAACACAGCGGCTGAAGTAATGTACAATAAGCTTGGAGAAAAGAAGTCTATAGTTTGCCTAATGCCTACACTGCAAGAGTGTTCTACATTTAATCAAGAACTTTTGAAACTGGAAAAACAACAGATAGTGGAAATTGAAGCAATTGATAAAATTTTTGTGCAGTCACCTTCTTTTGTCCTTCAAGTATGGAAAAGAATTCCCATACTACACTCTCCTTTCTTTTGTGGCATGTCTCTTCTTCTTCCTGAAGGATCTCTTCCTCCTCCTGCAGATCCTGTGCAGTTGCCATTTTCAATTTTAACAGTAAAACCTCCAAAACACTCCAAAAAAAACCTGCAAAATTGAAAGGTCCTCAAAAAGTATGGCTGTTGCCAACCACACCCAAAATTAGAAGAGAGAGGGTGGGATCTAGCAAACTTAAGGATGACAGAATATTTAACCAATCAAATCTCTTTTTTGTGTGTCACAAGGGTTGAGCGATCCCTACGCGGTGCCACCGCGTACCAGACATGATTCCGCAATTTCTTTCAATTTTACGTTACAAAAATATTTAGCACTATCTGATAATATTTCAATTACACATAACTGTATTTTTTTATTTCAAATAAATTAAATAAAGCTATATTAATATATAATATTGTTTAAAAAAACGTTGGATTCGCGTCCCGTATGCGAATCCGGAAGTTGAAATCTACGCGGACGTACCGCGACTACTGAAATGACTATTAAAAAAACGTTTTAATAACTTTCATTTATTAATATACAAATTTTGTAACTATCTTAACAAACCTCTAACCTTGAACTTAATATAATTATTCTCTATAAATATGAAAAATATATATGTGAAAATCACGCTCGGCAATGTACAGGGATTCGCGCACGGTACGCGACTCCGTGTTTATATTAAAAAAAAATATATATATATATATATAGATACACAGTAAAAAATAGAGGTTTGAGAGACATTATAGTCAGGAATTAGCATTTAAAAAACCTTAGATATTCACTGAAAAAAACCACAGGTTTCAGGGACGTTATAGTTAGGCTGACATTTTACTCATAGAAAACCAAAGAAATTCAGCTGTTATAGTTAGCTGAGCTAACTATAACTTGCGTCCCGCAATTCACTGCTGATGACGTCACATATTACATCACTCATGACATAGTCAGTGACATAACTGATGACATAACTGATGACATCTCAAATGACATCACCGATGACATCATCCACTTATTATCTGATGCACCTCCTCACACCCTAATAAAACCTTTTATACACCCACTCTAAAATACAGTCTACCATTCTCGAAACCATAGTTATACCAATACCAGTTAGTACATACCCACTCACTAATTCATAGGTCTGCACACACATCCATTCACTCACCCATACAGTTACTCATACATGCAGTCACTCATCAATACAGCCACTGATATATACACTCATACACCCATACAGACACTCACACATCACCACTCACCCATAGAGATACTCACTCATGTAGTCAGTCACCCAACGAATCAATCACACTGCCATTTACTCACCTATACAGCTATACACACACCACCTCACTTATTTAGACAGATAGTAACACATACTTACTCTCTTCTACAATCACTGACACAAGCACACACTCATTCATACAGCCACTCTCACAATCACTCACTCTCATATATAGTCACTCATATACTCCAGCACTCACAGACACTGCCTTTCAGGTATGTAGTGACTCATACATATACCACTGAGACATCCATTCACTCACCAACACAGACATACACACACTCACTCACCCATACAGTCCATCGCAGATGCACTCATGAACTCATACATCCAGTGAATCATCCACTCACACATCCATGTAGGGAGACCTACACCCCCCACACACCCACACAGACACTCAGGCACCCATACAGTTACTCTGATAACCAATCATTAACCCATATAGACACGTATGCAGCTACTCACAAACCCATGCAGCAACTTACACACCAACTGAAAGACTGATACAGACATTCACACAGATTACTCACTCACCCATGCATTCACTAAGACACTTTTAATCACTCACTTATGCAGTCAGTCACGCACCCTCTAAATCATCCACTCAGACACTCATACACCCACTCATTCTTCAATTTACCTTGGCGTATATATGTATATATAGCATTGTTAAACTTTTTAGAAATACTCAGTCACTGGAAGATGTCATCAGTGATGTCATTTGAGACATCATCAGTGATGTCATGAGTGATGTCACTGACCATGTCATGAGTGATGTAATATGTGACGTCATCAGCAGTGCATTGCAGGGGCGCGAGTTATAGTTAGCTCAGCTAACTATAACGGCTGAATTTCTCTGGTTTTCTATGAGTAGAATATCATGCTCACCACAACGTCCTTGAAACCTGTGGTTTTTTCAGTGAATATATATATATATGAATGAAAAAAATGTTTTAATATAACAGTTGACATTATGTCGTTTATATCTATGCTATATTTTGCACTTTGAGCACATGTCACTTTAAGAATGAACAGAAAAAAAAGAAAAGAAAAAAAGTAGAAAAACAGACTATAAGTTGTGTATAAAAACAGACTCTGTACTGCCAGAGCGCGTCATGTGATCAAGGCTCCCTGGAGCCGAAACGCGTAATGCTGCTAGTGCTTGTTTGGATTAAATAAATTAAGGAATCTGCACTTACTTGAGGTCCGTGCTCCTGTCTTTTTCAAGAGGATCGAAGAAAAGGTGGAGTTATGCTGATATTATTAGCTGGTTCTGACTCCTCCAGCTAAACACGGACCCCTTTCAAGACGAGGCCAGCTGTTGTCAAAGGAGCCGCTGCTCGGTAACGGGCGAAAGGAGACGAATCCGGGAGGATTACTTCCAGCGTGGCCGCCCGGCAACCAATACAACGGCACTAATCTCCTCAAGGCAGCTTGAAGGTAGGCGAACACGAGTCGAGAGACCCGCAGGGCGCCTAAACCGCGAGGTGCCAAAACGGGGATTCAGCCTTAATGATCGGGTGGCCGGGTTTGAAAGTTATGCAGTAGACGGCAGGCGAGTAAAACAACACAGGACTAAGGAGTTCTCTCGCAGCACGTCTTTTGTTAAACGCTTACAAATACATCCCTGCAAGCACGAAGTCAGCTGATGCGTTCAAGGAAAGGGAGGCGGCGGCAGCTGACATGTTCAATGACAATAAAGTCTTCAGTTTGGACTCAGTTCCCCAGCATGCACCACAAGGGCTGCGCAATACCAGCATTAAAGATAAAATTAAACAAATGGAAAAACTAAGTAAATCTGAACAAAGTAAGTGGTGGGAAGCAAAATCCCTCCAACGTTACCTAGATGTTGGAAGAATACCAAGGGGATTAAGAATATTAACGGCCCCAAGCTATGAAAATCCAGACAGAGACATGATGAAGGAGTGGGCAGAGACCAACCTGGAATCATCCTGAAGACTAGTGGTGATTCTGGTAAAATATGCTGAAAAAGACCGGTTGAAATTACAAGAGCAAATTGAAAATCTTAATTCGGAATTAGCTACTATGGGCAGCAATGATGAGATTGTTAAATTAAAAGAGGAAATGAATAAAAGATTAAAAAAAGAAGAAGAAAAAATAAGGGAGAGAAAAGCATATAAATTTCACCGAGATCGCACAGACTATGAGACGGGGCGTATCTTTACGTTCGCCAAGAAGTATGATGCATTAAAGGTATCAAAATATGGAGAAACTGGAACCGGCAAAGCGTGGTTGAATAAAGCAGGGCCAGGAACATCGTCTAATTCAGAGTTGAGCTCTGCGATGGAAAGTGAGACAGAGGCCAGTGACCCCAAATTGCAAGATAAGCCAATACCTGTAAAAATTTCGCTAGTGGAGGAGGTGGATTTTTTGGTATACGAAAGGCGCAACACATTGCGCCCAAGGACTCAACAAAACAGACAACAAAAAGTAGATCCACCAAATGCCGCGAGTGGCGAAAAACGAAATCCAGAAGATTTAAAGAAACAACAGACACGCCAACCCAAACGCAACTGGAGACATCAATAGAAAAAACTAGCAACAGAAGCCAAACAGTCATTAACCTTACAGATATTGATCTAAATAAGGCGGAGGAACAACTGCTAACATTGGGGCTATCCTACTGCCCAGTAAGCTCTTTTGACTATCCGACTACAAGGTTAGATGTCTTCAAAAGCATTAGGAAACTAAAACTCAAGAAATATCCTCTTCTAAACAAAAATAGACTTGCGGATGAAACAACGCAACAATTGAATTCTCAGCCAACAAGTCCCTTGCTTCTCAATTTGACAATCTCAGATCAGTCTCTTCTGGATGATCTGCATGAGTTGGCAAATGAAAACAATGCCTCAGATGAAAACACCGAAAGGGACAATACAGCAGAAGGAGGCACAGCGATGATTAAAGGCGCCACTCCTTTTAAACCTGTCTCTAAATTTAATCCCATCACAGTGAGGGATTCTATCGACATTTTTCAAGACCAAATAATAAAGGGCATTAAGAAACTACACCACAGGGTACAAAAAACAAAAAAACACAAAACTAACAGAAAAGAGCTCCAATATCATCAATTAATGAGGAAACTAAAAACAAATAAAGACATCATCATCCGCAATGCGAATAAAGGTGGAAACCTGGTGTTGTGGAAAAAGAAAGACTATATAGAAGAGGCCATGAAACAACTGGCAGACACAGCATGTTATCGTAGAAGTGACCATCTAGAATTGAGATCTACGTACAGTGCATATAACACAAAATTGGCAACATGGAAAAATGCGGGACTGTTATCTATCGAGGAGTACAAGTTTCTGAGGAATGATAAACCGGTCACACCGATCTTGTATTTCATCCCAAAAATCCACAAGGATACTCTAAAACCACCAGGAAGGCCAATAATTTCGGCTAAGAATAGCCTCCTGGAGAAAACTTCACAATATGTGGATTACTATTTGCAGGATTTTGTGCAGAAGTTGCCCTCTTACATCAAAGATACTGGAGATTTTCTGTTTAAGATACAAAATATTGATTGGTATCCAGATTTCCTGCTTATTAGGATGGATGTAACGTCATTATATACATCCATCAACCATCAGGATGGTCTCCGAGCTCTTAAACAGTATCTAGGTAAAAGGACTCCCGAATTGATACAGCATAATAAGATGCTTTTAAATATGGTTGAGTTCTGTTTACATAATAACATTTTTTATTCCAGAATGTTTTATATAAACAACAGCGTGGAGTAGCCATGGGTGCCAGCTTCTCCCCCAGTTATGCCTGTCTGCATAGGGGTTGGTGGGAGGAGCTGGTACTCGTGAAAGAACATACAACTACGGTTAAGACCAAAATTAAATGCTGGCTACGTTTTATAGATGACTTGTTTTTGATATGGCATGGTAATATAGAAGAAGCAGAACAGTTTATCAATGAGTTAAATAAAAACAGTCTCAATCTGCACTTTATGGCTTCAATCAGTGCAACATCTATTAATTTTTTAGATGTAGAAATCTTTATCAAAGATGGGAAATTAGAGACTAAATTGCATAGAAAGCCCACTGCCGGCAATTCAATATTGCACGCAGGCAGTTTCCATCCACAGCATCTAATTCAAAGCATCCCTTATGGGGAGATGCTGCGACTGAAACGAATTTGCAGCCGGGAGGAGGATTTGATTCTAGCTCAAAAGTCCTGTGCAAGCAGATTTCGAGCAAGGGGGTATTCAAAAAAATGTATAGAACAGGCCATCAAGAAAAGTAATGGTGTAACTAGGGAGAATTTAATCATCAACGGGAACAGAGTAGAGGAAAATCAGACACAAGGATCCTCCTCTTTTAGATTTATTCTAAAATACAGCAAACAGGACAGATTAGAAAAATTATTAAGAAAAATTGGCCGTTGATTTTAGATGATCCTATCATCGGTCACACTCTCCTAACTAATGCCTCTATAACTTACACCAGGGCCACTTCTATGAAGGATGTTCTTGTTCAAAATGACCCCTTTACTCAAGTCAAAAATACTTGGTTGTCACAAAGAAAGGGTTTTTATCGCTGCAAAACTTGTAAAGCGTGCCAATTTGGAGTTAACAAGACCACATATGATACTCCATTTAGTGATTTGGAAAAACCTATAGGGAAAGCTCTAACCTGTAAATCTGACTTCGTAGTATATGCCCTTGAGTGCCCATGTTCCCTACGGTATGTAGGGAGCACAATACTACAGGGGCACAAAAGGATACTGCAACACATTAGAGCGATCAAAAACAAGGACACCACTTACCCCGTAGCAAGACACTTCGGGGAAGTACATAATGCAGACCCGAAAGAACTCAAGTATTTTATAATTGATGCAATCCCGCCATACAAACGGGGAGGGGACAGAGAAAAGGCACTCAGGCGGCTAGAAACTAGATATGTTCTAGACCTCGATACTAAGTATCCGGGAGGCCTTAACATTACAGAGGAATTATACACCTGCCTCTAGTAAGAACTATAAAAGATGAAACATTATCCAGATTAATATTAAGATTTAAGGAACTTACACACCATGCTGCAGTAACTCCCACTTTTTTACTTTTTACACTATTTGTACACGGTTTTTAGCAGGGTTTTAAGAATTTTTATACACCTTTTTTAGTATATTTATTCACAGGTTTTTAGATATATCAGAGGCAAATATATTTTTAGCATATTTATACTGTTTTGCAGATACTGTAAAATTGCATTAGCACTTTATGTATTAAATTGCAAATATGTCAAAATTTGTGTGACTAGGTATTTAAACCTGGATATAACAACAAACAAACAGATAAAGAACCTAATGTAACGGTAAATGACCGAAAAAAAAGGTATTTAAACTTGAATGAAATTTTTTTTAATATAACAGTTGACATTATGTCGTTTATATCTATGCTATATTTTGCACTTTGAGCACATGTCACTTTAAGAATGAACAGAAAAAAAAGAAAAGAAAAAAAGTAGAAAAACAGACTATAAGTTGTGTATAAAAACAGACTCTGTACCGCCAGAGCGCCTCATGTGATCAAGGCTCCCTGGAGCCGAAACGTGTAATGCTGCTAGTGCTTGTTTGGATGAAATAAATTAAGGAATCTGCACTTACTTGAGGTCCGTGCTCCTGTCTTTTTCAAGAGGATCGAAGAAAAGGTGGAGTTATGCTGATATATATATATATAGTGATATATATATATATTGTGATTTACTCTTCCCATGTGCACGTTCAGACAAACATTTTGTTTATCCCTGGATCAGTGCAGGCGGAGGAAGCATGATGTTGAGACATGCTTGGTTGCACTTTGCAGTTTATTCACAACGTTAAATTTAATAACGTATGACCATTTGTACCAGCCGCACTGTTGTATCATTTTGTCAGGGTAATGTTCAAATAACTTTATTGGTCTGTCCGAGTGCATATCCCCAAATGCAAAGTATTTTCTTTATGTTTATGTGTGCCTCGAGTGGGAAGGGCTATATATACTAATGTGTATTTTGGCGCCAATTAGATTGACAAAGGCTTCTGCGAAGCTGAAACGCGTCTCTCTGGTCGCAGGGTCGAGGGAGACCCAAGAAAATAAATAATGCTGTATCCTTACAGCCTGTGTGCGTGCCTTCTTCAATTGGAGCAGGACTGAGTGTTCATTTAAATTCAGCGTTAGCGGTCCAAACGCAGTTTACGCAACACCAGTCGAGTGTGGCTCTCTCCTTTGACCGCATTTCTTTAGAGGAGCATGGTAGTGCTAGAGGGAGAGCCCCCAAGGAGTGCGCTGGGAAGAAAACGAGGATGACAGCAGTGGGAGCCATGGATACCGGAGCGAGGCGGTTTTGCCGACTGCCAGCACGAGGTCTGGAGGTCCCTAATCTAGAAAAGCCTTGCTCAGGAAACTGGCGCCCCTTGGTGATTGGGCACCGCAGATGCCGATGCAGATGCGGTGATGACTGTCTGGCATGCTTCAATTTTTTGTTTATCGGTCTCCTCCGACCCTGCGTTGTGTGCCCATTTCTAATCCATTTCCAGTGCTGTGCTTTATGAGTGACATTGAGACATTTTCCCGGTTTGCGCATTTACCATCTGTTTGAAAGTGACTTTTGGTTACCAACACAATGAGCCTATGATTTCGCCTTGGACTCTGGCTGTATGCTTATGAACTCCAGACATTGTTGCAACCGCAGAGAGGCATTGTGGGACTAGTAGTTTGGTTATGAATTCAAGCATTCACCAGGTGGCTGGCATTCATGCCGAAATTACACATATTGTATTGTAATGTTTAGCCGCGGGATAGTTTATTAACCTGTGCATTTCCCTGCCTCTAACGCTGTTTAGTGTAGCTCTTTCTAAAATGCAGCATACCATTTTTCTGAGCCCGAAATTCAATCCACAGGTCATTTACTGGCAAATCCAATCAGCATCAGAGGCAACATCACGGGGTCAAAAGGTCACACCTCAATGCGAAGTTGGTATGCACAGCACGATTTTTAACTAATACATTTAGATGTTTCGTTTTATATATTGTGGGCTTTATTTTTCTGAGGGATTGGCGCTGTTTAAATCAGTAACAAGCTTGTGATTTACTCTTCCCATGTGCACGTTCAGACAAACATTTTGTTTATCCCTGGATCAGTGCAGGCGGAGGAAGCATGATGTTGAGACATGCTTGGTTGCACTTTGCAGTTTATTCACAACGTTAAATTTAATAACGTATGACCATTTGTACCAGCCGCACTGTTGTATCATTTTGTCAGGGTAATGTTCAAATAACTTTATTGGTCTTTCCGAGTGCATAACCCCAAATGCAAAGTATTTTCTTTATGTTTATGTGTGCCTCGAGTGGGAAGGGCTATATATACTAATGTGTATTTTGGCGCCAATTAGATTGACAAAGGCTTCTGCGAAGCCGAAATGCGTCTCTCTGGTCGCAGGGTCGAGGGAGACCCAAGAAAATAAATAATGCCGTATCCTTACAGCCTGTGTGCGTGCCTTCTTCAATTGGAGCAGGACTGAGTGTTCATTTAAATTCAGCGTTAGCGGTCCAAACGCTGTTCACGCAACACCAGTCGAGTGTGGCTCTCTCCTTTGACCGCATTTCTTTGGAGGAGCATGGTAGTGCTAGAGGGAGAGCCCCCAAGGAGTGCGCTGGGAAGAGAACGAGGATGACAGCAGTGGGAGCCATGGATACCGGAGCTAGGCGGTTTATCCGACTGCCAGCACGGGGTCTGGGGGTCCCTAGTCTAGAAAAGCCTTGCTCAGGAAACTGGCGCCCCTTGGTGATTGGGCACCGCAGATGCCGATGCAGATGCGGTGATGACTGTCTGGCATGCTTCAATTTTTTGTTTATCGGTCTCCTCCGACCCTGCGTTGTGTGCCCATTTCTAATCCATTTCCAGTGCTGTGCTTTATGAGTGACATTGAGACATTTTCCCGGTTTGCGCATTTACCATCTGTTTGAAAGTGACTTTTGGTTACCAACACAATGAGCCTATGATTTCGCCTTGGACTCGGGCTTTATGCTTATGAACTCCAGACATTGTTGCAACCGCAGAGAGGCATTGTGGGACTAGTAGTTTGGTTATAAATTCAAGCATTCACCAGGTGGCTGGCATTCATGCCGAAATTACACATATTGTATTGTAATGTTTAGCCCTGGGATAGTTTATTAACCTGTGTATTTCCCTGCCTCTAACGCTGTTTAGTGTAGTTCTTTCTAAAATGCAGAATACCATTTTTCTGAGCCCGAAATTCAATCCACAGGTCATTTACTGGCAAATCCAATCAGCATCAGAGGCAACATCACGGGGTCAAAAGGTGTCACCTCAATGCGAAGTTGGTATGCACAGCACGATTTTTAACGAATACATTTAGATGTTTTGTTTTATATATTGTGGGCTTTATTTTTCTGAGGGATTGGCGCTGTTTAAATCAGTAACAAGCTTGTGATTTACTCTTCCAATGTGCACGTTCAGACAAACATTTTATTTATCCCTGGATCAGTGCGGGCGGAGGAAGCATGATGTTGAGACATGCTTGGTTGCACTTTGCAGTTTATTCACAACGTTAAATTTAATAACGTATGACCATTTGTACCAGCCGCACTGTTGTATCATTTTGTCAGGGTAATGTTCAAATAACTTTATTGGTCTGTCCGAGTGCATAACCCCAAATGCAAAGTATTTTCTTTATGTTTATGTGTGCCTCGAATGGGAAGGGCTATATATACTAATGTGTATTTTGGCGCCAATTAGATTGACAAAGGCTTCTGCGAAGCCGAAACGCATCTCTCTGGTCGCAGGGTCGAGGGAGACCCAAGAAAATAAATAATGCTGTATCCTTACAGCCTGTGTGCGTGCCTTCTTCAATTGGAGCAGGACTGAGTGTTCATTTAAATTCAGCGTTAGCGGTCCAAACGCTGTTCACGCAACACCAGTCGAGTGTGGCTCTCTCCTTTGACCGCATTTCTTTGGAGGAGCATGGTAGTGCTAGAGGGAGAGCCCCCAAGGAGTGCGCTGGGAAGAGAACGAGGATGACAGCAGTGGGAGCCATGGATACCGGAGCGAGGCGGTTTTGCCGACTGCCAGCACGGGGTCTGGGGGTCCCTAGTCTAGAAAAGCCTTGCTCAGGAAACTGGCGCCCCTTGGTGATTGGGCACCGCAGATGCAGATGCGGTGATGACTGTCTGGCATGCTTCAATTTTTTGTTTATCGGTCTCCTCCGACCCTGCGTTGTGTGCCCATTTCTAATCCATTTCCAGTGCTGTGCTTTATGAGTGACATTGAGACATTTTCCCAGTTTGCGCATTTTCCATCTGTTTGAAAGTGACTTTTGGTTACCAACACAATGAGCCTATGATTTCGCCTTGGACTCGGGCTGCATGCTTATGAACTCCAGACATTGTTGCAACCACAGAGAGGCATTGTGGGACTAGTAGTTTGGTTATGAATTCAAGCATTCACCAGGTGGCTGGCATTCATGCCGAAATTACACATATTGTATTGTAATGTTTAGCCCCGGGATAGTTTATTAACCTGTGCATTTCCCTGCCTCTAACGCTGTTTAGTGTAGTTCTTTCTAAAATGCAGCATACCATTTTTCTGAGCCCGAAATTCAATCCACCAGTCATTTACTGGCAAATCCATTCAGCATCAGAGGCAACATCACGGGGTCAAAAGGTCTCACCTCAATGCGAAGTTGGTATGCACAGCACGATTTTCAACTAATACATTTAGATGTTTTGTTTTATATATTGTGGGCTTTATTTTTCTGAGGGATTGGCGCTGTTTAAATCAGTAACAAGCTTGTGATTTACTCTTCCCATGTGCACGTTCAGACAAACATTTTGTTTATCCCTGGATCAGTGCAGGCGGAGGAAGCATGATGTTGAGACATGCTTGGTTGCACTTTGCAGTTTATTCACAACGTTAAATTTAATAACGTATGACCATTTGTACCAGCCGCACTGTTGTATCATTTTGTCAGGGTAATGTTCAAATAACTTTATTGGTCTGTCCGAGTGCATAACCCCAAATGCAAAGTATTTTCTTTATGTTTATGTGTGCCTCGAGTGGGAAGGGCTAGATATACTAATGTGTATTTTGGTGCCAATTAGATTGACAAAGGCTTCTGCGAAGCCGAAACGTGTCTCTCTGGTCGCAGGGTCGAGGGAGACCCAAGAAAATAAATAGTGCCGTATCCTTACAGCCTGTGTGCGTGCCTTCTTCAATTGGAGCAGGATTGAGTGTATGTATGTGTGTATATATATATATATATATATATATATATATATATATATATATATAAAAATGCAATCCATCATTGAACTGTGGGAAAAAATAAATCAATTTGATTTATAAAAAAACACAGATTGTTTATGTATCAAACTAGCACTTTTAAAAAGAGTTTCTTGACATCACAGGCAGACTGTAATTTGCATTTTTAATTTGCAAGAGAATATCATTTCTAATGTGATATTCATAATATACACATTGATGCTGCTGAATTTATTTCATGACAACTTAATTTTTTACTATTAAAAAAGTTCAATCATTATATAGTTGTTATCCTTGGTAAACTACATAACGACAATGAACATGAACTTTAAGGGTTTTTGTCTGTTAATATGTACATAGATTTTGAAAACATTATTTCTCTCTAGGACTTTGGTTACAGAAATAGGAGTATAGGAATTTGGAAGTTTCCAAGGTAACCTATGCTTTACTGTAAGACATGTCTCATCACAGTCAGTCCAGCCACATGAATTGTGAAGGTGCACATTGTAATGGCCAGAGTTGATTGACTGTCCATGGTAAAACACAATGGCAACAGCACTGTATCTTTTTCTATAAATTGATATCTGACCAACTTTAAAGTTGGTGATATCAGTATTGCTTTTACTACCATCAGCTCTACATCTTTGTAGCATGAGAATAAGATATTTTGAACAGTGCCTCACAACTAATGCAGACAGTAGTTCTGATGTGCAGTCTGGACACAGTTATTCTGCACAGATTTTACAAAAAGGTTTTCAAAAGCTACTGACATGCAATCTGGTACTGTAATATTGTTCCAATTGAATTTCCGATCTGCCTCAATAGGAACAATTGACACAATTTGAGACGGTTTTTCCTGCCTGCACCGCCTGCACTGCCCGCATTCATTTCAATACCCTGGCTGGGGTGGGACTACATCCCCCAGCATCCTTTGCATCCAGGAGGGGCAAAATTGCAGGAGAACGGTATTAAAGTGCAGAAATATACCCACAGCGCAAGACGCGCCCAAGCCCTGGTGAAGATCTAGCTGAAAGCAGGCCTGTCTTCGTGCGGCATCTCCCAGAGGAGGCTGGGCTGGGTCACCCCCCTTGATTCCACTTTCTGATGACTTTTTGAGGTACTGTGCAGCTTGATATTTATTTTAGTCTCTGTCTTAGTGTCCTACTTTATGATGGTGAAGCGCAAGGCACCTGTTACAGCAAAGGCCGGAGTAAACTCAACCACCTTGGATGGCTATATTAGAAATGCAGTGGGAGCTCTAAATAAGGAAATTGAACATGTTGAATGTCCCCTATCTTCCACCATTGCATTGGACCCTGGGCTACCATCATCTCCTTAGTCAATGTAACTGATTAGAACTGCGCCCACCCCTATAACTGCATTGGACTCCTTGTCAGGGCCAGCCCCACAAGTTTTGCATACAATGTCTCCTGCAGCTGCTACCTCTGCTGACCATGATCAGGATAACAGTGTGCCACCAGCATTGCCTCACAATAACTCCCCTCTGGCCAAACGCAAAAGACGCCCGGGCAAGGAAACTGATCCCAACTTTAGACCTCCAAGCTGTTACAATTTTACCACTGGTTCAGGTTTTACTACTATACCTCCAGCTGGGGACCTGGACACATTTAAGGGAAGACTTCTAAATAGCATTAAGGGGCTGATGGAGTGTTTACTCCTACCTATCGCCAAATAACTAAGGGTGATTAAAGATCTTCTGTGAAATCATAAGAGCTTGCACTCTGCAGGTCTAGGTGATCAATTTCCCCAATCAGGGGCTGTGCAACCATTTTTTTGTAAAACCTGCAGGTAGCCAAAACCCGCCCTTTAATTGCGCTATTGACAACTTTACAAGCAGTAGTGCTTCTTTGCCATACCATCCTTGCCAAACTCAATATGCTCCTGAGCAGTGAGATTTGGGATGGTCTCCCACTTCAGTGAGGGAGTCAACCTGGATCAGCCAGCCCCAGCTCCAACTTACTGCTTCTGAAAGTTGATGGAGCGTAATTATCTTAGAATGATTTGTCTTGATCAAATCCTGCTCAATGGATAGTGTGATACTAATACAGTCTTAAGAAACATGACTAACAGTGTGATTCGTGAAACTCATGAGAGTTCAATCTGCATCGTAAAAGTATGCAGTGCAGTTGCAAACCAGTTCGAGATGAAAATTGTTCATGAGAGAGAGAAAATGTATAATGTTAATGAATTCACAATACATATGTGCTATGAAAACCTATAAATGCTAAAATGTGTGACGCAATGATGTAGTTTTTAACCAAATGATTATAAAAACTTAGAAAAAGAACTCATTTAGTAGAAAAAGTGGATTAACATAAGTTGTTGAAAATGAAACGAGAAATGACTTTTGTTCACGTAGCAGTACTATCATGAAAACCTGCGATTTCAAAATGTCGAGAGAAAATGTGTTTGCTCCCTTATAAATGATTTCGCAAATGAGTTAATGCTTGATGGGATACAAAATGGTGTTAGATTATTAATTTTTTGAATAGTATTTATCACAAATGAAACATGTTCACCTATATTCAATTAAATGTTTGAAAGGTTAGTACCTTTTCAGTAAATAATAATGTCTTAGTAGGTTTTCGTGTAGGCCTTAACATGCATTTTCATTTTTTCCTTCGAATAAGACTAGAATGTGCTGGCATGACTTCACTACCAGTTGTGGGAACTTTTTCTTAAGTTTCTTTTCTCTAGTTTTGAATAAAGGACACTCTCTCTGCTAGTACAAAACTGTGCCAACTTTGTTGCAAGCTCAGAAGTGAGCGCTCGTGAACAGACATGATATGAAACAAATGAATTCCTAGTTCTGAGGAGAAACGAAATGGAACTTTTAATAAAAGGATGAACTATCGGACGAATGGTATTACGTATAATTTCCAGATAATTTGGGTAAAAGTAATGATCACCCCATGGACAGAACATAGACTTTACCCAATGAAAATCATGCAAACTGCATAAAAGACACTTTTGTGGGAAGGAACTATGCATAATTAGAAGTATAACTGTCCGGTGAGAAAAGGTCTGGGCTATCTTTGAAAATTTTGCTATATGCCTGTCATGCTATCGAATTGAACGCTGATATTCCCTGAACTGAACTTTCCTGATAACCTGCTCTTTGCTAGCTTTTGAAGTCAAGCAGGCAACCCGTTCGGCTGAAGGGTTAAATGACTCCGGCTATTGCACGCTGTGCTCTAGCGTCTCTTTGGGCTCACCTTGAGTCTCCGTATTCCTGACAATCTGCAACTGATTCTTGGTTTGTATGATTCATATCTGTATTCTGAAATTGTGTTTATATTCTCTCTCCCTCTCTCTCTCTCTCTCTCATTCTCACCAGGTATTTGAATTGAAATGTATTTGACTCTGAACTGTGATGTGTTGTGATTTTACCTGTACTAAAACGATAATCGAAATTAAATGATTCTAAATGTATTTTTGTGCTTTGACCATTCAACCTGAAGTTTAGATAAAGATTGAAATGTTATAATCATACATGTGTGTGTTATTCTTATTGTCTAGTCATTGAATATGTTAAGGTTTATGCTTATTAGGAAGGCACTTCTTTATTCCAGGTCCTCAGGAGAAGTGGTCATTCGTCTCTGATTACCTGAGTCCCTATTAGCTTGATTAATAGATCTCTCAGAGGACCTAGATGGTTTGTGAATATATAGACATTGGTGTTGTAGGGTTTATATGGGCCAAACTCTGGGATATCGTAGTTTTATGGTAGCTGAGGTGAATATGACATATATCAGTGGTGAGTAGTGATTAAAGTAAGTAACCCGTAAAACCAGTTATCTTATTTCGTTATCAAAGTCTATTGTGGAACCCAAGTGTTAAGTGATCATCTGAACTCTCTCCCAGCGGCCCCCTACAAGCCCTAGGAAACAGGAGTAGAAATGACAATGAGCACCCCCCCAATCCAGTGACAATTAATCTGCCTCCTGCCTGTTGCCCTTGTGTGGCAGCAATGGTCAACGTCCTCCCTCTGATCCCTGGTACAAATGAAGTCCCTGTTCAGCTAAAGAAGTCCTACTTAAGCTTCAATCTAAGTTTATATTTCCGATTGCATAAGCTGATCAAATTTTATTGAGAAGAAAAGTAGGATAGATTGGACCAGTTAAGAAAAGTTTAAGGAGGACTGTGTTATTTTTAACCTCAAGAAACCCAGATTTGCGGAAGAGTCTTTATCAAGGTCGGTATCACATACTCCAACTGGCGGGAACATTGCGCTCTATCCTTTGCGTGATTTTCATCGCCATCTGTGTCGAGCCCCAAAGATGCCCATGAACCGATCATTCAGACAGCTGTTTAATGCCTTTAGTCTACCCCACATTCCTTTGTCTGATAGGTTTCAGTATCTGAGCGCTTTGCAGGAGAATGACTGAATTGACATTGCTGAGGAACTTTTTCCTTCGAACAACATGGGCAGCTGCGTGTGCAAATTCATTGACCAGGCTATGCAGCCACAAGACCTTGACTTTACATATATGACCACACCCACAGCCCCTGATTCCATTCAGTGCCATCAGTTAACTATATATGCCAGCTCAGACACACTAAGCCCCCAGATTTATTTGCCAAATGAAATCGTCAGGTTTATGAAAGAACATGCCATTTTACTTCTTGGAATGTGTGTGGGCTCCAAAATAGGTTGAATTCCCTGGATTGGCTTCACATTGCCTCCGTTTCTGACGTAACTTGCATCCAGGAAACATGGTGAGTGGACCCAATTCACGTTGAAGGGATCTCTTTCTATTTTTTAGCAGCCATACCATCTCCAGCAGGGCGGGCCAAAAGGGGCTCACAGATTCTAATATCGAACCTGCTACCTGTTGCCACTAGAAGTTCGGTGTCCATCTCACCCCACTCTCAACTCCTTTGGTTATAATTTAAGGATGGTTCTTATTTGGTGGTGGTACATTTTTATAATAATGTATTCGACTCTTCCTGTAGTGCTATTGTTCATGCCCTTGATGCAGACTTGGAAGCATTCTTGCTCCCAATTCACTCTAAATATTACATTTTTTGAGCAGGTGATTTTAATATATTCAGAAATGTCCCTTCCTTGCGATACGGGTGTGTGATGTAACTAGTTCAGAGGGGGATGGAATTTCGCATATCCTACATGCTGACTACGGGAAAGCACTGAACATTTAAATTTTCAAATATGATCTTATATTACTGGAAAGTAGATGTGTGGATGATAGCGAAACAATTCCTTCTTTTATTGGCAGAGATGCACATACTATTAGTGAGCATGTTTTGATTTGCTCTTCTGCTAGTAATCTGGCTTGCATCCCCAGCATTATCCCGACAGTAGTGAGTGACCATAACTCACTAGTCATATCAATGTCTCTTTCATGTTAAAGATGCTAAAGAAACTGCATTTATTACAAATGTGAGGCCTAATGGTGTGCATATTGAATCGGATGGGATCGATCCCTGTAGTGTGCTGCAGAAACTGTTAAAATTGAACCCAGCTGAATTTTGCTATTGTCTGGGTAAGGAGGTGGATCATGATAGACTATTTGATGTCTTTGGGCAGATTACTAGGTCACTCAGTACATTGCTCACGCAATCTTCAAGAACCAGTAAAACAAAGAACCGCAGGTGATTTGATCATTCGTGTACCTAGGCTTCTAAACTGCTTCAAACTGCCCTTCATAACCCCAGGGATTATTCAGCCATTAAGCATTTATGGAAGAACTATAACCAGGCACTAGCCAAGAGGAAGAGGGTATTACAAGCGGAGGCCTAGTCAAACCTGGCCCAGGGTGCTGAGATGAAGGACATGACAGTGTTTTGGAGCATAGTAAACGCTCCCCTCTTAAGTGGCTCATTCCCCAAACTCACTTTTTTTGTTTCCCACCAAGCATGTGTCGCCCACTTCTTGGGTATTTTTAGGTTCAAATCTTTTTATTGGTATTTCAGTACAGTGCCATTATCAGTTACACTGACCCCTCAAAAACCTGAGAGGTCGCTCCTCAATGCAAACGTACCCAGTACAGCAGTAGCTTGGCAAACATAACCCGTCCCACCTCACCCTCCCCACCCCCCACTCACTTCATATCCTTACACAGTCAATTGATGACCACAACCTCCTTATTGTCTGGTAATTCAGTTAAGGCCGAGTGTCCGCGTCCGATAATTTCAGAAGTCGGAGATACTTAGGGCATGTCAGCTCCCGGAAGTCTTGTGCCAGCAAAGAAAGATAGGGGTGCCATAGGTCTCTAAAGGAAGCACCCCGATTGGCAAGTGTGAGTGAGATCTTTTCCATACCTAGGATGTGCCATATCCTATGAAGCCATCCAGTGTGGGTGGGACTCTGCGAAGTGCCACAATGTAGCAAAATATTCTGGATAGCTGCACCGAATGCAAAACCAATCTGCTTCCCATGCCTGGACTTTAAGGGGAACGTTAATGGGTTTGGCAGTCCCAGGAGTGTATAGGCAGAAACCTGGGCAGTTGCGTGTCAAGGTGTAGATCTATATCATCAAGTACCTGTGACCAGTATGCTAGTAGCCGCGGGCAATCCCACAATAGGTGGACCAGAGTCCCCTGTGCCCGCACCCCCGCCAACAGTCCCCACTCCCAGCTGGATTTACCTTATGTAGGCGTGCAGGAGTATAGTACCAATACATCACTACTTTAGTGAGTGTTTCGGTGAGGGCCATGTTACTGGCTGTGTGCCTATCTCTATAATATATGTCTTTTCATTCTCTGTCACTGAGCTGTCTCCCCAGGTCCTTTTCCCACCTAGTCTGGTTGGCTCTGTATCTGCTCTGGTTACCTTGGATCAGAAGTGCATATTTCTCGGAAATAAGTTGTTTTTCCAATATTTTAGTGATGATGCATTTCTTGTATTTTGTGAGATGTCGCTGTGCATTAGCTCTGTTATGAGGGTGCAGTATCCAGTGCCGCAATTGCATGTAGTGGAGGCACTCAGGTCGGGAAGTTCGTAATCTGAGTGCAATTGGGTAAAGGAGACCACCCTTCAACGTCGAAAAAGTGCCCCATTGAGCAGCAGTCTGACTGCCGCCATCTCGCGAAAGTCCCTGGCACCACACCTGGACCGAAGTCTGGATTGTCCAGCAGTGGGGTCATAGGTGAGGCATAGGTGGTTAGTCCACACCAGATAGAAGTCCGGTCCCATGCTGTCATTATCATCTGCTGCGTGATGGGGGACATGTAGAGATTCTGAGGTCTATGCATTTTCTTGAGAAAGGAGACCTTCCAAAGTAATGTATCCGCCACTGCTATGTCCTGGAATAGCCAGTGCTTTTCCAATTCTGTGTGGATATTGCCGCCCCAGTTGGTCCTCCAGCTGGGGCGGCAAGGAGAGGTGGAGTGCCTGAGATTTCTCCACATTCACCCGGAAACCCAACACTGCGCGAAGGCCTCAAGCTCCCTCAGGAAGTCTGGCAAAGCTGTGGCCAGTCTATCCAATGTTACCAGCTTGTCATCGGCATAAAAGCTCATGGTATGTTGATCCCCCCCCAATCATCGCTCCGGTGTTCTCGGGATTGTCCCAGACCCTCTGAGCTAGGGGCGCCATGTAGAGGGTGAGCAGCAGTGGTTATAGGGGACACCCCTGACGCGTGCCCCTACCTATTGAAAAGAGAGCTGAGGTGCAGCCATTGATCCGCACCATTGTGGTATGCGAGTGATAGCAATTCAGGGTCTGTGTCCTAAATTTCTCCCCCAGCCCAAAGTGCGTGAGAACCTGCTCCAAGAATGGCCAATGGACCTTATCAAAGGCCTTTTCTGTGTCAGTCGCCAGGAGCATAAGTTCCCCCGGTACGCGTTCAGCCTTCTCTATGATGTGTAGTATCTGCTTGGTATTATTGCTCATTTATCTCTGGGGGATGAATCCCGCTTGGTCCGGGTCAATGAGGGATGGCATATATGGCCTGAGCCTGTTGTCTAGGATGCCTGTGAATAATTTAAAGTCCACGTTTAAAAGAGAAATGGGCCGGTATGAACTGCACTGTGATTTATCCTTGCCCAGCTTATGGATAACGACAACAGCAGCAGTCAACATTGAGTCCGGAATCGCCCCAGGGGCAGCGAAGGAAATTAACAGCCATGTTTGAGCGGGTGCGATGATGGGGCAAAAGGTCTTACAGAAAACCGATGAGTAGCTGTCTGGACCTCGCCATTTCGTGAATATCAGGCAAGAGTTAGCTGATATAACTTCCTCTATACTTACCTCACTTTCTAAGTGCTCTGCCTGTTCCGGGGAGAGAGGGGATGTGCGCGCGTCTCGTGGATATTGAGCACCATCCGCAGAATCTAAGTGTTGGCCAGAATAGAGGTGTGTATAGTATTTCCGAAAGGTGTCTGCTATGTCCCTGCCGTCCGCAGCCAACTCCCCCCCAGAGTGTGTATAGAGGATACCCCCTGTCTCTGCCGCTGGGCGTGTAATTTGTTTGCCACGAGACGGCCGCATTTGTCACCGCCAATGTAGAAAGAATGTTGCAGGCGGAGGGCACCATACTCTGCTTGATCCAAGTTGAGACCCCCCAGTTGAGAGCGAAGTGCTGATAATTGACACCACACCCTTGGGGCGCCTGCGCATTGGTGTATACGCTTGAGCTTGCTCAGTGAGGGTCTCCCACTTCTCTTTTCGAACTTCATGGTCAGCAGCTGTGATTGCAATGATTTCCCCCAACAACTGTTTTGAGTGCCTCCCACAGTGTCGCGACGGAGATGTCAGGGATGTCATTGTGTGTAAGGAACTCAGCGATGGCTCATTGGATTTGTGCCACCGCCTCAGGGCATTGTAAAATAGTATCTTGCAATCTCCACTGACGGGTGAGGCGCTCCAGTGGAGGGAGGGATAGCGAGAGTGTAACCGAGGTGTGGTTAGAGAGAGCCGCTATGAGTATTTCCATCTCTATGGTGAGCGTTTGTATGTCTGTTGTGCCCAGAAGGTAATCCAACCTAGCATACATTTTGTGTGCATTAGAAAAGAAGGAGCATTCATGTGTATGTGGATGGAAAGCCCTCCATAGATCTCTGAGCCCTATGTCTCTCAGCCACTCGTGTCCGTCCTCCGACAGTGCCCCTGCTTGACCATGTCACTGCGCCGACCTATCAAGGATGCTATCAAACATCAGATTGAGGTCTCCACCAAGCAGTGCCCTCCTTTCAGTAGTACACATCGCCTCCACTAGTGTGGTGTGTAAAAATGCCTCCTGCCCTTCCTTCAGGGTGTAGATGGATCCCACCAGCAATGACTGGCCCCCTATCGTGAGATGGTAAGTTAGAAGTCTGTCCCTAATTTTGACTCCTTTTTTATCCTACCTTCCCCCTAAAGGAGTATGCCAACAATATGGCCACCCCGCTGTCTTCGTGGAGGTAGATAAAAAAAACTGCTGGTGGAAGGCCTGTGACCTAAGGCGGTGACAGTCCTTTGAGAGAAGGTGAGTCCCCTGAAGAAGACATATGTCCGCCCCGGAGCTTTCTAGATACGACAGTACCACCCTGCATTTTACCAGGTTATTAAGTCCTCTCACATTGAGCGTGAGGACTTCAAGTGGCTTGGCCTAGATTGGGATTGACCAGGTAGGTGTATGCTATGGGATGCGGCCCTCTACCGAGTCCTAGGGAATCGCCAGATACTATGGAGATCTCCATGAGAACCCTGTGTGTAAGTCATTGTGTCAGCTGTGTGAGTGAGTGTAAACCCCAATAACAAAACATTAAGAACAGTAAAAGAGTAGAACTGGAGAACTGGAGCATCAACTTACATTCAGTCCCGCATTCTTGCAAGTATGGTAATGTGACCATATGGGGTCCAAATCGTGGCCAAAAAATTCTGGCCTCCAATGCCGCCTGTTGCCCCTTAGTGATCTCTGCAGGGTCTGGGTGCCTTGACCCCTCCCTTGCTCCGTGTCTCCGCCATCGTGATCTGCATTCCCTAGGGTGGGGGGAGGAAGGGGCCGGTGTTCTCTCCTCCGTGGACAGGTCCACTCCAAGGATCTGGCATGTCTCTGTTAGCTTTCATAGGTGGAAAGACTTCCCTTCCCATCGGAACATGATGCGGAAGGGGTGCCCCCATGTGTAGGGTATCCCTTTGTTTCACAGGAATGTGGTAATAGGCCAGCACTCCCTCCGCTTCTGCAATGTGATAGCTGCTAGATCCTGATAAAGTGTTGGAGCCTAATCTCTGGAAGTGAGTGGGTGTTTCTCCAGGGCTTTGTGTAGTATGTCCTCCTTGACTTGGTAGTCATGTACAAACACAGCAAGATGGCAGCTGGGGGGATCGCATTCAAATGAGGACTGCCAACTCTGTGTGCTCGGTCAATCTTTATGTCAGTTTCAGTTTGGGCTCCCAGGACATGGCAAAAGAGGTTCCAGACATAGCCAAAGAAGCCCTCTCCCTCCGCTTTGGCCACAATGCCTCGTATGCAGGTATCTGTTTTCTAGATCCTCCATGTGGGCCTGTAGATCTATGTGTTTCTCACCGAGATGGATGACCTCCTGCTAAAGAGATCCAAGCTCCTCCTCTCTACCGTCTCCCTGCTCCTCCAGTGCCACGATGCAATCCCCCAGGAAGTCCACATCCCTTCTGATTTCCTTAATATCCTGAGAAAGATTCCTATTGACCGCTTGTAGTCTCTCAGAGACATGAAGAGTGATTCCAGGAAGGAGTGCATCACCGGCTAAGGGTGTGGCTCCCTTAGCAACCGTGATTCACTCATTTGGACTGGAGGTAGTGTCATATGCAGATGACACACAGATCATGGTTACTATCCCTAAAGGCTCATGCTCACCATCAGAAAATATTCTCGGATGCATGATGAAAGTGGCAGAATGGATGTCTGCTAACTTCCTGAAACTCAATGGGGAGAAAACAGAAGTGATGATATTCGGATCAGGGACATCAAAGTGGAACAGCAAGTGTTGGCCTCAATCCTTAGGATGCTGTCCTGTCCCGGGCAAGAAGGCTAAGAACCTTGGAGTTCTGATGGATACTGAACTTAACTTCAATATCCAAATGAACCGTACCATCTCTACGTGTTCCTGGCTCATAAGGATGCTAAAAGAAATCTTCACTCTCATCCAACGACCAGCACGAATACAGGTAGCACTGGCCTTGGTAATGTCCAGACTCGATAACTGCAACTCACTATACCTGGTCGCCAATAAGAGTATGCAGCACAAACTTCAGGTGCTACAGAATGCACTGGCAAGACTTGTCCTGGACATTCCCAGGAAACAATCTGCCAGGAAGGGACTAGAATACCTGCACTGGCTCCCTATCGAAAAACGCATTCGCTTCAAGTCACTCTACATGGTACACAAGTCATTGTATCGTCCCTACCCGTCAAGATTAAAAACAATGTTCAGCTGGTACTCCCCTAGTAGACCCCTTCGATCTTCGCTCCAAATGCAACTGGTGGTACCAAGAACCAAAAAGAGGAATTGGGGGGACAGAGCATTCTCGGTGGCAGCGAGCAAACTTTGGAACTCCCTTCCTCTTGACCTTAGGTCTATTCCTCTTCTGTTACCATTCAGAAAAGCTCTTAAGACCTGGCTTTTCTCGGCCTAGCATCTATCTGGATTTTTTCTCCTTTCCAATCCTTTTCTGCACGGTCGGTCTCTAGCGCCTTGATGCCTTAGGGTAAATGTTGCGCTTTATAAATTACAAATCAAATCAAAAATCTCCACCATGTCTTCGTCTTGTCCCCGCGTGGGGTCCGAAGCGTGCTGGGCGGTCGCCTGATGCACTCCCGATTGGGCAAATCAGCATCTCCTTCAGAGTGCGATCCTTCTTGGTGCGTCCGAACGCCATCATCCGCAGCAGTCGGTGTCAGTCCCTCCCGGGGTTACCCGCTGTGGCCGCGGACCAGCTTGTCACCTCCCAACAGGCCATGCACCAGAGCCACCAGGAGGAGCCGGAGAGATGGGTCCCAGTCAGTCTCCCCTCCGAATGCACCCCACAGGGAGGAGTCCGCCTCTCAAGCCTGCGAACCCTTCCGATAGGGGCAGACCCCTCCGTGAATGACTCAGCAGCTGACAGCCCTCTGTGGTGCTTCTGCCTCACCGGCTCCAGGAAGAAGCTCCCATTTCATGCTGCTCAGTAGGCCCGTAGGACCTCTGCACCCACAACACTGGACAGAGCAGCATCTGGTCTGTGGTCATTGTCAACGGCCATTGCTATTCTGCGTACTGCCTGCTGGATTGTGCCACCCTGTCTGTCTCAGTGGCCAAGTTTCTCCTCCGTGGGGTGCCCAGATGCTCCCTCCCTGCCAGGGGTGCTGCCACTTCTCAGGTCACTGCCGACAGCCCTTGCTCCCCCAGGCAGGCCCCACATGGAGGGGGAGGCCGATCCACCTCCTTCTGGCTTACCGCTGCCCAGCAGGCACTTTCCTCACCTCCTTCAAGCTTCAGGGCTCTGGTCGCAGTGCCCTGGGTGAACCTGCGTTCAGGCCCGCTGGGTCAGGACCATGTCAGTCGTCCTCCGTAGGGTCCTGCTCCCCTTCTGTATATGCTGCTGCACTGCCCCTCAAGGCGCAGGCAGAAGGCCTCTTCAAATCAGGGAGGCCTCAATTGGGCAGGGTGACCCAGCCTAGCTCTCCTGTGCCTGCAGCTCTTCCCAAGGCCACTATCTCACAGTCTACTAGGGCCCGGGGTGATCTGCGGGATGGCCTCCCCACCTTCTGGCCAGGACAAATGGCCCTGGGGCCTCACCCCCAGTGTCTCAGTCGGGCATCTACACTCACGGCCTGGTCAGCCAGATCATGGTTGCTCTCCTTGCCTCACATGGGGAAGTGCTCCTCTGTTACACATCCAGTCACCGAGTGTCTCCCAGGGTCTCACCCTAGGTTCCTCTTGTTGCGGTTCAATCCCAGGCCATGCAGAAAGTCAGTTTTGTGCAATGCCAGCCGTCCCATGCTCTCTACCCTCCGGTATATCCCGCTGCTTCTGTGGGTGGGGCCGGTCTCATGCACTAACAGGGGGCAGGCTGCCGTGGAGCGAGGACCCGTCCAGCCCCAGGCCACAGTTTGAGTTTTTTGGTTTATAAAGCGCCTGGTTACACCAACTGGTGTGTCCCCGCGCTATATCCTTCCACTGACAATTCCAAGAATCATTTGCCTGCAGTTCAAATAAGGCTCTTATCTACTGTGTAAAAAGCCATGTTTTTAGTTTTTTGCGAAAAACTTTCTGTGATTGTTCCTCCCGAAGGGACACGGGAAGCTCATTCCAGCTCTTAGCTGCCAGATAGCTGTAAGAGCGTGCGCCCATGCGTGCTCTTTTTTATCCTTGGGACTTTGACCTGATGTGTCCCAGTAGATCTTAACTGGCGTTCCGTCTTATATGGTAGAAGTAAGTTGAGCAGGTATGTAGGGCCGTTTTTCTGCAGAATACGATGACCAAAACACAGTGCCTTGAACATAATCCGTTTCTGAACAGGCAACCAATGCAGTGTTTCCAATGCATTCTTAGAAGGTGCCCTTCTCGGCAGGTTCAGAGCCAGACGGGCAGCTGCATTCTGGATGGATTGCAGTTTCTGAAGACCCTTTTTAGTTGCGCCCAAGAGCAACACATTCCCGTAATCCAGTCTTGTCGTGACCAGAGCATGGATAAAAGTTTTTCTGGCAGAAATAGGAAGAATGTCCAGGGTTTTCCTGAGGATCTTCAGGATTCCGAAACATTTCCCTCTCGTTCTTTTAATCTGGGCATCGAAGGATAGTTTAGAGTCCATCCATACTCCCAGATTTTTCACCTCAGTCTACGGAGACGGAGCTGGTCCTAGCATAGTTGGCCACCAAGCCGGCGACCATATAGAGGGAGAATTTCCTACTATTAATACCTCTGTCTTACTGCCATTTAGACTTAGGCAGTTATCTGACATCCACCCTGCCAGGTCTTTCAGGCAGTCTGCAAAACTGTTAGCTGCTTGAGGTGAATTGGGAGCCAAAGTGACCATTAGCTGAGTGTCATCTGCGTACGACACGATTGAGACTCCATGTTTTTCTACAATATCGGCCAGGGGTGCGACATATAGATTGAAGAGAGTTGGGCTCAAAATTGAGCCCTGCGGCACCCCCTGTGCCAAGGTAATGGGTTTAGATGTGTACGCAGATTGTATCACTTGAAAGCTGCGATCCTGTAAATAAGATACCATCCAATCCAACGCAGCCCCCACCACACCCCCTCTTCTGAGACGGTGTATAAGCAGCTTATGTGACACCGTATCAAAAGCCGCGCTCAAGTCTAATAAGACCAGCGCAGTTGTCAACCCTTCGTCCACTCTCTTCCGTATCGTCTCAGTAGCAAAAAGCAGAGCTGTCTCTGTTGAATAAGTTGGTCTAAAACCAGATTAGGTGGGATGTAGTAATTTATTTTTCTTTATGTGTCCCTCAAGGTGTATATTAACCACTTTTTCCGCAATTTTGGAAAAATATGGTAGCAATGAGACCGGACGCAGATTTGCTAATAGATTCCCATCCCCTGTGGGTTTTTTCTTCAGTGGGCGCACCATTGCTCGCTTCCACCTATCGGGTAGCTGACCTTCCTGAAAGGAGGTGTCCAGCAGTTGTTGGATGTAGGGCAGTATTACCCCTAGTCCTGCACCAATCACTTTAGGAATAGCTGGATCGTTTGGGGAGCATGATCTTATGCTTTGTACTATCTTTTTCAAATCTTCTAAAGGGGGAGTAAGAAATTGTCGAATACTGTTTTCACCCCAATCCTGTATTTGTTCTTTATGTTGTATGCAGCCATTCCGGCCATCCTCAGAAAAAGTATTGTAGATTTTAGATACTTTTTCAGCAAAGAACTCTGCAATCTCATTGCATGACTCTTCCGAACCAGACGTTGGAGTTGTTGTTCTTTCTAATGAGGATAACTCTTTAAATATACTAAATAGTTCCCTTGATGAACTTTCTGCTGTCTCAATTATTTCTGAATAGTAGGTCACACGAGTTTTCTTTATAAGTGAATGATACTGTCTAAGCTTAACTCTATATGCCACTTTCTCTAATTCCAAGAAACCTGCCCTCCATTTTCGTTCTTGCCTTTTGCATGCCTTCCTGGCCAGCCGTAAAGCTTCGTTAAACCACGGTGCGCTCTTTGTTTGCCTTTGTGGAGTGCTATTGGTCCATGGTGCTGCCACATCTAATGCGTCCGTAATCCATTTATCTACTCCTTGGCTTGATTCGTTGATGTTACTGCCTAGGATAGGATTATTTGCTAGTAGGGCCTGGGTGAAATAAGCACAGTAAGCACCCTCCGCTCCAGGCAGTCTCAGCCTG
Source organism: Calotriton arnoldi (assembly GCA_963921515.1). Lineage (NCBI taxonomy): Eukaryota > Metazoa > Chordata > Amphibia > Caudata > Salamandridae > Calotriton > Calotriton arnoldi. The sequence continues at coordinate 551,401 of CAWUFW010002629.1, forward strand.
TGCCGCCCGCTTTTCACTTTGGACCTCTCAAGCCAGTCGCGGCCTCACCTCGGTCCCCCCCCCTGATCCCACCATCTTCTCCGCTGTTGTTCGGGCCCCAGCTACCCATCTGCGTATCATGGGTCTCTTCGCTGGCCTCGCCCAAGCAGCCAGCCAGGATGATGGCCCGCCCACTACTCTGGGTCTCGCTCTCGCCCCTCCGCGCCTCTCGCCGCCCAGGACTGGTGTCTCGGTTCTCCCAGGCAGTGGCGGGTGGAATTCGCTGACTTCTGGGGCCGGTCTCACCTATGCTGATGTATTTGGCCAGTGCGGGCAGGAGAGATGGTAAAAGATGTCCCACCATGCCAACATCCTGGCCACACCCCCTTCTCAGATATTTTTGACTCCAATAAGGAGGATACTCTGTCGATAATGGGCGAGAGGGAATTGTGTACGCATCATATCACTTTGCCAATCACCTTGGAGGAGGTTATCCCTGCTTTAGAACAGAGTGAAAGGGGGAAGGCACCAGGATCTGAAGTGGTGCCAGTTGATGTGTTTGAAGCTCTGGGGGAATTATGGGGCCCCATTCTGACCGGGGTACTTAATGCAGAAGCTGAGGGTATGATGCCCTCTTCCTGAGCTGTACCAATTATAGAGCCTATCTTCAAGAAGGGCCCTAAATGCTACCACCCTATTTCCCTCTACCAAATTGACGGGCAAGGTCCTTCTACAGAGACTAGAGGAGTGGGCAGGGGATAGAACTTTCTTGACACATGTACAGTCTGGTTTTAGGAGAGGGCTGCTGGGGACATTGGAGCAGTGTGTGAACCATGATCTGCTCATTGGGAAGTACACTAAAGCTGAGGTAGGGTCTCTTTACTTATGTTTTGCTGAACTTAGCAGCGCTTTTGATTTGGTAGGGAATTCAATCCTCTGGCCTACCTTGATTTCATTTGGTGCCCCGAAGGACATAGTCTGTTTCCTTTCATGGCTGTATGAAAACCTGCCTGCAAAGATCCAATACGGCCCCAACAGGGAATGTTCCTTTTCATTTAAAATTAAGAGGGGAATCTGGCACCTTTTCTGTTTTCACTCTTTATCAACGGGGTCAATGGTGCCCTTCAGGCTCCGCAGGCTGATGCGCCTACTGTCGCTGGTCGTTTGGTTCCCATGCTGTTGTACACCTCCGACACCGTCCTGCTATCACAGACGCCCTTTGGCCTGCAGAAACTGAAGGACTCATTTGGTGACTTCATGGAGGCTAGGAAAATGAAGATCAACAAGACAAAAACATGCACAATGGTTTGTGGGGAAAAAAGTGCAGAAGTGCAGGACCTTTTACATTGGGGGTTCTCCAATTACGAGAGTAAACTCATTCTGTTATTGAGGGATTTTATTTACTAGTAATGGCACATGGATCCAACAGATCCAAAATGCTCGCTCTAAAGTGAGTCGAATCTGTGAAGGAGTTTTTAGATTCTCTCATAACTTGGCAGTCATAGAGTTAGGGAAATGATTAATATATAAGGCGGGAGCGTTGCCAACTGCTACGTTTGGTGGAGGCTTGTGGGGGCATGCTCCTAGTAGCTTTCTTCAGGTCGAGGAGAACTCCTTCCTTAAGCGCCTGTTATGTACACCAGCCTCCGTGTCATCTTTCATTGTCCATAAGGAGGCTGGGATTCACAGTCTGGAAGACTCGTTTTTAATGAAACCTCATATACTCTGGTATTCCATCTGGGAAAAAGCTGAAACAGGTTTTACTAAACCAATTATCTTAGAATGCCTATCTCTAGATTATGTAAATTCCCAATCTCTCCTATATAAAAGAATCTTTTAAATTGCCATTTAGTTTACCTGTATTGCATGACTCTCATAGAATTTTATCCCTTGATAAGAGTGTAATTAAGGCTTCTTTTAAATTATAGAGAGGAACGTAGATTGCATGAAGAATCTAGGAAGCCTAAGGTCATTTCATATATAACAAATGATTTGCAAGAGGGATGCCAACGTTATTTGACCTGGGTGACTAATATCCAGCATCATTTTGTTCTAACTAGGTTGCACATCACTTAATTGCCTTCCCTGAAATGGAAAAACGACCATCAGACATGATCCTTTCTGATGGCTTATCGAAACAAAGCACAAAACACTTTATTCTATTTAGTAGTTTTTATGAGTATTTAAGGAGATATTATTTAAAGCCAATATTCCTTGCACAGAATATTAGGGATTATAAAATTGCCCTGCGTTTTTTATTTGCACTTGGGGATCCATCTGTATGCTTTACCACTGCGCTCTTGATATGGGGGGCAATATGCCTTAGGAATAGTATTATATTTTAGCAAACAGTAAATGGGGAGGTGCAGAAGTTTTTATTGCACGGTTTTGAACTCTTACTGATATTGTTTTAATGTTTTGTATTTAATGATGAAGTGTTTCATGTCCTTTTACTGCCACTATGATTGTGCTGAATAAAGACCCTTGCATCAAATCGACACACTCATGGTTCTGTGAATAGTTTGTTTTAAAGAAGTCATTGATTGCTATTCCCTCATTTCTAACATATTTAACACTACCTTTAAAAACTCCTTTGCATCATTTTGCACATTCAAAGTGAACTGTGTACCACCATTACAATAGTCAACAGTATCACGTATGAATGCAGTTCAATTACACACATCTTTGTCAATGTGTTTTAAACTGTAGAGAGTTGTGAAACCTTGACCTAAAGCTTTCTCTTTGTTTTTGTAGAATGTTTCCAACCACCAGATGCAGGTGGAATAGAACATTAGCTACTACATAAGAGCAACATGAAACTCCCGAAGTGTTAGAAAATAGTAAACCAGTAACATTATTGAATTCATTAGATTTTAGCTATTTGGATCTCTCTTTAGATTCTTCACTTAGATTTTAAACTTTTGAAAAATCGACAATCTCAGCGCTTTTTTGCTTTCTATATCTAGGATGTTTCTCAACAATGGGATATAAGATCAGATGAGGAGCATACAGCCCTCTCAAACAATTATATTCTATCACACATGATGATTCAACATTGACTTTGCTTTCATCAAAGTGAAGAAGGTACAATCCTGACAATGACCTAACCTGTGATAAAGCAGCATAACACATACCTTCTTTGAAAACTGTGTGACGTATGTTTATCATTGCTTTATCCAAACTTAATCCTTGAGATTTGTGCATGGTGACAGTATAGCCCTACAAAGAAAACACTGTTGTCTTTTCATGTAGAGGTCTTTTACAACAGAAATCCAGCAGTGTACCTTCCAATTTTTTCCTCTTCAATATGATCACATTTAATCAAAATATATTAGTACTCTGTTCTACTGAGATATGTAATGAAGTTTATCACATTTCCCATTGCAGCATTCACTAATCCCTCCTTGACTTTCAGATTTGGTCACAAAATTATTCTGCAATTTTTGCACAGGTTTAGAGTCTTTTCTAAACCACCAGTATCTGAAACAGTTTTCTCTAGTGATTCAAGTTTCTTTACCACTGATTGACTTAGTGGTTAAATTAAACATTGATGCTCCATTTTATCTTTACTACTAAGACTCACAGTCTCTTGTTTTTCTAAACAAAGCATTTCTAAGTTAAAGAGAGTGCACTCATCCATTGTTGGCATGAGGCACACAATCTGTTTCTGAGTTTTCATAAGATCTTGCATAATAGAAGCTGGTGAGTCATTGTGTGGGAACAGAGACCTAACCATGCGAGAAGAAAGAGCTTTCTTTGCAAATAATTCCTATTCTCATGTCTTTTAATATTTTGCCATACTCCATATCTGCAGCCCTCCCTCATATTTTGTGTCAACTCAGTGTACTGGAAACGTAACCATAGGTTAACATTTCTATTACTCCCTAATGACTTTTTAGTTTCTTTATGAAGCAATTTCTTAAAAACTGGTTGACTTTTAGCAGATGTCAACTGTAGAAGGTCACCAAAACCTATGGCATGTTTACCACCAAACAGAACATCATAGTCAGTTCTGATGACCTCTTGCATCCTCAGATGAATGAAAGATAGCATTAGGTTAGATACCATGCTAAACTCATCAATAATGAAAATTGTTATTTTTTCAGAACTCTGGAGACTTCATGACAAGCATCACCAGATAACTTCAAGTACTCAAGTTTATTGTTATGTTTCACAGGCAACACAAGTAGCCTGTGCAATGTGATTCCTTAAATGTTGTGAGCAGCTAGTCCAGTAGGAGCAGTCACAACACATGAAGGATCACAACTATTCTTCCTGTGAACAAATGCAGTCAGCACTTTAATTAGAAAACGTTTTCCTGTTCTTGCATAACCACTAACATAAAAAGTGTTGGCTTGAATGTTCTACATGGACATTCAAACTTGTCATATAGGTATCCATGTTCTACAGATTTTTGTTATTTGCTGAACAATTCTAGATGTTCTTGATTCAGTTGAGAGATCAAATTGTCTAAATCAATGGTCCCACTCCTCACTTGGCCAATAGAATGTTCTACATCAGTCATAGCTATTGATGCCTCATATTCAATGTTAGGGTGGCCAAGGGGATCCTGACTATTAGACCCTGAGCTTTGGCTATCTTGTGAACTGTCCTTTGCAACCTCTATAGCAATTGTTTCCTCTTGCTGAATTTCATCGTTTAACATTTTCTGATATGTGGGAAACACTTCACATTGAATACTATCTTTGACTGCATTGAACAAGTCTTCATAACAGTCATTTTCACCTAGCAGTTTAGTCTCTGAACACTAAAGTTTAAAAAGATACAAAAGAGCAGGTAAAAGAATTCTCTTTTCTCACCTGTTTGACTGCTCAGTTTACAATTATTAATGAGAGTTGGTTTTGAATGGCTCACTAAGCATCCGTTACAGCCAGTCATCTCAAACGTTCCTTGTTCAATATTGTCATGTATGTTATTTCTGTATGTATAGTACTGATGTACTTCACACAAACAAAGGTTTTGTAGATGGGAACTTGAATTAGCGTAATAAGTGCCCATCATATTTGTTTTAAGTAGCTTACAGGTACATGCATCAACCATTTTTGCGAGCGCAAACGGTGCGATTCGCAAAAATCGGCCGTTTGCGCACGCAAAAAGGGCATTTGCGATGCATGAAGGGTCAAGGCACTCGCAATCTGAGAATTCGGAATTAATTGCGAGTTCTCAAATTGCGATTGCATTTAAGGAATCGCATTTTGCGATTCCTTAAATGCAATGCAAGAACCATTTTGAAGTAGCGATTTCGCTACTAGGGGGCGCAAATTACCATGAAGTTGAACTTCATGGTAATTTGCAAAAACTTTGAAAAATGCACTAAAGTGCATTTTTCAAAGTTGTAGGTTACACACACACACATGTCCTTTGGACATGTGTGTGCGCAACATTTGTGCACAGATCAATTTCAGGGGTGCAACAGGGTGTCCTTTTGACACCCTTGCACCCTTGAAATTGCATGCGCAATTTGTGAGTACCAATTGGTACTCGCAAATTGCTCATGCAATTTCCCATTCATTCCTATGGGCCTGCAGGCCCATAGGAATTAATGGGAAGCCATTCCTTATTTGCGACTCGCAATTTGCGAGTCGCAAATAAGGAATGTGTAGGAATCGCTATTTTTATAGCGATTCCTACATGCATAGGCTTTTGCGAGTCCTTAATTGCGATTCCTTAATAATCGCAATTAAGGACTCTCAAAATCCTACCGTGATGCATGTGCCTGTTAGTGTTTTCTGGATGAAACTGAGTAAGATACTCATTTTCAGGAAATAGTTGCAATGCACGTTTTCATGTTGATGCCAGACCAAAACAGGCCAAAATTATTGATTTGAACTTCCCGTATATGTCAGAAGAACTGAGCTTGTCACAAGCTTCATAAGGTTAAATTCATCCGTGTGAGAACATCTTAAAACTGAAACTCCAAAGCTTTTTACTTAAAGACTTCTCCACTGCTATCTCTTTCCATACATTCTTCATTTCAGTCTTTTCTGACTTTGTTATATATGAAGTGATGTACCGAGCTACAGCAATAGGCTTGTCTGCTACAAACTGAATATCCATGTTGGCATTCCACATAGACAGGATTACTAGATTGTAATCATTGATAAGTTTTGAAACCTCACTTCTTTTTAGATTATATGTATTTTTAGGTAATTTCCCAGTAACAGTATGTCTGACTGCATACATAAACTTTTCACTCTTCCTTTGGAAATGATAGGCCTAGGGAATCCAAAATGACACTTAGTGTAGTATTTTCCTTTTGATCTGTATCTCGGTCAACAATACTTGCCACATTTATGGAACTGAAATCTCAAGACTTGTTGCCTAAGAGGTCTGTTGTGAGACTCTTCTGGAATGCCACAAGTTAGATAGTGCTCAATGAATGACAACACTGACTCATCAGTATCTTGACCGAATGCTTGGTGCATTATCACATATACATATATATATATATATATATATATATATATATATATATATATATATATATCAAAGCTCCAAGGTTCCCACCAGTTTGAGATGCACTCTGACATCCACTACAGCAACCTTCAGGAGGTACAAGCCGGATCGGCGGGCGGATCCAGTTTACAGCATGCCTGTCGATTCACGCCTGACGCGTTTCGTGCTCATTGCACTCTTCAGAGGCGCGACAGTCAATTTGGCATAAAGGCCACACCTCCCACTTATGATATGAGCCCTCCAATGGGCGACTCAAATGAGTTTGCGTTGGTTTGTGGGTCTTGTAGTGTGTGCCTTAGTTATGTGCCGCTGTCTGAAACATTCCAAGCCCACCAATGGGCCTCCACTCGCTCCTCCGGCTTGTCAATCCTCAATGGATGCCTCCACATTAAGACTCCGTGATTCGGAGCCCCGTGGCAGCAAATTTCCGGGTGGTGCGTCTCCCGCGGCTGGGAGGCCACGTTGTAAATCAAAGCTCCAAGGTTCCCACCAGTTTGAGACGCACTCTGACATCCACTACAGCAACCTTCAGGAGGTAAAAGCCGGATCGGCGGGCGGATCCAGTTTACAGCATGCCTGTCGATTCACGCCTGACGCGTTTCGTGCTCATTGCACTCTTCAGAGGCACGACAGTCAATTTGGCATAAAGGCCACACCTCCCACTTATGATATGAGCCCTCCAATGGGCGACTCAAATGAGTCTGCGTTGGTTTGTGGGTCTTGTAGTGTGTGCCTTAGTTATGTGCCGCTGTCTGAAACATTCCAAGCCCACCAATGGGCCTCCACTCGCTCCTCCGGCTCCGGCTATATATATATATATATATATATATATATATATATATATATGTTCAACACATATTCAACAAATGCCCGAAAGCTTGAGAATGCACTCGACAGCCAATGAACACCTTCCGGTATTAATTCAAATTTGGAAACCAGCATCTGTGTTCCAGGTTAAAAGTCTTTATTTGCCAACACGTTTCGAGGCTCCAGCCTCTTCTTCACAGGCAGCTTTGATCTACGGCACAAAGGTTCCAATTAGTTGCATGCTTTGTTTATATATACGCCCCCAGTGGGCTACGCATAGTGCGATTAATTTTTAAAGCATGCTGGGACATGTGGTCCACATTGGATCAGTTATTACTCTCAGTGAGTTCTGTGCCACAGTCTTCTCTTTATAGCTTTTCACATACCCCCAGTGGGCCCCAGGATACAGCGCAGGTTCATTGTTCCACATTAGCTGTGCTGCTAGATCGGTTTCGACACAGTTCCAAACCACGCAGCCTCTCGTCTTCAGGGATGGTGCAATTCTCCACGGTAGGGCAGCCGTGTGGTAAATTATTCAACAAATGCCCGAAAGCTTGAGAATGCACTCGACAGCCAACGAACACCTTCCGGTATTAATTCAAATTTGGAAACCAGCATCTGTGTTCCAGGTTAAAAGTCTTTATTTGCCAACGTGTTTCGAGGCTCCAGCCTCTTCTTCACAGGCAGCTTTGATCTACGGCACAAAGGTTCCAATTAGTTGCATGCTTTGTTTATATATACGCCCCCAGTGGGCTACGCATAGTGCGATTAATTTTTAAAGCATGCTGGGACATGTGGTCCACATTGGATCAGTTATTACTCTCCGTGAGTTCTGTGCCACAGTCTTCTCTTTATAGCTTTTCACATACCCCCAGTGGGCCCCAGGATACAGCGCAGGTTCATTGTTCCACATTAGCTGTGCTGCTAGATCGGTTTCGACACAGTTCCAAACCACGCAGCCTCTCGTCTTCAGGGATTGTGCAATTCTCCAGGGCAGCTGTGTGGTAAATTATTCAACATATGCCCGAAAGCTTGAGAATGCACTCGACAGCCAATGAACACCTTCCGGTATTAATTCAAATTTGGAAACCAGCATCTGTGTTCGAGGTTAAAAGTCTTTATTTGCCAACGCGTTTCGAGGCTCCAGCCTCTTCTTCACAGGCAGCTTTGATCTACGGCACAAAGGTTCCAATTAGTTGCATGCTTTGTTTATATATACGCCCCCAGTGGGCTACGCATAGTGCGATTAATTTTTAAAGCATGCTGGGACATGTGGTCCACATTGGATCAGTTATTACTCTCAGTGAGTTCTGTGCCACAGTCTTCTCTTTATAGCTTTTCACATACCCCCAGTGGGCCCCTGGATACAGCGCAGGTTCATTGTTCCGCATTAGCTGTGCTGCTAGATCGGTTTCGACACAGTTCCAAACCACTCAGCCTCTCGTCTTCAGGGATGGTGCAATTCTCCACGGCAGGGCATCCGTGTGGTAAATTATTCAACAAATGCCTGAAAGCTTGAGAATGCACTCGACAGCCAATGAACACCTTCCGGTATTAATTCAAATTTGGAAACCAGCATCTGTGTTTGAGGTTAAAAGTCTTTATTTGCCAACGCGTTTTAGGGCTCCATCCTCTTCTTCACAGGCAGCTTTGATCTACGGCACAAAGGTTCCAATTAGTTGCATGCTTTGTTTATATATACGCCCCCAGTGGGCTACGCATAGTGCATGTGGTCCACATTGGATCAGTTATTACTCTCAGTGAGTTCTGTGCCACAGTCTTCTCTTTATAGCTTTTCACATACCCCCAGTGGGCCCCAGGATACAGCGCAGGTTCATTGTTCCACATTAGCTCTGCTGCTAGTTCGGTTTCGACACAGTTCCAAACCACGCAGCATGCACTGAGGAACTGCACTGAGCACCTGCCCACTGTGATGGAAATCAATAAAGCTGCAAAAGTCAAAGAATGTGAGGCTCAGATGTGTTTGTGGCAGCCCAGGAAGAAGGGGTTTTTGAACCTTGAAACGCGTTGGCAAGACATTAATGAAATAGATCATTCAGACAGGCTGCATCAGGGAGACGTATGGCGAAGCTCTGTCGAGTGACCTCCCACTGCTCAAGGGCACATTGTTTGTAATATATATATATATATATGTATTATCTACTGGCGGTCGCCAGTAGATAGTTATAGTTAGGACCTATTTTCCATAGGAAATTCACAACATTCTATTTCCAATAACTTTGGCGCCGGTTGACGAATCTTCGCGAAATTTTCAAAACTTATGGCCCGCTCCGGTCCGCTCTTATCCTGAAAGTTTTGGGGTGATTCGGCAAGTGGGGGCTGAGAAAAAGGGGGTCCCAAAACGTGTTTTCCCCATGCAATTTTCCATAGGAAACTTTAGACACGGCTACAGCTCGAACTGCTGAAAGGAATTACACCAAATTTGGCAAAGAGGTAGTTCTTGGTTCAGAAAGAACCCTTTTGTTAAATGGTGTAAATCCGTTCAGTAGTTGCTGAGAAAATCAAAAGTAAAATCACATATATATCTGGGCGGAGCCTAACCACACATGTCATCGTGAGATCTGATTGGCTGTCAGCACTTCATCCTGGAATTGCTGGCAGCCATCTTGGGACCAATATAAATGATAGTACCCCATTGAAATGCACTGTAGTGAATCAAAGATTTTGAGGGTTACCAAAAGGAGAACTATAAAGGGTGATAACAGACTTTAGTTACATTAGAATTCATTTGTTGATGGTACCATACTAATTTCAGGAATTGTGGTGTGTTCTAAGGTGATTTTACCCTGTGAAAAACCTTCTGCTGGGATATCATGAATCATGTTTGAGAGAAAACTATTTTCACATGCTTGTCCCATAGAGTTTTGGAAGGTGCTCCAGAAGCTAAAATGAGAGCATATTTTCTGTAAATTCACATTATCTTTCTCAGTCATGTGAGAAGGAAGTCTGACATTCTCAGTAAAACATGTACATCCAACAAGGGCAGAGACTGTCAGTTGATTCCTTTGTGTTCTACTGCAGCTTCCTAGAGTGTTCTAAAGAACAACTAGAGTGCTAACAGCCTTACTTGTGACAAAAGTATGGCACACCTGAAGCCATCTTGATTGGAATAAACTGGTAACACTTAAAACATTTAATTTAAAAAGGAACAAAATGATGGAGTTCATTTTGTCATAGAAATTATGGTTGGTGCTATAGAAAGAAAAATTAGGACATGTTTCAAGTGAGATCTCAAATATCTTCATGTTATATTTCAACAGGAGCAGCCTGTCAGTTGATGCCTTTGTGTTCTACTGCAGCTTCCCAGAGTGTTCTAAAGAACAACTAGAGTGCTAACAGCCTTACTTATGACAAAAGTATGGCACACCTGAAGCCATCTTGATTGGAATAAACTGGTAACACTTAAAACATTTAATTTAAAAAGGAACAAAATGATGGGGTTCATTTTGTCATAGAAATTATGGGTAGTGCTGTAGAAAGAAAAATTAGGACATGTTTCAAGTGTGATCTCAAATATCTTCCTGTTATATTTCAACAGGAGCAGCCTGCCAGTTGATGCCTTTGTGTTCTACTGCAGCTTCCCAGAGTGTTCTAAAGAACAACTAGAGCGCTAACAGCCTTACTTATGACAAAAGTATGGCACACCTGAAGCCATCTTGATTGGAATAAACTGGTAAGACTTAAAACATTTAATTTAAAAAGGAACAAAATGAGGGGGTTCTTTTTGAAATAGAAATTATGGTTAGTGCTGCAGAAAGAAAAATGAGGGCATGTTTTAAGTGAGATCTCAAATCCTCTTCTATTTCATTAGAAAATTCTGACATGCAGACTGAAACAATCACTTTCAATACCAGCAGCAGACTTCCAGTTAACTCCCTGGTGAGCAGTAGCTTTACTACAGTGATCTAATGAGCAACTAGAGTGCTAACATTCTGAATTTATGGCAAATGTGAGACACATCTGAATGCCTTCTTGATGGAATCAAAGTAAAAACTGAAAGCATTTCCTACTGAGGAGACTGCAGTAAATGAGGAAATTAGGAAACTTCATAACAAAGAAGTCTTCCAAGATGGCCACCAGAGAAAAAGAGCCCAAATGTAGCACAAATATTACCCAGATGTAGCCCACATATAGCCCAATGACAAAAGTGGTCAAAACACTTTTTATTTTTAGGTTTTTGCAGTTTTATGTAGTGCAGACTGGTCAGGTATTGGAGCGTTGCATCTTAAAACATGACCCCCTACACTACACAAACACCACTGCACTACCCTAAACCCTAAAACACTACCCCCAGCACGACCCCCTACACTACCCAAACACCACTGCACTAACCTAAATCCTAAAACACTACCCCAGCACGACCCCTACACTACCCAAACACCACTGCACTACCCTAAAACATGACCCCCCTACACTACACAAACACCACTGCACTACCCTAAACCCTAAAACACTACCCCAAGCACGACCCCCTACACTACACAAGCACCACTGCACTACCCTAAAACATGACCCCCTACACTACACAAACACCACTGCACTACCCTAAACCCTAAAACACTACCCCCAGCACGACCCCCTACACTACACAAGCACCACTGCACTACCCTAAACCCTAAAACACTACCCCCAGCACGACCCCCTACACTGCCCGAACACCACTGCACTGCCCTAAACCTTGAAACACCAGCCCCTGCACGACCCCCTACACTGTTCGAACACCACTGCACTGCCCTAAACCCTGAAACACCACCCCCAGCATGACCCCCTACACTGCCCTAAACCCTGAAACACCACCCCCTTCACAACCCCCTACACTGCCCGAACACCACTGCACTGCCCTAAACCCTGAAACACCACCCCCAGCACGACCCCCTACACTGCCCAAACACCACTGCACTGCCGTAACCTTGAAACACTACCCCCAGCAAGACCCCCTACACTGCCCGAACACCACTCCACTGCCCTAAACCCTGAAACATCACCCCCAGCAAGACCCCCTACACTGCCCGAACACCACTGCACTAAACCCTGAAACACCAACCCCAGCTCGACATCCTACACTGCCCGAACACCACTGCACTGCCCTAAACCCTGAAACACCACCCCCAGCACGACGCCCTACACTGCCCGAACACCACTGCTCTGCCCAAAACCCTGAAACACCAGCCCCAGCACGACCCCCTACACTGCCCGAACACCACTGCACTGCCCAAAACGCTGAAACACCACCCCCAGCACGACCCCCTACACTGCCCGAACACCACTGCACTGCCCTAAACCCTGAAACACCAGCCCCAGCACGACCACCTACACTGCACCGAACACCACTGCACTGCCCTAAACCCTGAAACACCAGCCCCAGCATGACCCCCTACACTGCCCGAACACCACTGCACTGCCCTAAACCGTGAAACACCAGCCCCAGCACGACCCCCTACACTGCCCGAACACCACTGCACTGCCCTAAACCCTGAAACACCAGCCCCAGCACAACCCCTACACTGCCCGAACACCACTGCACTGCCCTAAACCCTGAAACACCACCCCGTGCACGACCCCCTACACTGCCCGAACACCACTGCACTGCCCTAAACCCTGAAACACCACCCCCAGCACGACACCCTACACTGCCCAAACACCACTGCACTGCCCTAAACCCTGAAACACCACCCCCTGCATGACCCCCTACACTGCCCGAACACTACTGCACTGCCCTAAACCCTGAAACACCATCCCCAGCATGACCCCCTACACTGCACGAACACCACTGCACTGCCCTAAACCCTGTAACACTACCCCCAGCAAGACCCCCTACACTGCCCGAACACCACTGCGCTGCCCTAAACCCTGAAACATCACCCCCAGCAAGACCCCCAACACTGCCCGAACACCACTGCCCTAAACCCTGAAACACCACCCCCAGCAAGACCCCTACACTGCCCAAACACCACTGCACTGCCCTAAACCCTGAAACACCAGCCCCAGCACGACCCCCTAGATTGCCCGAACACCACTGCACTGCCCTAAACCCTGAAACACCCCCCCTGCACGACCCACTACACTGCCCGAACACCACTGCACTGCCCTAAACCCTGAAACACCACCCCCAGCACGACCCCTACACTGCCCGAACACCACTGCACTGCCCTAAACCCTGAAACACCACCCCTGCACAACCCCCTACACTGCCCGAACACTACTGCACTGCCCTAAACCCTGAAACACCACCCCCAGCATGACCCCCTACACTGCACAAACACCACTGCACTGCCCTAAACCCTGAAACACTACCCCCAGCAAGACCCCCTACACTGCCCGAACACCACTGCACTGCCCTAAACCCTGAAACATCACACCCAACAAGACCCCTACACTGCCCGAACACCACTGCCCTAAACCCTGAAACACCACCCCCAGCAAGACCCCCTACACTGCCCGAACAACACTGCACTGCCCTAAACCCTGAAACACCACCCCCAGCACGACCCCCTACACTGCCCGAACACCACTGCTCTGCCCAAAACCCTGAAACACCAGCCCCACCCCCTACACTGCCCGAACACCACTGCACTGCCCTAAACCCTGAAACACCACCCCCAGCACGACCCCCTACACTGCCCAAACACCACTGCACTGCCCTAAACCCTGAAACACCACCCCCAGCACGACCCCCTACACTGCCCGAACACCACTGCACTACCCTAAACCCTGAAACACCAGCCCCAGCAAGACCCCTACACTGCCTGAACACCACTGCACTGCCCTAAACACTGAAACACCAGCCCCAGCAAGACCCCTACACTGCCCAAACACCACTGCACTGCCCTAAACCCTGAAACACCACCCCCAGCAAGACCCCTACACTGCCCGAACACCACTGCACTGCCCTAAACACTGAAACACCAGCCCCAGCAAGACCCCTACACTGCGCGAACACCATTGCACTGCCCTAAACCCTGAAACACCACCCCCAGCAAGACCCCCTACACTGCCCGAACACCACTGCACTAAACCCTGAAACATCACCCCCAGCAAGACCACCTACACTGCCCGAACACCACTGCACTGCCCTAAACCCTGAAACACCACCCCCAGCACGACCCCTACACTGCCCAAACACCACTGCACTGCCCTAAACCCTGAAACACCACCCGCTGCACGACCCCCTACACTGCCCGAACACCACTGCACTGCCCTAAACCCTAAAACACTACCCCCAGCATGACCCCCTACACTGCCCGAACACCACTGCACTGCCCTAAACCCTGACTCACCACCCCCCTGCACGACCCCCTACACTGCCCTAAACCCTGAAACACCACCCCAGCACGACCCCTACACTGCCCGAACACCACTGCACTGCCCTAAACCCTGAAACACCACCCCCAGCATGACCCCCTACACTGCCTGAACACCACTGCCCTAAACCCTGAAACACCACCCCCAGCAAGACCCCCTACACTGCCCGAACACCACTGCACTGCCCTAAACCCTGAAACACCACCTCCAGCACAACCCCCTACACTGCCTGAACACCATTGCTCTGCCCTAAACCCTGAAACACTGCCCCCAGCAAGACCCCTACACTGCCCGAACACCACTGCACTGCCCTAAACCCTGAAACATCACCCCCAGCAAGACCCCTACACTGCCCGAACACCACTGCCCTAAACCCTGAAACACCACTCCCAGCACAACCCCCTACACTGCCCGAACACCACTGCACTGCCCTAAACCCTGAAACACCACCCCCAGCACGACCCCCTACACTGTCCGAACACCACTGCTCTGCCCAAAACACTGAAACACCAGCCCCAGCATGACCCCCTACACTGCCCGAACACCACTGCACTGCCCTAAACCCTGAAACACCAGCCCCAGTACGACCCCCTACACTGCCCGAGCACCACTGCACTGCCCTAAACCCTGAAACACCAGCCCCAGCACGACCCCCTACACAGCCTGAACACTACTGCACTGCTCTAAACCATGAAACACCATCCCAAGCACGACCCCCTACACTGCACGAACAGCACTGCACTGCCCTAAACCCTGAAAAACTACCCCCAGCAAGACCCCCTACACTGCCCGAACACCACTGCACTGCCCTAAACCCTGAAACATCACCCCCAGGAAGACCCCCTACACTGCCCAAACACCACTGCCCTAAACCCTGAAACACCACCCCCAGCAAGACCCCCTACACTGCCTGAACACCACTGCACTGCCCTAAACCCTGAAACACCAGCCCCAGCATGACCCCCTACACTGCCCTAAACCCCTGAAACACCACCCCGTGCACGACCCCCTACACTGGCCGAACACCACTGCACTGCCCTAAACCCTGAAACACCACCCCCAGCACGACCCCCTATATTGCCCGAACACCACTGCACTGCTCTAAACCCTGAAACACCACCCCCTGCACGATCCCCTACACTGCCCGAACACTACTGCACTGCCCCAAACCCTGAAACACCACCCCCAGCATGACCCCCTACACTGCCCGAACACCACTGCCCTAAACCCTGAAACACCACCCCCAGCAAGACCCCCTACACTGCCCGAACACCACTGCACTAAACCCTGAAATCACCCCCAGCAAGACCCCCTACACTGCCCGAACACCACTGCACTGCCCTAAACCCTGAAACACCACCCCCAGCAAGACCCCCTACACTGCCCGAACACCACTGCACTGCCCTAAACCCTGAAACACCAGCCCCAGCACGACCCCCTACACTGCCCGAACCCCACTGCACTGCCCTAAACCCTGAAACACAACCCCCAGCACGACCCCCTACACTACCCGAATACCACTGCACTACCCTAAACTCTAAAATACTCCCCCAGCACGACCCCTACACTACCCGAACACAACTGCACTGCCCTAAACCCTCAAACACTCCCCCCAGCACGACCCCCTACACTACCCGAACACCACTGCACTGCCCTAAACCCTAAAACACTCCCCCAGCACGACCCCCTACACTACCCGAACACCACTGCACTGCCCTAAACCCTAAAACACTCCCCCCAGTATGACCCCCTACACTACCCAAACACCACTGCACTACCCTAAACCCTCAAACACTCCCCCCAGCACGACCCCCTACACTACCCGAACACCACTGCACTGCCCTAAACCCTAAAACACTCCCCCCAGCACGACCCCCTACACTACCCGAACACCACTGCACTGCCCTAAACCCTAAAACACTACCCCCAGCACTACCTAAACACAACTGCACAATTTGTTACAGGCGTTGCAACGCAGGCCTGTGGTGCTTACTGGAAGTACCTGGTGGGCTAGTTGGGCCCCAGGGACCCTCAGGATTCAAGGTGACCTAATCCCCCAACTTAAAACGCGCCACTGGGCGCGTTTGCACAGTGGTGAAGGGAGGGGGCGGGGCCTCAGGTGACATGTGCGCAAACACGCCCTGTGGTGCGTTTTAAATTGGGAATTAATTCCCCTTGAATCCTGAGGGACCCTGGGGACAACTAGCCCACCAGGTACCTTCAGTAAGCACAACAGAGTTGCATTGCAGAGAGGTGAAAAAGGTGCGTGGCCTCGGAACGCCTCTCTGCAACTCAGCTCTGTGGTCCTAACTGTAGGTACCTGGGGGCTAGTTGGGCCCCAGGGACCCTCAGGATTCAAGGGGATTTAATCCCGCAACTTAAAACGCGCCACGGGGCGCGTTTGCACACATGTCACCTCAGGCCCCCCTCCCTTCACCACTGTGCAAATGCGCCCTGTAGCGCGTTTTAAGAGGTAGTTTTAATCCCCCTGCCCTATTATGTACTAGGGACTTACAGAGGAGGTCATGCTAATCACAGGGGTACCCCAACGCATAGTGTTCCCTAGTGTATGTAGGTGTTTTCACTGTATTCTAAGTGTCTTTTAGCATAGCACTGGCTCTGGTTAGTCAAAGTCAGTTACCACCAGTACCCGTCTGAAAAAGTTGTGGGCACAGGATGATTTTGCAACAAGGCTTCTTTCTGCTCCTCTGTTGGTTCTTTCTGCACATCTTTTGCTTCTTCCTGCACTTTTCTTCGTCTTTGTGGACTTCTGTTGCTTCTTTCTGCATTTCTTTGCTTCTTTCTGTGCGTTTTTCTTCTTTCTTCACATGTCCTACCTCTGTAGACATAGTTAGAAACTAGCATTTAAAAAACCTTTGAAATTCACTTAAAAATCATAGGTTTCAGGCACGTTATAGTTAGAAATTAGCATTTAAAAAACCTTTGAAATTCACTGAAAAAACCATAGGTTTCAGACACGTTATAGTTAGAAATTAGCATTTAAAAAACCTTTGAAATTCACTGAAAAACCATAGGTTTTAGGGACAGTTATAGTTAGTTGGACATTTCACTCGTACAAAACCATAGAAATTCCCCGTTATAGTTAGTTCAGCTAACTATAACTCGCGCCCCGCAATGCACTGCTGATGATGTCACATATTACATCACTCATGACATGGTTAGTGACATCACTGATGACATCACTGATGACATCTCAAATGACATCACTGATGACATCACTGATGACATCATCCATGTGATAATTTCATGCATCTTCTCACACCCTAATATAACTTTTGATACACCCACTCTAAATTACAGACTGCCATTCTCAAAACCATACACACTCCAATACCAATAACTACATACCCACTCACTGATTCTTAGGTCTACACACACACACATCTACTCACTCACCCGTACAGTCACTCATACTTACAGTCACTCAGTACAGGGCTATCATATGCACTCATACACCTATATAAACACTCACACACCGCCACTCATCCATAGAGGTACTCACACACCTATTCAGTCATGCAAAAAATTAATCACACACCCATTTACTCACCTATACAGTTATACACACACCAGCTCACTTACTCATACAAATACTAGCACATTCTTATACAATAACTGATACAAGCACACACGTATCCATACAGCCACTCTCACAATCACACACTCTCACTTATAGCCATTTAAATACTCTAACACACATATATACTGCCTTTTACATATGTAGTTACTCGCACATGTACCACTGAGATATACATTCACTCACTAACACACCCATACACACACTCACCCACCCAAGCAGTCCATCACAGATGCACTCTTGAAATCATGCACCCAGTGAATCACCCACTCACACATCTATGTACAGAGTCACACACACCCCACCCACACAAACACTCAGGCAGCCATACAGATACTCAGAGAACCAATCAATAACCCATATAGGCACTCATGTAGCTATTCGCAAATCCATGCATCCACTTGCACACCAACAAACAGACGGATACAGACATTCACACAGTTTAGTCACTAACCCATGCATTCAGTAAGATACGTTTAATCACTCACTTGTAGAGTCAGTCACGCACGTACTAAATCATCCATTCAGACACTTATACACCCACTCATTCTTCAATACGCCTTTCCCTATATATATTAAACATATTTAAACTTTACAGAAACACACAGTCACTGGATGATGTCATCAGTGATGTCATTTGAGATGTCATCAGTGATGTCATCAGTGATGTCACTGACCATGTCATGAGTGATGTAATATGTGACGTCATCAGCAGTGCATTGCGGGGCACGAGTTATAGTTAGCTGAACTAACTATAACGGGGGAATTTCTATGGTTTTGTACGAGTGAAATGTCCAACTAACTATAACTGTCCCTAAAACCTATGGTTTTTTCAGTGAATATATATATATATATATATATATATATATATATATATATATATATATATATATATGCATAATTTATGCATCACTCTATGCCTGAAAGGGTTTTGTTTTGACTTATACTGGGTGCTCCCTTGTGTCTGGACAAAGCTATACCTCTCTGAAGAGCTCTAATGAGAGCGAAACACGTGTCAGGGGTTGCTTTTATTCATTTCAGGTTGGCTTGGATGGTATTTTACCAATCCAAAGCTGTAATACTGTGCCTGGAGTGGTACAAGGCTTTGGCCATTTTACAGCTCGGCAAGGATAGCACTGTGCTAATCCTATGCTTAAAAACTTTGCTGTGAAAATGGTAAAAGACTTTGTCCCTTTCTATCTCGGTGTGGATGGCACTGTGCTAATCCTACGCTTAAAGACTTTGATAGAAAAGCAGACATTTAAGGTGAGCAAATTTAGAGTGTCGCTGGTGTTGAGAGTGCTCTATATTGGAGCTGCTTTCCACCTAAACTTGAGAACTACCCAGAGTTCTCTGCTTCTTTTTGCATATATATATATATATATATATATATATATATATATATATATATACACACACATATATATATATATATATATATATATATATATACACTGAAAAAACCATAGGTTTTAGGGACAGTTATAGTTAGTTGGACTTTGCACAAAACCCGTGAAATTCCCCCGTTATAGTTAGTTCAGCTAACTATAACTCGCGCCCACAATGCACTGCTGATGACGTCACATATTACATCACTCATGACATGGTCAGTGACATCACTGATGACATCTCAAATGACATCACTGATGACATCATGCAGTGACGGTGTGTTTCTGTAAAGTTGAAATATATTTAATATATATAGGGAAAGGCGTATTGAAGAATGAGTGGGTGTATAAGTGTCTGAATGGATGATTTAGTAGGTGCGTGACTGACTCTATAAGTGAGTGATTAAACGTATCTTACTGAATGCATGGGTTAGTGACTAAACTGTGTGAATGTCTGTATCCGTGTGTCTGTTGGTGTGTAAGCGGCTCATGGGTTTGTGAATAGCTACATGAGTGTCTATATGGGTTATTGATTTGTTGTCTGAGTATCTGTATGGTTGCCTGATTGTTTGTGTGGGTGGGGTGTGTGTGACTCTGAGCATAGATGTGTGAGTGGGTGATTCACTGGGTGCATGGTTTCAAGAGTGCATCTGTGATGGACTGTATGGGTGGGTGAGTGTGTGTATGGGTGTGTTAGTGAGTGAATGTATATCTCAGTGTTACATGTGTGAGTAACTACATATGTGAAAAGTAGTATATATGTGTGTTGGAGTACATAATTGGCTACAAATGAGAGTGTGTTATTGTGAGAGTGGCTGTATGGATGAGTGTGTGCTTGTATCATTGATTGTATAAGAGCGTGAGAATGTGCTAGTATTTATATGAGTAATTGAGCTGGTGTGTGTATAACTGTACATCTGAGTAAATGGGAGGGTGATTAATTAGTTGCATGACTGACTAGGTGTGTGAGTACCTCTATGGATGAGTGGCGGTGTGTGAGTGTCTATATAGGTGTATGAGTGCATATGATAGTCCTGTACTGAGTGACCGTAAGTATGAGTGACTGTACGGGTGAGTGAGTGGATGTGTGTGTAGACCTAAGAATCAGTGAGTGGGTATGTAGTTATTGGTGTTGGAGTGTCTATGGTTTTGAGAATGGTACTGTGTAATTTAGAGTGGGTGTATCAAAAGTTATATTAGGGTGTGAGGAGGTGCATCAGATTATCACGTGGATGATGTCATCAGTGATGTCATCAGTGATGTCACTGACCATGTCATGAGTGATGTAATATGTGACGTCATCAGCAGTGCATTGCGGGGCGCGAGTTATAGTTAGCTGAACTAACTATAACGGGGAATTTCACGGGTTTTGTACGAGTGCAATGTCCAACTAACTATAACTGTCCCTAAAACCTATGGTTTTTTCAGTGAATTTGTAAGGTTTTTTAAATGCTAATTTCTAACTATAACGTTACTGAAACCTATGGTTTTTTCAGTGAATTTCAAAGGTTTTTTAAATGTTAATTCCTAACTATAACATGTCTGAAACCTATGGTTTTTTTCAGTGAATTTCAAAGGTTTTGTAAATGACAATTTTTAAATGTATTAATTGTTATATTTATTTTTTGATACTGATTTACTACATTTTTTTAAACTATTTATTTTTAGATATTTTATTTTTTAAATTACATTGTAATTACATTATACATTACATTACAAAATATACTTTCTCAGAATGAATTACTTTAGTTTAAATACTTTGCAAATAGGCAATAGACTTTTAAGTACAGTAGTTACAGTTGTTGCAATGGGCAACACAATTTCAAACACAATGCAACATTGAGCTCAATGTGAATTTCTAGTTAAATGCAATTAGTTACTTTATGGATTACTTTTCTAATCCACAGGACTGAATCCTAGATTCAGTCCTGGGACATCTCCTGTAAACAGTTGAGTAAAAGCGTTTTGGTTACAGTAGTGATTTTTAAGGAATATTATTGTATTTTAAAAGTTGACACTTAGAAACTTTTTCACATAGAATCACCAATGTTATCCTACGGGAGGAAATTCACTTAGCAGGTAAGTAGTGTTATCGTTACTTTTTCTTACTCAGTGGTGGATCCTGGATCCAGCACTGGTGCATCTCCTGTAAACAGTTGAAAGAATGCGTTTAAGTCATACAGGCGATTTTTAAGGAATATTTGTAGTTTGTGAAAATCGACACTTTGAAACTTTTCTGCTGAAAACCAGACAATGGATTCCTTTGGAAGGAAATACAAGTTACTGGTAAGTACAGTTAGAATTACTTTTCAGGGTCAGTGCTGGGCTAAAAGATGCAGCACTGGGTTCGCTCCTGATAGGTGAGTAAATCGGAATTCGTGGTTCGGCTGATTTTAGAGGAATATTATAAAGTTCCAAAATTCCACACTTAAGAATTTCCAAGTGAAACCAGTCAATGTTAGCCTATGGAAGGAAATTCAAGTTACTGGTAAGTACGGTTAGAATTACTTTTCAGGATCTGTACTGGGCTCAAAGATGCAGCACTGAGGTCTCTCCTGATAACAGGTGAGTAAATCGGAATTCGTAGTTCGGCTGATTTTAGAGGAATATTTGTATGTTTCAAAAATCGACACAAACTTTTTCAGCAAAAAGCAGGCAATGATATCCTATGGAAGGAAATTCAAGTTACTGGTAAGTACGGTTAAAATTACTTTTCAGGATCAGTACTGGGCTCAAAGATGCAGCACTGAGGTTTCTCCTGATAACAGGTGAGTAAATCGGAATTCGTAGTTCGGCTGATTTTAGGGGAATATTATAAAGTTCCAAAACTCCACACTTAGAAGAATTTCCAAGTGAAACCAGTCAATGTTAGCCTATGGAAGAAAATTCAAGTTACTGGTAAGTACGGTTAAAATTACTTTTCAGGATCACTACTGGGCTCAAAGATGCAGCACTGAGGTCTCTCCTGATAACAGGTGAGTAAATCGGAATTCGTAGTTCGGCTGATTTTAGAGGAATATTTGCACAATGGTGAAGGAAGGGGGCGGGGCCTGAGGTGACATGTCTGCAAACACGCCCTGTGGCGCGTTTTAAGTTGGAGAATTAATTCCTCCTCAATCCCGAGTGTCCCTACGGGCCAACTAGCCCACCAGATACCTCCAGTATGTGCCAGAGAGCTGCGTTGCAGAGAGGTGTTCAGAGGCCACGCCCCTTTTTACAACACTCTGCAACGCAGCTCTGTGGCGCTTACTGGAGGTACCTGGTGGGGTAGTTGGCCCCCAGGGACCCTCAGGATTGATGGGGATTTAATTCCCCATCTTAAAACGCGCCACAGGGCCTGTTTGCACACATGTCACCTGAAGCCCCGCCCCCTCCCTTCACCACTGTGCAAATGTGCCCCGTGGCGCGTTTTAAGTTGGGGGATTAAGTCCCCTTGAATCCTGAGGGTCCCTGGAGTCCAACTAGCCCACCATGTAGCTCCAAAAAGCGCCACAGAGCTGCGTTGCAGAGAGGTGTAAAAAGGGGCGTGGCCTCTGTACACCTCTCTGCAACGCAGCCCCTGGCGCATACTGGAGATTCCTGGTGGGCTAGTTGGCCCCCAGGGACCCCCAGTATTCAAGGGGAATTACTTCCCTTCTTACAACGCGCCAGGGGCGAGTTTGCACACTGCTGCAGCGAGGGCGGGCCTCCGGCATGATGCCGGTCTTTTTTTAAATAAAAATTAAGAAGGGGGCTGTGTGGGCCCCCTTTTTTACCTTTTTGGGCCCTGGGGACCCCATCCCCCAGGGCCTAACCCTTTTTTTTTTAAATTGAAAACGGGAAGGGGTCCGCGTGGGCCCCCCTCCCATGGCCTATTCCGGCCCCGGGGACCCCATCCCCCGGGGTATGCCACCATTTTTTTATTTTTTATTTTTGGAGGGGGGCTGCGTGGCCCCCTCCTGAGGCCTTCTAATGGCCCCGGGGACCCCATCCCCCGGGCCGGCCTTTGCCTTTTTTAAAAAAATGTTTTATTGTTTTTTTGGGAGGGAGGCCGCGTGGCCCCCTCCTGGGCCACTTCTAGCCCCGGGGACCCCATCCCCGGGGCTGGCTCCTCTCCGTTGGGGACCGTGGGGGTCCCCAATGCCCCCACGGTCCCGCCCGGCTCCCCGCGTCCTGCGGGAGCCGGCATTGCTTTTCCATAAGGGGAGCTGCTGACATGCAGCTCCCCTTATGGAAAAGCAATTCTGCTTTGCTTCAATGAAGCAAAGCAAGTTTGCAATGACAGGGCGGGAGCCGCGAGGCTCCCGTCCTGCCATTGCAAACAGCAGTGTCCCGGGGGTAGGCACCCCGGGACACTGCAGGAGCCGGCCCTGGGGGTGGCGGTCCCCAGGGCCACCACAGGCTCCAGGAGGGGAGCCGCGCGGCCCCTCCCATGTCTCTTCAAGCCCCGGGAGGTGGTGGTCCCCGGGGTCGGGGTCCGTAACGGACCCCCGCATTTACATATTAGTGCCCCGGGAGGTGGCGGTCCCCGGGCGTTGGGGGGCTCGAGCCCCTCAGAGGTTCATTAAACTAAATAAAAAGAAGCCCCGGGGGTGGCGGTCTCGGGGCTGCGGGAGGGCCGAGTGCCCTCCCGCACCATTTTGAAATAAAAGCCCCGGGGGCTGGCGGTCCCTGGGCTTGGGGGCCTTAGAGGCCCCCAATCATTTTTATTAACCCACGCATGCCCCCGGGACTTGGCCCACCCGGGGGCCAATTAAGAACAAAGCGCGGGAGACCGCGCTTCCTTTTTTTTTTTTTTTATCGGCCGGATCCGCGCACCCAGCGCGTTTTTTGCCGATTTTTAAAAAAATATATATATATTTTTTGGGCCCTGAGCAGGCCTAGGGGGTCAGGGTGTTTCTACCCTGCCCCCTTTTTGAGTTTTGCGCGATTGTTTTTACTGTTTTCTTGTGACTCGGTTCTACCGAGTCACAAGATAGCTGCCAACACTTCCTGGTTTAGAGTGTTGGCAGCCAATTAGCATACAGCTGGTCATCGGGAGGGTGCGTGGACCCTCCCAGGCCATAGATATATATGTGTTTTTACTTTTGATTTTCTCAGCAACTACTGAACGGATTTACACCATTTAACAAAAAGGGTTCTTTCTGAACCAAGAACTACCTCTTTGCCAAATTTGGTGTAATTCCGTTCAGCAGTTCGGGCTGTAGCCGTGGCTAAAGTTTCCTATGGGAAAATGAATGGGGAAAACACATTTTGGGACCCCCCTTTTTTCTCGGCCCCCGCTTGACGAATCACCCCAAGACTTTCAGGATAGGAGCGGACCAGAGCGGGCCACAAAGTTTGGAAATTTCACGAAGATTCGTCAACCGACGCAAGAGTTATTTCAAATAGAATGTTGCGGATTTCCTATGGAAAATAGGTCCTAACTATAACTATCTACTGGCGACCGCCAGTAGATAATATATATATATATATATACATATAAATATACATGTTGCACCTCTAGCTTGCTACTCTTTCCTCCAGAAAAAGTCCACAACCATTAGTGGATTCTTTTAGTTACAGATAAAATGCAACATGGCTTCACATCTGTGCTTAAAGAATCTCCAAACATTTGCAGGATCAATTCAATGGAAAACAATTCACCAGGAGTCTTGAAATTAACTCCTGCAATGTTTGCATTAGCTTGCCTGAGAAAGTCATGAAGTTCATCCCAAGCATACTCTGCACAGCTCAAAGTGACAAACCAGGTAGGTGCACCTAGATTGCGTAACATACACCTTAGCTCAGAGTGGCGATGAAACCAATATTCATTTGTACCACGTTGGCATGCCCTGATATCCATCAAGTTGCTCTGTAGTACCTCATCTTCACTATGTACCTTTTCCACAACATCTTGCACAGTGATGTCATTAAACCATGTCCCTGTTCTCATAACATGGCCCACAGTGTAAGATAGCACTGACAGATCACTTTCAAACAAAAGGTGGTAAGTGATTGGAATGTTTTGCCTAAAGTGGGGATCTTCTGAATATAATGTACTTGATCTATAGTCTTATGCAGGAATCTGTACTGGGCATTCATCACAATGACTACCATCTCCTGTAGGGAGCAAAATTGGAAAACACTGTGCTTCTAAACTCTTTTCCCACACACTTACCGGTTCTCCTTTTGCTTGCTTCAATTAGTACAATTCTAAAGCATGACCCATCATGTCTCTTGAATGTAGAGGATGAATGCTGTAATAGTCATATATTTCTTCTGCTTTAACTAAGTCAATGTTTTCAAACTGAGCAGAAGCAGCTGAGGTGGAACTTCCAGTTCTAAGACAGGTAACATGTTCCTCTACATCAACATCTTTGTAAAACACATTTCCTATTTTAAGATATTGTGAAGCTTTCTGAACCCTATCAATGCTTACAAGTTCTTGCCAGTTTTTTTGTCTTTAGTAGGCACTCCATTTACTTGAACCCCTAGTGGAACTTCTTCTTCTCTATCTACACCTATAGTTTTAATATTCTTTATCATATTCAAAGGCAAATACACACGCTGACCTTTTAGACTCTTTAATAATTCAGAAGGAATTTGTTTCTTATTTTTGGTCACCATTCTAACAGTTGCTTGGCAAGGATGCACTCTCTGTATGAGAATACGCTCATGAATGTTGAGGTTTTGAAGCTCAGGAGGAATTGGAAATAAATAAAATGTATTATGAATATCTCTAACAGGCATTTTATTATTGTCCAGTTTTTCAATATAATATTTATAGACAATCTGCCTTATGGACAAATCAAACCAATCTTCAGCTATCAAGTAAAAAGCTAGTTTAACCATTATACTAGATCACTGTCTTCTGTTTTTGCACAAATATTTTTTTTTTGGTTTGTGATCTGTAGTGAGTTCGCCTACAACAAACACAGACTTTGTCAGAAATTTCTTCAGTTGTTGTTGCAAATGCAGCAATTTCCTTTTACAATTTTCTAATGTCGTGTAGTTCCTATAAAACCTATATAGGATCTGCATGTTTAGACAACATACACTGTAGGATTGGTGTCAGACTGATTCTAGACACCCCCACCGGGTATGTTAGCCTGTATACCAGCTAGCTCACAGTGCCACTAGAAACCCCTCCTACCAAGGAGAGAATAGTTCTTGGCAACTATCGAACATGACAACCCTGATCTCTCAGGACTGTGGAAACAGTGCAATACGTTTTGCTCAGTCACTCGTGCTCACTTTGTCTCAGAGAGATACACAGAATAAACAATATGGACGTTTTTCAATAAAAATTTATTGAACAGTCGTCATTCTAGTGTAAAATAGGTGTGCTGAAACAACCACTAGACAGAAAGACATATAAACGATTAGAAGCACTAGGAAAGTAAAAGGATGGTAGGTTTCTACCATTATGCTAAAATCATGAATACAGGCAGGTATATAAAATACATGACAATAAAATGCATACTCCTACGATGCAATCCTAACTAGATGTAACTAAATGCACCTAGCATGTGTGTAGGTGTTAAGCCAAGAATCCCTCTAGGATAAAGTCAACCCCATTACCTGAAGTGAGAGACTGTGGGACCCCGTCTTGGTCTCGAATTGGACACCCCGCATGGGATGTTAGACCACTGCGAGCTGGAGTATCTGCATGCAGGAGCCTCAGCGCCTCGCATCAGTGTGTCGGTATGGAAGTCCTAGTTCTCCCCTGACTATCTCAGCAAGATGTGATGTTTTTATACCCAAAACGTGTCCCCAGGGGTTCTACCTTGCTGTGCCATTGTCGGACTTAGGATGACGTTGGGAATGAACTTCATACATAGTTATTATGCAGGAGATGGTAGTCCTGCTGAGTTTCCAAGAATCCTCATGCATAATGCATGAGGCTTTTACCAGGGAAAATCCCGCGTTCTGTGTGCAGTGTTGTATCTAGGTAAAAGGCCAGTCCCCAAGAACCGTTATGTGTGTAATGTAGGGGAGAATATAGGTGAAAGGTTAGGATGTTACCTGAGCCTGATTGGGGCACCTATATAGAATATAACACCCACTCCTCATCCGAATGGACGACATAATTAAATTCTAACGTACTACTAGGCTGTCTAGGCACCGGTACGCAAACAAGTACAGTAAAAACTATAGTTTTGCCAAAAAATGTAAAAAAAACTCCCAAAAATACTAAAAAAGAAAAATTGTCACTCAAACAATAGCTCTAATGTGTCCGTATATATAGTTCGAATGACTACAAGCATCGGAAACCCATGCAGGTCATAAAAAGTGTGAATTGTTTTGAAGCTCTAATTTGAGTTGTTTTAGAACAAGGCTGAATTTTTCCCAGCACACAACGAGCCAAATGTTTATGTGTACTGGCTGGTAGACGCAACATTGCTGTTGCCTGCCTTCGTAGATGACTATCCCTGTAGCATTCTTCTCTGCAGAACAGGCATCGGAGAACAGGTAGGACACAGTCCATCCAGACTGGTCTAAATGACAGGAACCAAGAAGCATTCAGTTCCCGTAGGCGAGGTGTGCCCAGATGTTGTACCATGCGATCACGGTATTTACGCTCCAGGAGTGCTTTTTCCATCTCCTTGGTGACTGGGACGTCCATTGCATAGCAGAAAAATTAAAATCAGGATACCTGCTATTAGTAACAGGATCAGAGGAAGTCCTCCAAAAATGCTTCCGAATACGGAGTGTATAAAGTTTGGTATAACTCCGAGGACCATCTGAAAGGTGCTTAACAGTCCCAAACCTATGGTCTTAAATAGGTGGACTATACCCGTCGTATCAGACATGTTAAAGATACGATTTACCATTTCTGTGAAATGGAAGGGGCAGTTTGTACATATGAGTGCCTGTATCTCAGCCGAGGACCTTGCTATTTGGAGATCAAAAGTCTCCGGGGGGAGGTTAAGGGCACGGTTTTCTGTAGAAGCATGACTTTCATTCTGCTCAGAGTATCAAACCGTATAAAGGAAACATTCAACGAAGGCCATAGCGGTGCCTCCCTGACTGTGTGTGTCGGTCAAAACAATACTTGCATACAGCAAGTAACCCTGGAGCTCACGGTGACTAGATATGCGATGCCCGGAAGCATCCCACAACAACCTTGTTTGTACAGCATCAAGTAACTCCCATTTGAAAGTAGCTTGAATACTGGGGTAATCACGGCTGCTGGGGTACCTTTCAAGTGACAGGATAGGTTCGTCACCGAACCATTATAGGCCCCGTGTAGCATAATATCCTGGCATATGAGAGATCCACTTAAAGCGTTCTCGCAGTTTGTACAGCTTAGAAACACTTCTAGATCCCCACTCCAGCATCAAAATCTGTACGGTAATTCCCAAGATTCCTTGATGAATTCCCTACCCATTTCTTCATATCTGCCTGCCTGTTGTTGTTCTAGGCAATACTGAAACTGGAAAAGTGTGACCGGTCGTGTTATATGGCCATGGATTAACCACTCTAGGGATGGTGATTCTGCCACAGTAAAAGGTAACTTGTCCAATTTTTCAATACGCAGCATTGTATATTTTGCTCCTCTTTGTGCCATGTTTATCTGTTTTTGCGTTAGATTGTATGCAGAAAACAAGGAAGTACTGTTGATAAAACGCCAAGGCACATAACCAGCACGCAATGATTGCAGCGTCCAGCTTAATAACATAATAGAACGTAGTTGTGATTGCCCGTGCTGTAATATGGACAAATCTTGTTCTAGTACATCAATAGCAGAAGATACAATGTTGCCCAGTGAAGAAATACTGGATGTTAACGTAGTCATACAATTGTCAACTACGGCTAACGCCTTCTCTAGGTTAATCCTATCTATTTCTCGAAGTCTCTCCGCTGCTTCTTATTGGGAGATTTTCCAGATTTCATTATAGACAGCATATAAGAAACGTTTCTGACATGGCTTTCTGGGACCTAATAAAAAATCCCAAAGGTCCACATCCTCTGTTAGTAAGGATAAGTGCTGTTTCACCTGAGGTAGTGTTGAGGTTTTTAGCCAATCGAGGCATAACTTCCCAACACTGTATGATGTCACCACCCCCAGATGTTCTCTTTGTGCATAGCGTGGGTCTGGCCTATGGATACTGAACCCTTCGGTGGTACCCCTGAATCTTCCTTGACATCTGTTTGTGTCTGGGGGCCAAACCAACCATCCCTTCCAATTGGGGTCTGATCTATTATATTGTAAAATGGCATCTATTGTAGCCCCTTCTTGTGATGTAAACTTTTCCGTGGTATGTGCTGGTGTTGGAATCCGAGGTGTGTTCAAATCCTTGTTCTTGGCTATCCCAAGACAGGAAGTCTGTTGCACAGTATCATTCAGAAATATCATCTGCTGAGGAATGGGGCATGCTCTAAATAGCGCTTCTGTTCCCTGGACTTGCCAGTCTCTAGAACACCAGACTGATTTTAAGTCTATACTGTCCTTCCATAAGTCGAAACCCTATTCAGACAGTTGGGTAATGAATAAAGCAGAATATATCTGTTTGGTGTGAGTCAGCGTATTTTTCTGTGCGGATGTAGGTGCAACCTTATAGTAATATGAGGTCAGGTCTGAAATGTTAAACCCTGAAAAATATGAACATTTCTGTGCAAAGGTTTTCGAATTACTTTTCGGTGGTGTAGGGCAATGTTCCCATTGGTGATATGTGAAAACATTCCTAGGGGTACTGGATTTGTGTAGAAAATGATGACCATAATGTTGATAACAATACATGGTGTTAAAGTTTGATGTGTCTCCTAACATTTCATTGCTAGAGAATGCGGCAGATTGTTCTAAATCAGACAACATATTGTTTACAGTTTCAAAATCCCAATCATCGGAAAATGTACTGGAGGTAATGATATAATTTAAGGAAATTTTGAATAAATAAGGTATTTTTAAAAGTTCTGTCGGGCCAAATATATCATAATCAACCTTGTCCCATACTATACCATCAGATATAGGAACTGCTGAAATGTTCACATTTGACAAGTCTCTTTGTTCACAATGTGATGTAACATGAGGTTTCAGGATCAAGTTCACTTTTGATACTGCAGAGCTTTGGCGCAGATAAGTTCCATTAATAAGTAAGCAGAAAACAGTTACTAAGCCTATCCAGAAAAGAAAGAACAGTATACCGGTGATTATCCAAAGTTCTAGCCAAGGTGACACCAGGTATGTCTTTTTAAGGAAAATGAAGAGGTCTTTGATTTGTTGTTGACGAGATATTGGGGCTGGCGTTGTTTCAGGTTCACTTGGATCCAAGGAAAAGGTATCAAAGTCGATAAAATAGCCAGATGCAGTTCGATCTATTTTTGGTAGTTCAGCAGGTTTTGTTGAACTTGTAGATTGCTCTTCTTGAGGCATATTGATGTAGACATCAGTGTTAGGTCGAATGGAAATTTGTCTTTCATTTTGATTTTGAATTTCTGTTTCAAGAGGAACAAGTTCCATTGCATTGTTGATAGTCCATCATTCCATATTGGAGACTCTTCGAACGTGATGAGCCTTTCTGTCTGAACTTCCTGTATGGTAGCGAGAGGAGGGCATCGGCTACCCAGGAGTCCACGAGGCCCATTATTCATTATCGGTCACATAGTGTGGTTTGATCAGATCAATAGAGACGAATCTCTTCTCTTTTTTTCCAGCAAGAGGCGGTAGAATTACAGTTCTTGTTCCTTCAATGGCCAGGACAGGTACAGGCTTTCTGTAGGATGGCCCAAGCTCTTTCTTGTCCACTATCTTTTCTCTGACCAGATCCCCGACTTTAGGGACCCAGACTGGTCTTGCTGTGACTGACTTGACTTCCCCAGTGGCGGTCCTTTTCACCTGCATGTTACTTCGAAGTGCTCTGGATTCATTGAGATCCTGTAAAACAGCCAAACGTTTATTGATGTCAAAAGTTTTTTCATCCGCCACTGTGCCTTCACAATCGAGATCAGGTACCCACATTCTCGCCCCAAAAAGGACCTCGTAAGGAGTGACACCCCCTAGAGAACTTCTTGGCATGTTGTTAATGGCTCGCTGTTCGCCATACAAATGATTGACCCAACTGCCACCCGTACCTAATACTCTTGCTGTTAAAGATTGCTTTAAGTCCCGGTTTATCTTCTCCACAACCGAATTTCCCGCGGGATGGTACGGAGAGGAGTACCGCAATGCAACACCCAAACTTCCCATGGCTTCCTTGTAAGCCCTAGAGCTGAATGCAGGGCCACGGTCAGAATGTAATGTCCAACTGCGTATGTCCCTATAAAGACTCGCAAATCTTTGATATCAGTTCGAGCGTCAGCCGAGCGCTGAGGCCATACCCATAGGAACCTCAAGCAGGAATTTGCTGCCACCATCATGTACTTGTAAGCCCCATCAGATTGTAAGGGGCCGCAGTGGTCCAAATAGACACACGCGAGTGGTTTGTCTGATATTAATAATGGTGTCTGTGCAGGACGAGCTATGGTGGAACCCTTCATCTGCTGGCAGATGTCGCACTTTAAGACATAATCTTTGGTCTGCTTTGTTAACCCTGGCCACCAATAGCGTTGTTTCAGTAAAGAAACCGTTGCAGTAACTCCTGCGTGTGCAGAACCCAGACCCTCGTGTGCAGCTAGTATTAACCCTAATCTGCGATCCATGTTTGGTATTACTCTATCCCCCACTCCTGGAATCCGAGCAAATGGAACGTTATGTGCATCTAACTTGTAGGAGTACTTGAGTGGAAAACCTTTCGGCAATGCCTTGTTGTCTTTGCGTGAAGCAATGACAGCTACCAAAATCTGTCTGTCTATTCTCGTTTTTGAACGAGTGATTGCAGCTACGGAAGCAGTACGTACTGCCCCCTTCGCGGCTTCATCAGCCAATGAATTCCCTTCAACGTGAACGCCATCACGTTGATGACTCAGCGTGTGTATCACATGAGCTCTTGGTAGTTCGTTTTTCAACTCAGCTACCTGGTCCCATAGCATTTTATGCTTAATTGTGCCACCTTCTGAGTACTTAAACCCATTTTGTTCCCAATAGTGAAGATATTCATTGTATGACTGGACACAGTAAAAAGAATTGCACACAATCAGTGCAGCGGAATTCTCGATCCGTATTTATCAGTGCCTGTAATAGAGCTTTTAATTCTGCCAGCTGAGCCATGCAGTCTCCTAGAGACTGTGTTTTTGTACAGCTTGGATGGAACATGCGATCCTGCATACGACCTTTTACAATCGCACATGCAGCGCTGTATTGTTGTTTACTTCCAATGGCCGGCAGAGCAGATCCGTCAGTGTAAATTTTTTATTCATACTGATCTAGAGCCATTATTTCATTTGGGAGAGGATATTCTTATTCATATTGCAGAAATGCTTGTGTCTTCAGACTTGGGTCATATCTGTATTCTACATCTGTTGCAGTGAGAGAATTAGCCCATTGTATCCATCTCGGATGTAAGGCTTTAGCATTTGGAACGCTTACCTTTGTAGCAGCCTCTAAGGCTGGTACCGGAGTCACGATTATTATTCGTTTCCCCTGACCCAGTGCTCTTTCTCTCACTACAGCAGTCTGTACTGCTCTCAGAATTTTCTCTGTGGATGCAAAACGCATCTTAGCGTTTGCGTATAAATGTGATTTGTATGCTATGGGCACTGTTTTGCCTTCATTGTATGTTAGATAGGTGTACCCAGATTGACCCGCAACTATACGGATCACCAGGTTGCGGACATTTACGCGCCTGTAAGTGTTTAGATGCTATCATGTCAGCTTGTAGGGAACGAAGGATATTTGTGTGTTCCTGTGTCCATTGCCTAACTGAAGAATTAGGTCTTATGAGGTCGTAGAAAGGTTTAACCCTTTCTGCGTAATTCAATATGTATGTTCTGCAAAAATTTAGGAACCCCAGTATGGATTGTAAATCTTTCAATGATTTTGGAGGTTGGAGCAGCGCACACTTTTCTAAAAAGTTAGCTGCCAAGCTTTTCCCTTCACTTGAAAGCTCATATCCCAAAAATAGGACATTGAGGTGGGCTATTTTTGATTTTTTAAAGTTGAATTTGTAGCCCTCAGAGGCGAATCCACAAAATTATGGTGCTCACCCTGGTCAAGTGTTCCTCTAGGTCATCAACCGTCAGGCAAATATCATCTACATAGGACAATGCCTCTTCATCCAGATTCTGAAGTAACTCAGTTACCCTAGCTGAGAACAACCCCGGACTGTTCTTATACCCTTGGGGGAGTCTACAAAATTGACGCTGGGACCCCAGCGCT
This sequence comes from Calotriton arnoldi, assembly GCA_963921515.1. NCBI lineage: Eukaryota > Metazoa > Chordata > Amphibia > Caudata > Salamandridae > Calotriton > Calotriton arnoldi. The sequence goes on from CAWUFW010002629.1 coordinate 585,191, forward strand.
GGGAATGCTGTCAAATATCTGCTCTCAGGCACTATATTTTGGCAGAAAAATCCATTTGAGATATCTAGTGTTGTTTTGTATTTTTTCCGCACAATGTTATTCATCAATGCGGCACTGTGTGCATTCTGTACTGCAAATGTTTTTGTGCAAGAGTTCAGATGTCGGTAGTCTAAAACTAGACGATATGTGTTGTCAGGTTTCATTATGGGAAACAAAGGATTATTCATTGAAGAGGTTCAAGTTTCAATCTCCCCCTGGTATTCAAGTTGATCTAAGATCGCCCTGACCTGTTTTTTAGCTTCTTGTTTTATTGGATACTGTCTCTGTGGAGTTGGAGTAGATTTTAGTGGTATCACGTGGTGGGTTGACTCTTCATCCCACCCAACATGGTTGCGATGTAGTGCAGGGGCAAGGGCTACCGCCCACTCCCGCACGTATGTGTGTTTTAAATGTATGGGAATGAGGTCGGAAAAGGCTGGAAAAATTACAGTTTCTCCCTTTGGGCAATCCATAATAATAGCAGGCGGCCAATCTCTTTCCGCCAAAAGAATATTATAGTCAAAAGTTAAGTTCTTCCAAAAAAAGACCTTTAATTTTTCTGGGCTTGTCCCCCTCCATTTGGAGTGTTATTTCATGTAACCTATGTGGGACGCTCACCCTAGTATCAGGTGTTTCCACTGTGATATGTTCATTCAGCTCTGCTGTCACCAGAAATTCCATCAGGTTCTGGCGAGCTATTGTTACTTCTGCTGCACTGTCTAGCATCGTCAGAGCCCATTCCCCGTTCAGTAGTTGAGTCCTCAGGATTCTTGGCATGTCTGATCTTAAGACCTGCTACTTTCTTCTTTTTAAATTGAGGTTTTGATTTTGGTTTTTCTTCTTCCTTTGAAGTGTACTCAGGAGCGCGTTGTGTGTCTCTGGGCTTTGTGCGCTCATCTTGTCTGCGTTCTGACCGTCCTTCCCTCTTGGAGTTTTTCGATGAACCCTGAAAGGAACGAGAGGAACGTGTATCAGTGTCCTGATACCTGTCAGGTTTTCTAATGTTATCTCTATTCCTAAGGTTATACCTCCTTTCAGAGGGCTCCTGTTGAGGAGACCTACCTCTGGATTGAGATCTATTCTCTTATTTATTTATTTATTTTGAAAGTTTTATATAGCACGAACATGACCACCGAGGGTATCAGAGCGCTTTACAGTTTATACATCAGGCATAATACAAGCAATCAAAACAGCATCAACAAAAACAACAGATTAACAGTCTAAAAATTGGCCGAACATTCTCGTGAGCCCAGCAGCTGGGCCACAAATCTGTGTTTCTGGCCCAGAATCAGATGGGGAGGCCTGACAGAAGCAAACATTTCTTCATCAGGAGCCCTTTGGCCTCTTTTTTTAAAAGGACCATGGAGGAATTCACCCTGACTTCGGGGGGAAGGGGGTTCCAGATCCTCGGTGCCATCGGTGGATCCTCGGTGGATCTCTCTATTCTCTTTATTCTTTTGTTGTTTGTTATTATCCCATTTCTTCTTTGAATAAGCAGGTGTTTGCTTGGTGTTATCCTTTTCAGGACCACCCATCAGTTGAGGTTTTACTGCTCTAGCTCCCAAAGTATCTCTACCTAATTCTGCATAGGCGGTTTCAATAATTTTGGGCGATTCACGTTCCTGTTGTAAAGGAGAGAAATCCCTCAGGGGTTGGCGTATTGCCACCGCTGCTGCTTCCCCTTTAAAGTTTGCTAATATTATAGCTGATACCTGGGCAAAATTACCTAGTAATTTCATCCCTAAGTTTAGAGCAGGTTCTGCTCCATACTCGTTCTGTATTTGTCTTAATACATCTGGTATTACTGCTAATGACGGGATACCATGAGTCCTGGTATATATGGCAGCGAAGACTGTAACTCAAGTGGTACAATCCTCTATCTGGGGAGTTATCCCCATGGGCAAGCAGATTGTTAACATTCTGTGTTTGTCTTGCGGGCTGGTGTGTAGAAATACTGCCTCCAGCTGTGTTATTTTTTGAGCTACCCAGAATGGCATTTGTTCACGTTTAGTGGGCATCTTCCCCATGACTGCGTGTAACGTTTGTGGTGTTATTTTAGTTGTTGATGTTTGAATTGGCCCTGTTGGTATAGCCGTGGCTGGCTGAAGTGTGAATGTTCTCATCACAAACTGTGTCATATTTCTGTAAAGTCTTATTAGTTCTTTATGAAGTGTACGTAAGTCTCCTACTGGCATTGTGTCAATGTCAGGATGTGGTGTTTAGGCCGCTAGTACCGGCCATGTTGCTCCGTCTCCTCCGAGCGGATCGAGTCTTACGTTATCTCTTGTATGGGGAAGGGCACCTTTAAACCAGTTCATATGCTCCTGGTAGGTGAGCGGAACGTCAATGTCCTCATACGGACAGTATTCGTTCGGTATGTCATCTTCCATATAATAATGGAATGCGTTTGCTCGTGCATCTGCTTGTGGGCATTTCACCCATGAATAGAATACCTCTGTTCTATATGATTCGTGTGCCTCAATCACAAAGGTTACTGGCCCATCTCTAGCTGTTAAACTATATGCTGCTAGTTTTAGGGTGATAAGTGTTACAGCAAACAAATGATGGACGGAATGCTGACAATGCAAACATTCTCCCCCAGTCAAAAGATCTGGGTTAAATCCATCGTTCTTCTGCCCACTACGCCACCCCAGTTTGGACCCAGCCATATGCAAATCAGTCTTGACCCTGTGCCCCATGAGAACAGTGCAGACCAAACTGCCAGGCCAGGTCCTCCCTGGACCGGAAACAAGCATCCTGGGACCGGTTTCAGGGTATGTCACCCTTCTTCAGCCAGGCTAGCTTGAATCCAGTGGCACAGTGAGCAAGGGACCCACGTCTGGGCATACCCATCCCACTTAGGGCGAAAAGTGTTACAGCAAACAAATGATGGACAGAATGCTGACAATGCAAACATTCTCCCCCAGTCAAATGATCTGGGTTAAATCCATCGTTCTTCTGCCCACTACACCACCCCACTCCCTTGCTCACTTTGCCACTGGATTCAAGCTAGCCTGGCTGATGAGGGCTGTTAGCCCGAAACCGGTCCCAGGATGCTTGTTTCCGGTCCAGGGAAGACATGGCGTTGCAGTTTGGGCTGGACTGTTCCCATGAGGCACAGGGTCAAGACTGATTTGCATATAGCTGTGTCTGAACTGGGATGGCGAAGTGAGCTAAAGAACGATGATGGATTCAACCCACATCTGTGACTGGGGGTGAGTGTCTGAAACGTTTCAGCGCTCCGTCCATCATCTCCTTGTGTTTGCTCAGTTTTAGGGTGATGGCATTTCTAACATTTTCAGAAATTTATATTGCATCAGCATCTTCTTCTTCGGCTGAGAGATTTAGTGCACGTATAGTGTCATCCTGCTGCTCAGTCATTGTTTTTAGTAAGAAGAGTTTTTCAAGGGAACTGAGATAAGGTTTTATGCACAATAGGAACAATATGTCCTTCAAGCTTGATTAACCAACAGCCAATACATAGGATTTGCATACTCAGCTGCGGCGGATTTTTGTTCCCTCCCACTCCAGACGTCTCTGGGGAAATGTGAGTAGGGGTTTTCTGAGAATAGCACGACTCAATTGCTCAGATTTGACCGTTAAATAAGTACCCAACCAAAGTTGGCAGCGCCATGTCGTGTAGTTCCTATGAAACCTACATAGGATCTGCAATTTTAGACAACATACACTGTAGTATTGGTGTCAGACTGATTCTAGACACCCCCACCGGGTATGTTAGCCTGTATACCAGCTAGCTCACAGTGCCACTAGAAACCCCACTTACCAAGGAGAGAATAGTTCTTGGCAACTATCGAACATGACAACCCTGATCTCTCAGGACCGTGGAAACAGTGCAATACTTTTTGCTCAGTCACTCGTGCTCACTTTGTCTCAGAGAGATACACAGAATAAACAATATGGACGTTTTTCACTAAACATTTATTGAACAGCTGTCATTCTAGTGTAAAATAGGTGTGCTGAAACAAGCACTAGACAGAAACAGATATAAATGATTAGAAGCATTAGGAAAGTAAAAGAATGGTAGATTTCTACCATTATGCTAAAATCATGAATACAGGCAGGTATATAAAATACTTACAATAAAATGCATACTCCTACGATGCAATCCTAACTAGATGTACCTAAATGTACCTAGCATGTGTGTAGGTGTTAAGCCAAGAATCCCTCTAGGATAAAGTCAACCCCATTACGTGAAGTGAGAGTCTGTGGGACCCCGTCTTGGTCTTGAATTGGACACCCTGCAAGAGATGTTAGACCACTGCGAGCTGAAGTATCTGCATGCAGGAGCCTCAGCGTCTCGCGTCAGTGTGTCAGCATGAAAGTCCTAGTTCTCCTCTGACTATCTCAGCAAGATGTGATGTTTTATACCCAAAAGGTCCCCCCAGGGGTTCTACCTTGCTGTGCCATTGTCGGACTTAGGATGACATCGGGAATGAACTTTATACATAGTTATTATGCAGGAGTTGGTAGTCCTGCTGAGTTTCCAAGAATCCTCATGCATAATGTATGAGGCTTTTACCAGGGAAAATCCCGCGTTCTGTGTGCAGTGTCGTATCTAGGTAAAAGGTCAGTCCCCAAGAACCGTTATGTGTGTAACGTAGGGGAGAATATAGGTGAAAGGTTAGGATGTTACCTGAGCCTATACTGGGGCACCTATATGGAATATAATGTCATAGTTACCGGTCGCGTACGACCGGCGAACTACAAAATGGCCGGCTCCCGCAACCGCGCATGCGCGGGAGTTGGCCGGAGAGCTCAAAGGCACCATGGTCCCGAGCAGAGACTCTTCGCATTCCTGCTTCGGGACATAGTAAATTACTTCCAGTTTCTCCTTACCTGTTGCTCCGGGGCATCACCGCTGGGTCTTCTGTGTACGTGCCGGTGTCGGAGTCCCTCGGTGTCCGGGATCTTCGTGTTGCCTCGGAGTCTCTGCTCCCTGACTCTCTGCGTCTTCTGCGGGCGTCTGATCCTGGCTGTCGGTGTTTCCCTCGGGCTCCTTTGGATCCCTGTTGAATTCCCCGGCCCTTGTCTGGTGAAGTTCTGTTTTTTGTTGTGAAGAAACATAAAAGACAATAGAAAAGCTGCATAATTCATTGATTTCACAGTGCCTTTTTGTCCTTAGTATTATTTACCTGAAAAGATAAAAAATATATTATTAGGTCTGCTTGGAGTTAAGGTGGACACAGCAAACATGTATAATTCAATGCCATGAAGAAAATATAGTTTGTTAACTACCACATATTATAAGATGCACCACACTCTCTTTTCTTATATCAAGTACCAGAATTTTCCTGGAAGAAGGGTAGAATTCAGAGACTTTTTCTTGGCTGTTTGGTTCTGGCTGTCTGATTTCGTCCAGAGTGAGGTACTATTTTGGACCTCTTTCCCTCCTTATTTTCTCCCTTCTTCCCCGAGTTATCATCTGTACTTAGATGTAGTTGGGTGCAGAGGGTGACCAGTGGAGGTTGCGGAACCTTCATCATTTGTGTGGTGTTCCTGCGGAAAAGTGAGTACATTTTATCTCAGATCTGATATATAACACTAAAACTGTGCTTGTAGTAGAAATGTCAGTATTTTCTCCACAACTATGTAATTCTCTTCAGTTGGCCTTTCGTGCGCAAAGTATGTCATCTGAATATCATCTATAACAGCACTGACTTCAGAATGACTACCTCTTAATAACACATCATTTAGTTTCTGAAGCTGGAGAGCTCGACTTTTCCCAAAATACAATGCTCTTACTCGGATAACCATTTTAGTGCACAGACAGCATAATGGAAAGTATGTCACAGATCTGTTCTGATAAGCAAGCCAATGAATGTCCTTGAAGGTTCGTCAGTCTCCTAACTTGACAAGTATCAAGGCATTGCAGTAGTTTCATTTTTTGTTTCATAGTTCCTCTGCTGTATTTGTTTAAGAAGGGTCTAAGTTTGTCAAAAGACTGATGTCTTATGTTGCATACTTTTCTGCAGTTCAATTCAAAAACAGGTTGTGAGGACGTTGTCCTACTACTTGATTGGTTATATTTTCTTCTGCATTATTAGACACACATTTTTCTTTCTCAATTGGAGAACCTTCATTTATTTCATATGCATGAGAATCTCTAACAATTGCAAACACAAACTCATTTTCCTGTAATTAGCTTACCTCATTAAAAAATGCCTCACTATTGGAAGCGTGTTTCTATTCTCCCTGGAAAATAATGCAAACGTTGGTTTTGTTAACTTGAACCTTTTGGCGACATCTTTTTTAAAGTGAATTAACCAGTTAATCTAAACATCTCATGTTCTTCAAAATGAGAATAAATAGATTTCTCTTTAATACAAATGTTTTGTCTACTAGACACTCAACAAACTCTTGGTGCTTTTGCAATGCTTTCTGCTTTCACTGTCTTATTGCTTCTCATAATATTAGACACTACTCTTCTATGGAAGAGCTCTCTTCAAAATTTATTCAGCGGGGAATCCGGCCATCCATGTAAATATAAGGGTTAATGGAAGCCCCTTTGTGGTTGTTTCATTACAGGAATTTCAGTCGCAATTCAGCAAAGTGCGGGGGCAAGGCACCCGACCCGGATGGTATTACCATCGATTTGATGAAATGCAATGACAGCTTATGGGCCTCTCTGCTGGCTAATATTTAGAATAATCTAGACTGTGCTTCCCTACCCGATTCTTGGCATCATCCACAATTATTCCTATTTTTCAAAAAGGAGACCGATCTTCGCCTAGCTGCTATTGCTCAATTTCTCTTATAGATACCCCAGCTAAAATCTATGGGAAGGTTTTATATAAGATAATTGAGTTGTCGGATGCTAACAAGATTCTGAATCCGAGTCAGTATGGTTTTCGAAAACATATTGGAACTCAGGAGCAGTGCCTGAATCTTAATCTAATATTGGGCAAATACATTGTAGCGAAGTGCACCTCCATGTATATAGCACTCATGGACCTAACTATGGCTTTAGATTGAGTATATCGATCCAAGCTGTGTCTAATATTATTAGAAATGGGGATGGAGGAACCACTTGTACATCTTTTGGCATCATTGCATATGTATACAAAGGCCAGAGTGAGGTTTGGACAAACCGGAGAGCTCCCAAAAAAGGTTAACATAGGGCGTGGGGTACGACAGGGTTGTGTGCTCACTCCTTTGCTGTTCATCATGTATATAAACAAACTTGTCTCTCATTTAAAATCATGCATGCCTGATGTGCCTAAGGTTCTTGGTACCCAATGCCCTGTTTTGTTGTATGCAGATGATGCAGTATTGTTGGCATGCTCCCCAAATGCCTTGAGACTGCTGGTTACCTCATTTGTGGAAATAATGGGAAACCCTGATTTGCTGACCAACTTTTCAAAATCTTTCATCATGGCATGTGTAGCATCTTGGTAGGAACGAACTGCCTAGTCAGTACAAACACATTATCATATTTAGGGGTGATCTTTAGTTCCAATGGCTTCTGGCTTCCTAATATAATTGAACAGAAAACTAAGCTCTCTAGGGTGACTGGATCACTTTTAAGTCCACCGTACCCTCCTGGGGTTCGAGCATTCACCCCATGGTACAAATTTCTTCCAGGCAATGTGAACCAGTTGCTACTTACTGGGGCGGGAGTTTGGGCCATTATGAATGTACCAGCGATACAAATAAAAGAAAATAATTTTTATCTGTTCCCCTGTCCTCATACCATTTTATTTGCCATAGTGAGCTAGTATTAACTTTCTTATGCAATTTAGTGCAAATCTGCCCTGCTTTGATATGGCTATCGATATGGAAAAATGATGAAGCGTTTCTTACCGGAGCCATAATAAATAATTGCCTAGCTTGCGATAAAGGCCTTGCTATTCCATGGTTGGCCTATGTATAAAAATATTTTGCTGCTATTGACCTCTCCCAGGTATTCCTAAATGTGGAAACCTGTGGCACCTGGGTAGGAAGCTAGTTCGGTCCCTAGTATTAACCCACGCTAGGGAGAAAAGACTAAGGGGCCGATTCTGATGCGGGTTGGAAAAGCTTCCCGACCGAGGGCCTGATTCTGATGCGGTTAGGAAGGCCTCCTAACGGCATTTGCTCCTTCCAAATCAGATCGGGAACATGTCTTCCCGACCGAGGGCCCAATTCTGATGCGGTTAGGAACAAATGTTCCCATTGAAGTCAATGGGAGTTCAACCAAATCGTATCTGGAAGCATCCGGATGCATCCTACTCCGCCGGTCAGACTTTCCCGATCCGAGTGGGTCGGAAACCATTTCCCAACCGATTCGGTCGGGAAGCTTTTCCAACCCGCATCAGAATCGGGCCCTAAGTATGGAAACATCAAAAACCTCTGCTTTGCTGTATCTCACTATGGATCATGATAATACTCTTACAAACTATTTGTGCACAAAGAGAGATAGAAAGGAATGTTCATTATTGTTCAGTTTTCGGGCAGATCCCATAAAATATTTACTTTGTTTCCCCTTTGGTTATCAGCACAATTTAGAATTGCGTGTCTGCCCTTGTAATATCTGTAAGCAGTTCATGCTCTAGTTTACCCGTATTGGCACTTTTTAGCAGAAATATGCTAAAGTGTTTTTAATCCTGTTCATCAAATCTAGAAATCTGACAAATTGTATTCAGTCATTTCTTTTTCTGAAACAGATGCAGGACAATGAAGCATGTTTTTATGTAAGTTTATTTTTAAGGGCAGCTGTGCGATCCAGATAGTCTATGCACATTGATTAAGCACATAACACTTTATTTAAATTGTTTTTATAGATGTTACTAAGGGATGCCTAGAACTACAATAATCAAAAATATACAAGTAGTTTTATGTCTGGTGACTGTTTTTATATATTGTTATATTGTATTTTGTACTTTTATGGCTGCTTTCTCAGCCGAATAAAGTTGATTTTGAATTTAACTGACACTGTTCTTTAAATTTCTTCTTTTAAATCCATCTGGTTATTTTTTTCTTTTCTAGCATTAAATGTTTTAGAAAAACAATAGGATATTTTCTTAGATGGTGACAGCTCTTCATTACTACTTACACCTGCTGAAGAAGGTTTGCATGATATCATTACGTTTTGAAAGACTTGGTATTCCTACTTGATTTCAATTTTTTTTTACCATCTTTTCCTTCCTGGACCTGTGCTCCATGTTTGTAGGCTTCTATGTAGTACCGCTGATTTTACTTTTTCTTTTTCAGCTCCTTCGTTGGCATCTTTAATAGAGTGGAAGCCCTACAAAGAAAATGCAAGACACATGATATTTATTTCTGCTTCTCACAGAGTTAATACTAATAAAATAAAAAAACAGATAACTGCATGCTTCAGTTTACTATAAACACCCTTTTTAGTAGCACCTTTAAACAGACTGAAGGGTTGGATAGAATAAGTTAGATAAACACTAGTACTTGTATTATCACATTTCAAGACACTGTATATTCTGTATAATACAGTCTGTCAGAATAGTGGCTCCTTTTGTTATCACTGTATACAGGATATATACTTCTTTATGACAACATGGCCTCTCTTGTGAAATATCTCTTCAAGGTGAAGGCTGGGTGTGAAAGACATTACTGAGAAAGTCATCCCTCTGTAAAGATGTTTTCTCTGAGTGAATAGGGTGTATGGTTCACCCCACCCTCTCTAGTGATTCCTCTGAACAGAATAGACACTCTGGGGCCGATTCCGATTCGGGCCGGAAATCTCTCTGACCGAGCCGGACCCGGAGAGATTTCCGACCGAATCGGACCCGTGCAGCCCGACCGAATGAGTACGATGCGCACGCATGCCATCGGACTCGAGTCGGTCGGACTCCCATTGAAGTCAATGGGAGCCGGTCGTACAACGCGTACGCGGGCTCCCATTGACTCAATGGGTGCGAGGCGGACAAGGGCGCCCCTACAGCAGGTACGCGTCGATGCGCATCGCGGCGTACATGCACAGGTAGGGGACCCATGGGTCCCCCTGTGTGCGACTCGGGTGCCTACGCGTACAGGGGGTCCGACGCGGACCCCCAAAGTCCGGCTCCGACAGCTTTTTCGAGCCGGACGGCGCGAGTCGATCGGACTGCTCGCGGCGCGCATCGTACTTACCCGGCCGGGAAACGTCTCCATAGCGCGGTGCGAGTCGTGTCCATGCGAGTCGGTCGGAGCGTGTTGAAGCCGCGTTCGAGTCAGTCGGAGATTTCGCGGGTGCCTGCATCGTACTCGCTCGGCCGGACCCCCGTACGATTCGGTCGGGAAACAGGGCTCCGAATCGGATCCGGTAAATCCGAATCCGATTCGGAGCCCTACCGGCCGAGATCGGAATCGGCCCCCTTGTGTAGAAAGATTAAGAGGAAAAACTAGGCCCTATACTATATATTCTATATGGTGTAGTTTTATAAAACAGTGATCCTATCTCATACTACTCTAGAACAGCAACCCCTTTAATGACACCTCAGCAGAGAGCTAATGGTCTGTATAGAAAAAAAATGTAAGTAAGTCCGTTTTTATATAGCGCAGCTACTCACCCTTACGGGTCTCAAGGCGTTGGGGGCCGTAGTGGAAATTAAGTGAGCTATTGCCCAGAATCACATGGTGCTGAGCTGAGCTGCCGCCGGAGCCGGGGATCGAACCGTGAACCCTGTGCTCCAAAGTCAGCTGCCCTGGCCGCTGCACCACACCTCTCCACTCTCCACTCCAATAGAAGAACTTAGAGAACTAGTACCTGCTGTGTTACATGGCTTTACAAACAGCAAGCTCTCTACTGATACCTCTGAACACAGTATAGGGTGTATAAAAGGTCTCAGAGAAACTCTAGACCCTGTGATATCACATTTTAACAGAGTGCATGCAGATTGAGCATGGCAAACAACTACACCTTCCTAATACAATTGTATACAGAGTGAATGAGTTTCTTCTATCACAACATTCCCTCTCTACTAATAGCTCTGTACAGATTCAAATGTGGGTGTAAAAGGCTTTAGTGAGTAATTCACGCCGTATAAAAATGTTTCTCTGACACAACATGCTGTATGAATGCTTCTGTTTTCAAACAAAACAACATCTTTAATGAACATTCTGTACAGGGTAAACGGTGGGTGTGAAGGTTTTACTAATGAACCCATCTCTCTCTACAGATCTTCTCTCAGAGTTAACAGGGTGTTTGACTCAATTTACAAATAGCAATCTGTCTACTGACACCTCTGAAAAGAAGAAAAGATCTGTGTAGAAGGGTCCACAGAAACACTAAGCCTTATATAATTACATTTCAAGAGGGTGCCAATTCTGTATGTTATAATTTGAGCCTAATAAGGCTCGGGGAGGGGGCAATGCAGCCCCCTCCCCTTTCATACAAGAAGGCCCTGGGGTGGACTTGGAAAGGGGTCAATGTGCCCCCCTTCCCTTTAATTAAAAAAAAACACCCCTGGGCGATAGGGTCCCCAGGGTTTAAAAAGGCTCAAGGAGGGAGGCCAGGTCGCCCCCTCCCCTTTTAAAAATAAAAGGACATGGGGATAGGGTCCCCAGGGCCTAACCAGGCTAGGGTAAGGGGGCTGCATGGCTCTCCTCCCCTTTATTTTAAGTAGTGGCCCTTGGGATGGAATAATCAGGGCCTTATAAGACTTGGAGAGGGGGCCACACACCCCCCTTTAATTTAAAAAAAAAAATCCCTGAGGGATGGGATCCCCAGGACCTAATAAGGCTCTGGGAAGGGGGCAATGTGTTCTCCCTTCCCTTCAATTTAAGTAACGGCCCTGGGACATGGGGTCCCCAGGGCCTGATAAGGCTTTAGGGGGGCACATGGACCCCTCCCCCTTAAAAGAGATAAGATCCTGTGGCACACTACACATGGCTGAAGGTGAGTAGTTGGCTTTAGGTATGGTAATAAAATATTACTTAACGTAGAAATTCACATATAAAAAACAAAGATTAAAGTGACGTTATAGTTAGGTGTGATAAAAAGATCTGTTTTTGTTAAAAAAAACTTAAAAACAAAGACACACATTAGATGATGTCATCAGTGATGTCATAAATGATGCCATCGAACATGTCATGAGTGATGTAATATGTGAGTTCATAAACAGTGCTTGGCAGTGGAGCAAGTAATAGTTAGCCCTGCTAAATATAACTGGTGAATTTCCGTGTTTTTTTAGTTCACAACTTCAGTGTTGTCACTGACAAATTCACCTAAATATAACATTCCTTTAACCTTTGCTAAACGCGTTAGGCCGTATCGAAATGGTGTGATGTCGATGGTTGGCCTCGCTACATATCGTATTAAAGATGCAACAACCCATCTGTGAGCGCGTCTTCGTTTTGTGGGCAACTTTGTGGTGGATTTAAAAGGGCTAGTACGGCCGTGAAGACGTGCCACCGCAGTAAGCAGCGGGTCCATATTGTCTTGAAATGGTGAGCCAGTAATGCAACAGAGGGACTTTGATTCGATGTAAATATGTGCAGTGATTCCACATTGAGATTTAACCAATCCACTGTGAATTTAATTTGGTAAAAGAAGGGGAAACTCAGCCCTAAGGGGCTTTGCAGGAATACGGTTACCACAATTCCTGAGTCACATGACACCTACAGGGGGCGGAACTTTCATCAAAGATTATAAAGGAGGTCGCTGCAATTGTGCCGGTTGCTTGTTCCTTGGCCTGTGATAAAGGGCGGAGATGCCCGAAACGCGTTAGGCCCTATTGAAATGGTGTGATGTTGATGGTTGGCCTCGTTATAGATCGTATTAAAGATGCAACAACCCACCTGTGAGCGTGTCTTCATTTTGGGGGCAACTTTGTGGTGGATTTAAAACGGCTAGTCCGGCCGTGAAGATGTGCCACCGCAGTAAGCAGCGGGTCCATAATGGCCTGAAATGGTGAGCCATTAATGCAACAGAGGGACTTTGATTTGATGTAAATATGTGCAGCGATTCCACATTGACATTTAACCAATCCACTGTGAATTTAATTTGTTAAAAGAAGGGGCAATGGCAAACCCACTGGGGAAACACGGCCGTACTGGGCTTTGCAGGACTACCGTTACCAGAATACCTGAGTCACATGACACCCACTGGCGGTGGAACTTTCATCAAAGATTATAAAGGAGGTGGCTGCAATTGTGCCGGTTGCTTGTTCCTTGGCCTGTGATCAAGGGCGGAGATGCCCGAAACGCGTTAGGCCGTATTGAGATGGTGTGATGTCGATGGTTGGCCTCGCTACATATCGTATTAAAGATGCAACAACCCATCTGTGAGCGCGTCTTTGCTTTGTGGGCAACTTTGTGGTGGATTTAAAATGGCTAGTCCGGCTGTGAAGACGTGCCACCGCAGTAAGCAACGGATCCAGAATGGCTTGAAATGGTGAGCCATTAATGCAACAGAGGGACTTTGATTCGATGTGAATATGTGCAGTGATTCCACATTGAGATTTAACCAATCCACTGTGAATTTAATTTGTTAAAAGAAGGGGCAACGGCAAACCCACTGGGGAAACACGGCCCTACAGAGCTTTGCAGGACTTCCGTTACCAGAATACCTGAGTCACATGACACCTACAGGGGTTGGAACTTTCATCAAAGATTATAAAGGAGGTGGCTGCAATTGTGCCGGTTCCTTGTTCCTTGGCCTGTGATCAAGGGCGGAGATGCCCGAAACGCGTTAGGCCCTATTGAAATGGTGTGATGTCGATGGTTGGCCTTCTTACAGATCGTATTAAAGATGCAACAACCCATCTGTGAGCGCGTCTTCGTTTTGTGGGCAACTTTGTGGTGGATTTAAAATGGCTAGTCCGGCCGTGAAGACGTGCCACCACAGTAAGCAGCGGGTCCATAATGGCTTGAAATGGTGAACCATTAATGCAACAGAGGGACTTTGATTCGATGTAAATATGTGCAGCGATTCCACATTGACATTTAACCAATCTACTGTAAATGTAATTTGTTAAAAGAAGGGGCAACGGAAACCCACTGGGGAAATACAGCCCTACGGGGCTTTGCAGGACTACCGTTACCAGAATACCTGAGTCACATGACACCCAGAGGGGGTGAAACTTTCATCAAAGATTATAAAGGAGGTGGCTGCAATTGTGCCGGTTGCTTGTTCCTTGGCCTGTAATCAAGGGCGGAGATGCCAGAAACGCGTTAGGCCATATTGAAATGGTGTGATGTCAATGGTTGGCCTCATTACAGATCGTATTAAAGATGCAACAACCCATCTGTGAGCGCGCCTTTGTTTTGTGAGCAACTTTGTGGTGGATTTAAAACGGCTAGTCCGGCCGTGAAGACGTGCCACCGCAGTAAGCAGCGGGTCCATAATGGCTTGAAATGGTGAGCCATTAATGCAACAGAGGGACTTTGATTCGATGTAAATATGTGCAGCGATTCCACGTTGACATTTAACCAATACACTGTGAATTTAGTTTGTTAAAAGAAGGGGCAACGGCAAACCCACAGGGGAAACACAGCCCTACGGGGCTTTACAGGACTACCGTTACCAGAATACCTGAGTCACATGACACCCACAGGGGGTGGAACTTTCATCAAAGATTATAAAGGAGGTGGCTGCAATTGTGCCGGTTGCTTGTTCCTTGGCCTGTGATCAAGAGCGGAGATGCCCAAAACGCGTTAGGCCGTATTGAAATGGTGTGATGTCGATGGTTGGCCTCGTTACAGATCGTATTAAAGATGTAACAACCCATCCGTGAGCGCATCTTCGTTTTGTGGGCAACTTTGTGGTGGAGATATATATATATATATATATCACCACACTCCGCGTTTCCCTCGTAGCAATGCTGCCACAACACGGACACGGACCAAATTTCCAGTGCATTAAATATGATTTATTTCTTGCGATGCCGCCATAACGTTTCGGCTCGTCCGAGCCTTGATCACATGACATCTTACTACTGGTATGCAAGCTCTTTTAAAGTGACAGGAGCTCATAAATTATCATCACGTGCAAAGTGCCGTAGTAGACATGGTAAAATTACAACCTTAGCTGCAGTAAAAAACAGTGTTACATGCACAATACACCCTAAAATTGACTCTAAAATGGACTACTTTAGAGGCTAAAACCGCAGTTGATAAATTAACATTGTTAATAAAAAATTCATAAATGGTAAAATACCAAATATTATATTTTAAAATTACAACACTAAACCTTTTTTATAGGTAAAATACCTCTATTACCCCTTGGTTTTATTCATGTCCTATGTGCATGCGCTTCTGATATGAACTATATATCCCCTTTAATGGGTCTAATCGCACTTAAGTGTATTACCTATTGATACCAAAATAGCGAATTACCTATTGATACCAGAATAGCGTGGATGAATCCACCGCTTGTTAATGCAATCCTGTTGTCTAAAACCATGTCTAAAAACTGTGTTGGAAGCGCCAAGTGCAAAGTGTATGTATGTACGATCCCCATTGTATGTGTAAAACAGTTAAAAATAGATTTATGATGTCTAGTATAATATATATATATGGCGAACGCCGTTCTTCTCTGCTTCCCTTCGCTCAGGAAAGGACGGACACGAACCCAATTGATGTGCTTGCAGGTATTTTTATTGATATATATATATATATATATATATATTCACTGATAAAACACAGGTTTCAGGGACATTATAGTTAGGAAGTAGCATTTAAAAAACCTTAGATATTCACTGAAAAAAACACAGGTTTCAGGGACGTTACAGTTAGGCTGACATTTCACTTATATAAAAGCAGAGAAATTCAGCCGTTAAAGTTAGCTGGGCTAACTATTACTCACACCCCCGCAATGCACTGCTGATGACGTCACATATTACATCACTCATGACATGGTCAGTGACATCACTCATGACATCTCAAATGACATCACTGATGACATCATCCAGTTACTGAGTGTTTCTAAAAAGTTTAAGCATGTTATATATATATATATATATATATATATATATATATATATACGCCAAGGTGTATTGAAGAATGAGTGGGTGTATGAGTGCCTGAATGGATGATTTAGTGTGTGCATGACTGACTGTATAAGCGGACGTCGCAGTAGGTTTAGACACGGGGGAGCACCGAGACCAAAGCACCAAGTAGGAGCCCCTCCCGCCCTGGATTCGTATGACCATGGAAATACCATGATTCACGAATTTTACCACAGATGGAACGTTACTCTTGGTTAGTCCATCTATGCATGATAAACACGCTGTAGCAAGTGTGTAAAAATGCTTAAACAAGTGGTTTCATTTTTACCACTCACTTTTGCACTTTATTCACCACATAATGAGGTCCTGAAGAAAGCTCCATTAATTTTTCTTTGAGAGCTGAAACATGTTGACCTATCGATAATTCAGACACCTACTGGTAGTTCTGATATATTGTCTATTTTACCTTGTTTTTAATATACCCTGGGCCACTGGGAATAAAAGAATGTATAGTGAGCTTCCCAGAGGTACTTTTTAAAGTCACCACATTCACAACGCCATCACACAACAACCAAAAAACCTGCTCCACTGTAATCAGGTGTTGAAGCACAGTTGGGTAGCATTCGGCTACCCGACTGGGAACCCAATGATGAAGCATGACACCAACTAGGTTGGTGTGTGAGGGTTCTTTTAAACTATTCCTGTGGTGTCAGACACCATTCAGGTTATCTAGTCACTCTTTTGTGGCCCGTCTCAGTTGTTTTTTCGAATATTATTTTGGGACAAGGAGGGCACACTCATCGTCCTGACTCTCTCGTTTGGTTTTTGAAGTAAGTGAGTGATTAAACATGTCTTAGTGAATGCATGGGTGAATGACTATTCTGTGTGAATGTCTGTATCAGTCTGTCAGTTGGTGTGTAAGTGGCTGCATGGGTTGGTGAGTAGCTACATGAGTGTCTATATGGGTTAATGATTGGTTGTCTGACTACCTGTATGGGTGCCTGAGTGTCTGTGTGGGTGGGTGAGGGTGGGTATGACTCTGTGCATGGGCCTGTGAGTGGGTGATTCATTGGGTGTATGGGTTCATGAGTGCATTTGCAAGGGGCTGTTTGGGTGAGGGAGTATGTGTATGGCTGTGTTGGTGAGTGAATGGATGTCTCAGTAATATATGTGTGAGTAACTACATATGTAAAAGGCAGTATATGTGAGTGTTGGATTATATAAGTCACTATACATGAGAGTGAGTGACTGTATGGATGAGTGTGTGCTTGTGTCAGTGATTATAGAAGAGAGTAAGTATATGTTACTATCTGTATGAATAAGTGAGGTGGTGTGTGTATAACTGTATAGGTGAGTAAATGGCAGTGTGATTGATTCTTTGAGTAACTGACTAGGTGTGTGAGTAACTCTATGGGTGAGTGGTAGTGTGTGAGTGTCTGTATGGGTGTATTAGTGCATATATCAGTGGCCATATTGATGAGTGACAACATGTATGAGTAACTGTATGGGGGAGTGAGTGGATGTGCGTGTAGACCTATGATCAGTGAGTGGGTATGTACTAAATGGTATTGGTGTGTCTATGGTTTCGAGAACGGTAGTCTGTATTTTAGAGTGGGAGTATGAAAGGTTGTATTAGGGTGTGAGGAGGTGCATCAGATATTAAGTGGATGATGTCATCAGTGATGTCATTGACCATGTCATGAGTGATGTAATATGTGACGTCATCAGCAGTGCATTGCGGGGGTGCAAGTTATAGTTAGCCCAGCTAACTCTAATGGCTGAATTTCTCTGCTTTTTTACGAGTGAAATGTCAGCCTAACTATAACGTCCCTGAAACCTGTGTTTTTTTCAGTGAATATCTAAGGTTTTTAAATGCTAGTTCCTAACTATAACGTCCCTTAAACCTGTGGTTTTTTCAGTGAATTTATAAGGTTATTAAATGCTAATACTAACTATAACGTCCCTGAAACCTATGTTTTTTCAGTGAATTTCTAAGGTTTTTTAAATGCTAATTTCTAACTATGCCTATATAAGTAGGGCATGTTCAGAAAAAGGAAGAACGGCGCAGAAAAAAGCAAGAGAAGTGCAGAAAGAAGCAAGAGAGGTGCAGAAAGAGGAAGAAAGGTGCAAAAAAGCAAGCGAAATACAGAAAGAGGCAACAGAAGTCCAGAAAGAGAAAGAAAGATGCAAAAAGAAGCAAGAGAAGTGCAGAAAGAAGCAACAGAGGTGCAGAAAGAGGCCTACTTACACTGTTTTTCCACAGACTCATACAAAGTAGCCTAATCACTAATCCTTCTCCCAAGATGTCTTAAACCTCACTTTTCTCTTGAAGGTTCACTATTCATTGACTGCTCAGAATGTTAGGCCTACCAAATGTAAAACAGCAATCCTACAAATATCACTGTTGTAAGTCTGACCAAGTTTGTGAAGGTATGCATGCGTGTGTCTCTGATTTTACCTAGTGACATGTTACATAAAAATAAACATACAAATACTTGAATACCTGTGTTTCAAACAGCATACTCTGTAAATTTGTGTACAAAAAGATAGAAGCAACAGAAGTGAAGAAAGAAGCAACAGATGTGTAGAAAAAGGAAAGAGGGGGCAGAAAGAGGCAGGAGAAGTGCAGAAAGAAGCAACAGACGTGCAGAAAGAGGCAAGAGTTGTGCAGAAAGAGGCAAAAGAGGTGCAGAAACAGGCAGGAGAGGTGCAGAAAGAGGCAAGAGAGGTGCACAAAGAGGGAATAAGGGTGCAGAAAGAGGCAAGTGGGGTACAGAAAGAGGCAACAGTGATGCAGAAAGAGGCAAGACAGGTACAGATACAGGCAAGAGAAGTGCAGAAAGAGGCAAGAGAAATGTTAAAAGAAGCAACAGAGGTGTAGAAAGAAGCAAGACAAGTGATGAAAGAGACAAGACAATTGCAGAAAGAGACAAGAGGGGTGCATAAAAAAGCATGAGGTGCAAAAAGAGGCAAGTGAGGTACAGAAACAGGCAAGAGAGGTGCAGAACGAAGAAAGAGGGGTGCAGAAAGAAGTAAGAGGAGTGCAGAAAGAAGCAAGAGAGATGCAGAAAAAAGCAAGAGAAGTGCAGAAAGAACCAAAAGAGGTGCAGAAAGAGGCAAGAAAACTGCAGAAAGAGGCAGGGGAGTTGCAGAAACAGGCAAAAGAGGTGCAGAAAGAGAGAACAGGGGTGCAGACAGAGGCAAGAGAACTGCAGAAAGAAGAAAGAGAGGTACAGAAAGAGGCAAGAGGGGTGCACAAAGAGGGAAGAAGGGTGCAGAAAGACTCAGGAGGAGTGCAAAAAGAAGCAAGAGAAGTGCAGAAAGAAGTAACAGAGGTGCAGAAAGAGGCAAGAGAAGTGCAGAAATAAGCAACAGAGATGCAGAAAGAGGCAAGAGAAGTGCAGAAAGAGGCAACAAAGGTGCAGAAACAGGCAGGAGAGGTACAGAAAGAGGGGACAGGGGTGCAGAAAGAGGCAACAGAAGTGCAGAAAGAAGCAAAAGTGGTGCGGAAAGAGGCAAGAGAACTGCAAAAAGAGGAGAGAGGTGCAGAAAGAGGCAAGAGAGGTGCACAAAGAGGGAAGCAGGGTACAGAAAGAGGCAATAGGGCTGCAGGAAGAGGCAACAGAAGTACAGAAAGAGGCAACAGAGGTGCAGAAAAAGGCAAGAGAGATACAGAAAGAGGCAATAGGGCTGCAGGAAGAGGCAACAGGGATGCAAAAAGAAGCAAGTGAGGTGCAGAAAAAGGCAACAGTGGTGAAGAAAAAGGCAAGACAGGTGCAGGAACAGGCAAGAGAAGTGCAGATAGAGGCAAGAGAAGTGCTGAAAGAAGCAACTGAGGGGTAGAAAGAAGCAAGAGAAGTGATAAGAGACACAAGAGAAGTGCAGAAAGAGGCAAGTGAGGTGCAGAAAGAGGCAAGAGAAGTGAGGGGTAGTAAGAAGCAAGAGAAGTGATGAAAGAGACGGAAGAGAAGTGCAGAAAGAGGCAAGTGAGGTGCAGAAAGAGGCAAGAGAGGGGCACAAAGAGGGAAGAAGGGTGCACAATGAGGCAAGAGGTGCAGAAAGAAGCAAGAGAAGTACAGAAAGAAGCAACAGAGGTGCAGAAAGAGGGAAGAGGGGTGCAGAAAGAGGCAACAGTGGTACAGAAAGAGGCAAGACAGTTGCAGAAACAGGCAAGAGAAGTGTAGAAAGAGGCAAGAGCAGTGCTAAAGAAGCAACAGAGGTGTAGAAAGAAGTAAGACAAGTGATGAAAGAGACAAGAAAATTGCAGAAAGAAACAAGAGAGGTGCATAAAAAAGCAAGAGAAGTGTAGAAAGAGGCAAGTGAGGTGCAGAAAAAGGCAAGAGAAGTGCACAAAGAGGCAAGAGAGGTGAAGAAACAGGCAAGAGAGGTGCAGAAAGAAGAAAGAGAGGTGCAGAAAGAGGTAAGAGGGGTGCAGTGAGAAGCAAGAGAGATGTGGAAAAAAAAGCAAGAGAAGTACAGAAAGAACCAACAGAAGTGCAGAAAGAGGCAAGAGGGGTGCGAAAAGAGGCAAGAAAATTGCAGAAAGAAGCAACAGAGGTGCAGAAAGAGGCAAGAGAACTGCAGAAAGAGGCAAGAGTTACAGAAACAGGCAAAAGAGGTACAGAAAGAGAGAACAGGGGTGCAGACAGGCAAGCAGGGTGCAGAAAGAGGGAAGAGGGGTGCAGAAAGAGGCAAAAGGGGTGCAAAAAGAAGCAAGTGAGGTGCAGAAAAAGGCAACAGTGGTGAAGAAAAAGGCAAGACAGGTGCAGGAACAGGCAAGAGAAGTGCAGATAGAGGCAAGAGAAGTGCTGAAAGAAGCAACTGAGGGGTAGAAAGAAGCAAGAGAAGTGATTAAAGAGACGCAAGAGAAGTGCAGAAAGAGGCAAGTGAGGTACAGAGAGAGGCAAGAGAAGTGCTGAAAAAAGCAACTCAGGGGTAGAAAGAAGCAAGAGAAGTGATGAAAGAGACGCAAGAGAAGTGCAGAAAGAGGCAAGTGAGGTGCAGAAAGAGGCAAGAGAAGTGCAGGAAGAGGCAAGAGAGGCGTAGAAAGAGGCAAGTGAGGTACAGAAACAGGCAAGAGGGGTACAGAAAGAGGCAAGAGAAATGCAGAAACAGGCAAGAGAGTTGCAGAAAGAAGAAAGAGGGATTCAGAAAGAGGCAAGAGAGGGGCACAAAGAGGGAAGAAGGGTGCACAATGAGGCAATAGAGGTGCAGAAAGAAGCAAGAGAAGTACAGAAAGAAGCAATAGAGGTGCAGAAATAGGGAAGAGGGGTGCAGAAAGAGGCAACAGTGGTGCAGAAAGAGGCAAGACAGGTATAGAAACAGGCAAGAGAAGTGCAGAAAGAAGCAACAGAAGTGTAGAAAGAAGCAAGACAAGTGATGAAAGCGACAAGAAAATTGCAGAAAGAAACAAGAGAGGTGCATAAAAAAGCAAGAGAAGTGTAGAAAGAGGCAAGTGAGGTGCAGAAAAAGGCAAGAGAAGTGCACAAAGAGGCAAGAGAGGTGCAGAAACAGGCAAGAGAGGTGCAGAAAGAAGAAAGAGGGGTGCAGAAAGAGGTAAGAGGGGTGCAGAAAGAATCAAGAGATGTGGAAAAAAGCAAGAGAAGTACAGAAAGAACCAACAGAGGTGCAGAAAGAGGCAAGAGGGGTGCGAAAAGAGGCAAGAGAATTGCAGAAAGAAGCAACAGAGATACAGAAAGAGGCAAGAGAACTGCAGACAGAGACAAGAGAGTTACAGAAACAGGCAAAAGAGGTGCAGAAAGAGAGAACAGGGGTGCAGACAGAGGCAAGCAGGGTGCAGAAAGAGGGAAGAGGGGTGCAGAAAGAGGCAAAAGGGGTGCAGAAATTTGCAAAAGAGGTGCAGAAAGAAGCAAGAGCAGTGCAGAAATAACTAACAGAGGTGCAGAAAGAGGCAAGAGGGGTGCAGAAAGAGGCAACAGAAGTGCAGAAAGAAGCAAAAGAGGTGCAGAAAGAGGCAAGAGAACTGCAGAAAGAGGAAAGAGAGGTGCAGAAAGTAGAAAGAGAGGTGCAGAAAGAGGGCAGGAGGGGTGCAGAAAGAGGGAAGAGGGGTATAGAAAGAGGCATGAGAAGTGCAGAAAGAAGCAAAAGAGATACAGAAATAGGCAAGTGAAGTGCAGAAAGAGGCAACAGAGGTGTAGACACAGACAGGACAGGTGCAGAAAGAGGGAAGAGGGGTGCAGAAAGAGGCAAGAGAGATACAGAAAGAGGGAACAGGGGTACAGAAGGAGGCAACAGGGGTGCAGAAAGAAGCAAGTGAGGTGCAGAAAAAGGCAACAGTGTTGAAGAAAAAGGCAAGACAGGTGCAGAAGGAGGCAAGAGAACTGCAGAAAGAGGCAAGAGAACTGCAAAACCAATCAACAGCGGGTATAAAGAAGCAAGAGTAGTGATGAAAGAGACAAGAGAGTTGCAGAAAGAAACAAGTGAGGTGCAGAAAGAGGCAAGAGAAGTACAGAAAGAACCAACAGAGGTGCAGAAAGAGGCAAGTGAGGGGCAGCAACAGGCAAGAGGGGTACAGAAGGAGACAACAGGGGTGCATAAAGAAGCAAGTGAGGTGCAGAAAATGGCAACAGTGTTGAAGAAAAAGGCAAGACAGGTGCAGAAGGAGGCAAGCGAACTGCAGTAAGAGGCAAGAGAACTGCAAAAAGAATCAACAGCGGGGTAGAAAGAAGCAAGAGAAGTGATGAAAGAGACAAGAGAGTTGCAGAAAGAAACAAGTGAGGAGCAGAAAGAGGCAAGAGAAGTGCAGAAAGAGGCAACAGAAGTGCAGAAAGAAGCAACAGAGGTGCAGAAGGAGGCAAGAGAACTGCAGAAAGAGGCAAGAGAGTTGCAGGAACAGGCAAGAGAGGTGCAGAAAGAGGGAAGAGGGGTTCAGAAACAGGCAGGAAAGGTACAGAAAGAGGAACGAGAGGTGCAGAAAGAGGCAAGAAAGGTGCAAAAAGAGGGAAGGATGGTGCTGAAAGAGGCAAGAGGGGTACAGAAAGAAGCAAGACAGGTGCTGAAAGAAGCAAGAGAAGTGTATAAAGAAGCAACAGAGATGCAGGTAGAGGGGTGCAGAAGGAGGCAACAGTGGTGCAGAAAGAGGCATGACAGGTACAGAAACAGGCAAGAGAAGTGCAGAAAGAGGCAAGAGAAGTGCTGAAAGAAGCAAAAGAGGTGTAGAAAGAAGCAACACAAGTGATGAAAGAGACAGGAAAATTGCAGAAAGAAACAAGAGAGGTGCATAAAAAAGCAAGAGAAGTGCAGAAAGAGGCAAGTGAGGTGCACAAAGAGGCAAGAGAAGTCTAGAAAGAGGCAAGAGAGGTGCAGAAAGAGGCAAGTGAGGTACAGAAACAGGCAAGAATGGTGCAGAAAGATGCAAGAAAAGTGCAGAAAGAACAAAAGAGGTGCAGAAGGAGGCAAGAGAACTGCAGAAAGAGGCAAGAGAGGTGCAGAAAGAGAGAACAGCGGTGCAGACAGAGGCAAGAGAGGTGCAGAAAGAAGGAAGAGGGGTGCAGAAAGAGGCAAGAGAGTTACAGAAAGGAGCAAGAGCAGTGCAGAAAGAACCAACAGAGATGCAGAAAGAGGCATAAGGGGTGCAGAAAGAGGCAAAAGAGGTGCAGAAAGAGGCAAGAGAACTGCAGAAAGAGGAAAGAGAGGTGCAGAAACAGGCAAGAGAGGTGCAAAAAGAGGGAACAAGGGTGCAGAAACAGGCAAGAGGGGTGCAGAAAGAAGCAAAACAGGTGCTGAAAGAAGCATGAGAAGTGTAGAAAGAAGCAGCAGAGGTGCAGAAAGAGGGAAGAGGGGTGCAGAAGGAGGCAACAGTGGTGCAGAAAGAGGCAAGACAGGTACAGAAACAGGCAAGAGAAGTGCAGAAAGAGGCAAGAGAAGTGCTGAAAGAAGCAACAGAGGTGTAGAAAGAAGCAAGACAAGTGATGAAAGAGACAAGAAAATTACAGAAAGAATCAAGAGAGGTCCATGAAAACGCAAGAGTAGTGCAGAAAGAGGCAAGTGAGGTGCAGAAAGAGGCAAGAGAAGTCTAGAAAGAGGCAAGAGAGGTGCAGAAAGAGGCAAGTGAGGTACAGAAACAGGCAAGAATGGTGCAAAAAGATGCAAGAGAAGTGCAGAAAGAAGCAACAGAGGTGCAGAAGGAGGCAAGAGAACTGCAGAAAGAGAGAACAGGGGTGCAGACTGTGAGAAGTTGGCCTGGCATATGCTGTCCACTAATTATAGTGGGCACCTTGCACCAGTCCAAACAACCCCTTATTGGAGATAGGTTAAAGACAACCTTTATTGAAAGCTATCCTAGTGGTAGCTATGGAGAGCAGCCTTCAGGCTAAGTCTTGAAGGAATGTAAAGCAGCTTGTTTTACCAGTCTATAATCTCTTGAGTGACCAAATGAAAGAGGACCACACCAGGTATATATTCAAAATATATGTATTTATTGCTAAACACACCCCTCTAGTCTCTTTATGAGGCTAGAGTTCGAAGTACATAAATTATAAGTTAGTTATCTACAGTAATAGCACAAATACACGTTTGAGCCCTAGGGGCGTACCAAACCATATACCAATAAAGTGGTATAAGAACCACGACTGAGCTAGACACAGGGCCTAGAGCCTGTAGAAGTGCTTGGACCACAAGGAACCACCCAAGGTAGTGACACAGGGGACCCACGGGGGACGCGTGCAGTGTATGAACACAGCCGCGAATCGCCGTTAACTTCTATGGGGAAAGTCGCGATTTGAATTTAAAAGAAAAGGGACACTTAGAGGAGGACTTGGAGCAAACCCATTGAGAACTAGGCTGTTCTAGTGTCAATACCCACGGGAGCACCGGAGCACTCGAGTTACCTCACCCAGGGGAGCCGGGTGCATAGGTGTCTTTCGGGGTCGGGTTTCGTCGTCGCTTTCAATGGCGATCTGCTGCAAAATGCTGCTGGCGGCCAAGTCGAAAGTGTTCAGGTGGATCCAAAGGTGGATCGAAGATCTGAAGAACCTGAAAGCAGAGGGGACAGAGTCTGGGTCACTAGCCAGTGACCAGGAAGGCGATGAGCAGATGCCCACCGATGTCGAGTGCTTCAGGTAGGTTGACAGTCATCTTGACTCTTCAGCCACGAGGTCCAGGAGGCGTCGACGATGACCAGGAGCTGGATTCGAGCTGTCCCACGACGTCTGTCGATTGCAAGGGTGTCGGCGACCGGTTTGGACCCAACAAGCCTTGGCAACGGCAAGTCTTGTGGAAATGGAAGAAGGACAATGTTGCAGACCAGCAAGGTCTGTGGGACTCACCCAGCAAGGGTAAGTCAGGGCACGCCTGGAGCAACCAGGGAGCCCAAGCAGAAGAAGATTGGCCTTCAGGAGGGCCTACTAGCCAACAGACTAGCGACCGCGAAGGAGCCTTGAGTCAACGCACGTGGAGCTGGCTCACAGGACACTCGTGGAGTGGAGGCCAGTGATCTTCGGTGCAGTTGGTGCTGGAGGCTGGGGCTACTCGGAGCCCAAAGCACGACTTCGTGGGAGACCCAGAAGAGGATGCACTTGCAAATGCGATTGGTGTCCAGGGGTCATGGTTCCACGTTACCCACGACAGCTACGGGTCTCAGCTTTGCTGGGGACTCAGGGCAGCCTCGGGGAAGTCTGGAAATCCACCTCTGGTGATGCAAAGACTTCGGCGTCCGGCGGGAGCTTCAGTGATGCAGACCGGACAATTGCTTCTTTGGTGCCTGCCAAGCAGGGGAGTCACTCCTTGACCCCAAGGGAGATTCTTCAGTCCTCTAATCTTGAAGTAGAGCGTTGAAGGTCCAGGATTCTGTGTCAGAGTTTCATCCAGGTTAATCTAAAGTCCTAAGGACTGGGGTCCCATACTTATACTAAGGTAGGGGGTTGGACACACTCTGTGGCACCCCTATGGGAGGGTCAGGGCAGAGGGGTGGTTACACCCCTTTCCCTTTGTCCAGTTTCGCGCCAGAGCAGGGGCTGGAAGCCCCTGAGCCGGTTTGAACTGGGGTATGCACAGGGACACCAAATGTGCCCCCAGTGCAGGCCTTCAAAGCACCAGAGAGTGCTCCCGCCCAGCCCCAATACACACTATCCTGTCTGGGGAGGTGGTTACACCTCCCTGGGACAGGAAACCTATTGTCCAGGCCTCCCCTGCCGGAGTTTCGGTCAGCAGCAGGAGGCCAGACTCGTGTCTGTGGCAGCGGCATCCATTTTGTGATGCCAGGGCTCTGGAAAGTCAGTACCGGGTATACCGGTGTGTACATGTCTCTCCCTCTAGAAGGGTGGAATGCTACCCCGCCGCCAGAACTGGCGGGGGGGTAGTATTCCAAGATGTTTGACACCAAACACGACATGTTTCCGTGCAGCCATCCCAAAGTTAGCATTTAACGCGAGGTTATAATGCGCTTAAGAGTATATGGTCGGGCTGCACTACAAACAGCATCAGAGAAGGGTCTCCGAACGCTGCAGAGGGGCCCAGCTCATGCAAGGGCACCCTCTCACATAGGAACCACACACTCTGCCTTCAGGATTGATAAGGCCTGCCATAGTAGTGACTTATAGGTTTATATGTGTGTATGTATGTAGTGATATAGGTAGCCTATATCACAGTAAGGGGTGCATGCACCACCTTACCCAGGCTGCAGTAGCAGACCTGTGGTGTCATTTTGGATGACCTTCCAGGGGTGGCACAATACATGCTGCAGCCCCTGGTAGGCCTCTGAGGTACCTATGCCCTGGGTACATAGTATACCATATACTAGGGACTTATAAGGGCACTCCAGATTCCAATCAGAGATGTGCCTAAGGCACATGGAAACCATTTTAAAGAGGAAGCAGCTAGGCTGGGGTTCTGATTAGCAGGGCCCCAAACAGACTAAGGTCGAAAAACAGTGAAGTAGCAGCAAAAAGTGGGGGTACCCATGTGAAGCAGATCCTACTCTCCTACACAACCCCCCCCAAACGTAGGGACATTAAACTAACCTTGCCCAGTTAAGTCTTCATGTTCTAAGTGGAAGTACCTAGAGAGTCCATCTGCATTGGCATGGTTACTCCCAGGTCTATGTTCCACTGTGAAGTCCATCCCCTGTAGGGAAATGGACCACCTAAGCAGTTTGGGGTTTTCACCCTTCATTTGTTTTAGCCATAAGAGGGGCTTATGGTCTGTTTGAACAAGGAAGTGAGTACCAAACAAGTATGGCCTCAACTTCTTCAGAGCCCAGACCACAGCAAAGGCCTCCCTCTCAATGGCTGACCAATGTTTCTCTCTAGGGGTCAGCCTTCTGCTAATAAAAGCTACTGGCTGATCCTGACCATCATTCAATTGTGACAGTACAGCCCCTACCCCCAATTCAGATGCATCTGTTTGGACAATGAACTTCTTGGAGTAATCAGGATTCTGTAGAATGGGAGCAGTGCACATGGCCTGCTTTAGGTCATCAAATGCCTTTTGACAGCTAACTGTCCACTGAACCTTTTGGGCATTTTCTTGGAAGTTAAGTCATTCAGGGGTGTCACTATTGATCCATACCCCTTGACAAATCTCCTATAGTACCCAGTCAGGCCTAAGAAGGCTCTCACCTGAGTCTGGGTAGTTGGAGCAGTCCAGTCCATGATGGTCTGGATCTTGCTCTGCAGTGGTTGAACCTGGCCTCCACCCACAAGGTGGCCCAGGTACACAACCTGACTCTGCCCTATCTGGCACTTGGTGGCCTTGATAGTCAGGCCTGCTTTCTGCAGGGCCTGCAAAACATTTCTGAGGTGGACCAGGTGATCCTCCCAGGTGGAGCTAAATACAGCAATATCATCTAGATATGCTGCTCTATGGGCTTCTAGACCTGTAAGGACTGTATTCACCAACCTCGGAAAAGTGGCAGGTGCATTCTTCAGACCAAAGGGCATCACCACAAATTGATAATGCCCACTAGGGGTTGAGAATGCTGTCTTTGGCTTTGCATCATCAGCTAGTCTGATCTGTCAGTAGCCAGCTGTCAGGTCAAATGTGCTTAGATACTTGGCTGAGGCCAAAGTGTCTATTAGCTCATCTGCCCTTGGTATTGGATGGGCATCAGTCCTAGTGACTGCATTGAGACCCCTGTAGTCCACACAAAACCTCATCTCTCTTTTCCCACCATTGGTGTGAGGTTTTGGCACAAGGACTACTGGACTAGCCCAAGGGCTATCTGAGGGTTCAATAACTCCCAAATCCAACATCTTCTGGATTTCTGTCCTGATACAGTCCCTGACATGGTCAGGTTGCCTATAAATCTTATTTTTAATAGGCAGACTGTCCCCAGTGTCCACTTCATGAGTGCACCAGGTAGTCTGACTGGGTGTCAGTGAGAATATGTGTCTGAACTGATTGAGCACCTGTCTGCAATCAGTCTGCTGCTGGGTAGTGAGGCTGCCTGCCAAGGCTACACCATCCACTGACCCATCATCAGGGTTCTGTGAGAGCAGGTCAGGGAGTGGGTCACTCTCTTCCTCCTGTCCCTCATCAGTAGCCATGAGCAAGCCCATGTCTGCCCTGTCCACATATGGTTTTAACCTGTTGACATGGAGAACCCTGTGGGGACTCCTGGGTGTTCCTAGGTCCACCAAATAGGTAACCTCACCCTTCTGTTCAACAATGGTATGGGGTCCACTCCATTTGTCTTGGAGAGCTGCTGGGGCCACTGGCTCCAACACCCACACCTTCTGTCCTGGCTGGTAAACAGTCAGTACAGCCTTTGGTCATGCCAGGCTTTTTGAAGTTCCTGGCTAGCCTCAAGGTTTTTAGTTGCCTTTTTCATATACTCAGCCATCCGGGAGCGGAGACCAAGTACATAGTCCACTATGTCTTGCTTTGGGGGCTTGAGAGGTAACTCCCATCCTTCCTTCACCAAGCACAATGGACCCCTGACAGGGTGACCAAACAAAAGTTCAAAAGGGCTGAAGCCAACCCCTTTTGAGGCACCTCCCTGTATGCAAATAAAAGGCAGGGCAAGAGTATGTCCCATCTTCGCCTAAGCTTTTCTGGGAGCCCTTTAATCATGCCCTTCAAGGTTTTGTTGAATCTCTCAACTAAACCATTGCATTGTGGGTGATAGGGTGTGGTGAACTTGTAAGTCACTCCACACTCCTTCCACATTGCTTTTAAGTATCCAGACATAAAGTTAGCACCCCTGTCTGAGACAACCTCCTTAGGGAAGCCCACTCTTGAGAAAATTCCCAGGAGGGCTCTTGCCACCACAGGTGCTGTAGTGGTCCTAAGGGGAATAGCCTCTGGGTACCTGGTGGCATGATCCACTACCACCAGGATAAACCTGTGCCCAGATGCTGTTTGGGGATCCATGGGACCAACAATGTCAATCCCCACCCTTTCAAAGGGAACCCCCACCACAGGTAGTGGTATCAGGGGGCCTTTGTAGTGCCACCTGCCTTGCCACTGGCCTGGCAGGTTACACAGGAGCGACAAAACTCCTTGGTGTCTTCAGACATGTGGGGCCAGTGAAAGTGAGGGACAATTCTGTCCCAAGTCTTGTTCTGGCCCAGGTGACCTGCTAAGGGAATGTCATGGGCTAGGGTCAATAGGAAGCCCCTGAACTTCAGAGGTATAACCAACCTCCTGGTGGCACCAGGCTTGGGGTCTCTACACTCTGAGTACAAGAGTCCATCATCCCAATACACAGTATGGGGACCACTAGCTTTCCCAGCAGCCTCAGCAGCAGCTTGCTGTCTGAGGGGTTCAAGGGAGGGGCAGCTCTGCTGCTCCTGGCTCAGATCTGCCCTGGAAGGGCCCCCTGTCCCCAAGAACTCAACCTGGTCAGGTTCAACCTCCTCTGGGACAGTTCCTTCCTAAGGACTGAGATCATCCCCCTCAAGAGACTGATCTTCCTTCTGAGCCAAGGGGGAAGGCACTGCCTTTACCCTACTACTCCTCTTCTTGGAGGGCACTTGGTCCATTATTCCAGAATCCAAGGCCTGTTCAGTGTTAGACATTTTGGCTTGTGACCTGGTCACAGCAAACACATCTGCAGGGATGCCCAGCATTTCTGCATGGGTCCTGAGCTCCACTTCTGCCCAAGCTGAAGTTTCTAAGTCATTGCCAAGCAAGCATTCAACGGGTAGGTCTGCACTTACCACAACCTTCTTAAGGCCAGTTACCCCTCCCCAGGAGAAGTTAACAACTGCCAGAGTATGGTCTGTTCTGACGTTGCTAGCATTGGTCACTTGGTACATTTCACCAAGTATAATCTGCCCAGGATTCACAAGGTCTTGTGTCACCATGGTGACACTTGCCCCTGTGTCCCTAAATGCCAAAGCCTCTTTTCCATTGATTAAGGGCTGTTGCCTGTACTTGCCCAGATTACTGGGACTCACAGAGGAGGTCATATCCATGCCTCCATCACAGACTAGGACAGCCTGAGTGAGTTCTCTGACTAGGTCAGAGCTCATCTCCTTACCCAGGGTCAACCCTACGAAACCCTTGGCTTGTGTAGTCCCACCACCAACTGTAACTGCACTAGGGGGAGCAGGTGCCTTAGGGGCATTGGTGGGGGCTGGAGTAGAGTCTTTTTACTTGGTGCAATCACTGTCCAGTGGGTCTTTTGCTTACAGACCTTGCACCATGGTTTCCTTTGGCCTTTCCCTTTGTTAGACTGTGAATCCCCACCTGAAGAAGATTTTTGGGGGCCTTGTGAAGACTTTTGATCTTTACCCTTCTCCCCACCCTTATCAGAGGTTTTCGAATCTTGCTTCTTAGGGTCACCACCTTGGTTCTGTACCTTCTGCCTCACCCTGGTTCTGACCCATTTGTCTGCCTTCTTTCCCAATTCTTGGGGAGAGGTCAGATCAGAGTCCACCAGGTGCTGATGCAACAGCTGATTTTGACAATTGTTAAGGATCTGCTCCCTCATGATAAGATTGTACAATCCTGTGAAGTCACATACCTTACTGCCCAATAACCAACCTTCCAGAGCCTTGGCAGAACAATCAACAAAGTGCACCCAGTCTTGAGTCTGTGCTTTTTGGGTATCCCTGAACTTTAACCTGCATTGTTCAGTGGTTAGGCCAAACCCATCAATTAGAGCACTCTTCAAGACTTTGTAATTATCAGCATCCTCCTCTCTAACAGTGAGGAGCTTATCTCTACCCTTGTCTGCAAAGGAGAGCCACAAGATTGCTGCCCACTGCTCCTGAGGGACCCTCTGTACTTTACAGGCCCTCTCTAGAGCAGTTATCCATTTGTGGATGTCATCCCCACTCGGTAGGGAGGGACAATCTTGCTCAGGTTTCTATGGTCATAAGACCTTTCCCTATCTTTGGGGAAATTGCTGCCACCATGGGACTCTAGTCCCAACTTTTGTCTCTCTCTATAGAGATCTAGGGACTCCCTGTCTATAGCCAATTGCTGTTTTCTGAGTTCAAGCTGAGCTTGCTCATACTGAATCAGTCTCTTTCTCCTTTCATGAGAGGATTCCCTCCTATGAGAGGAGACAGAGGTCCCTATTGAGGTGTCAGAGTGGTTGGACTCCTGAGAAGGAAACCTAGACCTTCTGGGCACACTCAAAACTCTTCCTGGGGGGGACAAAGGGGAGGTCATTCTGATCCTCCTCCTCCTCCTCCACAGGAGGAATTGGGTTTTCCAGGACAAGGTCATTTTCACCTTCCTGGCCAGTTTCAGAGGGAGGGGGGCCTGGGTTTCTTCACTCCTGGCCCCTTCCTCATCTTCTGCCCCACCCTCTCTGCCTACCCCTTCAGACCCTAGGGGCCTGCTGAGATCATCAGCTAGTAGCACCTCTCTGAGGTGTTGGGTGCTGGCACTTTTGCCTGCCTTCAACTTCCTAGTATTGCATAATGCTCTCAATTCCAAGAATGGGAGTTTATCATACTTGGAGGGAAGAAGCCCACTGGCTTCTGGCGAGGACTCACTGGGTCCTGGCTTTGAAGACATTACTAGTGAGGTGTGGTGTATGCACTACCTACTCTAGTGTGGCCTACTAAACTCTCTTGAGTTGTAGAAAGGGTGTGCTATCCCTTAACACACAACTCTAAGTTCAGTAGAACTTACTGTATACTAAGCTTGATTTATATGTACCTTAGGTACCCTTAGTGGTTTTCAGTTGATCAATTCAATTGAGATTATCTGGTAAAACAATAGCAAGCTGGAATCCCACACGCTGCACACCAATGTGAGAAGTTGGCCTGGCATATGCTGTCCACTAATTATAGTGGGCACCTTGCACCAGTCCAAACAACCCCTTATTGGAGATAGGTTAAAGACAACCTTTATTGAAAGCTATCCTAGTGGTAGCTATGGAGAGCAGCCTTCAGGCTAAGTCTTGAAGGAATGTAAAGCAGCTTTTTTTACCAGTCTATAATCTCTTGAGTGACCAAATGAAAGAGGACCACACCAGGTATATATTCAAAATATATGTATTTATTGCTAAACACACCCCTCTAGTCTCTTTATGAGGCTAGAGTTCGAAGTACATAAATTATAAGTTAGTTATCTACAGTAATAGCACAAATACACGTTTGAGCCCTAGGGGCGTACCAAACCATATACCAATAAAGTGGTATAAGAACCACGACTGAGCTAGACACAGGGTCTAGAGCCTGTAGAAGTGCTTGGACCACAAGGAACCACCCAAGGTAGTGACACAGGGGACCCACGGGGGACGCGTGCAGTGTATGAACACAGCCGCGAATCGCCGTTAACTTCTATGGGGAAAGTCGCGATTTGAATTTAAAAGAAAAGGGACACTTAGAGGAGGACTTGGAGCAAACCCTTTGAGAACTAGGCTGTTCTAGTGTCAATACCCACAGGAGCACCGGAGCACTCGAGTTACCTCACCCAGGGGAGCCGGGTGCATAGGTGTCTTTCGGGGTCGGGTTTCGTCGTCGCTTTCAATGGCGATCTGCTGCAAAGTGCTGCTGGCGGCCAAGTCGAAAGTGTTCGGGTGGATCCAAAGGTGGATCGAAGATCTGAAGAACCTGAAAGCAGAGGGGACAGAGTCTGGGTCACTAGCCAGTGACCAGGAAGGCGATGAGCAGATGCCCACCGATGTCGAGTGCTTCAGGTAAGTTGACGGTCATCTTGACTCTTCAGCCACGAGGTCCAGGAGGCGTCGATGACAACCAGGAGCTGGATTCGAGCTGTCCCATGACGTCTGTCGATTGCAGGGGTGTCGGCGACAGGATTGGACCCAACAAGCCTTGGCAACGGCAAGTCTCGTGGAAATGGAAGAAGGACGATGTTGCAGACCAGCAAGGTCTGTGAGACTCACCCAGCAAGGGTAAGTCAGGGCACACCTGGAGCAACCAGGGAGCCCAAGCAGAAGAATATTGGCCTCCGGGAGGGCCTACTAGCCAACGGACTAGCGACCGTGAAGGAGCCTTGAGTCAACGCACGTGGAGCTGGCTCACAGGACACTCGTGAAGTGGAGGCCAGTGATCTTCGGTGCAGTTGGTGCTGGAAGCTGGGGCTACTCGGAGCCCAAAGCACGACTTCGTGGGAGACCCAGAAGAGGATGCACTTGCAAATGCGATCGGTGTCCAGGGGTCACGGTTCTACATTACCCACGACAGCTACGGGCCTCAGCTTTGCTGGGGACTCAGGACAGCCTTGGGGAAGTCTGGAAATCTACCTCTGGTGATGCAAAGACTTCGGCGTCCGGCGGGAGCTTCAGCGATGCAGACCGGACAATTGCTTCTTTGGTGCCTGCCAAGCAGGGGAGTCACTCCTTGACCCCAAGGGAGATTCTTCAGTCCTCTAATCTTGAAGTAGAGCGTCGAAGGTCCAGGATTCTGTGTCAGAGTTTCGTCCAGGTTAATCTAAAGTCCTAAGGACTGGGGTCCCATACTTATACTAAGGTAGGGGGTTGGACATACTCTGTGGCCCCACCTATGGGAGGGTCAGGGCAGAGGGGTGGTTACACCCCTTTCCCTTTGTCCAGTTTCGTGCCAGAGCAGGGGCTGGAAGCCCCTGAGCCGGTTTGAACTGGGGTATGCACAGGGACACCAAATGTGCCCCCAGTGCAGGACTTCAAAGCACCAGAGAGTGCTCCCGCCCAGCCCCAATACACACTATCCTGTCTGGGGAGGTGGTTACACCTCCCTGGACAGGAAACCTATTGTCCAGGCCTCCCCTGCCGGAGTTTCGGTCAGCAGCAGGAGGCCAGACTCGTGTCTGTGGCAGCGGCATCCATTTTGTGATGCCAGGGCTCTGGAAAGTCAGTACCGGGTATACCGGTGTGTACATGTCTCTCCTCTAGAAGGGTGGAATGCTACCCCCGCCGCCAGAACTGGCGGGGGGTAGTATTCCAAGATGTTTGACACCAAACACGACATGTTTCCGTGCAGCCATCCCAAAGTTAGCATTTAACGCGAGGTTATAATGCGCTTAAGAGTATATGGTCGGGCTGCACTACAAACAGCATCAGAGAAGGGTCTCCGAACGCTGCAGAGGGGCCCAGCTCATGCAGGGGCACCCTCTCACATAGGAACCACGCACTCTGCCTTCAGGATTGATAAGGCCTGCCATAGGAGTGACTTATAGGTTTATATGTGTGTATGTATGTAGTGATATAGGTAGCCT
This sequence comes from Calotriton arnoldi, assembly GCA_963921515.1. NCBI lineage: Eukaryota > Metazoa > Chordata > Amphibia > Caudata > Salamandridae > Calotriton > Calotriton arnoldi. The sequence continues at coordinate 619,705 of CAWUFW010002629.1, forward strand.
ATATCACAGTAAGGGGTGCATGCACCACCTTACCCAGGCTGCAGTAGCAGACCTGTGGTGTCATTTTGGATGGCCTTCCAGGGGTGGCACAATACATGCTGCAGCCCCTGGTAGGCCTCTGAGGTACCTATGCCCTGGGTACATAGTATACCATATTAGGGACTTATAAGGGCACTCCAGATTCCAATCAGAGATGTGCCTAAGGCACATGGAAACCATTTTAAAGAGGAAGCAGCTAGGCTGGGGTTCTGATTAGCAGGGCCCCAGCCAGACTAAGGTCGAAAAACAGTGAAGTATCAGTAAAAAGTGGGGGTACCCATGTGAAGCAGATCCTACTCTCCTACACAGACAGAGGCAAGAGAGGTGCAGAAAGAAGGAAGAGAGGTGCAGAAAGAGGCAAGAGGGGTGCAGAAATTTGCAAGAGAGTTGCAGAAATGAGCAAGAGCACTGCAGAAAGAACCAACAGAGATGCAGGAAGAGGCATGAGGGGTGCAGAAAGAGGCAAAAGAGGTGCAGAAAGAGGCAAGAGAACTGCAGAAAGAGGAAAGAGAGGTGCAGAAACAGGCAAGAGAACTGCAGAAAGAGGCAAGAGAGGTGCAGAAAGAGGCAGGAGAGGTGCAGAAAGAGAGAACAGGGATACAGACAGAGGCAAGTGAGGTGCAGAAAGAGGCAAGAGAAGTGCAGAAAGAAGAAAGAGGGGTGCAGAAAGAGGTAAGAGGGGTGCAGAAAGAGGTAAGAGGGGTGCAGAAAGAAGCAAGAGAGATGCGGAAAAAAGCAAGAGAAGTACAGAAAGAACCAACAGACGTGCAGAAAGAGGCAAGAGGGGCATAAAAAGAGGCAAGAGAAGTGCAGAAAGAAGCAACAGAGGTGCAGAAAGAGGCAAGAGAACTGCAGAAAGAGGCAAGAGAGTTGCAGAAACAGGCAAAAGAGGTACAGAAAGAGAGAACAGGGGTGCAGACAGAGACAAGAAGGGTGCAGAAAGAGGGAAGAGTGGTGCAGAAAGAGGCAAAAGGGGTGCAGAAAATTGCAAGAGTGGTGCAGAAAGAAGCAAGAGCAGTGCAGAAATAACTAACAGATGTGCAGAAAGAGGCAAGAGGGGTGCAGAAAGAGGCAACAGAAGTACAGAAAGAAGCAAAAGAGGTGCAGAAAGAGGCAAGGGAACTGCAGAAAGAGGAAAGAGATGTGCAGAAAGTGGCAAGAGAGGTGCACAAAGAGGGAAGAAGGGTGCAGAAAGAGGGAAGAGGGTTGTAGAAAGAGGCTTGAGAAGTGCAGAAAGAAGCAACAGAGGTACCGAAAGAGGCAAGAGAAGTGCAGAAAGAGGCAACAGATGTGCAGACAGGCAGGACAGGTGCAGAAAGAGGGAAGAAGGGTGCAGAAAGAGACAAGAGAGGTACAGAAAGAGGGAAGAGGGGTACACAAGGAGGCAACAAGGGTGCAGAAAGAAGCAAGTGAGGTGCAGAAAAAGGCAACAGTGTTGAAGAAAAAGGCAGGACAGGTGCAGAAGGAGGCAAGAGAGCTGCATAAGGAGGCAAGAGAGCTGCAGAAAGAGGCAAGAGAACTGCAGAAAGAATCAAGAGCGGGGTAGAAAGAAGCAAGAGAAATGATGAAAGAGACAAGAGAGTTGCAGAAAGAAACAAGAGAGGTGCAGAAAAAAGCTGGAGAAGTGCAGAAAGAGGCAATGGAGGGGCAGAAACAGGCAAGAGGGGTGCAGAAAGAGGCAACAGAAGTACAGAAAGAAGCAATGGAGGTGCAGAAGGAGGCAAGAGAACTGCAGAAAGAGGCAAGAGAGTTGCAGGAACAGGCAAGAGAGGTGCAGAAAGAGGGAAGAAGGGTTCAGAAACAGGCAGAAGAGGTGCAGAAAGAGGAAAGAGGTGCAGAAAGAAGCAAGACAGGTGCTGAAAGAAGCAAGAGAAGTGCAGAAAGAACAACAGAGGTGCAGAAAGAGGGAAGAGGGGTGCAGAAGGAGGCAACAGTGGTGCAGAAAGAGGCAAGACAGGTATGGAAACAGGCAAGAGAAGTGCAGAAAGAGGCAAGAGAAGTGCTGAAAGAAGCAACAGAGGTGTAGAAAGAAGCAAGACAAGTGATGAAAGAGAAAAAAATTGCAGAAAGAAACAAGAGAGGTGCATAAAAAAGCAAGAGAAGGGCAGAAAGAGACAAGTGAGGTGAGGAAAGAGAAGTCTAGAAAGAGGCAATAGAGGTGCAGAAAGAGGCAAGTGAGGTACAGAAACAGGCAAGAATGGTGCAGAAAGATGCAAGAGAAGTGCAGAAAGAAGCAACAGAGGTGCGGAAGGAGGTAAGAGAACTGCAGAAAGAGGCAAGAGAGGTGCAGAAACAGGCAAGAGAGGTACAGAAAGAGAGAACAGGGGTGCAGACACAGGCAAGAGAGGTGCAGAAAGAAGGAAGAGGGGTGCAGAAAGAGGCAAGAGGGGTGCAGAAATTTGCAAGAGAGTTGCAGAAAGGAGCAAGAGCAGTGCAGAAAAACCAACAGAGATGCAGAAAGAGGCATGAGGGGTGCAGAAAGAGGCAAAAGAGGTACAGAAAGAAGAAAGAGGAGTTCAGAAAGAGGTAAGAGGGGTGCAGAAAGAAGCAAGAGAGATGCGGAAAAAAGCAAGAGAAGTACAGAAAGAACCAACAGAGGTGCAGAAAGAGGCAAGAGGGGTGCAAAAAGAGGCAAGCGAATTGCAGAAAGAAGCAACAGAGGTGCAGAAAGAGGCAAGAGAACTGCTGAAAGATGCAAGAGAGTTGCAGAAACAGGCAAAAGAGGTGCAGAAAGAGAGAACAGGGGTGCAGACAGGCAAGAAGGGTGCAGAAAGAGGGAAGAGGGGTGCAGAAAGAGGCAAAAGGGGTGCAGAAATTTGCAAGAGTGGTGCAGAAAGAAGCAAGAGCAGGGCAGAAATAACTAACATGTGCAGAAAGAGGCAAGAGGGGTGCAGAAAGAGGCAACAGAAGTGCAGAAAGAAGCAAAAGAGGGGCAGAAAGAGGCAAGGGAACTGCAGAAAGAGGCAAGGGAACTGCAGAAAGAGGAAAGAGAGGTGCAGAAAGTGGCAAGAGAGGTGCACAAAGAGGGAAGAAGGGTGCAGAAAGATGGAAGAGGGGAGTAGAAAGAGGCATGAGAAGTGCAGAAAGAAGCAACAGAGGTACAGAAAGAGGCAAGAGAAGTGCAGAAAGAGGCAACAGAAGTGCAGACACAGGCAGGATAGGCGCGGGAAGAGGGGTGCAGAAAGAGGCAATAGAGATACAGAAAGAGGGAAGATGGGTACAGAAGGAGGCAACAGGGGTGCAGAAAGAAGCACATGAGGTGCAGAAAAAGGCAACAGTGTTGAAGAAAAGGCAAGACAGGTGCAGAAGGAGGCAAGAGAACTGCAGAAAGAGGCAAGAGAACTGCAGAAAGAATCAACAGTGGGGTAGAAAGAAGCAAGAGAAGTGATGAACGAGACAAGAGAGTTGCAGAAAGAAACAAGAGAGGTGCAGAAAAAAGCTAGAGAAGTGCAGAAAGAGGCAACAGAGGTGCAGAAAGAGGCAAGAGAAGTGCAGAAAGAGGCAACAGAGGTGCAGAAAGAGGCAAGTGAGGGGCAGAAACAGGCAAGAGGGGTGCAGAAAGAGGCAACAGAAGTGCAGAAAGAAGCAACAGAGGTGCAGAAGGAGGCAAGAGAACTGCAGAAAGAGGCAAGATAGTTGCAGGAACAGGCAAGAGAGGTGCAGAAAGAGGGAAGAGGGGTTCAGAAACAGGCAGGAGAAGTGCAGAAGGAGGAAGGAGAGGTGCAGAAAGAGGCAAGAGAGGTGCAAAAAGAGGGAAGAAGGGTGCAGAAAGAGCCAAGGGGTGCAGAAAGAAGCAAGACAGGTGCTGAAAGAAACAAAGGAAATGCAGAAAGAAGCAACAGAGGTGCAGAAAGAGGGAAGAGGGGTGCAGAAGGAGGCAACAGTGGTGCAGAAAGAGGCAAGACAGGTACATAAACAGGCAAGAGAAGAGCAGAAAGAGGCAAGAGAAGTGCTGAAAGAAGCAACAGATGTGTAGAAAGAAGCAAGACAAGTGATGAAAGAGACAAGAAAATTGCAGAAAGAAACAAGAGAGGTGCATAAAAAAGCAAGAGAGGTGCAGAATGAGGCAAGTGAGATGCAGAAAGAGGAAAGAGAAGTCTAGAAAGAGGCAAGAGAGGTGCAGAAAGAGGCAAGTGAGGTACAGAAACAGGCAAGAATGGTGCAGAAAGATGGAAGAGAAGTGGAGAAAGAAGCAACAGAGGTGCAGAGGGAGCCAAGAGAACTGCAGAAAGAGGCAAGAGAGGTGCAGAAACAGGCAAGAGAGGTGCAGAAAGAAGGAAGAGGGGTGCAGAAAGAGGCAAGAGGGGTGTAGAAATGTGCAAGAGAGTTGCAGAAAGGAGCAAGAGCAGTGCAGAAAGAACCAACAGAGATGCAGAAAGAGGCATGAGGGGTGCGGAAAGAGGCAAAAGAGGTGCAGAAGGGGCAAGAGAACTGCAGAAAGAGGAAAGAGAGGTGCAGAAACAGGCAAGAGAGGTGCAGAAAGAGAGAGCAGGGGTGCATACAGAGGCAAGTGCAGTGCAGAAAGAGGCAGGAGAAGTGCAGAAAAAGGCAACAGAGGTGCAGAAGGGGCAAGAGAACTGCAGAAAGAGACAAGTGAGGGGCAGAAACAGGCAAGAGGGGTGCAGAAAGAGGCAACAGAGGTGCAGAAGGAGGCAAGAGAACTGCAGAAAGAGCAAGAGAGCTGCAGGAACAGGCAAGAAAGGTACGGGAAGAGGGGTTCAGAAACAGGCAGGAGAGATGCAGAAAGAGGAAAGAGGGGTGCAGAAAGAGGCAAGAGAGGTGCAAAAAGAGGGAAGAAGGGTGCAGAAAGAGGCAAGAGGGGTGCAGAAAGAAGCAAGACAGGTGCTGAAAGAAGCAAGAGAAGTGCAGAAAGAAGCAACAGAGGTGCAGGAAGAGGGGTACAGAAGGAGGCAACAGTGGTGCAGAAAGAGGCAAGACAGGTACAGAAACAGGCAAGAGAAGTGCAGAAAGAGGCAAGAGAAGTGCTGAAAGAAGCAACAGAGGTGTAGAAAGAAGCAATACAAGTGATGAATGAGACAAGAAAATTGCAGAAAGAAACAAGAGAGGTGCATAAAAAGCAAGAGAAGTGCAGAAAGATCCAAGTGAGGTGCAGAAAGAGGCAAGAGAAGTCTAGAAAGAGGCAAGAGAGGTGCAGAAAGAGGCAAGTGAGGTACAGAAACAGGCAAGAAGGGTGCAGAAAGATGCAAGAGAAGTGCAGAAAGAAGCAACAGAGGTGCAGAAGGAGGCAAGAGAACTGCAGAAAGAGGCAAGAGAGGTGCAGAAACAGGTAGGAGAGGTGCAGAAAGAGAGAACAGGGGTGCAGACAGAGGCAAGAGAGGTGTAGAAAGAAGGAAGAGGGGTGCAGAAAGAGGCAAGAGGGGTGCAGAAATGTGCAGAAATCTTGGATATTCTGAGTACAATCTTGTTGTACGATATTCTGAAGCTGGAATCTGTACTGGTTGTTCATCATATCGTCCACCTTTTCCAGTGGGGAAGAGCTGTTGAAAACAACGAGCTCCTAAACTACTTTACCATACACTCATGGGAGTTCCCTTCGCTTTCTTCATTTGAAATAGTTCAATAGTGTTTCCTATCACTTCTTTTGAATGTAAAGGATGTATACTATAATGTTCATAAATTTCTTCACTCCTCGAGTTGTCCACTTTTTCGCTTTGGCCAGTTGAAATTTCTCTTTCATCTTCTAAAGATATTTTTTCTTCTTCCACATATATATTGTTATAATAAATATTGTTTTGTACAAGATATAATGTAGCCTTTTGAAGTTTTGTGACATCTACTAACTCTTGATATATTTTCCGACTCTTTGTTGGTAAACCATTAACAGAATAACTATAGGTTCACTTTCCTCTCTCTCTACACCAACAGTTTCAATATTTTTCTTAAAATCTAATGGTAAATACACAACTCTTCCTTTTGAACCTCTTTGTAAATCTGTTGGAGACAGCTTACCTGTTTTAAGCTCCATACGAACTATAGCCTGAAACGGGTGCACAGATTGAATAAGAATGGACTCATATGTATTTAAATCTACCGGTTCCGGAGGAATAGCTACCAACTCTAGGTTATTATGTACAGCTCTAGCTGGCATTTTGTTCTCTTCTAATTTGTTGTAACAATATTTACAAATACGTTGATCACTATCCAATTCAAAATGACCTTCCACCAACAAATAGGCACCAAATTGCTCCCACTTATCATTGTTTTTCTATTCACTTTTTAAATACACATCAACATTCCTAGTTTGACTTCTATAGTGAGTACGTCGACAACAAATACAAACATAGTTTGGTTTTTCACAAGAAACTACCTTAAACTTTGTAATTTCTTTTGCAAACTTCTCAGTAGTACTATCTTCCACCTCTTCTTCAACACCTACACTTATCAAACTCTCACTTTCTCTACACTACTCTTGAGAACCAAAGAAACGAAACTGCATATCATCAGAATTTTTTTACATCCAATACTGAACCATGCAAAAGAGCTGTGTTTATTTCACTTAAAGATAATGCAGGACTTTTACATAGTACAATCTTCTTACTAACTTCCGCATTTCTGAGTGATGTACTGCTAACATTCTACAATGATGAAAAGTACTTCTACACACTTTTCTAGAAAGACAAGCCAGAGAATGACCCTGCAAGTTAGTATATTTTCTCACTTTACAAGGATCTAGTCCTTGCAACATCTTAATCTTCTGTTTAACACTTTTTTTACCATAATCTCGTAAGAAATTTCGTAATATATCAATAGATTCCTGTCGTCTACTACAAATGCTACTACAATCCCACTTATACACTGGAGCTTGTGTACATCTCCCTTGAACGTCTTCAGCTATTACTTCTTCCACATTTGAATGAATGAATGAGTTTGTATAGCGCTCAGCTACTCCAAAAGGAGTGTTCCGGCACTGCAGAATCACAGAGCTACTGACAGAGATGGTTTAGCTCCCAAAGAGCCAGGTTTTCAACAATTTCTTAAAACTCATCAGATCCGTGGAGAGTCTAAGGGGCAGCGGAAGTTTGTTTCATGCCTGTGCCCCCAAGAGGCTGAAGGATTTACCCCCTACGTGCCAGGCGCACGTTAGGGACGCAGAACATACGCCCCGAGGTTGATCTAAGTGCCCTTGTCGGAGTGTACCAACCGACACGTCTTCTGAGGTAGCTAGGCCCCTTCCCATGAAGAGCCTTAAAGAACATTACTAAGGCCTTAAACTGTATCCGCTCCCTGACTGGGAGCCAATGAAGGACTTTAAGATGAGGTGCCATATGGGACCTAGGTTTTAAGCGAAGAATCACCCTGGCTGCGGCGTTCTGCACCACCTGAAGGCGTTGTAGGAGAGAGTCCGGCAAACCTAAATAAAGGATGTTCCCGTAGTCCAGCCTCGATGTAATCAATGCCTGGATCACGGTCCTCCTACAGTCCAGCGGAAGAAGTGGAAGGAACTTTCTCATCATCCGAAGTAGTCCAATACAAGTCCCGACCAAAGCCTGAACTTGGGAGCGCATAGAGAGAGCATCATCGATACCAATTCCAAAGTTTCTAACTATGGGTTGAGCCACACTGGGAGGAGAAAATTCCTCCGGCCACCATTGACTCCAGTCATGCACTGTAGGCAGGCCGAAGAAGACTATTTCTGACTTGTCGGAGTTACACTTCAGCAGGTTTTCCTCCAGCCACCCAAAGACATTGGTAAGGCAAGATCTAATCATGCCCCCATCGAACTCATTACCTCTGTTGCAAGAGAAAACCAGCTGAGTGTCGTCAGCGTACGAAATTATCTTTGCACCATAAGACTCTACCAATGTTGCCAAGGGGGACATATATAGATTAAAAAGCGTTGGGCTAAGGCAGGAGCCTTGAGGGACTCCCACTTGAAGGCTAGGCAAGGGGGAAGAAAAAGGAGGAGTCCAAATCACCTGCTCTCTGTCCTCCAAATAGGTTGTTAGCCAGGCTAGAGCCCGTCCCCCAAAACCCATTTTTTCCAGTCTATCGAGGAGCTTCCTATGTGGCACCATGTCGAACACTGCCAACAGGTCCAACAATATGAGGATCGCTCTACCCCCCTGATCCAGCTTCTCCTTTAGATATTCTGTCACCTCCAACAATGCCGTTTCAGTGCTAAAACCAGCCCTGAAACCTGACTGAGTGGGGTGCAAGAGATCATAGGTTTCAGCAAACTCCATAATTGTTTTATTTACGTGCTTCTCAAGCACTTTGGAGAAGGCTGGAAGGAGGGAAATAGGCCTGTAATTTGTGGGTATAAGTGGGTCGGCGCTCGGTTTCTTTAGAAGGGGCAGAATTTTCGCCTGTTTCCAGAGAGGCGGCATAAAACCCGCAGCCAATGAGGAATTCAGGACTTTGTTAATGTGTTGATTGATGGTGGGAGCAAGAGCTGGTAGAAGCTTCGTGGGACACGCATCCACTGGTGAGCCTGATTTCAGGCTCATCAGGTAGGAAAGTGAATCCCCAATTTCAATGGCCGGAAACTGTAATAGCTGAGGGCCTTGTAGGGGCTCCCAAAATGGAGAGGAACTAGTTAGATCTCCTACTGTCCCTGACCCAGCCATTTTATCCTTAGATGACACCAGGAAGGATTTCTAGGAACCATCTTTTCTTTTTCAATTGGACAACCGTTTTTAACCTCATAACAACGAACACTGGTATCAACTGCATGAACTAATGTATTTTGTTGAAAATAGCTTTCTTCATTAAAAAAGGTTCAGTACTAGAAGTGTGCTTCCATTCACCCGAATTTTTTTTGCAAAAGTTAGTTCTATTAACCAGTCTTTTTCTTTTACTTTTCTCCTTCATAAAGTGCATTGCTTTATTCAATGTCTTCATTCTCTTCAATACTAATATAAACAATCTTCTTTTCAATTCAAAAGCCTTTTCGACTACATTTTCAATCTGTTGTTTTTTCTTGTAAAATGCTGATTTTCTTTTATATTTTTGGCAATCTTTCAATAAATTTTGTAGTACTCTTTTATAAATTCTCTTCCTAATGTCTTTATATTCTTTCATCCTTCTTTTAACATAGATTGTTTTCCCATAACCTGATTTTCCATTAATTTGTCCTTTTTCGTTTCCTTCTGATTGGTTGTAGTACTTTTCTTTCTCTTTTCCCCATTTTGAAATTTCATTACATTCTTTAAAAGTCTTTTAACAAATTCTTTAGTTCTCTTAACAGAATGACTTTTTCTTCAACGTAACATGTTGTACTTCATCTAATTTCTGCTTTTCTATCTCCGTTAAATAGTACTTTTTTTTTGTTGTCTTTTCTTTTGCACTTTTCTTGTCATACTGAATCTTTCTTAATAATTGTGGAGAATATCTTAAAAAAAAGAAAAGTTTAAATAGTTTGGTTAAATAATTTAATATTATTAAAATAATTATATACAAATATTCTCATGTATAAATAAAGAAATATGTTTTATTGCATTCCAAAGCTATGTCAGACACTGCACAATTCCTACAATTAGAAGACATCACAACCTATACAACAGAATAACAAAGCACAACTAAAGGATTTCTCTACTGCTACCCAAATCAAATCTAAAGTGCAGTCTGTGAACTTTTAAGGCCTGCATAATGTTGTGATTGAGGCATGTCTCTACTTGCACATGTATTCTCATATGTGTCATACATTTGAATATGCTTTACATATAAAACAGAAGTATACATATATTTGTATGCTTCTTTTATATATAGTACACCAGCAAAAAGTACAGACTCATGCATGCATGCTTTCAGAAACATAATGAAACTTACAGCACAAACATGTGAAGGGTTGCTGCTTTGTTTTGACCTATACTCAATACCTAACTATTACCCCTTTCTATATCATTCTTCCCTCTTTCTACACCTCTCTTCCCTCTTTCTCAACCCCTGTTCTCTCTTTCTTCACTTTTCTTCACTCTTTCTACACCTCTCTTGTTTCTGCACTTCTTTTATCTGTTTCTACAACTCTCTTGCCTCTTTCTGCACCCCTCTTGCCTCTTTGTGCACCTCTGTTGCTTCTTTCTGCACTTCTCTTGCTTCTTTCTGCACCTCTCTTGCTTTTTTCTGTACCCCTGTTGCCTCTTTCTGCACATTTCTTCCGTCTTTGTGCATCTCTGTTGCCTCTTTCTGCATCCCTCTTGCCTCTTTTTGCACCTCTGTTGCTTCCTTCTCAACTTCTCTTGCTTCTTTCTGCAACTCTCTTGCTTCTTTCTGTACCCGTTGCCTCTTTCTGCACCCTTCTTCCCTCTTTGTGTACCTCTGTTGCTTCTTTCTGCACTTCTCTTGCTTCTTTCTGCGCCCCTCTACCTTCTTTCTACACCCATGTTGCCTCTTTCTGCACCTCTGTTCCCTCTTTGTGCACCCCTCAAGCCTCTTTCTGCACTTCTGTCGCTTCTTTCTGCAGTACTCTTGCCTGTTTTTCCACCTCTCTTGTCTCTTTCTACACCCCTGTTCCCTTTTTCTGCACCCCTCTTGTCTGTTTGTGCACCTCTGTTGATTCTTTCTGCAAGAGTCTTGCTTCTTTTTGCACCTTTCTTACAAATTTTGACACTCCTCTTGCTTCTTTCAGCATACCTGTTTCTCCTTCTCCACCTCTGTTGGTTCTTTCTACACTACGCTTGCTTCTTTATACACCCCTCTTGCTTCTTTCTGCACCCCTCTCCCCTCTTTCTGTCCCTCTCTTGTCTCTTTCTGCACCTCTGTTGCTTCTTTCTGCAATTCTCTTGCCTCTTTCTCTACCCCACTTGACTCTTTATGCACCTCTCTTCTTTCTTTCTGCACTTCTCTTGCTTCTTTGTATACTTTTAATACTCCTTCTGCACCGCTCTTGCCTCTTTCTACATCCTTCTTCACTCTTTTTGAACCTCTCTTGACTCTTTCTGCAATGACTCGCCTCTTTCTGCACCTCTTTTGCTTGTTTATGTACTTCTCTTGCTTCTTTCTGTACCTTTCTTGCTTCTTTCTGTACCCCTGTTGCCTCTTTCTACACCCTTCTTCCCTCTTTGTACACCTCTGTTACCTCTTTCTGCACTCCTCTTCCCTCTTTCTGTACCTCTCTTGTCTCTTTCTGCACCTCTATTGCTTCTTTCTACACTTCTCTTGCCTCTTTTTCTACCCCACTTGCCTCTTTTTCCACCTCTCTTCCTTCTTTCTATACTTCTCTTACTTCTTTGTACACTTCTGATACTCCTTCTGCACCACTCTTTCCTCTTTTTACATCCTTCTCCCCTCTTTCTGAACCTCTCTTGCCTCTTTATGCAACCCTCTTGCCTCTTTCTGCACCTCTGTTACTTGTTTGTATACTTCTCTTGCTTCTTTCTGTACCTTTCTTGCTTCTTTCTGTACCGCTGTTGCATCTTTCTACACCCTTCTTCCCTCTTTGTACACCTCTCTTGCTTCTTTCTGCACTTCTCTTGCCTCTTTCTCTACCCCACTTCCCTCTTTCTGCACCTCTCTTACTTTTTACTCTACTACTCTTGCTTCTTTCTGCACTTCTGTTACCCTTTCTGCACCCCTCTTACCTCTTTCTACATCCTTCTTCCATCTTTCTGCATTTCTCTTGAATTTTCTGCACCACTGTTTCCTTTTACTCCACCTCTCTTCTGTATTTCAGCAGCTGTCTTGCCTCTTTCTGCAGTTGTCTTGTCTCCTTCTGCACCTCTGTTGCTTCTTTCTAAACCTCTCTTGCAAATTTCTATACCTCTCATTGCTCCTTCTGCACCCCTCTTGCCTCCTTCTGCACCTCTGTTGGTTCTTTCTGCACTGCTCTTGGATCTTTCTGCACTTCTTTTGCCTGTTTGTGCACTTCTCTTGCCTCCTTCTGCACCTCTGTTCCTTCTGTCTGCACTGTCTTGCTTCTTAGTTATTTATTTTGACTATGTTCAATACCTAACTACTAGTAAAATGGTAAAGCAGCAGCACCAGAAAAACTAATATTTAACAAATGATGACTGACAAACTAGTGATTATGATACTTTGTAAGACTCTCTGGAAAAGTTCACTTGAAGTGCACTAAATAAATCTAAGTGTCTCTTTCAAATATGAAGTGCACTCTCTCAACCTTTAACGTCTTCATGATCTTCTGTTTAAGATATGTATGAACTTGCACATGAATTGTGATATGTCTTATACATCTGAACATACTATACATATAAAACACAAGTATACATCTATTTGTATGTTTCTTTGATATATGATACTACTAACAAAAGGTACAGACATATGCATGCATGTTTTTAAGAAGATTGTGAGACTTACACCAGAGACGTATGAAAGATTGCTGCTATATCTTTCACTAGGCCCAACACCCTATGTAGTTCATAGAACGATGAAGCAGCAGCACAAAAGGGAGGTTTAAGGCATATTAAGAGAAGAATCAATTATAACGCTACTTTGTATCAGTCTGTGGAAAGCTATACTTCAAGTATACCACATACTTTTCATTATAAGCTACAAATCTGAACAGCAATCTGTCAAGTTTTAAGGTCTGTATGGTGTTGTAACTAATGTATATCTCTACTTCCACATGTATTCTGATACATATTAAGCATCTGAAGATGCTAGACATATAAAACACAAGTATACATTTATTTGTATATTACTTTAATATATGATATTGCTACCAAAAGGTAGAAATATGTATAAATGGTTTCCGTAATACGTTAAGACTTACAGCTAAGATATATGATGGGTGTATCTCAGTGATTACATTACTCCATGGGTAGTGCCTGGATAATTGTATGAGTGCAAGACATTGGATACTAATTAACTGATGCATAAGTGGAGACGTAGAGATTGTGTGCATGGATAAGGGCATGAATAGACCCCGAATGCATTGATACTAGTTGGGTAATTGCAGAAAAGGAGGAATACTAACTGGCTGATTACATGAGTGCATAAGTACTGCCTGAGTGATTTAATGAGTGCATCAGTAAATAAAATGAATGTACAAGTCGTGACTGACAGCATGGATAACTGCATGGAAAGTGCCTGAGTGATTACATGAGAGCAGGGGTAGGGTCTATGAAATTAGAGGACTGCATGAGTACTACCTGAGTGATTAAAGAAGTGCATAGGTAATGCTTGCGTGATTGCATGACTGCATGTGTAGTGCCTGAGTGATTGGAGGAGCGCATGGGTACTGTCTGAGTGATTGAAGAACTGCATAGGTAATACCTGGGTGATTATATGAGTGCAAAGATAATGCCAGCGTGATTAGAGCAATGCACAGATGCTGCCTTGGTACATCGAAGAATGCATGGATAGTGTCTGACTGATTGGAACAATGCATAGATAGTACCTGGGTGATTGCATGAGTGCAAGAGTTCTGCCTGGGTCATTACATAAGTGCATGTGTAGTGGCTGGATGATTGAAGGAGTGCTTTGGTAATGCCTGTCTGATTGCATGAGTGCAGGGATAATGCCTAGGTGATTGCATGAGTGCAAGAATAATGCCTGGGTAATTGCATGAGTGCAGGGATAGTATCTAAGTGAATACATGACTGCAGGGGTAGTGCCTGTGTGATTCTATGAGAACAAGAGTAGTGCCTTGGTGATTGCAGGAGTACTAAGGTAGTGTCTGGGTGATTGCATAAGTGCATAGGTAGTGCCCGAGGGATTTTATAAGTGCATGGGTACTGGCTGAGTCATTCGAGGAGTGCATAGATACTGACAGGGTGATTGGAGGAGTGCAAGGGTAGTACCTGAGTGATAGAACCAGTGTATAGCTAATGCATTGGTGATTGCATGAGTGCAGAGGTAATGTCTGGGGGATTAGAGGAGTAATAGGTAATGTCTGGGTGATTGCATGAGTTAAGGGATAATATCTGGGGTATTACAGGAGTACATAGGAAGTCCCAGGGTGATTTTATAAGTGCATCGGTACTGTCTGGGTGATTGGAGTAGTACTGTGGTAGTGCCTCAGTGATTGGAGGAGTGTATAGATCCTGACAGGGTGATTGGAGGAGTGCAAGGGTTGTGCCTGGGTGATTAAACCAGTGTATAGCTAACGCATTGGTGATTGCATGATTGCAGGACTAATGTCTTGGGAATTAGAGGAGTACATAGGTAATGTCTGGGGGATTGCATGATTTGAGGGATAATATCTGGGGAATCCAGGAGTACATAGAAAGTGCCTGGATGATTTTATAAGTGCATCAGTACTGCCTAGGTGATTAGAGTACTATTGTGGTAGTGCCTCAGTGATTGGAGGAGTGTAAAGGTAGTGCCTGGGTGATTTTATAAGTGCATGGGTACTGGCTAAGTGATTGGAGGAGTGCATAGATCCTGACAGGGTGATTGGAGGAGTGCAAGGGTATTGCCTGGGTGATTGAACCAGTGCATAGCTAATGCATTGGTGATTGCATGAGTGCAGAGGTAATGTCTGGGGGATTAGAGGAGTACATAGGTAATGTCTGGGTGATTGCATGAGTTGAGAGGTAATATCTGGGGGATTACAGGACTACATAGGAACTGCCTGGGTGATTAGAGGAGTACATACGTAATGTCTGGGTGATTGCATGAGTTGAGGGGTAATATCTGGGAGACCACAGGAGTACATAGGAACTACCTGGGTGATTTTATAAGTCCATGGGTACTAGCTAAGTGATTGGAGGAGTGCATAGATCCTGACAGGGTGATTGGAGGAGTGCAAGGGTAGTACCTGGGTGATTGAATCAGTTTATAGCTAATGCATTAGTGATTGCATGAGTGCAAGGCTAATGTCTGGGGATTAGAGGAGTACATAGGTAATGTCTGGGTGATTGCAAGAGTGCAGAGGTAATGTCTGGGGGATTACAGAAGTACATAGGAAGTGCCTGGGTGATTTTATAAGTGCATCGGTACTGCCTGGTTGATTGCAGTAGTATTGTGGTACTGCCTGAGTGATTGGAGGAGTGTAAAGATAGTGCCTGGGTGATTTTATAAATGCATGGGCACTGGCTGAGTGGTTACATAATTACAGGGATAGTGCCAGCGTGATTGGAAGAGTGGAAAGGTAGTGCCTGGATAATTATATAAGTGTATGGGTAGTGGCTGGGTGATCGAAGGACTGCAGGGGTAGTGGCTGGGTGATTGAAGGAGTGCAGGGGTAGTGCCTGGGTGATTGCATGAGAACAAAGGTACTACCTGGGTGATTGGAGGAGTACTAGCGCAGTGCCTGGGATATTGCATAAGTGCATAGGTAGTGCCAGAGTGATTTTATAAGTGCATGGGTACTGGCTAAGTGATTGGAGGAGTGCATATATTCTGACAGGGTGATTGGAGGAGTGCAAGGGTATTGCCTGGGTGATTGAACCAGTGTACAGCTAATGCATTGTTGATTACATGAGTGCAGAGGTAATGTCTGAGGGATTAGAGGAGTACATAGGTAATGTCTGGGTGATTGCATGAGTTGAGGGGTAATATCTGGGGGATTACAGGAGTATATAGGAACTGCCTGGGTGATTAGAGGAGTACATACGTAATGTCTGGGTGATTGCATGAGTTCACGGGTAATATCTGGGGGACTACATGAGTACATAGAAAGTGCCTGAGTGATTTTATAAGTGCATCGATACTGCCTAGGTGATTAGAGTACTATTGTGGCAGTGCCTCAGTGATTGGAGGAGGCCGAAGGTGCGCCTAAGGCAAGCCCGTCTGTGCCCGTCCGCGACCCGAGCGCGACCAGCGCCAGGACCCCTGGTTTGCAGAGGCCGCACCGCTACGACTCAACTACCCTCCACGCACTCAACCCAGGAAGACACGACGACTGCGCAAAATCTACGCCGAACAACACACACGGGCAGTTCTTGTGCAGACCCTGCCGCAAATCCTTCACCATCGACAGAACCCCCGCGGCCACCGAAGGAACGCCCGACACACACACCACCAAAACCCTGACCTGCATCCTGCTCAACATGCGCTCCCTGCACCGTCACGCCATTGAGATCTGGGACCTGCTCAACACCCTCTCGCCCGACATCGCCTTCTTCACGGAAACCTGGACTAACGACACCTCCAGTCCCGACCTCGCCACCGCCATCCCCGATGGCTACAAGATCCAGAGAAAGGACCGCCCGCACCGCCCAGGAGGCGGACTTGCCATCGCATACAGGACCTCCCTCCGCCTATCCACTTCCAGCACGAGTGACCCCCACTCCAACACAGAACACCTCCACTTCCAGATCCAGACAAGCCCCAGGACTACGCTACGCGGCACCCTCATCTACAGACCGCCAGGACCTCGCGCCCACCACGCAACTACCATCGCCGAGCTCGCCGCACCCCACGCCATCTCCTCCACGGACTACATTCTACTCGGTGACCTGAATTTCCACCTCGACAATGGCAACGACCCCGACGCCACTGCTCTACTCGACAACCTCGCCAACCTAGAACTGAAGCAGCTCGTCAACACGCCCACCCAAAGAGCGGGCCACACCCTCGACCCCATCTTCGCAGGAGGAACAAACATCCGCTTCGGCCACACCACCCAGCCCCCCTGGACGGACCACCACTGCGTCCACTTCACCTTCAACACCACCACCGCACCCAAACCCGCCCTACGCCTGCCACAAAGGAACTGGAGCAAAGTCACAGAGGAACGCCTAAACACCACCCTCCTCCAGGACCCTCGCAGCGCCACCACCGACACCAACTCCAGAGCCAAGGAATTCCACCACTGGATCTCCCGCTGCGCCGACAAGCTTGCACCCCTCTGCCACCTGCCAAACAACGCCCGCCGAAAGCCGCCTGGTTCACCACAGAGCTTCAAAAGGCCAGACGCTCCTGCAGACGCCTAGAGAAAACCTGGCGAAACCAGAAAACCACGGAAGCACTGAACGACCACAAGAGCGCCCTGAAGGAATACCACCAGCGCATAAGAGACACCAAACGGACCTTCATTAGGGACAAGGTCCAGACCAACGTGACAAACACCAAGGAACTGTTCAACGTCATTCAGCAGCTCGCTAAATCCACCTGCGAAGCCATGGGCATCACACTTTCCCAGGAACTCTGCGACAGGCTCAGCTCCTACGTCCATCTGAAGATCAAGGCCCTCTACGACAACTTCAGTGAACCTACGTCGTACACCATCCCCCTACCCACCGCCACCGATAAGCCAACCATCACGTCCTGTGAACCTGCAACCGTCGAATGCATCACAGCCACCATGAAGAAAACCCACTCTAGGGCCCCTACGGACCCCTGCCCACCGCACATCTTCCACAGGGCCGCCACCTCCATCGCACCAGAACTAGGACGCACCATCAACGCCTCACTCACATCCGGCACCTGCCCAGAAGACTGGAAAAGGGCGGAAGTAAAACCCCTCCTCAAGAAACCTTCAGCCGACGGACCTGGAAAACTACCGGCCCATCTCGCTCCTCCCATTTGCGGCCAAAGTCACCGAGAGACTCGTAAACGCCCAACTGACCACCTTCATAGAAGAGAACTCCATCCTGGATGCCTCCCAGTCAGGATTCCGCAGCAACCCCAGCACCGAGACCGCCCTCCTCGCCACTACCGGCAACATCCGCATGCTACTCAACCAAGGACACACTGCGGCCCTCATCCTGCTAGACCTCTCCGCAGCTTTCGACACCGTTTCACATCGCACACTCGCAGCCAGACTGCACGACGTGGGAATCCAAGGAGCCACCCTCAACTGGATCCAATCCTTCCTCTCCGACAGAACCCAGAGGATCCGTCTCCCTCCTTTCCTCTCCAAACCCACGGAAATCATCTGCGGAGTACCCCAGGGATCTTCACTCAGCCCCACGCTCTTCAACATCTACATGCCATCGTCAGACAGCATGGGCTCAGCATTGTATCCTACGCCGACGACACCCAGCTCATCCTCTCGCTCACGAAGAATCCCGAAGACACCAGACTATGCTTCCAGGAAGGCATGAAGAACGTGGCAGCCTGGATGAAGGACAGCTGCCTGAAGCTAAACTCAGAGAAAACCGAAGTCCTCATCCTTGGTCCCTGCACCTCCGCCTGGAACAACACCTGGTGGCCTTCCGCCCTCGGGAGCCCACCCACCCCTACAGACCACGCTCGGAACCTCGGCATCATCCTTGACTCCTCCCTGTCCATGAACCGCCAGATCAACTCCGTCGCCTCCACCAGCTTCAACTGCCTTCGCATCCTC
Organism: Calotriton arnoldi; assembly: GCA_963921515.1. Classification (NCBI taxonomy): domain Eukaryota; kingdom Metazoa; phylum Chordata; class Amphibia; order Caudata; family Salamandridae; genus Calotriton; species Calotriton arnoldi. Next base: position 637,898 of record CAWUFW010002629.1, read on the forward strand.
CACAAGACTTTCAAGTGGATCCCCTCCGACTGCAGAAGGACCGTCACCCACGCACTCATCACCAGTAGACTGGACTACGGAAACGCCCTCTACACCGGTATCAACAAAACACTCCTGCACAGACTCCAGACCATCCAGAATGCCGCCGCCAGACTCGTACTAGGAACTCCATGCCACGAACACATGACCCAACACCTACGAGACCTCCACTGGATCCCGGTCGAGAAGAGGGCTACCTTCAAACTCCTCACCCACGCCTTCAAATCCCTCAACAACATTGGACCCAAATACCTCAACGAAAGACTATCCTTCCACATACCCAAGAGAAACCTCCACTCCGCTGACCTCGCCCTGGCAGAGGTCCCTCATATCCGCAGGAACAGAACAGGCGGGAGAGCCTTCTCTCACATCGCAGCCAAAACCTGGAACGAGCTCCCTTTGAACATCAGACGCTCCCCAACACTGCACACTTTCAGGAAGGACCTCAAGACCTGGCTCTTCGACTGATCCGGAGCTTCACCCCCCCAGCGCCTTGAGACCCTCACGGGTGAGTAGTGCGCTTTACAAACCCCCTGATTGATTGAGGAGTGTAAAGGTAGTGCCTGGGTGATTTTATAAGTGCCTGGGTACTGGCTAAGTGATTGGAGGAGTGCATAGATCCTGACAGGGGGATTGGAGGAGTGCAAGGGTATTGCCTGGGTGATTGAACCAGTGTATAACTAATGCATTGGTTATTGCATGAGTACAGAGGTAATGCCTGGGGGATTAGAGGAGTACATAGGTAATGTCTGGGTGATTGCATGAGTTGAGGGATAATATCTTGGGGATTACAGGAGTACATAGGAAGTGCCAGGGTGATTTTATAAGTGCATCATTACTGCCTGGGTGATTGGAGTAGTACTGTGGTAGTGCCTCAGTGATTGGAGGAGTGTAAAGGTAGTGCCTGGGTGATTTTATAAGTGCATGGGCACTGGCTAAGTGATTGGAGGAGTGCATAGATCCTGACAGGGTGATTGGAGGAGTGCAAGGGTAGTGCCTGGGTGATTAAACCAGTGTATAGCTAACGCATTGGTGATTGCATGATTGCAGGAGTAATGTCTGAGGATTAGAGGAGTACATACGTAATGCCTGGTGATTCCATGATTGCAGGGGTAATATCTGGGAGATTACAGGAGTACACAGGAAGTGCCTGGGTGATTTTATTAGTGCATGTGTACTGCCTGGGTGATTGGAGTAGTACTGCAGTAGTGCCTGAGTGATTGGAGGAGTGCAACATCCTGAGTAGTAGCAGAATACTGAAATTGCAGCACAAAAGTCAGGTCTATGACATGGTGTACACTTTTGTACTGCAGCTTCACAATTCTGTAACTACTCAGGGTGTTGGGCGTACCCAAAATAAAGCATCAAACCTACACATGAGTCTGTTATAAATCTCACCATATTCCTGAAACTATACATGCATATATGTCTACCTTTTGAAATCATCAACAAATAGACTAAACTTTACATTTGAAAGACACACCTACATTCCTGCAGTGTATTTCAAGTGTACCTTTCCCCAGACTCATAGAAAGTAGCCTAATCAGTAATCCCTTCTGCCAACATGTCTTAAAACTCACTTTTGTTCTACAACTTCACCATTCTACAAATATTGGGCCTAGCCAAACATAAAGCAGCAACCTATCACATGTCTCTACCATAACTCTAACCATATTCCTAAAAGCAAACATGCTTCTATGTATACCTATTGCCAAAAGCATTACACATATTAGAACACATGTGCAAGTAGAAACATAATCACACTCACAAGACCATAAAGGCCTTAAAACTTGACAGAGTACACTTAACATTTCAAACACACCTAGATTTATGTGGCAAATTTCAAGTGAACTTTTACACAGACTCTTATAAAGTACCATAATCAATAATTCCTCCCCCAACATATCTTAAACATCACTTTTCTACTACTACTCCTTCACTATTCTAGTACTAATCAGGTATTGAGCATAGCTAACAGCAAAGCAACCCTTCACTTATCTTTGATGAAAGTCTCCCCATATTTCTAAAAGCATGTATGCATATATCTCTATCTTTTCCTACTATCATCATATATAAAAGAAACATACAAATAGATCTATACCTATACTTTATAAATCTAGCATCTTCAGATGCATAACACATATGAAAATACATCTGTAAATACAGACATACCACAGTCACAAAACCATGCAGATCTTAAAACTTAAGAAGCTGCACTTCTCATTTCAAATATACACCTAAAATAATGTGATATATTTCAACCATACCTTTCAACAGACTAATCACTAATTCATCTGCCAACATCTTTTAAACCACAGTTTTGAGCTGCAACTTCACCATTCTGCAACTACTTATGCTATAGGACCTACACAAATATAAACTAGCAACCCTTAACAAGTCTCTGCTGTAAGTCTCACCATATTCCTAAAAGCATGCATGCATATGTCTGTACCTTTTGCTAGCAGCATCATATATAAAATTAATATACAGATAAATGTATACCTGTGTTTTATACATCTATCATCTTCAGACGTATAACATATACCATAATATATGTGCAAGTGGAGACATACCTCAGTCACAACACCATCCACAGCTCAAAACTTCACAGACTACACTTCAATTTTCAAACAGACACTGAAAATTATGCGGTAAATATGAAATATACCTTTTCACACATCATACTAATTACTCTAATAAATAATATCTCTACAGACATATCTCAAACCTCACTTTTGTGCTGCTGCTTTACCATTCTACAACTATTTATAATGTTACACCTACCCAAATACAAAGCAGGAACCCTTCACATGTCTTTGCTAAAAGTCTCACCATATTCCTAAAAGCATGCCTGCATATGTCTGTACCATAACACTATCCACACCTTAAAAACTCACAGAACAAACTTCCAATTTCAAGCAAACACCAGAAATTATGTGGCATATTTCAACTGTACCCCTCTAGAGACTTATAAAAAGAAGCCTAATCACTAATACCTTATGTCAACATCTTTTAAACCACACTATTATGCTGCGTCTTCACCATTCTACTACTACTCACAGTCTTGAGCCTACCACATAAAAAGCAACAACACCACTTTGTTATACATCATGCACCTTCAAATGTATGACATATGAAAATACATATACAAGTAGAGACATACTTGAGACAGAAGTCCATGCACACCTTAAAACTTGACAGACTCCACTTCCAATTTGAAAGCAACACCTAAAACTATGCGGTATACTACAATTAAAATCTACATATCCACACACTAAAACAAACTACCATAATCACTAATCCATCTTCCAATATACACATATTACTATACAGAATCTATTTCAAACAACATTTAACTACAATAAAACAAACTACAATACACATCTCTACATTTAATAATATATTTCAAACATCACAGTTTGTGAATAATTTTTAGAGATTAAAAATAAACCTAATACATAATACACCTCACAAATTTATAACTCACCTTCCAAATTGATTTGTAGAATATGAAATATCACAAACTCATAAAAGATTTTCTTAGGCACACAATGAATGCAATGCACCATTATCAACAAGGTAAAACCAGTAATGGCAAACTTTCCCTCTCTTTCTCCACACAAATAAATGTAAGTAACAAATCACATTGCTTCCTACATTATTTCAAATTGTAAAACACATTTCTATTGGTTAGACATATTAACCCTTACCAGCTGACTTCTAAAAGTAAACAAACTGGTTCTAGAATTTTTTGGAGTCGCGACTCCACCACGGACCAACGCGATGGAGCCGCGAGTCCATACGGGAGTTCAAAAATATATTACAAATAAAAATACCACTATTTTTTAACAACACAGCACTTCTAAAAATAGTACTGACTTGGGAAATTATACTTTAATAACATATCACTTATATATAAATTACAATTTCACATTTTAAGTCCACAGTTAAGTTTCTTTCCCTTCCCCCATTCTGCTTAATGCCAGTTTCCATAGTAACAGTTCATGGAACATTCAACTGAACTAACAGGTCACAAGTTCACCATATTTTCAAGTTCAGCACACAAGGTTACAAATGCAAACAGCAGGTGTGGTTGACTTTTGCAAAATATGACCTTATCCTATCTACTGTACCTTTCAAACATTTTTTACTAACCAATAGTAACATGCATCCTATTTTTGAGTGTGCAATGTTCTTAAACAGCCAATCAATTCTCTACTTTTTAAAAAACAGCATCTTGTCCACCATTTTAGATACCTCTCATTCTACCAACTGACTACCTCAGCTACAGACATCTTTTCATTACTTCCAGGCATCCCTTCAAGATGCTTACAGTATGGATTGTTGGGCACAGCTATGTTTTCTGGTGCAAAAGGTATGCTGAACGTAGAGGTATTGACAAAGACCTAGTTTTGCAAAATGTGGATATTAAATGGATTGCACAGAGAGGATTAAAGTGGCACCAATTGATGCCTTTGGTTAAAACGTTTTTGCATCTCCAACCCCCTGATCTCATGATTGTGCACTGTGGTGGCAATGACCTAGGCACATTGACTGGGGTAGGACTAGAAATGCTCATGAAGGATACCGTTGCATAATTGATGTTGCTTTTCCCCCAAACTGTCTTTGTATACTCTAATATATGCCAAAGACAGAAATGGAAGTGGTCAAATCAATTCTGTCCACAGATTGAGAAAGCTAGAAAGAATGTCAATAAAGCTGTTTCTGCTTACCTCAGAGACCATAGGATGGGCTCCATCTATAACAACAATCTACATTTTGATATGGATGACATCTACAGAAGTGATGGAGTACACTTCACAGATCATAGGAACAGAGTCTTTCTCAACAACCTAAAGCTGTGCATCCGCACTTACATGTAGCTACAACATACTCATAATAAAAACAAGGGCTCTTTTTAGAGCCACCCTATAACACAACAGTAAATCTTATTCTTATTTAAACATACATACATTTTAAAAAAAAAAATTAAGGATTCGTGAATCCGTCGCGAATCTGTAAAAGCATGAATTCAATGTACTACAACACAATACACTTTTCAGGTTTAACTATTAATTTTTAATTTTATGTATTTTTAACAACTCTATCAATTGTAATCTTGTCATTAACTTCAATCACAGTACCTCTTTAAAACAACTTCACAAATACAACACTACCTTCTAAATTATATACTACTAAATTATTTATTTGAGGTGAATTTGAGATGAATTTGCTAATCCAACGCGACGTTACACGGGGGGTCTCGACTCCAAAATACAAAGAAAAAAAACCGCCCCACTTCCATTATTCTATATTTGCCCTGGGAACCCCATCCCCTGGGGCCTGCCAGATATGTTTTAAAAAAAAAGAAATATGGAGGGGGCCGCGTGGCCCCCCTTCCCTGGGCCACTATTTGCCCCAGGGACCCCATCCCCCGGGACCTGGCCACACTTTATTTTTATTTATTTTTTTGAGAGGGGCCGTGTGGCCCCCTTCCCTGGGCCACTTCTGGCCCCGGGGACCCATTCCCCGGGGCCGGCCCTCAAGTTGGGGACCGTGGGGGGAGCCCCAATGCCCCCATGGTCCCTGCCGGCTCCCCGCCTCCTGCGGGAGCCGGCATTGCTTTTGGGCAAGGGGAACTGCTAACATGCAGCTCCCCTTGTCCAAAAGCAATACTGCTTTGCTTCTTGGAAGCGAGAGCAGGAAATTCCTGCTCTCGCTTCCAAGAAGCAAAGCAGTGTTTGCTGTGACAGCGCAGGAGCCGTGCAAATGGCATTGTCCCAGGGGTGGGCACCCCAGGACATTGCTGGAGCCAGCCCTGGGGGGGTGACCATTGAAGGCTCCAGGAGGGGGGCCGCGTGGCCCCCCCACCCATTAGTATTAAAGCCTAATGGGTGGAGGGGAGGCAGTGATCCCCGGGGCCAGGGGTCCGCAACGGACCCCCACATTTAAATAAAGTGTGCCCCGAGGAGGTGGTGGTCCCTGGGGCAGTGTGGGGGGGCACGAGCCCCCCCACACAATTTTACAAAGTAGCCCCGGGGAGGGGGCGGTTCCCGGGGCTTGGGGGGCCCGTGAGGCCCCCCACCCTAAAATAACAATGCCCTGGGGAGGTGGCGGTCCCCGGGGCAGTATGGGGGCAGCAGGAGCCCCCCCACGCATTTTAATAAAAAAGCCCCGGGGAGGTGGCGGTCCCCGGGGCTGCGGGGGGCGAGTGCCCCCGCATATAATTATCTAAGCCCCAGGGAGGTGGCTACATATTTAGACATTGCCCCCGGGACCTGGCCCACCCGGAGGCTTATAGAAAACGAAGCGCAGGAGTCTGTGCTTCGTTTTATTATTTTTTTTAAAAAATTTCGGCCAGATTCTCGCAACCAGCACGAATTCAGTCGTTTTTTGGGGGTTTTTTAATGCTTTTTTTTGGCCCTGGGGGTCCTTGTGGAACCCCCTCAGCAGACCTAGGAGGTCAGAGTGTTTCTACCCTGCCCCCTTTTCTTGTTTTTTATCATTTTTTTAACTGTTTTCTTGTGACTCGGTTACCGAGTCACAAGATGGCTGCCAAGACATTCTGGTTTGGAGTGTTGGCAGCCAATCACAATGAAGCTCGTGCTTGGGAGGGTTCGCGAATCCTCCTCGGTGCTCAGATATATACATTTTTATTTTTTTAATTTCTCAGCAACTACTGAACGGATTTACACCATTTAAAAAAAAGGTCGCTTTCCAGACCAAGACCTACCTTTTTGCCAAATTTGGTGTAATTCCGTTCAGCAGTTCGGGCTGTAGCCGTGTCTAAAGTTCCTATGGAAATTAACATGGGGGAAACGCGTTTTGGGACCCCCCTTTTTTCTCGGTCCCCACTTGACGAATCACCCTGAAACTTTCAAGACAGCAGCTGACCTGAGTGAACCATTAGTTTTGAAAATTTCTCAAAGATTCGTCAAACGGCACCAAAGATATTGGCGAAAGACAAAACCCATTAGTATTAAAGCCCCGGGGAGGCAGTGATCCCCGGGGCCAGGGGTCCGCAACGGACCCCCACATTTAAATAAAGTGTGCCCCGAGGAGGTGGTGGTCCCTGGGGCAGTGTGGGGGGGCACGAGCCCCCCCACACAATTTTACAAAGTAGCCCCGGGGAGGGCGGTCCCCGGGGCTTGGGGGCCCGTGAGGCCCCCACCCTAAAATAACAATGCCCTGGGGAGGTGGCGGTCCCCGGGGCAGTATGGGGGCAGGAGCCCCCCCACGCATTTTAATAAAAAAGCCCCGGGGAGGTGGCGGTCCCCGGGGCTGCGGGGGGCGAGTGCCCCCGCATATAATTATCTAAGCCCCGGGGAGGTGGCTACATATTTAGACATTGACCCCGGGACCTGGCCCACCCGGAGGCTAATAGAAAACGAAGCGCAGGAGTCTGTGCTTCGTTTTATTATTATTTTTTTTTAAATTCGACCAGATTCTCGCAACCAGCACGAATTCAGTCGGTTTTTTGGGTTTTTTTAGGCCCTGGGGGTCCTTGTGGAACCCCCTCAGCAGGCCTAGGAGGTCAGGGTGTTTCTACCCTGCCTCCTTTTCTTGTTTTTTATAATTTTTTTAACTGTTTTCTTGTGACTCGGTTACCGAGTCACAAGATGGCTGCCAAGACATTCTGGTTTGGAGTGTTGGCAGCCAATCACAATGAAGCTCGTGCTTGGGAGGGTTCGCGAATCCTCCTCGGTGCTCAGATATATACATTTTTATTTTTTTAATTTCTCAGCAACTACTGAACGGATTTACACCATTTAAAAAAAAGGTTGCTTTCCGGACCAAGACCTACCTTTTTGCCAAATTTGGTGTAATTCCGTTCAGCAGTTCGGGCTGTAGCCGTGTCTAAAGTTCCTATGGAAATTAACATGGGGAAAACGCGTTTTGGGACCCCCCCTTTTTTCTCGGTCCCCACTTGACGAATCACCCTGAAACTTTCAAGACAGCAGCTGACCTGAGTGAACCATTAGTTTTGAAAATTTCTCAAAGATTCGTCAAACGGCACCAAAGATATTGGCGAAAGAAAAAACGCTTTTTGAATAGAAACAAGGTCCTAACTATAACTACCTACTATATTCACTGAAAAAAAAAACAAAGGTTACAGTAACGGTAAAGTTAGGCTTAGATTTCGCTCGTACAAAACCATTCAAAATCAGCAGTTACAGTTACCTGAGCTAATTATAACTTACGCTCCCGCAATGCACTGCTTATGGCCTCACATATTACATCACTCATGACATGGTCAGTGACATGACTGATGACATCATCAAGTGAGTGTAAATGTTTTTAAGAGTTTATGGGTGCTAAACATATATGCTAACCTACAACAAAAAGTTAGATTAGTATACTAGTTGTACTACTAATGAGTGATACTATCTCTAACATGTGTGGTCAGAGTGGGTATGTGACTATATCTGTGTGTTAGTGCATTCATTAGTGACTGTATGGGTGAGTGAATGGATTTCTGACTAGGTCTGTAGGTGAGTGAGTGGTTGTGTCAGTGGTTGTATGGTATGCGAGTGGATATATGGGTGTGTGAGTGGGTGTGTGAGTAGCTGTATGGGTATATAAGTATGTATGTGAGTAGTTGTGTGGGTGAATGGTGACTGTTGTTGATTGAGTGGGTGTGTTAGTGGCTGTATGGGTGAGTGAGTGGGTGTCTGAATTACTGTATCAGTGACTGCTTAGGTGAATAAATGGCTGTATGGGTGACTGAGTGGCTGTTTCAGTGAGTGTTTGGTTAAGTCTGTTGGTGTGTGAATGGTTATACTGGAGAGTGGGTGTCTATGTGAATGACTACATGGGTGAGTAAGCAGATATTAGAGTGCTTTTATGGATGCTAGAATGGGTATGTAAATTGTTGTGTAAGTGTATGAGTGCTTATATGGGTGAGTGAGTGGCTGTGTTGAGAGGCTGTATGGGTGAGTGAATGGGCGTGTGAGTGACTGTGTAGGAAAATAAGTGGGCATGTGAGTAGTTGTATGGGTGAGTGTGTGGCTATGTGACTGGCTGTATGGGTGAGTGACTAGTTGTATGAGTGGCTGTATGGGTGAGTGAATTGTTTGTGTGAGTGGATGTACAAGTGAATGAGTGGGTATGTGAGTGGCTCTATGAAGGAGTGTGTGGGTGTTTGAGTACTGGTATGTGTCTGTGAATGGGTATGTGAGTGGTTATGTTGTGTGTATGAGTGGGCATACCAGAGGTTGTATAGGGTAGGTGTGTGAGTGGTTCTGTGGATGATATCATCAGTGATGTCATTTGAGATGCATTTAGTGATGTCATCAGTGATGGTGCTGACCATGTCATGAGTGATGTGATATGTGAGGTCATAAGCAGTGCATTGCGGGGACATAAGCTATAGTTAACTTAGGTAACTATAACTGCTGAATTTCAATGGTTTTGTATGAGTGAAATTGAGCCTAACTATAACGTCCCTGTAACCTTTGTTTTTTTCAGTGAATTTCTAAGGCTTTTTTAATTCTATTTCCTAATTATAACGTCCCTGTAACCTTTTTTTTTCCAGTGAATATCTTAGGTTTTCCAATATTGATTTCCAAACTATAATATCTCTGTAACCTTTTGGTTTTAAGTGAATTTCTATGTTTTTTTTAACTAGTTGTCACGTTTGCAGAGAGATGGACAAAAGGGGCAGGGCCTCCAACAAGCCTTCAGGAATCCCACTGTGTTGGACTTACTGGAAGTAACCGGAGGGCTTCTTGGCCCCCAGGACCCTCAGCATCCTAGAGGACTTCTTCCCTCAACCAGTAGTGTGCCAGGAGGTGCATTTGCAAAGTGGTGGAGAAAGGGGACTGGGACTCTGACTAGCTCTCAGTAAGCGCGCTGTGTGGGGCTTACTGGAGGTGACAGCAAGGGTTCTTGGCCCCCAATGACCCTCAGCATCCAAGGGGACTTCGTCTCCCAACTATTAGTGCACCAGGAGGTGTGTTTGCAGAGTAGAGGAGAAAGGGGTGGGGCCTCCAGCGACTTGCTGGTCCCAATTAGCTTTTTTAAAATGTATTTGGGTGATGCAGGCCGTATGACCCCCACCCTGGGCTAATTTTGTCCCCTGGACCCCATCCCCCTGGGCCAGACCATTTTTGAATGGGGGAGTGGGCAATGTGGACCCCATCCCGAGGCCGATTTGGGCCCCAGGGAACCCATCCCTTGGGGTCTGGCTTTTCTTTTTAATGAAATGGAGGGGGCTGCGCGGCCCCTTCTCGGGCAGATATTGGCCCCGGGGAGCACATCCCCCGGGTTCTGGCTTTAAAAAAAAAATGTTATGACAAATAAGGGGATGGGGCCATGCAGCCCCCCTCCTTGGCCAATTTCAGCCCCGGGGACCCCGTCCCCTCGGGCCCGGCCTCTATTGTGGGTTTTATGGTCCCACCCAGGGCACCCAATTACACCTGTTGGGGACCGCAAGAGGAGCGTGAAGGCCCCTGCGGTCCCACCAGCTCCTCGCCTCCTGCAGGAGCAGGCATTGCTTTTACAGAGCGGGGGTTGCTGAACATGCAGCTTCCTCTCTGTGAAAGCAATTCTGTTCCACTTCTAGCAAGCTAGAGCATTTTTTGTGCTTTCGCTTGCTAGAAGTGGAGCATTTGCAATGGCTTGGCAGGAGCAGTAAAGCTCCCACCAAGTCATAGCAGACAGCTATGTCCCGGCGGGTGGGCACCCCGGGACATAGCAGGAGCCAGCCCTGGGGGGGTGGCAGTCCCCATTGCCATCAATTGCTCCAGGAGGGGGGTCATGTGGCCCCCGCCTTTCTTGAATTTTGCCCCCCATTAAAAAAGTAAATAAGCCCCAGGGAGGGGGTGGTCCCTGTGGCATTGGGGGAGGCTGTATGCATCCTCCCCGCATTCATTTATTAAGAAGCCCCAGAGAGATGGTGGTCTCCTGGGCATTATTAAGCCCGAGGGGGGGAGCCCATGCGTCCCCTTCCTTATTAAAAAAAAATAGCCCTGGGACCTGGCCCACCTGTTGGCCGATAATTAACAAAGCGTGGGAGCCCGGCATCCGGCATTCATGTTTTTTAAACATTTTTAGAGGGCTCCGAAATTTTTTATTTTGGCCCTGTGGGGTTCTTATGGGACCCCCACAAAAGGCCTAGAGAGTCAGTGTATGTCTACACTGCCCCGTTTTCTTTTTTTTTTACTATTTATTTGGGACTCTATTCTCGGCTGAGTCCCAAGATGGCTGCCAACACTTCCTGGTTTGAGGTGTTGGCAGCGATTGTGTGATGGAACAACACAAGCCTCAACAACGCATGCCTGAACCACGCGGTCTCAACCACGACCGCATCTTTACCACACATGCCTTTATCACACATACCTTTACCACACAATTTCATGGTAAAGGGACATGTGTGGTAAAGATCACACCCCTGTCCCTCTGCCCTGAGCCCTAAGATTCAGCCCTCCTTCAGTGCATTCTACCAGCCCCAGCCCTATAAACTGCCCTGACCCCCCTAAACCCAACCCCCTAGCCCCAAAAACTACTCCGACCCCAAGGCCCCCACCCTGAATCCTTAAAACTTCTTCCTAGCCCTGAAAACTGTCCCTTTCCCACCTGCCCTGAGCCCTAAAACCTGCCCACAGCCCTGAAAACTGCCCCTATCCCCCCTGCCCTGAGCCCTAAAACTCAGACCACTAAAAACTACTCTGACCCCAGCACCCCTGCCCTGAGCCCTTAAAATTTCCCCCTAGCCCTGAAAACTGTCCCTTTTACCGCCTGCCCTGAGCCTTACAAATTGCCCACTAGCCCTTAAAATTGGCCCTATCTCCCCCCCTGCCATAAGCCCGAAGACTCAGTCCCTTAAAAACGACTCTGACCCCAGGCCCTCTCCATGACCCCTAAAGACATCCCCACCCAATAAAACCTACCCTTACCTCCCCCTGGCCCCAGCCGAACTTACCCTGCCACATCCTGATCCATCCTTCCTGCCGCATGCCTTCTGGTTCCTCTCCCATCCGCTGAGACAGCTAGAACGCCGACTGCCTTAACCACGTATATGTGTGGTTAAGGCATATGCATGGTTAAGGCAAGCATTTTTCAGCTTGCTGAGAAACGGCATGCATGCTTAAACCCATGTTGTTAAGGCCTTTTCCCTTTGACAGCCAATCTGATCTCAGCACGAGATTGGGAGGGGTCACGGATCCTCCGAGTCCCTATATATACAATTGGAAATTTCTTTAAATTACTCCAAAACTACCACACAGATTTACACCAAATCACAAAAAGGCACTTCCTAACCCAACAGCTACCTGTCTGCCAAATTTGGTGTAATTCCGTTCAGCAGTTCGGGCTGTAGCTGTGTCTAAAGTTTCCTGTGGAAATTAACAAGGTAAAAATACATTTTGGGACCCCACCTTTTTCTCAGCCCCCGCTTGACTGATCACCACGAAACTTTGAAGACAGCAGCTGAAGTGAGTGGCAAACTAGGTTTGAAAATTTCACAAGGATTCATCAAGCGACACCAAAGTTATTGGCAAATCAAAAAACACTCTTCCTAGCGACCGCTAGTAGGAGATATATACATATTACCTACTGGTGGTCACCAGTAGGTAGTTAAAGTAAGGACCATGTTTCCATAGGAAAAAGATTTTTTGACTTCATTTGACCAATCTTCATGGAATTTTCCCAAAAAAGTGTCTAGGTAGGTTCTGTGTGTCATGGAAAGAGGGGATGATCTGTGCAGTGGGGACCGAGAAATAGGGGCGCGAAATAAGGGTGCATTTGTAATGTTAATTTCCATAGGAACCTTTAGCCACACCTACAACCCAAACTCCTGAACGGACTTACATCGAGTTTGGCAGGGAGGTCGATGTTGGTTCAAGGAAGTGCCTTTTGCTAATTTGGTGTAAATTCGTTCAGTAGTTTTTGAGAAATTTGAGAGGAAAATCTTATCTATATCTGATCGGGGTTATTTCGCAATGACTTTGCAAAATGCTGTGATTGGCTGCCTGCAACCTCTCCAGAAAGTTGCGGCCGCTATTTCCTTGACCAGTACATGGCCATGGGGCATACTAAAAAAAAAACTGAAATAGCTTCAAGAGTTGAGGGTAGATGCACCTTGACCCAATAATGAACAGTGAAGGGTGATAAACATAGTAAGTATAAGACTAAAATACACTTTTTAAACACACTCTTGATATTCGCGACAACGTCACGATCACCTTCGCAACGTCGTCACGAATATCAGTGACAACAAAAAACTACAGTGACTACTTTTGATGTATTAAAATGCAGACCCCTCTCAGACACTGACAGATCCAGTCACACACGTATTCTGACACTGACGCTCCCAGTGACAGACCCACTCAAACACTAACATACCCACTCACACATTGACTCAAACACTGACACACCCGCTCACACTCCCAATTAAACACTGACACACCCACTCACAGTCCCAGTCAGTCACTGATGCACCCTCTCACAGACCCACTCAGACACTGATGCACCTACTCAGACACTCACACACCCACTCACAGACCCGCAAAGACACTGATACACCCAGTCACAAACCCACTGAGGCACTGACATACCCACCGAAAAACCTACTCAAGCATAGAGACACCCAGTCAGAGAGCAACTCACATACTGATACACTCAATGATAGACCTAGTTACACACCAATGCATTCATTCACAGACCCAGTTAGACTGGGACGCACCCAGTCACAGACCCATTCAGGCACTGATGCAACCAATGACACACCCATTCAGACACTGATGCACCCATTCACAGATCTACTTAGATACTGATGCACTCATTCACAGACCTACTCAAACAGTCACGCATCCCCTCAGATACTTAGTGAAACACTGACACACCCACTCAGACTCTGATGTACCCACTCACAGAGCGGTGGGAGACAGTGTCATAGGCTGCAGAGAGGTCCAGCAGGATGAGGGCTGCGGTGTGTCCCTGGTCGAGTAGCATGCGGATGTCATTGGTGGCGGCGAGGAGGGCAGTCTCGGTGATGTGGTTGCTGCGGAATCCGGACTGGGGGGAGTCGAGGATGGCGTTCTCCTCCATGAAGGTGGTCAGTTGTGTGTTGACGAATTTCTCAGTGACTTTGGCTGCGAAGGGAAGGAGAGAGATGGGCCAGTAGTTTTTCAGGTCCGTTGGGTCAGCCGAGGGTTTCTTGAGGAGGGGCTTGACCTCAGCCCGCTTCCAGTCATCGAGGAAGATGCCGGATTCGAAGGTGGTGTGATGGTGTGGCGTAGTTCGGGTGCAATGGCGGTGGCAGCTCTGTGGAAGATGTGAGGCGGGCAGGGGTCCATGGGGCTGCTGAGTGGGTGCCCTTCATGGTCGTGGTGGTGTCTTCGGTGGTGACCGGTGTCCAGGTGGTGATGGTGTGCTGGAAGTCATTTCTGAAGGGGAGGGTGGCTTCTGGAGTCTGTTCTCTGAAGTTGTCGTAGAGGGCCTTGATTTTCAGGTGGAAGTAGGAGCCAAGGTTGTTGCAGAGGTCCTGGGACGGTGTGATGTCCGTGGCTTTGCTGGGGGGTCTGGAAGATGTTGAAGAGTTCCTTTGAGTTGCTGATGTTGGTGAGGATTTTGCCCCGGAAGGTCCTCTTGGTGGCTCTAGACACTGATACAGTCATTCAGTTGCTTATACTTGCACTGATGCACCCAATCAGTATGTATTGTACACTCTTATGCAACAATTCAGTCATACATACAAATTTAAAATGCATTTGAGAGATACATTTCTCAAAAGTGTTGTTGGCTATTGAATGTCTCCATTTGTTTTGCATATTCGTGGCGTATTCATGAATAATTAAAAAAATGAATGTATGTTAAAAAAAAATGTAATATATTTGAAGCAGTAGGTCTGCTCTGATAAGAGCCTTTGGGGTTCATTTTGAGTATGTTCCAGCTACAGGTAAGTCGTGATGCAGAGCTTCAGGTTGTACAGAAATACCATTTTGCCTTCATCTATAGAAAAGTGCACTCCATCATTTCTGTGGATTTCATTCATGTAAAAACGCAGATTGTTGGTATAGATATAGCTCATGCTATATTCTCTGAGGAATGCAGAAACAGTTTTATTAACATGTTTCCTGGCTTTGTCAATCTGTGGACAGAATTGATTTGTCTTTGGCATATATTAGAGTACACCAAGACAGTGTGAGGGAAATGTGACATCAGTTCTACAAAGGTATCCTTCATTAGGATTTCCAGCCCTACCCCAGTCACTGTGCCTAGGTCATTTCCACTACAGTGCACAATCATGAGGTGAGGAGCTTGGCAATACACAATGGTTTTAACCAAAGCCAGCAACTGATGAAACTTTAACCCTCTCTGGCCAAACCAAGTAATCTCCACATTTGGAAAACCCAAGTCCCTGGCAATACCTCTCTTTTTTGCAGCCTCCATAGCCCACTAGACATAGCTGTGGCCTACAATACACACTGTAAGCATTTTGAAGTGAAGGAGCAATAGCAGTCAGGAGAGAGCTGGAGCTAAATGAGGCAGTTTTGCAAATGAAAAGCAGTTGAAATGGAGGTGTTTTCTTTTTTTTTTTTTAAACATATATTTGATTGGATGCTGTCAGGATGTAGGTGAATAAAATTAGGTAGTGTGCTGGATGCATTAGCAAGAAGTCCTATTATTGGTAGTTGTTTAAAAAAATAAATGTAATACGGACATGGATATGCTTTTGAATCTGTGGAGTAAACCACACCTGCTGCACCTCATTTGGAAGTAGCATGGTCCTTCTAGAATGTGCTCTGAACTTGTGACCAACTGGTGCCACTGGGTTGCTAGACACACTGAGCTAAGAGTGTATTGTGGGGAAGG
This sequence comes from Calotriton arnoldi, assembly GCA_963921515.1. NCBI lineage: Eukaryota > Metazoa > Chordata > Amphibia > Caudata > Salamandridae > Calotriton > Calotriton arnoldi. The sequence continues at coordinate 653,753 of CAWUFW010002629.1, forward strand.
GAGTTAAAGAGACAGAACATTTTTTTTAAAAGTAGAGGAGTTATGACACAATTTAACTAATTGCACACTTTAATTTCAAACTGAGAACTGTAATAAACGGTTGAGCAGTATTTGTTTTAAAAACTGAAGCCAAATATAGGTCTGGACTCCCATTTTTTTCGCGATTTCTCCATGATGATCGCGAATACATCACGAACATGCATAGACAAGAATTTCTTTTTGAAAGAGCGGGAAAGGGTTAACAAATACTAACAATTAACACGTGGACATAGAGTAGTCTAAAATGAAAGACATGATTTCCTTTGATGCCTTTTGCATTATCACAGAGTGCAAAGTTGAAGAGGTTGCCATTTTATGGTTGCTTTGTAGGAGAGTGGTGTACCATTCTTGTGCTTGGTTTTTACAAATCCTAACTGGTGTCAAAACTATCCAAAAAGAGCTAAAACTACAATACAATCTACAAACTCAATTCACTGGTATGTACATAACATTTCAATCTATAAAAATGAAGATGCATATGGGACATTGATAAAAAAGAGCATCACAGTCATATGAATAAAATATATGAGATGAACTGTGCCTGGCAGTGTGTGTGGTTTTAAATTTTTTTAAATTTGTGCCCTTTATTCCATTGTGTACTTTATAGAAAAACAATAGTATAGTTCTGTTGAAAGTTACAATGAGCAATGTCTTTAAAAATGACAATGTTTTAAATGTCTAAGCATCATGTGCAGCAAACACAGATCTATGTTATTTGCATTCTGGGAGTTGTAGTACTTTTAGTCACATTATTAAACAGGAGTAGTGTAGTCGCAAATGAAAGATAAGAAAATGTGCTGCACCTGTATAGGAACTATGAAGTAGTAATACTTGTTAGGTATGTATTAGGAAGTGTTTGTCAATGTGATTTGTAACTTATATGAACGGTTTTCATATGCTTAGATGGTGAGATATGGTTTGTGTGGTTGCAGATAGTTATATGTACGATGAGACTCTTGAGTTTACTTAAAAATGCAGAGAACCATATATTTTTGGAAATATGGCCTGAAGGTGTATATCAAATATGAAATTGCAAATATGCTTACTTGATGATCTATGTTCTTTAAGGCTGTTGAAAATTGAATGTGTATGGTGAGGGTGGTACAAGCTCTGTTTCAAATTGAGGAGGGTTAGTAGTGCAGAGTGTCTCATGAGAGTTCTTGTGCAAGCTTCACTTGGCCCGTAACTTTTCTTTGAGAAATGCTGAGTACATATTTTAAATACACAACAAATATTTGAGAAATTATGTTGGTTTTGTGCTTTAAAAAAGTGACAACTGTTGTTTCAGTTTTAGAAACTTACTGATGCAAGTGCACACTGAGAAACAGAGCAATGTACACTCCTGCAGAACCATGTATCCAATTATATATCAAGTGTGATATCTAACTTCACTCACACATAGCTCAGTAGAAAAGGATAAATACACTTAAACAGGTAGTTTGATACTGACAGAAGGACTTAGAGAGCCACTCACACATACAGTGACAACTGTTATGTATCTAACAGCAATGGAGGTACTTTCACAGTCACGTAGGCAGTACTCAGGCACTCGTCCAATCACTCAGCCACTACTCAGGCAGTCATCGAATTAATTTGGCACTACCCACACAATTATCCAATCACCCAGGCCCTACATATGCACTCTTCCAATCACGCAGGCACTACTTATGTACTCATTAAACCACACAGGCACTACCCATGCATTCATCCAATCATCCAGGCACTAACCATTCACTTGAACAATCACCAAGGCTGTACATATGCACTCATCCAAACACTCACTCACAACCAATGCACTCATCCAAATACTGAGGCACAATCCCTGCACTCATGTAAACACTCAGGCACTACTCACGCACTTATCCAATTATGCAGGCACTACGATTGCACTCAACCTATCACCCATTCAGTATCCATGAACTCATCCACTTACTGAGGTAATACTCTTGCACTAACACAATCACCCCAGCACTACGCTTGCTCTCAGCTAATCACTCAGGCATCATCAATGGACTCCTGCAATCACTCAGACACTAGTCATGCACTTATGTAATCAGCCAGGCACTACTGATGAACTCATTCAATCATCCAGGCACTACCCATGTACTTATCTAATCACCCTGGCACTACCCATTCACTCAACCAAAAACAGATGGGCAGCAGCCATGCACTCATTCAATCACTAAAACACTACTCATGCACTCGTCCAATCTGCCAGGTGCTATGTATGCACTTAAACAATCAGGTAGGCACTATCCATGCACTCAACGAGTCACCTATATACTATGTATGCACTCCTGTGCAGACACTAGAGTTACACTCATTTAATCATCCAACCACTATCTACGCACGTATTGAATCAATGAGGCATACGTCATATACTTATCTAATCATTCAGGCACTACTCGTGCACGCATCCAAACACAGAGATTAGTGTGCAAATTTATATATGCACCCTTTCCCAACATTTAAATCTGATGAATCTAAGTATAAAAGTACTGAGACACTAAAACGCCAGTGAGACAATGGTAGACAGGCACACAAAGAGCTATTATGTTTTGTTTTTAAACTTAGACTATTGAGACAATGTATGTACTTCTACAATTTGGCTGATGTTCATTTTTAAATTGACTACAAAAGGGATAAACAGGTCTTTTACCAGGTATAAGTGAGAACTGAGTTATGGTGCAGCTGGGTTGTAGGAGAGGGTGCTATAATGTTAAAAGGTAACTAATAAATTAACTTATGTGTTATGCTTTGGTATATTGAAGAAAGTGCATATAGTTATAGCTAGCTTGATCTTTAGATTTAAAACCGCACAAAACTTAAAAGTAGTTTTTTTATGTGTAAGTCAGCAGTAAAGTAGTTTGTACCTTGGCTAGAGTAAAAATTTTAATATACTTATTTTTTTCATAGAACAATATCTACATAACTACAGACAGCTAAAATGCCTACAAAGGTTCAGATAAAAAAGCAACAAAAGCAACTACAGTATCTATGCAGAACTTAGACACAACAGGGGCAAAATGCTGAAAAAGTGGTGAAAGAAAAAGGAGCTGCTGGTAAGAGAACAAAGTCATTTTGAAAAAATATATGTGGACACCTGCAAAGAGTAGAAAATAATTAAAATAAAAGCCTAAATTGAGTAAGAATAAGAGTGGACAAAATATGTATCAGAAGAATAAGAAAGAATGCAACAAAGACGGACACACCTTAACCAGGAGACAGAGGCAGTTTAAGGAAATCAGAGGCAGGATGTTTCATAGTAGATTGTTTGTAAATCTACTGAGAAATATGTAGAAGTATAAAAGAAGGAGAGAGGCCCTGAGACAGAAAGAATGGGTTGAGGGAATAGTTGATAAGGCCTTTGCTTTGAAGAGGAAGCTTTTAATTTTGTTTATAAATAGAATGAAGATGCTTGACAAAATGGTGTTGTGCATGATGAGATAAAACCAGAAGAAAAGATTAGTGAATATATGACAGTTTTTAGTGGAGAATGGATACATACTTCTATTACAGAGCCTTTCTTTAATGAAGAAAGCTAACTCCAAGATAACACATTAGTTCATGCTATTGATGAGACAGGATGATTTTATGAAATGTAAAATGGCACTCCTATACTGAAAGAGGTGATGGTACCTAGAAATGTAGAACAAGTTATTGCAGAAGAGGTACAGGGAAGGCGTAGTCAGGCCCCTGTATACAATTGGAATTGTAGTAGTGTTTGTAATATTTGACAGCAATCAATTGATATATTAAGAATATTTCTACGTGTCTTTCCAAGGAGAAATTTAAAACATAAAATAAGTACTTTACATGGATTGGATCCATGCAAGGTTAGAAAGCATACACATTTGCATGGACACTCACTAGCTTGGTTATCAAAGAAAGTGTGCCAAAGCACCTTTCATCATTTCACGATGTTAGCTGTACACCACTCAACAACGCAAACTTTAGTTAGGAGGCTGTACAATGTGAAAACTCCTGCTCTATGTTTAAAAGAAATGAATAGAGCACTTTTGCATGGCACTGTGGCAGAGGTAGAAAAGGTTTGTGAGGATGTGCAGTTTCATTTCTTTGGTCCAGAACAGGACTCTAGGAAAAATAAAGGTTTGATAACAGGAGGAGTTGCAGAAGAGGACACCGGTATTACAGTTGATAGTTTTGAAGAAGAGATTAGAAAATTTAACACAGTGTGCTCTGAAAAACCAGAGTGTGTTTGTATATATTGTCGACGCACTCACTACAAGATTCAAACACGGACTGTTGACTTGTATTTAAAAAGTGAAAAAGAAAACAATGATAATCGGCAAAGGTTTGCTGTGTACTTATTTGTAGAGGAATAGTTTGACTTGTCCACATGGCAAGTTATATGTAAGTACTGTTACAATAAATTAGAGAATAATAAAATGCTGCTAGAGCTGTGTTAACAAGTTAGAACTGGTTCCCATCCAGAAGCACTTCAAGGTTTAAATGTTTATGAGTCAATTCTTATTCTAAGTATACATCCATTTCAGGCTATACTCCGTATGGAGCAAAAGAGAGGCAAGTTACCACCAACAGAGCTGCAGAAAGGTCTAAAAGGTAGAGTAGTGTATTTGCCATTAGATTTCAAGAAACATATTGAAAACGTAGGGGTAGATAGAGATTTAGGAGAAGGACTTGTAATTCTTGTAAATGGTGTGCCTACAAAGCACATGAAGATATCAAAGGAGTTAGTAGATGTTAGCAAATTAAACAAGCATTGGCATAGCCAATAGGTCTCGCCTTTGGGACCTTATAAGTGTTTAGCCATGCAGTACATTTTCCTGGGTGTTGTGCAGCCAGGAATTGAAGAGCTATACAACTGCTACACACTAGTTCAAGTAGTCTAATTTAGAAATATATATAAGTAAGTTACGTGCCACTGGTACATGGTACAGGCTATGTGTGGTAACAGCTGCTTTGTAATGGCCGTTTCCCCTCCAGTATGCAGTAGCTTTGCCAATATTATATGGTTCCCAGATAGATCTGTGTCACGAAGGCCGCAGTTCTTCAGTCCTGGATTTTCTTTGAATAACCATGTGCATTCTGGGAGTTGCGGACGGTTCCGGTTCACTTACATTGATTGAATCGAACCAAGAGGCCACAAACAATAGTGTGTAAATGAAAATCTTTTGTGTTTCTGCTTTTGTACTGTTTGAAATGCGAGCTAAAAACTACTGTGCTTGTGAAATTGCTGCTCTGAAATCTATTTTTAAAATAAAATGAATGCTCATAAAAGTTAATCCTACCTTACTACCAAGAGTGTATTTTTTAAATAAATCCCCATAACCGAACAATTTTCAAATTGTATTGTAATTGCATTTATATAGCGCTTACTACATCTGTAGAGTCATGGGGGCTGCTCTGACACTGCAGACGTCTGCCTGCAGTCTCATTTCTGCCTTCTCGAGGGATTCGGCTCTCAGAGATGAGGGGAAGATATGGTAGCGGTGTGGGAGTGGGACGGGCGGGGAGGGGTGGAGGGCTGAGGCGCAGGGAGGGTTGCCCTGGCCCCCGAGCTCCGCCTGCCCGAAGGGAAGCTCCTGCCGCAGGAGAGTACTCGAGAGGCTGATTCAACAGGGAAGGAGAGACAGCTGTGCCAGAGGAGGAGCTCAAAAGACTGCTTCAGCCGAGAGAACAGAGACAGACAGGCCAAAGAGCAAGCGAAAGAGAGAGCTCAAGAGGCAGCGTAAACTGTATAGTTGAAGACTGCTTCAAGTGGGTCAGCAGAGACAGCTGCGGCAGAGTGATAGCTCAAGAGACAGTTTAAGCTTAGAAAATAAAAAGAGGTAAGAGAGCTCGAGAGACTGCTTCATCAGGTGTGCCAAGCAGTTGCATGCGAGAGTCCAAGTCAGTACCTCAGCTGAGAGCAGAGGCAACTGGCCAGAGAGCGAGAGGACAGGAGACTTCTCCAACACTAAACCTATAGATAAGTGAAAGACAGAGTTCAAGTGACTATCAACCAAGGAACTGAACCAGCTATTTGGGAGAGCTCGGAAAACAGCTTCAGCTGAGAGATCAGACAGACATAACTGCATCAGAGAGATAGCGCAAGAGACTGTTTCAGCTGGGAAAACGGAGAGAGATGAAAGGCATAGTGCCCTGTCACAGCAGGGAGACCAGAGGCATCTCAGGCAGAAAGAGCCGCTGAAGTGCTGATCTGGGCAGCGTGGACACGGACAAAGAGCAAGAGAGCGCTTCAGAGACCTATTCAGCCAGAAGAGCAGAGAGACATCCTTGACCCGGAGAAAGTTCCAGAGACGCCTAAACCGGTTGAGCCGAGAGAAAGAGTACTGGAGACCTACCTGCAGCTGGGAGGGAGGAGGCAATTCCTCATCTTGGACGGGGTATACAGCGGAGACATAGCTTCAGGGACTGTTTGAACCTGGAGAGCAAAAGCAGCAGAGGCGGAGACCACTCCACAGACGGCCTACGCTGTGAGAGCAAGAGAGAGCACAACCTGCTCTTTTCTATGAAACTGTGGTACCTTGTAATGCATCGTTCCTTACTAGTAACAGTGTAGCAGTGCCATCTGGTGGCCAACTTAATTCCAAAATGAATGCCCCTTAAACGAAGTACACACTTTCCTGAAAGGTGCTCCCCCGCACCTGAACCTTCGCAGTTGGCCGCGCGCACCGTACCGTGCTAGGCGGCCGTAACTGTCCTCGCTTGGGGATCGCCCTATACGCTTGTGTTCCTTGTGCCATACTGTAACCGCGTGCGCTACCAAACACATTCAGGAAACAAGCCTACTAAATCTGAGCGAAATCAAAGTCAGCGAGCGATAGACATACGTTAGATGGCAAACCCCCTTCGTATAATGAAATACGCGCTTACAATATTACATTCGCCTGCCGTTGGTTATCCAACACCATCTGCGTGGTAGAAACGAAGTTATTTCTGCGTATGCAAGCAAATGGATGAAACGGTTTGCACATGATCAGTGAGTAATAAACATAGAGTGCCACACTGTAACCGCTTGCTTTCCCACGTGCTTGAGATGAAACCAATGCTCGGTCAAGTAGCCGGCCTGATTTGAGAGTGAGTATTACGGCCCGCACAAAATCATCCATTACAAAGCGTTTCGCGACTGCGTTAGCACCTGGGAATAAACAAGCAACTCTCTTCATGCAAGGTAGCATTGGCACAACACATACATCTTATGCACAGCGGCCGCCATCACTGCCGCCCAGAATTTTAGCGTGGCTATCCCTCGCAATACCAACCTGCTCTCGGAATCGGCAGGCTACTAAATACCCAAAACCAACTTTACCGTGCCTTGCGCGACCGGCCCTCCTCTTCGCAGTGTGCATCTCTAGCCGGAGAACAAGCAACAAGATCCAGACACACGCCCCCAGTTCCCCCGGACATTGCGATTGTGGCCCCAATGCAGGGCAGTGTGGATAAAAGAGGAGTCTTCAGCTAGTTTGAGTGCGTCCGAGAGGCGCTGTGCTGGAACTTGCAGCGCCGTATGGCTCAGGCAGCAAAACAACACCCACATGAGCCTCTCACCAACGTGAAGGGGATATGAACCAATGGGTGGTTCTACCTGATGTGATAAAGGGCGGGGCGGGGGAGGTTTCATTCTGGCTCACTCTTCCTGAAGCGGCAGCCCTTCTTGACACAAAAGGCACTTTGGAACACTGCGAAGGCTGAACACTGGTGAACGAGCCAAGTGGGAGGGGTGGGGGGAGTGCAGCCCAGAGCACACACAGCGTTTCCCTTGCGGGAGCGAGCAAGGGCACCATCTGTTTAAAAGTTAATTACAAACAGATGGTTTCAAAGCTCGCTCCCGCAAGGGAATCGCCAAACGTGCACGCTATGCCATTGAAAGCAATGCAATGCATGCACGTTTTTGGCCTCAAAAGCGAATCGATTTCAAGAGGTCTCCTCCTATGTAGCGCATGCGTGCTGCGTAGGAAAGACCTAAAAAGCACCTTTATATCTGGTGGAACCATGTAGAGGTCCCGTCATGCTCCATGGTTGAGCTCACTTCCAGGGAGGGTGCAAGATGGCCGGTCAATGCTTGAGCGATCTCTGGGCTGTAATGAGCGTCCTGCAAGAGACTTGCTACAGGATTTTGGACCTCACAGAGAACGACCCGTTAATTCGAAACGGTGAAAGCGGGCAGTGGAATCAGTAGAAACAGAGAAGGGTGGAAACAGCGGCTCCCCGAGCAGCGGGGGAGAAACTGACGGAGATCAGGAGCCGAGATCAGGACCCACAGAGCCGCAGAGGTGCAAAGAGTGGTTCAGGAGGCCGTGGTCCAGCCCGGATGATTGGCGGTGTGGTGCAGTGCATAAAAAGACCTGAGAGACCCATGCTCTGCAGTCATTGTTCCGCAGTGGAGAGGAAGTAAAGATCAAATCAGGCAATAGCAGAGTCAGTTCGGTAGCCGCGGTTCATGAGGAATAATGGGTGGAAAACGGACTGACGGAATGTAACATTGCGCTGCGGCTTTTCTTTACCAAAAGAAGCTGTACTACTTCAGGAAACTCAAAACAGAGCCAAAACAGAGCTGTGCTGTAGCTCCACTGGAGGAATAAAGACTCTGGGATCCTGTGCAGTGAGTTTATCACATTCGTAGATTTCTCGCCCCTCCCCCTCTTTCACATGAACACAGTAAATTAATAGGGGGGATATATCGTGGGACTTCAGAGAGTTCCCAGGACAACATAGATTAATAAGGAGACAGAGAAGGGAGAAAGGAGGAACAAAATGCTCTGTAGCAACTCTGCAAACTACGAGACTCACCCACTATAACTTGGGCAAGGTGAGCCCTAAACCAGCAGGCTGCTCTGACCGAAGAGAGTGCCGGGTCAGTTTTTTTGCCCGATCATCAAGAGAGGAGGGGTTACATCTCCTGAGGCTTGAGCCGGGAGATCCCGGAGGCACTTTAGCGCATTTGCACACTCGTGATTTTTATATTGTGGCACTCGTATTTTAGAAAAGCTCTTTTGCACATTGCTGAATTGATTCTCGTTTTATGAATTTGTAACTGTTTTAATTTACCTGTTAGGTTGCTTGAGGGGGCCAGAACTGTGGGGCTGGACTGGCTCGGACTTGCTAAGCCGGGCGGGGCCGCCATCTTGCGGGGGACATCGGTCAGCGGACTAGGCTTTCCCCTGACTTTGATTTAAAAGGATATGCTGGTGCGAGCGCGCAGCATTACATCTCCTGAGGCTTGAGCCGGGAGATCACGGAGGCACTTTAGCGCATTTGCACACTCGTGATTTTTATATTGTGGCACTTGTATTTTAGAAAAGCTCTTTTGCACATTGCTGAATTGATTCTCGTTTTATGAATTTTTAACTGTTTTAATTTACCTGTTAGGCTGCTTGAGGGGGTCAGAACTGTGGGGCTGGACTGGCTCGGACTTGCTAAGCCGGGCGGGGCCGCCATCTTGAGGGGGACATCGGTCAGCGGACTAGGCTTACCCCTGACTCTGATTTAAAAGGATATGCTGGTGTGAGCGTGCAGCGGACGCGCCACCGGCGCGCCAAAGGCAAGCCCGTCTGCGCCCGTCCGTGCTCGCGCTCAGCGCCAGGACCCCTGGTAGTTTTATGTCAGGTAAGCCTCCTACCCGTAGTTATGGAAAATCAACCCTGCTTTGAATTAAATAGGGTGGGTAAGGACAGGAACTGTTGTTGTCTCGATGTTGACTCACGGCCTGCACTTCTCCCAGGGGTATGTCCTAACTGCAAAATAACCCTACCCAAGATTTTATATCAGCCTATCTCATCAATGGATGATAAAAGGGCAGGGACTGTCGGCTGCAATACGCAAGTATTTAAATGTATCTTGCTTAATGCAAGGTCCTTGGTTAAGCACAGCTCGGAGTGCACAAGGCTCATTGAAGAGAGGGACATAAAGATTGCCTTTATCACAGAGACGTGGACTGATGATTCCTCTGGCCCTGACATAGTGAAAGCCACCCCTTCAGGGTTTTTATGCTACCTTTTAGATAGGCCTCTCAGGAAAGGGAGGGGGACTGGCTGTGATCTACCATGGGTCGATTAAGGCAGTTTTTCAGCCTGCCTCAAACGAAGCGTGTGAGGTATTGTTTTTTATTCTCAGCCTATCTCACCATCATACCTTTAAAGGTAGTTTATTGTACATACGACCGGGAGCCAAGAACTCCTTCTTAGCCTCACTAGGGAACCTACTGGAAGATGGCCTATGCACAGACGCCTATACAATCATGGGAGATGTTAATTTTTATTTGGAGGCACTTGCTGAACCTGACACTATGACTCTGATTGACATGATGAATAGTGCCAACTTGAGGCAGCAGGTAACTGGTCCCACCCATGTGGCAGGTCATACCCTGGATGGCATTTTCTCTAACTACTCTTGCCTCCAGTTCACAGGCCTACTACCTCTCGTGTGGTCTGATCATACGGCCGTCCAATTTGAGTTGACTCTGACGGGGCAGCGCGTGAGTGGACAATGTCCAAAAGGTTGAATAGTAACCAGGGCCTGGAATAAAATTGAGGGGACTGTTTTGCAGGAGCTTCTTACCTCCACGGCAGGTAAATTGCCGTTGGGAGTGGCAGAGGCTACTATGGTTTACACAAATTGGCTGGAGCAAGCCTGTGATAAAATAGCCCCAGTAAAAACTCTCTGCCCCAAAAGATCACAACCCTCTGCTCTATGGTTGACAGAGGATTTGAGAAATCAAAAACTCATTTGCAAACGGCTTGAGCGGAGCTGGAGGAAAAGCTATAAAGAAACAGAGAAAAAGATATCTAAAGCCAGCCTGCAGAATTATAAACAACTCATTTTCTCTGCTAAACAAAACTTCTACGCAACCCGTATTGATTTAGCAAAGAATTCAGTAAAAGAATTGTTTAGAACTGTTTCTAGCCTGGCCTCCCTAAACCCACCGAAAGTTCAGCCAAGCCAGGAACTTTGTGAAGACATCGCCAAGTTCTTCCTGACCAAAGTGGAATCCATCTTTTTGGCTTTCAGTGGTTCAAGCACTGCCGGGATGAACGTGGCTAGGGAGGACCTCAAGCCCACGAGGGTTCCCAGGTCTACCTTTGAGAAATTCCGGCCAGTGTCCCCTGAAGAGATTCTAGGGCTCCTCACGGCAGCCAAATCGGGGTCGCCCTTTGATCCATGCCCGGTCGCGGTGGCCAAACTGGCCCCGGTTCCGATCGCCTCAACTCTGTCATCAATCTTTAATGGCATGTTTGCAACAGGGCAGTTCCCTACACCCTGGAAGTTGGCCTCGATATTGCCTCTTTTAAAAAAGCCTAGCCTGGACCCTAAAGAGCCAAATAATTTTCGCCCTATTTCCCATCTCCCACTCCCAGCAAAACTGATTGAAAAAATCATGAATACACAACTATGTACTTTCTTAGCTGAGACACAAGCCTTGGATCCCTCGCAATATGGCTTTAGGGAGGGACATAGTACTGAGTCCGCTCTCATTAAGGCCACAGAGGAGATCAGGGAAGCCGTTGATCGGGGTGACAGAGCAGCTCTAATCTTATTGGATCTGTCTGCCACCTTTGATACGGTCCATCATGACATCATGATGGACCGTCTAAAGGCTTGTGGGATTCAATCGAAAGCTTGGGATCTTCTAAGATCTTTTCTTTCAGACAGAGGACAAACGGTTGCTTTGGGTGAATATCAGCCTAAACCTTTTGAATTGCCCTGTGGGGTCCCACAAGGGTCCTCCTTGAGTACTACGCTTTTTAATGTTTACGTTTCTTCATTGGCCCCCATTATCAGTGCATTTGGATTCGGTCTCACCTCGTATGCTGATGACACCCAAATTGTGGTGTCGCTGCTACCTGGCCAGGAGGTGGGACTGGATAAACGCTTTCAAGATTGTATGGTATCAGTGGGGAGTTGGATGGCAGAGAATTGCCTAAAACTCAATACAGGCAAAACCGAAGTGATACTGTTTGGCAATGATACCAACTTCTGGACACCTAACTGGTGGCCTGACTCGATGGGCACTCTCCCTATGCCCTCAAAAAAGGTTACAAACTTGGGAGTAATAGTGGATGAGAGACTTACCTTTGGTGACCAAGTAAATTCAGTGGCATCAAAAACTGCCTATGTGATTAGAACAGTCAGGAAAATACCGCCGTTCTTGCCGCCTGGTAGCCGGCAAACAGTGGTCACGGCTCTTGTAATGTCGAGGCTGGACTACTGCAACAGTCTTTACTTAAATATTCAACAAAGATTTCTGAATAAGCTTCAACTGCTGCAGAATGCAGCCGCCAGACTACTTACTGGCATGTCCAGGTTCTCTCCCATATCCAAGGAAATAAAAAAACTGCACTGGCTCCCGGTAAAGAATTGAGTGCTTTTTAAATCCCTCTGTTTGGTTTTTAAAGCGCTTCAAGGGATAGGGCCAGACTATCTCAAACGACAGTTCACTTGGTACATACCGAAAAGAACACTTCGCTCACTGAGTACCAAACTGGTCTCAGTACCACACACAAAAAAAGCTTTGTGGGGCGGTAGAGATTTTGAACTCTGTGCGGCAAAAGCCTGGAACGACTTGCCGTTTCACCTGAGAAATGCCACGGATCTCCTAACTTTCAGGAAGGGCCTAAAAACCTGGCTCTTTGCTAAATAAATACTCTTTCCTTCCGTTTCTTGCCCTAAGGAGTTGTAACCAGCGCCAGGACACCCCCGGGTAACCGCTGTGCTTTAAAAATATCATTAAAAAAAAAGAAGCTTGAGAGTGAGCTCTAGGCCCATTCTCAAGAGGAGTAAGGGTGTGATGGTTGCAGAAGCGATCCATGTATCACGGATGTGGCTTGCAGCCGACTCGTGACAACTCCAGCATCCCCCAGCCATAATACTTCAAGATACACATTACTACATGCCCTAATAAAGCGTATATAAAGAGATCCATCCATAAAATTGTGTACGACTAGGAAGAATTCACAGTCAAAAAAACAAATTGGTCAGAACCGATGCCAGACGCCAATCCAATCATCGCCATCCCCTGTTAGATTTTAGAACAACCTCTCTCAGGGTGTTGAAGGCAGGATGGAGTCCCAGATAACCCCATTATCCATCCTCAAACCATGGTTGAAAGAGATCCTGCAAACCAGTCTACTATTCATTTAGAGGAGATACCTAAAGAAAAGAGGAAGCAGGCATATTCATTGTTCTCATTAAGGGTCCCGAGAGGAGGTCAAAAGGAAAATTTACTTGATGCAGATAGCATTCAATCGACTACCAAAGGGGATCTGAGTATTATAGCCGCCTTGGAAAAAGATTCCTCAACAGGCAACGTCCAGAAGCAAATTGGAGTCCAGACTCTCACAGAAGTAACACCATTGCAGGCCTCAATGATTGAATCAGATATTAAATGACCTTCGCGAAATGAAACTTTCTCAAGAAGCCGCACACCTTAAAACTAACAAACAATTAGATCAGATCAACAAGAATCTTCATCAGCTCTCCACCTGCATGACTCAGGTGGAACAGAAGGAATCTTCCTTAGAAGAGAACAGCAACAGTCAAGAAAGGAACCTGAGCAAACTTCAAACTGAGCTGGAAGATCTTCAGCTTAAACTGAATGATGCGGAAAACCGAGCTTGCGTACTAATCTAAGGTTCATGGGTATACCAGAAGATCGTGAGGCAGGCCTTTCACCCATGAAATTGATATCAGATCTAGTGTGCAAAGTGGTACTTCCCAGAAAAGCTCAAGAAGTCGGAGATTTGACTATTAACAGAGCACATCAAGTACCAGCAATCCGATCTACAAATGCATAATACCCCAGAACAATCCTGGTCAGTTTCGGGGATGTCCGGATCAACGAACAAATCCTGACCGAAGCGATCAAAAAGAAGTCCTTTTCTTCACCAGACAATTTCTCATTCCGAAGATATCTGGATATGTCAATATTGGCAGCACGAAGACATCGTGAATTTATTGGATTAATAGATGAATTTAAACAAAATGGTGCTCCAGCCGGCATAATCCAACTATCTAAACTAAACGTTTTGTACAAAGGACGATCTCACATATTTCAGGCAATAGAGTGTGCTGAAGAATTTCTACTTATAGTCAAGGGTGAAGGGGGTATTAAGAAGTAACATCTATATTATAAAAAATGTGATAAGGGGTAACAAGAATAAAGAATAATTTGAATTAAGTCAGCTGGATAATGTATCTAACTAGAGATCTATATTAATAAACATGGCCCTAAGAGGTTTAGGCCTTTTTGCAATACCTCCCTAGATGAGTTCCGAAGTACCATTCCAAGGTACTACCTTAGGGGGAAGGGAAGGAGGCATGGATGGCGGGCCAGGGCACTGGTGGGGAAGAAGCCCATGATGGGTGGGGCTCAGAGTGAGGGGAATGGGGAGGAAATAAGGACACTGAAAGGTGGGGGGATAAAAAAGGAAATAATAATCTCAGGTAGAAGGGAGAGTATCATTTCAAAACCTAGGAACAGGCATATTTGTATCAAGTACTATAGCGGAACCGGTCAGATAAAATGGGGAAGTAATACGCAGAGCAAGGTCAAATATAAAGAGTTAGTAAATGTAAATGGTTGATAACCAGATATTGCGTATAGCCTCGTGTAATATAAATGGAGCAAACAATCAAACAAACTTGAAATCTACACTTCAGTGGCTGATGACAACCCAGGCACAAGTTATTTTGCTCCAGGAGACCCATTTTAAAGGGCACTTGACTCCACCTAGATGGCCTAATTTTATTTCTCAGGCTTTTTTGGCATCAGCAGGTGAAGCTGTTAGGGGAGTAGCAGTATTAATTAGACGCCACTTCCAGAGGAAAGTCCTCCAAATTATGAGGGATCCTGGTGATCCAGCGCGATATTAGCAAACAGCATCATACACTATATACTCACTTGGGCCCATACATTCATACTACGCTAATACTTACGCTGGGTTTTATCAGTTGTTACTCTCTATCAAAATCCCTGCTACCAATTACCTTCTGATTGAAGAGTAATGACTTACCAATGAATCCTTTGCAAATTGGGAAATTTAAAATGAGTGGCATTCATTATAATACATAATCCTGAAATAACCACGGAGTCAGGAAGTTTTAAAATGTTTATCTAAAGATTTAGCAGAGTAAAATACAGAGCCACATGGTACTTAATCGCAATACCCAAGATTAAGCATAGAAACGATTATTGCTAATCAATGACGGTGTTTAAAGAAGAGAAGAAGATCGAGACAGCAGCGCAACTAAAGGTTGCATTATATTTACCTAAGTGCGAGAACCAATCCCCTTAGCCAAGGAGTTGAAAGAATAGGACCCAGGAAGGATGAAGAGCAAAGACTTCCTCCGGGATCAGGACAGGACCGGTGACCTCTCTACAACGACGCCTGCGTCATTCCCCTCTCTGATACTCGACTTCTCTCGATTCTCCCGTGCCTTACTTCTAATGGACTCCGCCGCCCCCTCCTCAGGACCTCTTCTGGACAGGGATTCAGTCAGCAACCGATCAGCTTGGCAGTCTGGGGCTCTTCTGAGTGTTCTGAGAGTCAGCTCTAGAAGCTCTCTGGCAGCATGGACGCCTGTTCTCTGCAGCATCTCCTTCTAACTAATTAACTAATGCTATATTCTATTATACCCTTCTACGCCCATGTACCTCCCCTTAATGTTGCTAAAATATGGGATCACTACTTCTGATTGGACAGGAGGTGGATTCTCGCACCATGTTGATTTGGCCTAAATTGTAAAGCCTATTGTCTTTACGTTCCCACCCCTTCAAATTAATACATTCGCTTTATTTCCCACCCGTCTCATGACAAATGTAAACCAATTTTCATAGACATTGTATCAATGTATGACAGGAAAGTGCTAGTACAACATCTTCGGCCATCAGGTTACGGCCTTGGACTTCGTCCAGGTTGACTTCATTTGGCAGGCACACAGGACACATGCGCAGAACCAGTTGCCTCTCGAGTTTCAGAACACCAACCCAGGCCCAAGTTTACGAACTAATAAAAGTGCAAGAAGAAAATATTAGAATCCCAAATAAAATGTTTCACTGAATACCCACTATTTCTATTCTATTCCCAATTAAATATATATACTATCCCGCGTTAGTAGCGTTAGGAAACGACAATTTAATAATGACATGAGAGCAAGCAGAAGCATGTGAAAACATCGAGCAGCCATTTTAATGCACACTGCGCAGAAGCAGAAGTTTCCCACCAAGCAAAGAAAGACGTCACACCATGTGATATGGTTGCGACATGCGCATTGAGTTTTCCCGCGCATAGCGGCCATTTTGGATTACAGACAAGCGTTATTCATTAGTAAAACACATAGGCAAGCATCTTTTTCTTTTGTGTAGTGAATGCAAAGGTTAGTATTAACAATACAAGTTTAATAAATTAATACTGTGAGGAGGATTGAATACAAGCAAGTTTCATTTATGAAACCTTGCTTCATCAATCCCTCTCTGATGGCGTTTCTGAGCCATCAAAAACATTACCCTCAATCAGATGCCAACTTCTAGCAAATTACTTCATTCTCGTCTTTATTCTTTCTATTTTTACAATCTCCTTTTAATTTCTTGTATAATTCACTTCTCCACTCTTCAAGTTCGATTTCATCTACCTTTCGTTTCTTTCCTCTTCCTGTCACCTTATACGTTCCATTCTTTTTACAGCATTTGCACCATATTGTTATTGCCAAAATTATTATTGCTATCCCTGCTAAGGGTACTAATATTTGACCTATAAGTCCTTTCCCTATATTAGCAAACCAGGTTCCAATTGACGAGATACTATTTGTCAATCTTTCCCATACGCTATCAACTTCCAGTGGTTTAAGTTCCTTCTCAAGTTTAGTTATATTCTGTATATACGTTCCAATTTCTGCACTCTTATCAGGAATATAAGTGCAACAATGTTTCGTCTTCAATAATTTACAGACTCCGCCCTCTTTTGCCAATATAATATCAAGAGCAAGTCGATTTTGCATCACCATAGATCTAATCGCAACCATTTCCGCATTAATCATTAGAAACCCTCCAGCAGTATCCGTTGATAAACGATCAACTACTGTAGACAATTTACATATTTTCCTTGAGTTCAGAATTATTCCCACAGAAGGTATTAATGCACCAAATATATCACCTACAATTTCTGAAAAACTAGCTCTTTTACTACGTATTAATTCGTTATTGTTTTCATTGCTCCCAGTGTTTCTTTTTACGTGGTATATCTTTGGAAATACTATTCCAAAATAACAACTTCCGTACCACCGTGCAGGAAGCCTAAAGTAAGCCTTATTCCCACACACATAATAAATTCCAGGAAAAACTGAATCTGTTCCTCCTTTTAGTCCCCAACCTCCAAGAATTAAAAAATTGTTTTCACATTCACTGGTACCGATGAAAACATTGTTATAATCAGTCTTTAACCTATGAAGACAAATTTTTCCTGTCTTTACGAAATCCAGAGCCATAGCAGCTTGAGCCTTGCCAGGTGTGTAACTACCTTCTTTCTCAGCCCAAGGTGACCCAACGTGCAGCAATGGCAGGAGGAAAAGGAGGATGTGCCTCGCTACAGACAAAGTTAGACAGGTACGCATGGGAACAGGGGAACGGCGATCAAGCGAAATGCACCGGGGACACACAAAAAGAGGGGGCACCACCGACATGTGAAGGGAAACAAGATGACTTGACATTACAAGACATTATGGCCGCAATCACAACGGTGCGCACCTCCCTAGAATCTAGGATAGATTCGGTCTCCTCCAAAGTTTCCCTAATCAGGGCGGACATTCGAAACACAAATGCCAGAATCAAAGAAGTAGAGGTCACCACTAAGTCCCTATAATCCGACACAACCTTACTTAAAAAACAAGTCAACCAGACAGCGCATGCGTGCAGCGCCAAATATCACTCCAACCTTTTGCTTAGAAAAGTGAAAAGACGGTGCATTTCCACACATACAGCGCCACGTTTGGGTCTTAAGGTAGGTTTGCAATTTGGATATGCACGCCATGACATGAATTGGTTACACAGGCAAGTACACTTTGGGTTTAGAAAAGCACAAGACTCCAACGGTGGTACCATCATAAGATTTTACTAAATATTCTTAACTGGAGCACTGTTCATTGGGTGGGGAAATGTTGGTAGCCAATACAAGATCACATATACACAATAAGTTACACACTTACATAACATATTTACAATTTGATGGGCAAGCTACTGAGTAATGTCGGGCTATCCCGTCAAAGATAGTGTATGAAATGCGATTAACCTGAATACTTTCACAAAGGCCCACAATCAGCCCCGCAGCCGCCCTCTATTAAGAAAAGAAATGCATCAAGTCCAAAAGCACAACGTGTTTTAAACGTCGTGCTTTTGGACTTGATGCAGGTGGCATCTGTCATGCTACTTGTTATGTTATATATCTGGATGCAGAGAGAGAAAGAAGCAGTAAAATACAACCAATGACAAAGCCAATAGTCCTGGCTTGTTGTAGGTGTAATGTTACTTGTATTATATATCTGGATGCAGTGACAGAAGCAGCAAAATACCAGTCAGGCAGGCAGCACACTATGCTGAGCACTGATTTTCAGTTTGTGTTTTTAAGCCACGCCCTTAATTACATCGGTCACACCCCTTTAAGAAACGCCCTAGTTTTTTCATCCCACTTAAAGCCCTGTCTATAAGATTTGTGGACAGTTACTGTAAATATAAAAGAGCATATCTAGAAGTTCTAACATTATGGGATTGCGCTAGATGTAATAAAAACGTTTCCTATGTTCTTTGTACTGCATCTATCATTGAGGAATAACACCTCGCGATCCTGCAAAGGCGCTTTATCTTTTATCTTATCAGGCTATCAAAAATAGCGTGAATGGCCCCATTGGGCCTACAATGAAATAAGTCACAATTCTAGTGAAAGTTACTTTGAGAATCCTGTATTGTTTTTCAACATATCCTCTCTGAGAGCTTCCTCTCACCATCCCATCCTCCTACCACCTGTGCCTTGAATTAGTAATCAGCAGTATTTGTCCAACAGGCCCCTTCTGGTCCTTTGCTAAGGATCCCTTTTCTAAGTGAGAATCCGCACAGCAGAGGCAGGTTGTTTTGTATTGGCTTCTGGCCCTGACACAGATCAGTAACTGCGACTTACAGATGTTCAGTGACATGATATTACGAGTTTGCGTGAGAAGGTTATTGGAACTGAATGGTGTGTAAACATGTTTATTGAGGTCTCTCGGGGTCGCTGTGAGGCCCATCACAGTGCTGGAAAGAATATATACTAAGTAGGCGGCTATATAATGGCTTTTTATCAGAATATCTTACCCCAAGTCCTGTTTCTTTGCACTGCAGCTGTGGATGCCCTTGGTACAATATGGAGGTGAGCAGATTTAGACCCTCATTACGAGTGGCCTAGTTTTATGTGCGATAGTTATCGCACACAATAAAAACTAACATTGATGTGTACACAATTGATTGTGTTATAACTATGATATGTGGTAACTGGAGTTAAAGGACCATTGGTAATGAGGAACAGTGTGCTTTACAAATCCTCAAGTACTTCTTTGCATGCACTGTAAAGAGCCACGTTTTAAAAGTCATCTTTTGCAACTCCACTTTCTTGCCTTGATTCATGACAATCTTCCTTTTTCTTTTAACAGCGGAAAAAAGCATGCTGAATAGCTTATATAGGAAGCACACCAAAAATACGTCAGTGGGCATAATTATGAGGCGCAAAGTACAATGAAAACTAAGTGTTGGGTTCCCCGAAGAAACCTTTCATGCAAACCCAAAATGCAAGCGCAAGCCAGTTGTTTGCAATTAATTCTAACCTGATATTCACATTGATCGGAAGTAGCTGTAAGATGCACGTAAAGCTTTATAGAACTTGCAAAAAGATAAAGCACGATTTTTGCAAAAGTGCAAATTGCAAGCCTTCACGCACAACATTTTAAAACTTCGTTCATGTTATGTAAACATCTAAGTGGCAGATGTACATAGCTGCCAAGGTTTCAGATTACTATGTGTGACATTTTCCTAATTTCAGAGAAATTATGAGTGACATTTCAACGACTATAAGTGACACTTTCTCAGGAGCAAAATCAAGCAATGAAGACCAGGGAAACATTAATATCAGAAATTACACCCATTTGAGCAATGAGAAACTCTATGAAGAGCTTAAAACTGCTGCAAAGCACCAGAAAAAGGAAGGAAGGGCACTAACCATAGACAGACTGTGTGACTGCAGTTCTCAGTATAAGAGGGCAGGCAGGCACTGCTGCTGCTCAGAAGAAGATCTCATTGATATGATCATTCATGACCTGAGCGCTAGCCTACAAAGCAAATTTCATAGCATAGCAAGTGCAACTAGGAGATTATGCCATCACTCAGTCTCAGGCATAATCAGTTGCTATTGCAATAAGGTAAAAAAGAATGCTGGGAAGCGCCAGCGTAAAACCCAGAGTTGTTACGCTCTAAACACGTGGTAGTGCAGTATAAATAAATAAATACAAACTGCACATAGCTGTCAAGTTTTGAGATTGACATTTACAAGTTTCAGTGTTCTTATGTGTCATTTCATTCTCTTTGAGTGACACTTTAGTGTGACAGTCAAACAATTATGCCTGTTATTAGATGCATTCCATGAATTATCCAATTTCTTGACTTAAAGCTGTCACAATTCTCCATAAGTGATTATGCAATGTTACTAACCTAATTCCTTTTTTCTAACATGCTTATTGTGGGGTAAAGCTGCAACAAAAGATAGGACCATAAGGAGTTGCTTTCCAATGTAACTGACAGAAATTGCATCTGCCCCATCATGTGTGCTGTTAGGATTGGCTTTTTAGCCCCATCATGTGTGCTGTTAGGATTGGCTTTTTAGCCAACATTATATTGCATTCTGGGAGTTATAGTTTCACTTTAAACGCTGGCTGGTAAAGTTTATGGTCTATGAGCAATGGTTAGGAAGACAGGATAAACTACAGTAGCACATTTCAGCCTTGGAGTAATAACCAGCCGTGATGTGCTGAGTTGCATTGTCATGTTTCTATAACTTTCAATAATTAACATTAGTTTCTGCTGTTAAATTTGACATGGAATTAAGTTTTAGGTGATTGCAAAGGGTTGGGGAGGGGGGTAATTGAGAGAAAACACAGATGATGGGCCCTGGAGAACTGTGACTTAGAGTAAGGCTCTGTGATGATGACTGACCAGTTACGACATGGCAGAAGCTGAAGTGAAATTTTTAACACGGGTAATGGTAAGAAACTGATTTAAATCAGCAGCATACACGCTGTGAGTGGTGCTGTCCCCACCGCCTTTAACCCTCCCCCTTCCTGGGGTAGATCAGCAGTTGTCAGTCGTAGTACAGTTCAAGCTGGTAACACACATCATTCTACCAGTCTCCAGAATGTATTATCTCTCTCTATCTCTCTTGTTGCATCCTCCCTCTTTTCATCCCAGTCATCGTTTCCTCTCTCTTTCTCTATCCTCATCTTCATATCTCTCCTTCCCCATCACTCTCTTTACAGCCTCTTTCCTCCTACTTATCAGCCTGTTGCCCTCCTCAGCCTCTCTTTTTAGCTCTTACTGTCCTCCCTCGTAGCACAGTCTGTGAGTCCTACCCACGGGTTTAGAGCAGTAGGCTCCTAGATTTAGGCCTTTGTTCCTTTTTTATCTGTGTCTTTAGCCTCCCTCTTCTTCTCTCTCTCTCCTCTCTTTGTATACTTCTATCTCTTTCCCTGCATTCTTTCCACCATCTTCCATTTGCCCTTCTCTCCTTCCTCTCCCTATCTCTAACGCTTTCTCCCCATCATCTCCTCTCTTGGCATGCCGTCCTGTACAAGTTTATATCTCCTTCCTTAATGTCTTGTCTCATTTCTCTCCTCTAATTTCTTTCCAACTCGGTCACCTCGTTTCTCCTTTCTTCTACTATTTTTTTTAATGTGGTTATATTTGTCTGACCCGTACCCTCAACTCCTACTGTGACTGCATGTTTGTGATCCGGAGGCTAAATGTGCAGGAAACCTGCCGCGCAGTGAGGTGAAACAGTAGAAAAGTATGGTTTCCCTTAGATCGCTTTGCAGCACTAGCAGCCTGTCGCACACTGTCTGTCTGTATCCGAGGCTGATGAACAGCTTCATGGTAATGAGGCAGGTCGCAGGGGTACTTTGGCATCCATTCAATGAGCCACTGAGACAAAAGTGGACAGGACAGGCATGGGCAAATAATAAACCTGGAGCTCATGCTTGCCCGTCGCAGCTTTCCACCTGCTTTATGGTGGAGGCTTCAGCGTCACCCTAAAGTTATGCAGGCCTCCCTCCACGCAGTCAGGAAGGAGCCACTCTGTCACTTTCACAAAGTTTAAAGTGACCCAGTTTACACCCGCATACGCATTCTATCTCAGAAATCCTCTTACTTTGGTCGGAATGTCTGTCCGGTTCCCTCCATGCACCTGCGCTTCTCCGATAGTTAGAATCGTCATTTCTCATGAGGGCCACAGATCCCGCAGTAGGCTAACTGCCCTGTAATGTGTATCACGTCACTACCCATTATACAATCACGAATATTCAGCCTTGTGTTGCACAACAGCTCAGGCTAATGAATATTGTAGGCTTAAAATGTCATTTTATTGGCTGCAGGGATCCTCAGTACTATCTGTCACTGCAAGTGGAGTGCTCGGCTTCCCAGCTACTGGAAATGAGCTACCCAGCGGCCAGGCAGAGATGATGCATCAATTTAATAATGCGTGATAACTTTGAAGCCCTTTGAGCCCGATGGGCGTTGCACGCCTGATGCCAAATGCCACCTGCATCAAGTCCAAAAGCACAACGTGTAAAACACACGCTATGCTTTTGGACTTGATGCATTTCTTTTCTCAACTGCGGGCTGATTGTGGGCATTTGTGAAAGTATTTGTTAATCGCAGCACATGACTGTGCTGCGATTAGCAGGAATACTTTCACAAATGCCCACAATCAGCCCACAGCCGCGCTCCATTAAGAAAAGACATACATCAAATGCAAAAGCATGACGTGTAAAACACACGCCCTGCTTTTGCACTTGCTGCGTTTCTTTTCTTAATGGAGCGCGGCTGTGGGCTGATTGTGGGCATTTGTGAAAGTATTCCTGTTAATCGCAGCACAGTCTTGCGCTGTGATTAACATAAATACTTTTCAAATGCCCACAAACAGTCCGTCCGCAGCCGCGCTCCATCAAGAAAATAAATGCAGCAAGTGCAGGGTCAACTTGCTGCTGAACGCCTGCAGAGGCTGCCAATCTACGTACAAAAATACACTTACTTGCCGTGACCTCGTGTTTTCCGTGCTCTCCTCTTGCACCGTGTTAACATCGCTTCCCCAAACAGAAAATAATTGTTTTTAGCGCCGCTCGCATTTAAATGCGGCGGCGCGAACGTTATAGCGGGATGTCCTGTGTGCGCGCTTCACACAGGACAATGCGCGCTGGTGGTCACATAGGTGTGCGGGCGCGCATGCGTGCACCCTACAGGGAACACTGGTCTTGACTACTAAACACTGGGTTCATACTCTTGCGAATCGGAACCTCAGAAAATATCACATCTAAGTTTGAATAATAATACTGAAGTCTCCCTGTTCTATAAAATAAACTAGACAAAACACTACATGATATGCCATATGTCAGTGGTAAGTGATGATATGTTAATCCTTCTGCTACTGATTCGGGTAACTTCATACAGACGTAACAATTACTAACTTCCATTGTGTCTACATATTGAAACAATAACTTTGTGAAAACGTTTAAACTAGTGTCGTTGTCAGTTACTTCATGATGAATTTCTGCCTCATCTTCTGCCATTAGTTCTACTCTATTGCCCTTCATGTTTGCTGTCCTCCCTTTAGTTTCATTATTAATCTTTTTATCTATTATCATCAGGTAAGGAATTGCTACAATCAGGACTAACCATACTATAAGCACCATTACTAGACTACATATGCATATTGCACATCATCTTCTACAACATTTCTGTTTTGGTCTCCCAGTAACTCTATCGTCAGGTTTTTTTTCGACAAGGAAGATTGCTCTTCTTATCTTTTCTTCTTTTCTTTAGCTTATTCTTTTGCTTAGTCAGGGTGGTCTTGTTTCTTCTTCGTATGTCAATTCTGCACTTGTTCCTTCGCTACCACTGTCACTTGACTCTGAGCTTTCAAAATCTTCAAGAATGATATAAGTCCAGTCAGGACCCTTGAATTTGTTATTCACAAGTTTCAGTCTTTTACTTCTTCTTTTCGCAGTTTTATTTTCTTGTTCGGTTTGACTTGATACTTCAGGTACTTGATCTGGATCTTCACTTCTGGTTGTTATGTGGTACTTCACTCTTTTAATGACACTTGGCCAATGATCTCCTTTTCTTGTTTTCTTTGTTGGCACTGTTTCTTTGTTTTCCTCTTTAGAGATCTCGTTAATTTCACTGCTTAGCACTGTTTTGTTTTCTTTGATTACTTTTTCTTCTGTTTTGTCTTTTTCAGGTCTGATTGGTTTCTCTGTAACAGCTCCGCTGTGAGTTTCCAATAACTGACCTTGTTCTTTGTTTATTTCTTCAAGTTCATGTTTTTCAAGGTTTTCTTCTTCTGTGTACTCTTCTTGATCTAACTTGTTCTGATCAGGGCTTATTGCACTGTGAACTTCTGCAGCCTGACCGGATTCTTCTAGACCTGTCTGTCCCTGATCAAAGTCTATTAGGTCTTCACTGTTTTGAGTCCAGTTTTCTTTCCCTATCTGACCTTGTTCAGGATTTCTTAATGTCTTTTCTTTTTGTTCCTGAACTGCTTCTTCTTCACCTATCTGATCTTCTTCAATTTCTTCCAATTTCGCTTGACTTCTTGTTCTGTGGTATACTTCAGGAACTTCTACCACTGGTATCCAATCCTGACTTGTTCTCGGTTGTTCTTCTTCAGCTTCTCTGGAATCTCGAACTTGAGATCCTACAGCTGGGCAACCTTCAGCCTCTTCAGTGATTGGCGTTGTCTTAGGATTCTCTTCCTCGGGAACTGGTACTCTCTTGGTGTGACTTACATGAATCCAATTAGGAAATCCGGCACACTTCACTGCTGTATTCGTTGTCAGTATGACTTGACACGGTCTGCCCCATCTAGGTGATAGACACGTTTCTCTGGTGTGATTCTTCACTACCACCCAGTCACCAGGATTCAGATCATGTTCTTGCTCGGGCTGCCTGGAAACTGCGTCTTCTCCAACCTGATGAGAGACAGAACGCACTAGGTCAGCCAATCCTTTGCAATAGTCCAGAACCATATCATCAGATATATTCACCAGTTTGTTTGTGGGAACATGTGTTTGTCTCATTGCTCTTCCCATCATTATTTCATGTGGGCTCAATCCTGTGGTTCTGTCAGGTATACTTCTGAGTCCCATTAAAACGAGTGGTAATGCATCTGGCCACTCTAATGATGTTGATGCACACATTTTTCCCAGTCTTGACTTTATAGTGCCATTCAATTGTTCAACCACTCCAGAAGCTTCTGGACGATATGCACAGTGCAGTTTCTGTTTTATTTGAAATGCTTCACAGATTATTTGAATCAGTTCGCTGTTAAAATGTTTTCCTCTATCTGATTCCAAAGTTACTGGAAAACCAAACCTAGGAATGAGCTCTCGTAGCAACAGTTTTGCAACTGTAATGCTGTCATTTCTCCTAGTAGGGTAAGCCTCCACCCACTTTGAAAACAGGCACACTATGACTAGTACATATTTCAGCCCTCTACATGGTGGTAACTGTATGAAATCAAACTGAAGTCTCATAAATGGACCCTCTGCCTTTCCAATTTTCCCAAATCCAATTACTGTCTTCCTCCCCGGATTATGCATCTGGCAAGTTAGACATCTCTGGCAAAGACTCTCTGCAACAGCCCTGAATTTGGGATTGTACCAATTTTGTCTGAACAGCCTAATCATTGCATCTCTCCCTATGTGTGTGTCTCCATGATGCATTCTAGCCATTTGTGAGAGTAAACAGTCTGGCATGACTGGTCTGCCATCAGCACTGATCCATACTTCATCATCTCCTCTTTGGGAACAACCCACTTTGATCCACAAATTCTTCTCACTTTCATCAACCTCATCTTGCAATTTCTTCACCTCATTCCAAGTTTCAGGTGGCATATACAGCATAAGTTGGCAGCTGATTCCCATTCTTTCCACCCTCTTATTGACTGACATTCTGGTTTTGGCACAATGTTGAGCCACCAGATCTGCATATCTGTTGCCGACTACCACCCAGTCATCTCCTGACTGGTGTGCGGCACATTTCACCACAGCCAATTCTTTTGGTGATTGTATTGCTTCTAGCAATTCCCTTACAAATTGTCCATTTTTAATGGGGGATCCTGAAGAAGTCATGAAATCCCTCTGCATCCATAGTTGGCCAAAATCGTGCACAACCCAGTAACCATATTGGCTATCTGTAAATATGGTTACTGTCTGATTCCTCCCAATTTTGCATGCTTTTATCAACGCAATCAATTCAGCTACTTGTGCAGTTTTGACTCCTGGTAAATAGGATGCTTCAACTATTCCAGTTAATTCACATACCGCATAGGCAGCAGTTAGTTTACCATCTTCATGTCTTTGACATGAACCATCAACAAATAGCTCCCTGTCTGGCTTTTTAAGAGGCTGTTCCTCTATATCTGGGCGTGGTTTTGTGCATAATTCTGTGATTTGTATACAATCATGTTGATCGTCTTCATCATCTTTAATTCTCTCATGACGTGGGTCTGGTAGTAAGGTTGCTGGATTTATTATAGTTCACCTTACCATGTTCACATTTTCAGCACCCATTATGATTCTTTCATATTTAGTCAGCCGACTAGGAGTAAGATGCTGAGTTCGGGTTCTTGTCAACAGAATGACAACTGCATGTGGAACATACACTTTTACAGGGTGTCCCATCACAATTGACTCACTTTGTTCAATGCTCAAACAAGTAGCCGCTACTGCTTTTAGGCATCCTGGCAATGCGGCTGCTACTGGGTCCAATGTAGCAGAAAAATATGCTATAGGACGTCTTTCTAATGCATGTCTCTGAGTTAAGACAGAAAGTGCACAATTTTCTCTTTCATGACAGAACAATGCAAATTCTCTTTTATAATCAGGCATGCCTAAGGCAGGTGCTGAACATAGGGCATTTCTCAATTTTACAAAGGCTTCTACACTTTCATCCTCCCACTCAACAGGGTCCTTTGCTTTCTTTTTTGTCATGTTAATTAGGGGCTTAGCCAACATGGAAAATCCTGGTATCCATTGTCGACAGTAACCTACTATTCCTAGGAACATTCTCACTTGTCTTTGTGTTACAGGCATTTGCATTTTCTTTATTAAAGCTACTCTTTCAGCTGTTACTCTTCTTTTTCCTCTCTCAATTTGGTGTCCCAGATACTTAACAGCTGTTGTACAGAACTGCAACTTTTCAGGTGAGACTTTATGTCCTTCTTCTGCCAAAAGATTTAATAATGCTATGGAATCAACAACACAGTCCTCTCTGGTGTTCGATGCCACCAATAAGTCGTCGATATATTGGACTAAAACTGAGCTTCCTGGCATCACTAGTTTTTCAAGGCACTTTTTCAGTATCTGGTTGAAAATAGAAGGACTTTCTGTGTACCCCTGAGGAACACGATTCCACACATAAACTTTGTTTTCAAATTTAAATGAGAAAAGATACTGGCTGTCTGGATGTAATGGTATTGAAAAGAACGCTTGACACAAATCAATTACTGTGAACCATCCTGCACTCCACGGAATCTGGTATAGAATTACTGCAGGATTTGGTACTATGGGACAACATGGTTCTACAATCTTATTTATTTTCCTCAGGTCCTGAACAATCCTATATTTCCCACTAGGTTTCTTTAATCCCATTATTGGTGAATTACATGGGCTACTCATTACTTCTTTTAGAATGTTTTGTTCTACCATTCGATTTATTTCTTCAATGACTCCTGCTTTTACTTCTGCACTCATTTTGTACTGTCTGGTATTTGGGAAAATTACACCTTCCTTTACAGTAATTTTAACTGGATCTATTTTAGCCATAAGTCCTACTTCCTTTCCGGTGAAATACCATACTATGGGGTTTACTGTACCTTTTAATTCTTCTGGCAACTCATCTTTTGTTATTAACGAAAACATCTCATCCACTTCTGTACCTTGTTTTGCAATCATAATTTTGTATACATGATCTTCATCTGGTGTCTGAACTGCCACACCATCCGGTGTGCAGAAAATGGTACAATTCATCTTCCACAACAAATCCCTACCTAATAAGTTTACTGGACTGGAATCACATACTACAAATTGATGCATTTCTCTGAAGTTTCCGATTTTAACTTCCATGGGTTCGGTAAGAGGTGTTCTAATCCGCTGATTAGCTACCCCTACTACTTGGATATTTTCACCAGAGAGAGGAAGGTCTGGAATGTCTGCTGTTCTCACAGTAGACCGGGTAGCACCAGTGTCCAAAAGGAAAGTAATATTATTACCTTTCACATTCCCTTCAACATATGGACCTGACTGATCTACCTGTAAGGATGCGCCAAGTATGCACTCCTTCTTCCCCTCTCCTAGGCACCGTCATGGACTGAATTGACAGAAATCGTCCTGCAAAAGAAATTGTGATGTCATATAATCATTCTTACCACTTCCTCCTTGATATCCGATGTCTGTACCATGCTTTGCTCTGCTTACATTACCCTGAATAGGTGCAGGTGGCAACTGAATCTGAGGATTTGCACCCTGCTGTGAGTCATTCTGCGTCTGTGGATTTAAATTTTGATTTGGGCCATTATTATTCCGAATCTTTTTACATTCATCCTTCCAATGCCCCAATTTTCCGCATCCATGACAAGGAAATTTCTTTTTAGCTTCTTCTCTACTCATTCGTCCTCTAAACTTTCCACTATTCCCAGTATCACCATTCGTTCCAGAATCTTTTCCTAGATTTTCACTCGGATTTTCCAAATTAATTCCCTGCTTTTCTGCCATTTTCACCTGAGCCCACATCACTTTTTCCTGCAATTTCTTGTGTCTATCCTCAATATCGTCTCCACAATATTTCGCATATTTCAAAATCTCATCTATGGGCTTTCCCTGCCAACACAGCATATGCTGTTTAATCATCTGACAAATTTCTGGCTTTAAACCGTAAACAAATCGATACACAAACTGACTCATGTTCTTGTCTCCAATGTCCTCAAATCCACTATACTGTTTAAATACCTGTAATAGACGCTCATAGTAGGAATGTACTGATTCATTAGCTTCTTGGGTAGTTCGATCTATTTTTACCCAATCTGTTTCTTTCGGTGGTATTTTCCCTTTCAGGTAAGTTATCACTTGGTGATACTTTTTCATTACATCATTTGACGGGGCACCTGTTTTCGGATCTCTAGGATATTCATCACAAGGCCAATCAACTGTAATTTTACAATCTGTCCACAAATCGGCAGGTACCACTATGTCAATCAGACCATCCAAATCCTTCAACAATACTTTTGACACCTTCACAAACCTGTCAACCTGCTTGTACCATTCAATTGGTTTTTCTCTCTATTTTGGAAAATCATTCGTAAATGACAAAATATCCTGTCTGCTCCATGGGACATGTACATATCCTCCTCCCGCAACTTCTCGCATGGGATACATTTGATTTGGTTTCCCTGTTTCCTTCATCACATATTCTGATGCGGTTCTACTTGTTCGTGCTTCTTCCTTTTTCTTGGCCCACCTAGTTTTCCATTTATCTAGGTCTCCCCATTTTTGCAAAACTAACATTAATTCTCTTATTTGTAATCTTCTTCCAGAGGCATTCATATTTTCTAAATCTTTGTCTGAAAATTCTGCTCTATAGGGTTTCTGTAGTACCTTTGATCTCCCTATTTCTATTCCCATCTGTAGTGCTAAATTGGATAATTTTTCATGAAATAACCTTACATTTCTGGTGATACTCCTGCATAGGAATAATAATTCTTCTTCATCATAGGTATTTAAGCGTTCTAGTCCTACATTTCCTGCTATTATTTCTTCTAATTCGACTTTCAATTTATAAATGTCCATTATTTTCGGAGGTGTGCACTGTTTAACTGACCCTTGCACCCATCTTTCTAGATCTTCAGGTGTTACTATGGTAGCACTTTTTGCTCCCGATGAAGTTATTAAACTTACATCTTTTGAACCTCCAGGTACATCTTTTCTTGGAGTACTATTTACAGAACCTCGAATAGGCAAGTCCATGAGTGATATTGTGGATTCACAGTCACTAAATTGATCCTCAATTATAACTGGAGCTTCAGGTTTTGGATTATTCACAGGAGTAGGTGTAAGTATCGGTGGAGGACAGTTTCCCTGAGTACCATATAATGGAACTACTGGACCAATTGTTACAGGTATGGTCAATGAATCAGGATGTACTTTTATCTGAGTTATTTTCTGTATTAATTCTGCTCTGGTCTTTTCTAGGGCTTCTTTTTCTTTGTCATGAAGTATTCTACTCGGGGTGAATTCATGCATTACCTGTGGCACTAATGGAGTTTTTATCGGTGGTGCACTTGGGGTGCATCCACTTGTTCCTTCCTGACATGGTGGGGGATTTCTTAACATTTCCTCCATAAATTCGTCTTCAGACTCCTCATTTCTCATTAAATGTTTTGTCTTTTCTGTGCACTTACTTCCTAATTTCTCCTCTGCTGTTAACAATGGATATAATCCTTCTGTAATCATTGCCCTTCTCCATTGTTTCATCTGACCATCCCTAGACTCACGTATATATCTGGGAAAAAATCCTGGATAACTCCTATAATCGTAGGCCTAAAGATCGGGGAATAGATTCTTCAAATAGTTAGCTACTGTGGTCCATAGAAGATGAGAGGGCTGTGTTAGAAGAATTGGGTAATATACTAATCCCACTACCTGGATTAGTAGTCATAGGAGGGGATTTTAATATTATACAGAATATAATGGTAGAATCTTCTCGTAAAAACAAGGTACAAATTAAACCCAATTCTTTTAGAAGATTGGGAAAAATTACTTGAGATTTAGCATTAGTTGACCCCTGGAGAACCAAGCATCCGGTATCAATAGAATAAACATGTTTTTTGAAAAGACACAATTCAGCTTCAAGAATCGCTTTTTTTTTTTAATTTCCCATCAATGGGAGAAGGGCAAGTCATGTATTATTCCAAACCTCTTCTCAGATTATTCGGTCCCAGTGACTGAAATTAAAATAAAGGCAAATGTAGGGGAGCACCCGAGGTGGACATTGGATAAAACTCTTCTTACTGACGAGGGGAGGGTTACAAACATGCAAACTCTTCTTACTGAATTCTCTGAGTGGAATATGGGATCAACCCACTGTTCTTAGTTTGGGACTCTTGTAAGGCTGTTATTAGAGGGGAGACAATATCACGCAAAGCTAGCATTTTGAAAACTAGAAAAGAGATTGCTAGGCAATTACAACAGGAGCTAGAGCAGGCAAGTCAACTTCACTTAAGAGTGTATTCACAGGCAACAGAATCCAGATTAAGAAAAGCTAGATAGAGCATTAAACACTTCTTTGATTTTCAGTCAATAGCCAACCAGACCACATGTTTGCAACAATTATATGAGGAAAGCGAACATGCGGGCACATTTTTGGCCTGGTTGGTAACAAAAATATAACACCACTATCAAATCGATATTTGATGATGATAGAGGCCAAGTAGTACACCAAATGGCTGAAATCGACAAGGTGTTTATGGCACACTATAGTAGGTTGTATACCGTTTCAGCACCTATATCTATAGAAATAGTCAATAACTATCTTAGCCTGATAGATTTGCCTACATTAAGCTCTATACAGCAGGCTAAGTTTCTGGAGTCAATTTCAGAAAAGGAAGTTCAGGAAGCTATCAAAAACACCTCCAGTGGGAAAGCTTGTAGCAGTGATGGACTTCCAATAGAAATTTATAAAATATTTATGCCACAACTAACAAAATTGCTGGTATTATTATTTAACGCAATCTTAGAGGGGTGTCAGATGCCCAAAACCTTTTCCAAGGCAGTTATAGTTAGCTTTTTAAAGAAAGGTAAACCCTCGGATAATCCTGGATCATATCGTCCAATTAGTCTACTTAACAGTGATTATAAATTATTTTCCAAAATTATGGCAGCCAAAATAACTCCGCTAGCCCAAGATCTAGTGAATGAAGACCAGTGTGGCTTTCTGCCACGGAGGACCCTAACTAATAATACGAACTTCCTAGTTCAGGCTATCGATTATTTTTCTAATAATGACATAAAAGCATCAATTATCATAGTTGACATGGAGAAAGTTTTTGATTTTGTTCATTGGGATATTCTGTTTGCCATTTTAAATAAGTTTGAGTTTCCCTTGCAATTTGTTAACATGTTACAGAAGCTATTTAACAAAGCAGAGGCCAAGGTTATAATGAATGCGCATACTGCTGGGTCAGTAAAAATCCAAAGAGGCACTCGTCAAGGGTGCCCTATGTCTCCAGTTTTATTTGCACTATTTATTGAACCATTGGTTTCTTAGATTCGAAAGAACCCTCACATTAAGGCACTTTTATTAGGGGCACTGAAGCTCAAGTTGTTTGCAAATGATTTAATTCTGTATTTGGCAGAAGACTCTCAAAATATTATGAGAACCTTTGATACAATTAGAAGGTTTTCAGACCTAAGGGGCTATAGGATTAAGCATGACAAATCAGAAATTCTATTGTTTAATTGTCCCGATCAGGTTTTGCTGAGTGACCTTCGATTACAGGCTTGTAAATCTGCCCCAATTCGATATTTGGGTATTTTTGTTCCGCACGATTTCTCGCAACTCTTATCGCTTAAGTATGTGCCGACATTAATCAAAGGGAAGAATATCCTTAGCAACTGGCAGTCATTACCCCTCTCCACAATTGGGAGAACCGCTCTGATAAAAATGATTATACTTCTGCTATTTATTTTTTCAAATGTCTTAATTAAAGTTTCTCAAAGCTATTTTCTAGAAATTGACCAGATGTTTCACAAATTTCTATGGTTAGGCAGGAAACCTTGCACCAAGCTATAAACTTTACAGTTGAATTCGGAAGAGGGTGGTCTCGGGCTACCGCATATTCAAAAATACTTCCAAGCGGCATTTATGGATTGGTGTGGGCGTGCAGCTATGCCACAATGCCATGGAACAAATGTTTACCTTCGGCAAATGCTACTAGAAAATAATGTCCAGCTAGTACCATTTATTAGGATTCCTAGATTACCTAAACGTAATTGATATAAGGTCCCGCACATAATTCTACAAAGCTTTACACAAATGAAGAAAGAATACCAATTCACCTATACACCAGGATAGTTGGATATGACTTTGTAATGTCCTAGGGCTTCAGCTTGGTGTGCAAACTATAAA
Source organism: Calotriton arnoldi (assembly GCA_963921515.1). Classification (NCBI taxonomy): domain Eukaryota; kingdom Metazoa; phylum Chordata; class Amphibia; order Caudata; family Salamandridae; genus Calotriton; species Calotriton arnoldi. Next base: position 687,237 of record CAWUFW010002629.1, read on the forward strand.
CAGCTGGGAAAGGATAGGGGTCTGTCAAGTAAAGGACCTATTGATTGAGGGGAATTTGAAGGGACCAATTAAAAATAGGGAGATCTGAACTCCTCCTCGCTATTCTTTTCCTTTATGCACTATGTAGTCTAGTAAGGAATCTACAACTTCCAGATAGTTCCCTCCCAATTGCGATTAGTCATGCACTTTATGTGAGTGAAACATTGAGGGTAGGGAATTGGTATTGAATTGTTCAGCGACAACTTTACGAGCAGGTATTTCCTAGTATCTTGCAGGAAATACAGCCATCCATAAGATGCCAGATAGAAGCAACACTGTGGAAAGCATATAATGAATGGTCTCATAAAGCCATATGAGGGGCCCACGTCAAACGTATGGCGTTCTTTTGTAAGTGGCAGTTATATTACACTCCGATGCGATTACAACATTTTTTCCCATTATTATCGGGGCAATGCTTAGATGTAATTATCTGGTAGGAGATTGGATCCATGTCTGCTTTACTTGTTCAATTTTGGCAGATTATTCGAAACGGATATTCCAGTGGGTTAACAGGAAATTGTTGACAAATATAGTTCCTGATCCATAGCCACTTTATTTGGAATCATTAACATCAATTTATTAATTCGGCAAAAGTGGTTTGTTTTTATTGCTTCTCTAGTGGCCAGATCTCTTATTTTTACAAAGATGGAAAATACCAGAGCCACCTAGATGTAGCCATTGGGAATCAAAGATTAGTAAAGTCAAAAATACATAAAAACTGTACTCCCTAAGAGTAGGGGCTGTCAATATATTTGCCAAAATTTGGGGTGAAGAATAGAAAGTATGTATGGATAAATGAGACAGTGGGGGAATAACTGGAATACCGAAGGAAGAGCATTGGGGTTGGGGAGGCTTTTTTCACATTTCAACAATTTTTATATTTTTTACCTTTCTGCTGCTTTGGAATATGAAATGCATTTGGGATAAGAGGTTTTAACATAATGGTACAATGAGGTCATGAAATGTTATTTATTGGTAGTTACTAGTTCTTTCTGTACTGTATACCTGTGATTAAATAAAGTTGGAAAAAAAAAGAGCATCAAGCACAGGTTCCGGAACCTCAAAACACATTTCCAGTCGGTTCCGGATTCTGAAATTGAGATTCTAGAGTCTGAGAAGCACAGTTTCTGATCAGACCAGGAGGTTCTACATGCTGTACATAGGCACCAGCATCCCAGCAGCACCAATTCACTTTGTAAGTGCTCTCAAAGAAGGGTTAACATACATCAGCGTCCTTTATTAAAGTTCCCTTTCTTTACGGCAAACATACTGAAGGTTTGAGTAAAGCAGGAGAGACAATAAAACACCGAAAAAATGCCCAAAGAAACATTCTATGTCATTATTTGCAGACTTTTGCCCAGCCCCTCCAATGGTCATGCAGAAGAAGTGCTCGCTGTACAATGATTCTAAATTGAAAGACTGATGTATTTTTATATTGTACACATCACCAGATTTGCACATCTTCTCTGGAGTAGAAAGAACAGGTTTCTCAATGTTCCCCATTTCAATATCACATATTTTAGCTACCTCAGAAGGATGTAAGGCCGAGTCTGCCCTAAAAGGATTTTGAATGATGACTTGCAAATTACACCCAGGATTCTGCAACTAGTGAAATAACTTACTGGTCCCTCTTTAAAGATTTGTACACCTCATAATATCGCCTCTGCAATACATGATTGTTGATGCTATTTCACATTCTAGTCTTTTTGGTACCTTCACAATTTGCCATTGGTATCTCAAGTGTATTGTTAATTGTAGTCTTACATTTTACATATGATGAATGCTAAGGGGCTCAATACCAGTTGGTCGAATTGGCGTCCCAGGGCGACACCGTTCCCAAACAATTACAAGTTTTACAAATCATAGTAGGGCGCCTAATAACACCAAATGTACCTTTTGCACACGTTTTCTTCCTGTAATCAGGAGGAAAATGTGTGCGGAAACAGTCCTATAATTGTGGAAAACATGCAGAATTGAAACCAGTGATTCCTGTCCTGCAAGTTTTCCCCATCACAGCATTAAAAATTCATGATGCCTGGTGACAGTACCAGCTAGAGAGGCCAATTCACAAGTTGCATGGTGCAGGAAACACAGAGCTACTGGGCTGGAATGACCATTTCTGGATGATATTTCTGGCTCCCTACTCCACGCCCATACCAGATTGTAAGATTTCAGGCCCAGCATCGTGAGTAGCATGTAGGACACAGAATTACCATAACACTGTGACATGTTTTGTCCAAATTCTGGGCCTATCTTTTCACAGAAATTCCTCTTTCTTTCAGCTGGAGGTTACTCTGAGCGGCAACAGAAGTGGACTTAGCTGGTACACACGAGCACAGAGCCAGCTCAAAATAGGGTGAGGTGATGTTCTCTCTGCAGGCCCCAGGAATGGTTAAACCCGGCCCCAGGTTCCTCAACATGCATTTGAGTTCACCATGACACCGATACCATTATTATTAGTCCCACATTGACATGCCATTAGGTTTATAAATCCGGCCCCAGTATACCTCCCCACTCTATTTTCGTAATAAGGTGGGCCGTTGTAATTAATGTAAACAAAACAACATGGCTAGCCTTTATATTTGGTGCATTACTTCTGTTTTATACACAAAACGTCAACACAATAGTTAATTGATGAAAAGAAAAATTCAAATGAAGTGCCATTAGCTGACGTCCTGAGGCTCCTAGGTCAGGGGTGCTGTAACTGCTGACTCTTCACATAGTTTATCTGAGCCAAAGTGACTTGTGTGTGCCATTTCCTGGTCGACACATGGGGACATTACTCACAATTCTTTTGGTATGTTAGCAAGAGTAGTAGTGTGATATGCAGGGTGACATAGAATGAGCCAAACAAATGGCGGCGGCTCGTGCTAAAAAAAATAAAAATAAACTTTATATCTGGTACAAAATAATGTTTATTATAGAAATGTAGATGTCCTGCAAGATATAACAGATATGGAGGATCAAACATTTCCATCAAAAGGTTCAGATTGAGATGGTGGATCGGTCCAGAACAGAAGATATGTATGAATATGATAGCATCCACCCTTTGCATTCTAAAGAGGTTATTGGTGATGCCATTGATCTGTTTCAAATTAAGGAGGCAAAAGGAGCTCCATTAAGTGTGTAGGAGAAAAATTTAGAAGCTCTTTGTTTCCCACATCTTTTTCCAACTGGAGTAGATGGCAGGTATGACGAGCGGCCTGTGCAAATACCTGCAGCTGAGTATAGATCTGTTAGACTGTATTCAGAAGAAACTAGATTTCCTCAGTGTATTCTGTATATATTTCACCTACTATTTGAAAATGAGTTGTCTGGCCTTTCATATGCTGTGAATCACATTTTAAAAACAGGAGTTAATTTGAAGAATATATCAGCAAGAGAATTTCCGGACAAAGTTCAAGGAAGAGATGAACATTTGCAATACAATTTAATAAACCTAATAGCATGTCCATGTGGGACTAATTAATATTGGTATCTGTGTCATGGTGAACTCAAATGCATGTTGAGGAACCTTGGAGCACCTACATGGTTTCTGACACTCAGTTGTGCTGAGTATGCATGGGTTGACCTGCCGGAATTCTTGCAGGAGGCAAATTCAAACATAATAGGTATTCATCTGAAGATGCCAGGAGAACTGTGCTCCCCATACCCTGCAAATGTTTGCTGATATTTTAATCACAGATTTCAAGCAATGATGGCTTTCATCTTGAACAAAACAAAACCTCCCCTTGGTGAAATGACCGGTTTCTTTTGGCGCAAAGAGTACCAAGGCAGAAATGCTCCCCATATTTACATGCTGTTATGGGTAAAAGATGCCCCAAAGGTTGGAATGGACAGTGATGAGTCTGTGTTGTCTTTTATAGAGCAGTACGTGACTTGCCCCATCCCAAAAGAGAGGGGTAACAAAATGTTAAGACAACAAGTTCTACAATTCCAAAATCATAGATGTGGAAAATACTGTCACCGAAAATACAGAGCAAAAGGGAAATTTTACACAAGATGTTGATCTGGATTTCCACGACCGGTGATCGCAGAAGGAAGAGTTAACAACTTTTTGTCTGCAGTCAGACATACTATCACATGCAAATCACCAAAGAACACATATAATCTGAGAAAAGCAGAAGCTTCAAAATACATCAATGACAATAATCCTGTCATTTTGAAGATGTGGAATGTGAACATGGATCTACAGTTTGTTGCGGACAACTCAATTGCTGTTGCTCGGTACGTCACCTCTTATATAACATAGTCAGAGAAAACCGAGATGAAGGAGACGTGGGAGGAGATTTCAGCAGAAACGAGTCTTACAAAGAAATTGTACAGTTTTAGTTTGAAAATGCTTTCTCACAAAGAGATAGGCTCTTATGAATGCGCAAACCGGTTAAGCTAAGCTAGTTTGTTTTCTAAATCTAGAGGAGTTATATGGGTGAGTGTAGGGCTTGCTAACACTCATAACAGAGCACTGAAGTCTTTTCCTGAAATCCAATATCTTGCAGAATTTGAGCCACACAGTGCATATATTCTGAAGACTAACATGCTGGATACATACTATCATAGAAGGAGTCCTCATCTGGAAAGGATGCGTCTCTATGAAATACTTCAACACTATACATACAGAAATAATGTCAGGGAAAACATAAAATAAGGAAAATTTCCTGTCACTGGATGTGGAGGATGTTTGGTCAGACATAACAAAGGAAATTTAATCAACCAGTTTTGCCAAACTCCAAACAAAAGAGAGTTTTTCTACTTAGTCCTGTTGCAGTTGTTCAAGCCATGGCGAACTGAATGTGAGCTACTTGAAGAATTTGACTGTTATGAAGACTCATTCAATGCTGTGAAAGACAGCACTGAGTGCTCTGTGTTTCCAGTGTGTCTTCAAATGTGGAGAGATGATATTGAACAAGAAGAAACAATTGCTGCTGAGATAGCAAGAGAGAGTTCTCAGAGCAGTCAAAGTTCAGCACCTGGAAGTCAAGATCCTCTTGAACAGACAATCAATCAAAATGAAGCTGCAATAGCCATGAATTAGGTGGAGAATGGAATGTAGCAAGCAAGACAGGAAAGTGTGGATCTAGAACAACTATTACAGCAATTGAATACAGATCAGAATGACATTTTTTTATAAATAACAGGTAAAACAGAACATGGATTTCTGCGTGAGAAAAAAGAGTGTGCATGTTCTATTATACATAAGTTGTCAAGCTGGAAATGGAAAAAGCTTCTTGATTAAAGTACTGACAAGTTATCTGCAGAAGACAACAGATTCCAATTTGTCATGTGTAGTTACTGCATCAACAGGCTTGGCTGCACATAATATTGAAGGAGTTACCCTTCGATTATTAATGCTGCCTGTTGAACATGACAACAAATTAGAATACAACAAATTATCTGGTGATGCTTGTCATGAAGTAACAAGAGTATTAAAGAAATTAAAGCTACCAATTATTGATGAAGTCAGCATGGTGTCTAAACTAGTGCTTGCTTTTCTACATTTAAGAATGCAGTATATATTAAAAACTGACCATGACTTGCTTTTTGGAGGAAAACACTTAATAGTCTTTGGAGACCTGCTACAACTAACTCCAGTCAAAGAACAACCTGTATTCTAGACGGTATTCTAGACACTACTACATAATGAAACAAGGAATTCACTAGGAAGTATTGGAAATTTAAACATTTGAGAAAACTTTGAATACAAATAGTTAATTAAAAATATGCGTTTGTTTTTTGGTTTAACCATATACCAGGGGGGCGACATCGCATAACCTCCGGACGCTGTTCGCAATTATACAGGACATTGACCCAGAACTAGATGCGGTGGCAGTCTTCCTCGACGCCACTAAGGCGTTTGATTCTGTGGAATGCGACTACCTTGCGGGCATGCTTCAATGTATGGGGCTACCCCCTGGATTTCTTAAATCCAGGGGGTAGCCCCTATTATATCAGCAGCCCCTAGCTACTGTTCTCCTTAATGGCTCCCATTCACTACCGTTCAAAATCACCAGAGGTATGAGGCAGGGCTGCCCCCTATCTCCATTATTATTTGCCCTCGCTATAGAACCGCTGGCAGCCAAATTGAGGCAACATCATAAAGACCATGCGCTCGTATTCCCCACTAGACACATCCTCATATCACTATATGTGGATGACATAACCCTGTACATTAGAGACCCACATGAGAATCTAAACCGACTGTTACGCGAATTCATCAAGTTCGGAGAACTCTCGGAATACAAATTAACTGGAGTAAATCGCAAATATTCCCTCTCACCGATAAGGTTATTCCCTTTGCATTAGATTATCCTTTGGAATGGAGCACTGCGGAGGTTAAATATTTGGGCATCAAAATTACCAGAGATAAAACCGAACTCATGCGAACTTTAGATGCCCTGACAGATTCAGTCACCAGGTGGATAGCCCTACCTTTATCTATGGCAGGAAGAGTGTCACTAATAAAAATGGTGGTTCTGCCCAAAATGCTTTACCTGTTCACAAATATTATAATCCTGGGAAACCATATTTTGCAGCTCTGAAGACGCAAATGATTCGACTGGTTTGGGGAGGCAAGCAACCCAGGCTAAAATGGGAAGTGCTGACCCTCCCTTTTTCACAAGGAAGATTCGAAGTCCTGGATCTAGAGCTATATTATCTGTGTGCACAGGCACATTACGCAACATACTGGTTCCATCCACCCCTATTTATGCCACATCAAGCAGTCGAAATGGGATATATTGACCCTACTCCCATTTCTGGATTCACTGCCATGCAGTCTAAACAGCGAGATGCCGACCCCACAACAGTGTCATGTACCACCACTGCATGGAGAAAACTTGCCCATAAACTCGATATCCCGATGCTGTATTCACCCCGTCTACCTATACAATACCACCCGGAGCTGAAAGTTACCTATGAAGTGATATGTAGGCAAGTCCTAGATACATTTCAGGTACAGACATGGGGAAATCTGTATGATGAAGGGATATTCCTATCAAAGGAACAATTTTATCGAGATAATACACCTGCAGCGATGGAGCTATTTATGTATGTGATACTCAGACAGAGTGTTAGGGCAGCTACCCCAGAATTTCCATCGGAGCCACAGGTCCTCCCACCATTACATCAATTAATCAATCAATCAGGGGAATTGTAAGCGCACTACTCACCCGTGAGGGTCTCAGGGTGCTGGGGGGGATGTCAGCAGTTCCGTTCAGCTGAAGAGCCAGGTCTTGAGAGCCTTCCTGAAGGTGTTCAGGGAGGGGGCGCGCCTGATGTCGATCGGGAGCTTGTTCCAGGACTTGGCTGCGATGTAGGAGAAGGCTCTTCCCCCTGTTTTTGCTCTGCGGATGCGTGGGGTTTCGGCGAGGAAGAGGTTGGCGGAACGGAGGTTTCTTTGGGTACGTGGAGGGCGATTCTATCATTGAGGTATTGAGGTCCGGTGTTGTGTAGCCATTTGTAGGCATGGGAGAGTATCTTGAAGGTGACTCTCTTTCGACGGGGAGCAAGTGGAGATTCCATTGGTGTTGGCTGATGTGCTTGTGTCAAGGGATTCCGAGGACGAGTCTGGCGGCTGTGTTCTGTATTGTCTGGAGCTTGCGGAGCAGGTATTTGTTTATGCCGGCGTAGAGGGCGTTTCCGTAGTCCAGTCTGCTGGTAATGAGTGCGTGGGTGACTGTCTTCCTTGACTCGGGGGATCCATTTGAAGGTCTTACGGAGGATGCAGAGGGTGTTGAAGCAGCTGGAGGGGACGGCGTTGACCTGTCGGTTCATGGAGAGGGAGGAGTCGAGTATGATGCCTAGGTCTTTGGCGTGGTCCGTGGGGGTCGGGGGGGCTGCCAAGGGCGGTGGGCCACCAGGTGTTGTTCCATGCCGATGGGGTGGTTCCGAGGATGAGGACTTCTGTCTTCTCCGCGTTGAGTTTCAGGCAGCGTTGCTCAACCAGGTTGCGATGTCCTGCATTCCTTCCTGGAAGTTGAGTCTGGTGGTGGTGGGGTCCTTCATGAGGGAGAGGATGAGTTGGGTGTCGTCGGCGTAGGATACTATGCTGAGGCCGTGCTGTCGGACGATGGCGGCGAGGGGGGCCAAGTTGATGTTGAAGAGTGTTGGGCTCAGCGATGAACGATCGGATCCAGTCGAGGGCAGTTGCTGGTATGCCGGAGTCATGTAGTCTGACGGTGAGTGTGCGGTGGGAGATGGTGTCAAAAGCTGCTGACAGGTCGAGTAGAATCAGGGCTGTGGTGTGGCCTTGGTCGAGGAGGATGCAAATGTCATCTGTGGCGGCGAGCAGGGCGGTCTCTGTACTGTGGTTGCTGCAGAATCCGGATTGAGAAGGGTCGAGGATGGCGTTGTCTTCGATGAACCTTGTCAGTTCTGCGCTGATGATCTTCTCAGCGACTTTCGCCGCGAAGAGGAGGAGCGATATTGGCCGGTAGTTCTTGAGATCCGTTGGATCTGCTGAGGGCTTCTTGAGCAGGGGCCTGACTTTTGCGCGTTTCCAGTCATCGGGGAAGGTGCCGGTCTCGAAGGTGGTGTTGATGGTGCGTCGTAATTCTGGTGTGATGGCGGTGGCGGCTCTGTGGTAGATGTGTGGTGGGCAGAGGTCTGTGGGGGCCCCTGAGTGGATGCCTTTCATGGTCGAGGCGGTCTCTTCGGTCCTGGTCGATGTCCAGGAGGAGATGGTGGGCTGGCTGGTATTGCCGGAGGGCAGGATGGTTGCGGAGTCAGGTGTATGGTCGCTAAAGTTGTCGTAGAGGTTTTTGGCCTTCAGGTGGAAGTAGGATCCGAGTTTGTCGCAGAGGTCCTAGGAAGGGGTGATGTCCATGGCTTCGCTAGGGGGCTTGGTGAATTCCTGGGTGACGCTGAAGAGTTCCTTTGAGTTGCTGGAGTTGGCGAGGATTTTGTTGTGGATGAAGGTCCTTTTGGTGGTTCTGATGCGTTGGTGGTATTCCGTCATGGCGTTCTTGTAGGTGGTGTAGTTTTCAGGTGTCTTGCTGTTTCTCCAGTTCTTCTCCAGGCGTCTGCAGGTGCGTCTGGCTTCTTGGATGTCGGTGGTGAACCAGGCGGCTTCCCTGGGGCGTTGTCTGTCGGAGTTGTGTAGCGGGGCGAGCTTGTCTGCGCAGTTGGATCTCCATGTGTGGAGTTCCCTGGCTGCCAGGTTGGCGTTGGTTGCAGCGGTGGGGGCGTTGCGGTTGAGGGTGGAGTTGAGCTGCTCCTCGGTGAATCTGCTCCAGTTCCTTTGCAAGGGGCGCGGAGCGGGTTTGGGCGGCTCGGGTCTGTCGACGAGGAAGTGTACGCAGTGGTGGTCAGTCCATGGGGGTTGCGTGGTGTGACTGAAGTGGACGCTGTTTCCTCCTGTGAAGATGGGGTTGAGGGTATGTCCTGCCTTGTGGGTCGGTGTGGTGATGAATTGTTTCAGTCCGATGTTGGCGGTGGTGGAGTTGGGGTCGCTGGGGTTGTCGAGGTGGAAGTTTAGGTTTCTGATGAGTATGTAGTCCATGGAGGCGATGGCGTGGGGTGCGATGAGGTCGGTGATGCTGTCAGCGAATAGGGCCCGGGGGCTGGAGGGCCTGTAGGCAAGGGTGCCGCGGAGTGTGGAGTTGGGGCTGGTCTGGATCTGGAAGTGCAGGTGTTCGGCGGCGGGGAAGGTGTCGCTGGAGGTGGAGAGGCGGAGGGATTTTTTGTGCACTATGGTGAGGCCTCCTCCTTGGTGGTTGGGGTGGTCCTTCCTCTGGATCCTGTATCCGTCCGGGATGGCGATGGCGATGTCAGGGGCGGAGGAGGCGTTGGTCCAGGTTTCTGTAAAGAAGGCAACATCGGGTGAGAGGGTGTCCAGGAGGTTCCAGATCTCCACAGCGTGTCTGTGCACGGAGCGCACATTGAGGAGGATGCATCTTAGGGCGTCGTCGGTGTTGGCGGTCAGGCGGTGGTGAAGGTCTGCCGGCAGTGGCAGCAGGAGTACTGGCCATGGGTCGTATTCGGCGTGGACTGCTGGCAGTTGTTTTGTCTTCCGGGGTTGAGTGCGAGGAGGGCGGCTGAGTCGTAGCAGTGGATGGTAGGAGATCCAGGGTCCCTGGCGCTGGTCACAGACGGGCGCAGATGGGCTTGCCTTTGGCATGCCTTTGGCACGCCCGCACAGCAGGTGCCATTAAATAGGGAAGGGGAGGAATGTGCAGCAGGGAGGGGGGAGCAGGGACCAACAGGGGGGAGGGGCCGCAGGGGAAGCAGCGGCGGGAACGGGACGCAAAACAAGCACACCAGAGCAGGGCACAACAACCAGAATTAACAGAATTAAATTAAAAAGGCAAAAGTACAGTCACAGAAAAAAGGGAAAAGGCAACAGTACAGGCACAACCAGGATACGGGCAACAATCAGGCGGATCCGGGCACAGAGCGGACAGAAAGCGGCCTCGAACACCTACCAAGTGGAAGTCAGCGGGGTCAGTGGCGGAGCAACGCACAGCAGAGCTGCTGGGGAGAGAGCAGGCCTCAGACCAGCGGTCATAGGTCTTGCCCGCGGTCCCCCGCAGCGGCCGCCATTAAATAGGGATGGGGGAGGGACGTGGAGGTGGGAGTGGGGACCATCAGTGGGGAGGGGCCGCATGGGCAGCAGCAGCGGGAACGGGACGCAAAACAAGCACAACAGAGCAGGGCACAACAGAACAGGCACAACAACCAGAATTAACAGAATTAAATTAAAAAGGCAAAAGTACAGTCACAGGAAAAAGGCAAGAGTCCAGGCACAACCAGGATACAGGCAACAATCAGGCGGATCTGGGCACAGAGCGGACAGACAGCGGCCTCAAACACCTACCAGGTGGAGGTCAGCAGGGTCAGCGGCGGAGCAACGCACTGCGGTGCTGCTGGGGAGAGAGCAGGCCTCAGACCAGAGGTCATAGGTCTTGCTCGCGCTCCCACGCAGAGGCCGCCATTAAATAGGGAATGGGGGAGGGACGTGCAGCTGGGAGGCGGGAGCGGGGACCGTCAGGGGGGAGGGGCCGCAGGGCCAGCAGTGGTGGGAACGGGACGCAAAACAAGCACAACAGAGCAAGGCACAACAGAACGGGCACAACAACCAGAATTAACAGAATTAAATTAAAAAGGCAAAAGTACAGACACAGAAAAAAGGGAACAAGCAAGAGCTACATGAGATATTGCAATCAGAACCACCCAGACATGTTACCTCTCTTATATATCACAGCACACAAACAGCATATAAACCACCCCAGACACCTTCACGCATGCAATGGGAGGCAGAACTAGGCTTGACACTTTCGGCCAGCACTGGGAGTATTGCTGCAACAACTTGGTGACATCACAGCCAACAGCAGGTTACAAATGATTCATTATAAGTTCCTGCATCGCTTATATTACACTCCGGTTAAACTGCACAAATTCCATTTAAGGGATAAGGATAGATGCGAGCGGTGCAAAAGAGAAAGCGCTGGGTTTCTTTACCTTGCGTGGGAATGCCCTGAAATTAACGAGTGCTGGCGCCAGGTGATCGCAGCGCTGTCTCAAATGGCGGAGTCTCCAATCCAGATATCACCGACTATAGCCCTTCTAGGGTACACTAAAGAAGTCAAAACAACACATCAGAAATACCTGGTGCTGTGGCTATTGATGGCCAAAAGAAAGGTTGCCTGTAGGTGGGGAAGAGGCAGGGCTCCCAAATTTAAAGAATGGATACAAGATTTGACATTATGGCAAGAACAATCACTTACATATGCAGAACTACTCCCGCGCACTTCTAGACCAAGGGCTATATGGGAGACCCTGAAGGCTTATCTCCTTGCCACTTCAGACGATACATAGACTCCTGCAGATGGGTGAGGTGAGGAGGGACACAAGGGAGACAGATAGCGAAATTAAACACATTGTCCCTATATGACATTGTTTGCGAGGGCTATGTATTTCAAGATGTACCATTCACAAGAACCCAGGGCAAGGTGGATGCAATTAAGATGCACCGTGATGTGATGCCGCTATTTATTTGTACTGTAATGCATAATATCTATCAGATTGTCAGGACGCATCTAGATGACAATGCTTCGTGATACAACATAATGTACTAGGTAGGCGCGGGCGGAGAACTCCGCTCCGCCAGCGGAGTGTGCAGAGATTTCCCTACTCCACACTCCGCTGAGAATGCGGAGTAGGGAAAAAAACTCTGACTCCGCAGCACAGCGGAGTTAGCCAGCCCCCCCCCGCTAAATTGGCCCCCTGCCTCCACCCCCCTAATAAAATAATACTGACAAGTTAATTTAAAAGAAATAAAGTCACTTACGTGTATTGCGGCGTCCCCGGGCTGCCCTCCTCCTCCTCGTCATACATCTTGCACGAACTGCGCTTGCGCAGTTCATGCAAGATGTACGCCACGAGGAGGAGGGCAGCCTGGGGACACCGCAATACAGGTAAATGACTTTTTATTTCTTTTAATTTACCTTGTCACTATTATTTTATTAGGGGGGGTGGAGGCGGGTGACGGAGTGGAGTTCCACTGAGTTTTCCCCCAACTCCGCGGACCTCCGCGTAGTTGCACTCCGCCAGCTCCGCCCGGGGTTATTACTAGGAAGTTGTATACATGTTTCGACTGTACCGCCAAAAAAAAAAAAACTGTGAATGTCATGTTATGTAAAAGCTGACTAAATAAAATTTTTTAAAAACTTATAAATGGAACCATAACTATGAACATTGTAAATTCAAGTCTAGCACTGAAATCAATTCGGAACGATTCCTCTACTTGACGTTACCAGATTGTAAAGATGTGGCCTTTGAAAATGTAACCAAAAGCTTCCATCAAGATATGATCAGTCCAAACTGCAGATCTGAAATTAGGTCTGCGTTGTCACTACAAATATATGGAAAATATGTCATAGTCATGCTACATTGATGCAGAGTGGATGGTACTAAATTAGAAACTGAAATGACAAACTTTGTAGCTGTACAAACTTCCATTTCAATTAGAACTTACACAACTATAGCAATCATATTTCATGAAGGAGCAATATAACCTCTGGACACCACACAATATATTTAAGATGTCAAACAGGATGAAAAGAGTGCAATGCAATACAAGTGACATTCAAACCAAGATTCCCTAAAAAGTTACCAAACTCATATCTGCTATTTCTAGAACCGAAGTTCTAAGGACAATTTAGGATAACAAAATGTGATATTGTGTTGACATGTATATGGATTATGTATTTCTGAGATATTATTTGGCCTATTAGGGGTATTGTCTAGTCTTTTTAACTGCAGGAAAGGAATTTTTAAAACATTACAGGACTACGCTCTGTTACTACAGATAAAAACTGAAGGGAGCTACTATAATACCAGCAGCCTTAAGTTGCATCTAAGAAGTCTCTTCACCACAAAAAAATGACCCCTTTTGTTTCTGCTGCAGCAACTTATACCTACTTCTGTGCGTTATGTTTTGCGTACATGGACCAAGAACATTTTAGACATCATTTGGAATGATGTTTACGAAAGGATATCCAAAAATGAAGACTGCTTCATAATTGTTGGACATTTTGTACCAGATATAAAAATATCAGAAACAGTTTTAACATATAGTTGCTTACATTAAGGTAGTAACTTATCAGTAAGCCACTATTAACAACCTCGTAGTGAGTGGAATGCATAGTATCACATTCATGTAATGATGTACTGTGTATATTTGTTTTTTCTTACAATTCATTGATTGTTTTTTTCTCCACGGTTTGATGATGATGCTTCACAGACCACTGTTGAAAGTGAAGAAGTAGGAAAGCTGAAAACAGTAAAAAAAACATTGTACTATGTTGTATTAAAGTTGTGGAGAAAAAATATTGTATCTTGTTTTGGTTGCCTAATGTTGAAAAGGAAATCCTAAAACATTTTTCTCTATTTGTATTTTTTCACTGTGGTTGCAGATCAGGATATATTACGTGTGTCAAATCACTAATCTAGTGATGGATTCATCGAGTCACTACTCAAATACTCATCCCATCACCCTGAAACTACAGTTTCACTCATGCAGTGACCCAGATAGTACCCACATACTCAGCCAATTACCCACACACTACCTATGCACTTATCCAAACACCCAGGCACTACACATGCACTCATCCATTCACCCAGGCTCTATACTTGCACTTATACACTCACTCAGGCACTGCACTTGCACTCATCCAGGCACTATACTTGACCTCATAAATCGCCCAGGCACTACCCGTGCACTCAACCATTCACTCAGGCACTGCACTTGTAAGTCATCCATTCACCCAGGCACTATACTTGCACTCATTAAGTCACCCAGGCAATACCGAGGCACTCATGTAACAACCCATGCACTCATCCAATCACACAGAAACTACATTTGCACTCATTCAATGACCCAGTTTATACCCATATACTCAACCAATCACCCACACACTACCTATGCACTTATCCAAACACCCAGGCACTACTAATGCACTCATGCAATCACTGAGCACTGACCATGCACTCATCCAAAGACTCAGACGCTACTCATGCACTCATCCAATCACCCAGGCACTACCTATGCACTCATCCAATCGCCCAGGCATTACACTTGCACTTATGCATTCACCCAGGCACTACACTTGCATTCATCCACTCACCTAGACACTGCACTTGCACTCATCCATTCACCCATGCACTACACTTGCAGTCACCAAGGCGGTACCCGTGAAGTCATCCATTCACTCAGGCACTACCCATGCAGTCATGCAATCACCCAGGCACTGCACTCATTCATTCACCAAGGCACAACACATGCACTCATCCAATCACCCAGGCACTGCACTTGCACTCATCCATTCACCTAGGCACTGCACTTGCACTTATCCATTCACCCAGGCACTACAATTGCACTAATCCAATCGCTCAAGCACTACACTTGCACTCATTCAGTCACCCAAGTACTACAAAGGCAGTCATCCAATCACCCACGTTCTGCACATACACCCACCCAATCACTAAGGCAGGACCAATGCAGGCCTCCAACAACATACAGGCATTGCAGATGCACTGATGCAATCACACAGGCATACACTCATACAGCACATTTTTTCTTTTTTTAACTGTGAAATTTGGTTCCAACTGGAAAGTTTTTTTTTGGGAGGGTGTTAAAGGTTTATATTTTTTTTTCATTTTTTGAATGCTTAGGAAAATGGCAACTTGGACAGGGATACCTTGAAATATGTAAACTCATGAAATGAGCAAAAAGTATAATGTTCATTAACAAAAATTTGCATTTGTGATTTTTAGTAGCATTGCGAAGTGCTGTGATAGACTGCTCTCCCACACAGGAGGACACAAGATAATGCCGGGTTAAAGTGATTGAAAGCGGGCGCACGTGTTACGGGGGTGGCTGTGCTGCTTAAAAAACACACAAGCGGTTTCAGCTGAAGCAGCACATGTGCCCGCATTAAGAGAAACTCAATAAAGTAAATAGTCGTTACAGACTAAATAACAGGTCCCGTGTAACAACCGAAGTAAAGGGGCCAGTAGCCATGGGAGGTTACAAATGAAGACAAGGCCGTACTAAGGAGGGACTAACAAGCCTATTAATGAATCCGAAGGCAGCATTTACGAAAGACAATGACGCAAGGCAATGAAAAATATGGACAGAGAGTGGGCGCTGGCTTCTCTCCCATACTCTACTACAGCAGTCTAGCAGAGCGAGCAGTGCATGCGCGCTGCCGCTAGGCTCGACCTAAAAAAACGATCTCCAATGTGAAACAGGAGAGGCGAAGAGACGCCCATCTAGTAGCTGAATGGCACAATGTAACTAAAAAAAAAAGCTTTTTGTTTATATAATTTAATTTCTCTGTGCCTCTTTGTTTTCCTTATTGCATTTCTGAGCACTTTGTTATACGTGGGTTCAGGGTGTGTACTGTGGAAGCGCCTCTAGTGTGTATTTAAATAGACTGTAATGTTGCTCCCGGTGCAAAATCTAGGCCTCATTTAGGGTGCACGTGACAACCGACTTGCCTCTTAATTCACTAAAAGCATGGCGCAGGCTGTGGGTGGGACATGAATATTTTTAAGTTTATGTTTTAAAACTGTCACTTTTAACAAATACCTCTGAAGGCAGCGATATAATCTGATGCACTATCTGGAAAGTGTCTGCGTGTTAAAAGAAATGCACTTTCTTGAATATTGAGAAACGTTTATCATATTTATATGGTGTTCCTTGCACAGTTTGCGTGACAAAAAGTTCCAGGCCTCGGCTCGTGCACGGGCTGCAGGGGCCCACGCAGACCCTTAGCTGGGCTCTCCCTGTTAATTTGTAGGCGAGCCGACGTGTTCACAGTACCCCCCAACATTGTGTGGCGCTCAGTTTATACTTCCATGCCTGAGTTTTGTACAGCTCAGTGGCTATCAGTATAATAACCTCTGAAGGATCAAGGTATATATCATCCCTGCTGGGGTTGGACCCCGTGGCTTACAGGTCACAAAATTACTGTCACTCGCAGCAGGGACATTAACCCACTGCGCTTTTCATTTAGGAAACTGTGACCTGCGCTCAGAGGCTTGAGAGAGCACACTGAACCTCGCAGCTTTTTTAGTGAGATTATAATCGGTGAACGTCGGGGTACAATAACATACTATACTACAGGGGTATTAGCACGGGGGGACTTATGAAATATGTATTCCAGTACTGATATAAGTTATTTGGAAGATGCATTTTATCCTGGAGCTCAGATGAAAGCTGCATGCACGAAAACTATGAAAGACTCCAAGAGATAAGCAGCTGTTGATAAAAACGCAGAGTGAAAATTCGTCTTACTGTCACACAAGACATCAGCAGCCCGCATGGTGAAAGGCAGAGTGGGGGAGGGGGGGCAGAAACTAAAGTTATGAGCTTCAGGTTACTCTCTAACTCCTGCAGTGGCCTCGTGAACCAACAGAATTACCTTAATGGGTGAAGTTCGAGACACGCAGGCACTTGCGATGCATTTACAAAGGTGCTGAGGCATGCATGAGTGTAGCTTTAGAGAGGCAACACATTACCAGGGCGAGCCGAGCCAAGGGTTGGGCTTGGCTTTTAGAATCCGTGCACGAGCCGAGTCCTGAAAATGTTTGCCATATAAATCATACAACAAACATTACCTAAAATATAATGAACTAAACTCACAATTCAAAAAGTGTATTTCTTTCACAGTTGGAACCTTTGACATTAATGCGTCCAGTGTAGCGCTCGCTGAGAAGTACTTATTAAAAGTGGTAGTTTAAACATGAACTTCGAACCTTTGCTGCACCCGCCCCTACTCTGGCGACAGTGTCAATACTTGCCTAAGATCACAGAATTTGGTTAAATGTGGAAGCTGCGATTAATCCAGGTTTTGTGGTTTCACTTTGTGTAAATCGGTCAATAAATGTGTATCATTTTTAGGTTAATTGTTAATGCTTTATTTGTGCATGAGTGTAGATGAGCGGGAGCGACAGGCAGAAGCCACATGAAGGCTCGGCTCATCATGGGCTCGAGTGGAGCCTCCTTCAGGTTCGAATCCGGCTCGCACTTTCAGTGGCTCGCCCGCCCCAGCGTAGCTTTGAGACAGCAAGCAGAGCCCTACGTGGGATACCACTACTGGGTAAGTAGAGTCTGTGGAGGTCAGAGTTGAGGGGCACTGAGAGGTCTATGTGCTTCAGTACTGGGGCCGAGGTGCACTGGCAGCGCTAGCGGGGGAGTAGCGGGGTGCAGAGGAGTGTCTCTTTTCGGTCAGTGGCTTCCTCCCTCCTCGTGTACACCGCCCTCCCTCGGTGCCCTTCCTCGCACAGGGCTTCCCTCAGGCAGTTCTGAGGGAGGGGGGGACACGAGATAATGCCGGGTTAAAGTGATTGAAAACAGGTGCCCGTGTTACGGGGGCCGCCGTGCTGCTTAAAAAAACACAAGCGGTTTCAGCTGAAGCAGCGCATGTCCGGCCTGCAGTAAGAGAAACTCAATAAAGTAAATAGTGCTTACAGACTAAATAACAGGTCCCGTGTAACAACCGAAGTAAAAGGGCCAGTCGCCATGGGAGGTTACAAATGAAGAGAAGGCCGTACTAAGAAGGGACTAACAAGCCTATTAACAAATCCGAAGGCAGCATTTACGAAAGACAATGACACAAGCCAATGAAAAATATGGATGAGAGTGGGCGCTGGCTTCTCTCCCATACTCTACTACAGCAGTTTCGCAGAGCGAGCAGTGCATGCGCGTTGCCGCTAGGCTCGACCTAAAAAGGGACCAAAGAAGAAACCACAGCTGTAACAACAGTGGTCACAGCTGTAACCAAAGCAGGTACTAGAGATTCAATCAGATACATCACCAAAGCTCAACAATAGTAGCACCAATAGTGTCTACCATAGCTGCAAGAGCAGTTGTAATCACAACCACCATCTTAATATCAACAACATCTGCAAGATTGCATGCACAGCAGGCACCACAGCAGTAATGGCATCTTGCATCACAGCTGTGACTCTCAGGGATTACAGGGGGGTGACCAAAGCTACCACCACAACAGGCGTAATAGAAGTGGCCACAGCTCTAACCACAACAAAGACAAAATCTGCCACCATGGCAAGGACTATATTTGTGACAAGAGGTTTCACCATAATAGGGTCCACAGAGCGCAATAACACATACCAGCAAAACAGTGACCACAGCAACATCAGGTGCTATGACAACAGCAACACCACAGCTGCTGGAACTGAATTATCCACAGCAGGGACATAGCAGTGAAAACATCTGACACCATGACAGGAACAACTACAGCAACATCTGTCTGCACAGCAGGGACAACACCATTGACCAAGATAGTACCAAAGCAAGGACCACTAGCTGGCACGGCAGCAAGAACCACAGTAATAAAATCACCTGTCACTACAACTACAAGGTACAACTGCTAGTAAGGTAAGGACTGCGGCAGTGACAACAGTTCTAAACTCTCACAAAAAGTGATGAGTTGAATACTTAAATCAATATCTGCAGCTGGTAGTTACTCTGCTCCAGATTTGAGTCCATCTTTTTTTGTTGCTCACTGTGCCACTACAGACAGAGATCAACCATATGCAAATATATATTGTTTCTTTTACTCTAGAAACAGTCCAGCCTCGGTTGCAAAACTATGCACACATTCAACCCCAGATCAGTTTCTGTCTGTTGGGGGTTCATTATTGATGTGTATTTTGAGTCATATTGCAAATTTATGTTTAAGCATAACATTTGCACTTTACCCTTCTCCCTGAAAAACTAAGCAACCATTGTCAAAGCCACCTGATATATCTTTAATTTACTTACATACACAAATACAGGCATGCACAAATGCATAAAGACAAATTGTGACTTGTCTCTGTGCAACCTGCCTCTTCCTGACCCCTCCTACCCCAAGTCTGCTCTTTTTAAAGTGCTTGTAGTACCATGTGGCAGGTTACACAGTGTCCTGACACAAACAGTCTTTGCAGATTTGTGCAAACCTGTGTTTGCATGCATTACAGTATTAAAGTAAGGCCTATTGGTTTTGTGGTCAAGTGTAGAAGATGTTAATGGGATATTGTGTAAAACCTCTACTCGTGCAGCGTTTAGGACAAACTACAATGAATGAGTGCTGCCCACCTCGTCAGTCCCCAGGGAATTCATCCAGTCTCAGTCAGAGACATTACCAGTGGGCAGAGGGAACTTTAGGGGCAGATTTTCAAAGAAGCCACGCAGCGTACCAAACATGATGTGCTGCATTGCGTGACAGGGAGAGAGCAGGAGAGCACCATATCTCCAGGGATATGGCTCTCTCCTACCCTCCCCAGCTCCGGCGCTGATTTCAGTTGCTGTGCACCAGGCACACACCTTAGCGCCATAGCGCTATGGTGCAGACCTGAATTTAGCATAGGTTTTGTACAGGAAGGGTAACCTTCCTGTACAAAATACTATGCCTAGACAAGTTCAAACACTATTCCCACTTTGTATGTGTGCTGCACAGTGCAACACGCATGCAAAGTAGGAAAAGAAAGGAGAAAGGAAAACCTTTCTCTTCTTAACGCCTGCTTTCAGATGGCGTTAATTTTTGGTGCTAAACACTGTCTACATTTGTTTTTAGATAGGGTTTTGCGTCAAAAGGCATGGGTGGTTGCATGGGAACACCCATGTACCACCCATGTAACTCTCCTTTGGCGCCAAGAAACACAAAGCAGTGCTTGGCGCTGCTTTGCGTTACTTGTAGGGTACTTTCCAACGCGAAACAAGTTTTGCGCTGGAAAGTAAATTGGTAAAAAAATAATTTGTGCTGGTTAGCTCACTTTTGTGACGCTAACCCAGCGCAAAATGTTTGAAAATCTACCCCTTAGAGCCGTAGTACTCATAGTACGGCCCGCGGGCCGCCAGCGGCCCGGCAGGCCTTAATTGGCGGCCCGCGGACCTTGCCCTGCCATTTTTACATTTCCAGTAAGGCCGACAGCAAACACAGAAGATGACCGCAGCAGCATACGTAGTGAATACGTATTAAATATGTATTTACTATGTATGCTCCTGCAGCCACCTTCTGTGTTTACTGCCGGCCTCTGTGACCTCACACATGGCACAGTCGGAAAGCTTCCTAAAAGGCCCTTTAAAAGTCAGCTGTAAGCGTTTTCACAGCTGACTTTTAGAGGGCCTTTTGGGAAGCTTCGTGTTGCCAAAGACGATGTCCTCTTCTCCCGCAGCCTATACTCCACCCACAGAGACAGACACACAGACACACAGAGACAGAGAGACACACACACACAGGGGCACACCGAGACAGAGAGACGCACACAGAGACAGAGAGACACACACACACACAGAGACACACAGAGACACACACAGAGACAGACACACACACAGAGACAGACACACGCACAGAGGCACACACACAGAGACATACACACACACAGACTGAGAGACACAGAGACCGAGACACACAGAGACAGAGAGACACACAGAGACAGAGAGACGCACAGAGACAGAGAGACGCACAGAGACAGAGAGACGCACAGAGACACACACGGAGACAGAGACACACAGACACACACACACAGAGACAGAGACACACAGAGAGACAGAGACACACAGAAAAACAGAGACACACACACAGAAACAGAGACACACACACAGAGACACACACACAGACAGAGACACATACACACACACACACAGATACACATACAGAGACAGACACACACACACACAGACACACAGAGACACACAGAAACAGAGACACACACACACACAGAGACACACACAGACAGAGATACACACACAGAGACAGAGACACACACAGACAGAGACACACAGACAGAGACACACAGAGACAGACAGACAGAGACAGGCAGACGTGTGTGTGTATGCTGGTCTGGTGGCTCAGTGGACTAATGCGTCCGCTGCAGGGGCCTGTGTTCGACCTCATGTCACAGTTTTTTTTTTTACTCTAGCCCCACCCCCCACTGACCCCGCCCCCACAGGTGCGGCCCTCGGCCACAAACCACACTGTAAATTTGGCCCCCGAGAGAAAGTTTGTGAGTACTGTTGTAATCTAGTAAGTGAATGATGCATCCTCTCTGTTGTTGCCCTTATGCCTTGCTGCTCAGTCTATGTGATGTCATCAGAATGTTGAGAGTGTTTGAGTGTAAGAAGGAATCAGTTGGTGTGGAAGGGCTGAGCGGCAAGGAGGCTGCTCCTGGTGGGGCATTGTATGAGGCCTAGCATGAGACTTAATATGGATCCTATCTGAAGAATAAAGCTGTGATCCTGAACTACATCACTGGACTACATATCTTTCATTTAACCGTAACAAGTACCCATGCCTTAGAGTGTTCCTTGTCACCACTACGAGCTATCCCTGCCTGTTGGCGTAGCCATATCTATTCATGAAGGTGGGGTCCCACAGGGTTTTATTGCCTGTGTCGCTTAAAATGAACGAAATGCCCAGATTCTGGCACTGCTCCCTCCCCTCTGCAAGGCGAGTGGTATCTGTGCTCAGGGCCGGACTGGCCGTAGCAGGCACTGGGCATTTCCCCGGTGGGGGCCGGTTTTGGGCCCCTGGGGGGCCGTTTTTGTTACAGGGCCGTTTTTGCAGCTTAGCTGCAATATCGGCCCCTGTAACAAAATCGGCCGAAACCGGCCTTGGCAAAGTGCTCGGCTGCACTCCCAACCCCCGGGGGGGCCAGCCGAGTACTTTGCCAGGGCCGGTTTTGGTTCCCAGTCCGGCCCTGTCTGTGCTGCTCCAGAGCAGCAGCTCCAGTGACTAGACCTCTGAAAAGCCCAGAGGCCTGGTAAGAGATGTATATAAAGTTGTGGCAGACTATTGTGTGGCGCTTCAGGCAGCGGGACAAGGGCCTGCATCAAGAATGTAAAGAAAAGAAATGTCCTTCGGTTGGGTCTCAGGCTAAGCATGTCAGGCAATCGTCGTTTGCTCGCGCTTGCTAGCCAAGTTTGTCCGGCCTCTCAAACCCCATGAGCCAATGAGAGGCAATGCAAAATAAATTATCATCATGCACCAGCTACATTGTGGAGTAAATAATGTTCAAGTCCTGTCTCTGAATACTGAACTTGTCGATTGTCTTTTTCGTGAGTGAAAAGCACGCAGTTCGCATTACAAATCTGAAACCGGGCCTTTGTGAATCTGTTGAGTATGTTTATTTGATTGATGTTATTGTTGTGGATCTTTATTTGTGCCAAATAAACTTTTGCAAATCACTTGCATGTGAGTACTTGTGATGTGACCAATGTGGATACATAAAAGATTGTTAATGCTGCTTACTTACTTTCACACTCTACAATTATATGACTCCGATTGCATAGAAATGTTACTTGTTTAATAACGTTTGCATTCTAATATGCTGAAATGGTATTTAAATGCGTGTATTAATGCAGATATGGAGCATTCCTACAACAGATCTCTCTTTTCCTTTAATTAATCCCTGGGGTTTTATTCCATAGTGTACTTCATATAGGTGGAAACAGCTGAAGGCCTTGCCCTTCAATTATTTTATTCCAGATTGGATGTACATGATATTAGCAGAAAATTCTCTGAATTATAAATATTCATTTATGCAAAAAAGATATCCACTGATGAGAAAAACATCCAATATGCTAACAGATGCTGTTGTACAATCTTGTGGGAGAACCTGCTCCTACAGATCTAGGTCTTATCGGAAAAAGGTGCTTTAAAATCAAACACAGTAGAAAGATGTGAAGCGCAAGGAATAAGTATTCAGATTGTCCAACAAGTGACGTCATGGAAGGTTTGGAGAACAGATAGAGACTTTTCGAAGGTAATCTTTAACCTTAACACGTCGAACCTTAACCATAGCAAACGTGTTAGGCTTGACTGCCTTAGGTGGTCTTCCCCCCAACATTTTGCCTTCCTCTTCCATTTTTTCTGATCTAATTTTTGCTGGTATTAAGCCTCCTGCACTTTACCACTGCTAACCAGTGCTAAAGTGCTTGCGCTCTCTCTCTTAAACATGGTAATATTGGTTCATCCCCAATTGGCATATTTAATTTGCATATAAGTCCCTAGTAAAGTGGTAATACATGTACCCAGGGACTGTAAATTAAATGTTACTAATAGGCCTGCAGCACTGATTGTGCCTCCCACTTAAGTAGCCTTTTAACCATGTCTCAGGCCTGCCATTGCAGAGCCTGTCTGCGCAGTTTACAATGTCACGTCAACCAGGCAAAATAAACCTTTCATCACACATGTATTATGAATGCTATATATTATGTTCTTGACTATGTTAATAATGTGGAATAACTGTCCTGACGTACAATTCCATACAATGGGCTAGCGCAAAATGGGTAAGTTCATTATACCCACCAAAACGCACACCGTAGGCAATCGTCCTGGCGCTGCTATGTACAAGACATAGCACAGACCATGTAAATGGCACACGACATCACTGTCCTTTAACAATATGGTTATCGGACACAAGTAAGCGCGCATTAAAACTAGGACACCCGGCCAGTCCCCACACTCAACAGAATTATCAAATTCATTACAGTATAAATGTCCGCAATCTATAAATAATATCCATGCACAATACATGCCCCTAAGAACTTGGATGGGCCTTATACACGCGTCAGGCAGCAGTCTGTTTTTTGTTTACGTTACTGATAACAGAAATACAGATCTCATCCGCTTATCACACTCCACAGTCGGGTCTGAACATAGACTTTTGGCGGGAAGGCAAGCCAGTCTGTTTTTTGTTTTCA
Organism: Calotriton arnoldi; assembly: GCA_963921515.1. Taxonomy (NCBI): domain Eukaryota; kingdom Metazoa; phylum Chordata; class Amphibia; order Caudata; family Salamandridae; genus Calotriton; species Calotriton arnoldi. The sequence continues at coordinate 711,490 of CAWUFW010002629.1, forward strand.
TTAATGATAACAGAAATACAGATCTCATCTGCTGATCACACTCCACAGTCGGGTCTGAACATAGACTTTTGGCGGGAAGGCAGGCCTTTATAAATCCAGAGCAAGCATTGACCCTTTGTCATCGTACCTGAGCAGACAGACACACGCTGTCCTGCTACTTGGAAGGATTGCCACAGGCTGCAGTTGATTCATTCTCCATAAGAGGTAAGCGGGCACACGCCCTGTGCTTGAATGCAGTCAGCGCGGTGCTACATCACGTTTTTCCCGAGCGCACATATTTTAATGCAGTGACCTCTTCTTTTAGACACCAAAGTGAGAATATTCTCACCCTCCAAATGAAAAAAGTATGGCCTCGTCGTAATTGACGACAGAAGGAAGTAGCCTGCCTCCATGCTTGCGCTCAGAATCGGAACTCGGTAAGCGCTGAGCCTTTATTAAATATATCTTCACCCCATTACAAGTGTCCCCGTACTTTTACCAATGCACATGCTCCCTCCCCCTCTCTACAGACCCGTCTTGCACACGTGGATCCTCACATTGTGAGCATTCACGTAATAGCCAGCTCACCACCCACCTCACACTTGGGGTAAGTTCCAGGTCTGTTCCAAGTTGCAATACTATGTCATGCCTCCAACCCCCACTTTTTGAATGCTAATTACTCGTTTCTCTCACGTGTGTAGCTCCCGGCTGGGACCCATGTGAGTATCCCTTTCTTATCCCTTGCACGGTGCCACACCCTCCACACTTAGCCGGTCCATTACCCTTCAGCTACTATACAAACGAAACCTTAGTTCCACCACATAATACAAGTTGCTTAAAATGAGCCACATACTGACATTATCCCTCATCTTCTCATAGGTGTCCCTACGATCATAGGTCCTGAAGAGACCCTACACTGCACACAGGGTCGAAACGCCGTCGACAAGTTGCATAAACGAACCATTGTTCACCAGCACTGATCACTGTATCTAGCGCTGAACACTGTACATATATATGTATATGGTCATTTATATGAAGCATTGGAAACCTTGTATATATTTCACATATATGTTACTAATGTTCTAGGTTCCGTTTTACACTGGGACACCTTTCACTCAGAACTATATGTTCAAATGCACTATTTTGTAACAGTATTTCATTTCAAGGATTATATAAATATTTTTGATTCAAAAACAAATCAGAGGTGTATTTGCTTCCTTCTCTCTCCAATATCACTATAACCCAATATATTGCCATTGTGCTCATATACATTGAGATTACTTCATTAAGTGTCCACAGGAGCCTTTGTCCTTTGATAATCAGTTTATTACCCTGGTTCCACGTGAGTAAGGTTCCCTTGTTCCTGTCTTTCATGTTATCTGTGCAGCACAAAAATAAATTAACTGAAACGTACATTACTCTTCAGTGCTGTAGTTTACATGATGATTTAACATCATGAAAGCAATGCGTCCAGCTTACCCCTTCAGCTCAACCAAAGATGGTGAGCAACACCTGGTGATCTGCGTTGTACTCTTGCAGTCTTAAACCCCAATGTTTCGATGTGAGGGGGCACTTTTTTACTGTTTGATCCATGATTATGGTGAATCGTTTTCTATAGAGCAATATATGAAAATGTTTGCAGGCCCAAACCACAGTCAGACTCTCCTTCTCCGGCTGAGAGTATGCACATTTTATTCCAGACAGGCTTTGACTGGCATAGGCCACAATGTGTCTGTGAGCATTTGGGTGGCTGTTGTGTTGAGCACGAATTGCCCCCGCCCCAATGGGTTTGCATCAACTGTTATTTTTGTATGTAACTTGGTGTCCAAGTAGGCCATTCCAGTTGCATTCTCAATTGCATGTTTTATTTCTTTGAAATTCTGGTCACAAACAGGAGACCACTGAAATGGAAATTTCACTTATTCAAGTCTCTTAAAGGGGCACACATTGTAGCAAAGTTGCGAATGTATCTTTGGCAATACCTGGCCATGCCTAGAAATAATCGCAGCATGGTAACATCCTGGGGGAGCAAGTGGATGATAGTGCTTGAACCTTTTGGGGTTCTGGAGTCATTCTCCCATCAGAGATTATGTGCCCAAAATACTTAAGCTTGGTTTTGCGTAAACTCATACTTTGCTTCATTCAGAGTGAGACCTGCATCAGCAAGTAACTGGCACACTTGGGTAAGGGCTTTGTAGTGTTCTTTCTGTGTTTTCCAAAAAACCAGTGTGTCATCACTGTAATTGAAAGCATGTGTAATAAGTTTGAATAACATCCTGAAATATCTCAGCAGCCAAAGATACTACAAAACTCAGTCTCTTATATCTGAACAAACCAACATGAGTCAAAAAGGTATTAATATGCCTGCAGTTCTCTTCCAGCTCGAGTTAATGCTATCCTTTATTCAGGTCAAGACAGGAAAAGACTTTGGCTCAGTTCAATTGCATGATCATGTCCACTATGTGTGGACCAGGATGCCTCTCCCTCACAATTGCTTTGTTTGCTTGGTGTATATCAACACAAATGCACACCTCTCCACTACGGTCCTTTTTTGGTACAACTACTATGGGCGAAACCCATGGCGTGGGAACTGTGGAGCGTTCAATGATGACATGTTATAAAAGTGTTTCCAACTCTTTCTCTAGATTTTCTTGTGGATGAAAAGAAACTATACAGTGCTGCTGAGCAACAGGGTGAATGTATCCATTGATATGAAGCTGCAGTTTAATTTTCTTGAGTTTTCCCAGGCCATGGAATAGCGACAAGAATCAGCTGGTGATCTCAGACTGAGCACAGAGGTTCTAGTTGAAGGATATCAACCCCATGTCGGCAGCGGTGGCAAAACTGAGCAAGCATGCACTAGGCGAGGCCCCTTGTAGAACTTGAGTGGTGGTCTGCACTGACGTCTTTTTGTGTCACATCATCACTGTGAATGACCCTTGGCTTTGTAATAGTTTAAAGATGGCCCAGGTATATACCTTCTTGCCTGACGGAGTGAGGGAGGCCACAGGGGACAGGCTGTTAAACGTTTCTACTGTCATGATATTAATCGACGCACCACTGTCTATGATGAATGTTATCAGGTGACCGTTCACTTTCAATGCGATTTTAGGACAGTGTCTAAATTAAGTTTGTCATTGTGTTTGGTGAGTTTTCCTTGAACTTTAATCATCCTTACAGGCAGCTAACCCAACATTTGCACGCTGCCCTTTGGTAGATATCATCAGCGCACTCCCATCTTCTTCGCTGGTACCCAATATCGACGTTGAAGAACCTTTGTGTGTACAGCGAACTTGAAGACAATTGATTTTGCTTGGTTTCTACTTGTCATAGCGGATGTTACTTTTTGGTTTTGTGGGTGTGGCCACAGTACTTCTGGAACATTCTCGCATCCATCTTTTCTTTCCGTCGTGACGCACTCGATTTTTCCTTGGCTCGACACACAGTTATGAAATGGTTCTCTTTCCCACAACCTTTGCAGACTTTTCCTAGGGCTGGAGATTTACCTACATGAGGAAATAACAAAACCACATCGGAAGCATAGCTTTGATTTCTTTGAATATGTCAAATTATGCGCATCTTGGATAGGCTTGTGCTTGCTTTTCACGGTCAATGCTGATTCATTATGTGCTGTTCCTGCTTCCATTTCAGCAGCTTATTGGTCTGCTCATTCTTCTGCTCTCGCAGATATCTGCATTTTGTTTAGACTGTGTGTTTCTCCCAACATGTGCCTTCTAAAAGAATCTGAAAGGCAGTGAAGTCACAGAACTTGCAATAATTAATGAATGAATCAACTCTTTCAACAAAATCATTCATTGTTTCACCAACCTGTTGTTGTTCTTGGTTGAAGATGTACCTTTCATAATCGACATTTGGCAGTGGATTGACTTGGCTTCAAGCGCTTATTTTACTGTTTGGTACGATGTTGCATGAGTCTGTGAAACCTTTTTTAGCACTTCTTTCACTACATCACCTGCAAGGTTTTTCAAATATTTGATGATCTTCTTGTCATCTTCCTCTAGCGCATCTATGAAGTCATCAAATGTTTCGGTCTATGAAGCCCACCTGGCAGAAGTGTTGAGAGGCGGTGGTGGCTTCAGGAACACAGCTGCATTGTATTTTGTGCTCCCTTCTGCCACCATTGTGTTGGCACGTACCATTCAGGCGATCGCAGTGCAGGCTGGCTCCAACAACTTCTGCACGCACCAGCCTTGTGCCTGAGCATGGTTGGCAGTGCACTTAAATGCCCATGACGATGAGTAAGTTCTCTGCCTCCTGTAACTTGTTGGCGTTATCCTTATTTCTTGCTTTGTCTGATTAATTGCTCTGTATACGGGGTGCGGCACAGTGTCTGTGTCGACCACCTCACAGGTAATTTGGGCGGGCATTTGAATATGCTCTTCTGCATGGCCTTTGATTTCTTCTGCAGCTGCGTATGGGCTGGAGCAGGGCTTTGACTCCACATGTGCCGGTCGCAGACTTTGTTGCATCGATTCTGGGTACACGTGGCATGCACAAGCAGTTTGCCGTGCCATTGCAAACTCTCAGGGAGAGCAGTCTTGTTTTTCTTAGGCACGTATCCCCTACTCATCACCAGTTGTAGCATCTTCCTCCAGCCCTAGAGCATGCAAATAGATTATGTCACAAGGGAGCTGCAGTTAAGCATTACTTTGTTCTGCAGTATTCACTCGCACACTGAGCATTAAATCATACTTCCCATAACCACACCCTAAACCTCCCCCCATATCATGTCATTCCTGTTCAGGGTCTGCCCCAGAACCACGAGGGTCCTGCTGCATATAACATCAATATGCTACAATAGTCGAAGTCTGACGCAGTGGCATTTCTCAATCGTTAACCCTCAAGTGGTCAGCTGTACGCCCCTCCTCAGCAGGATCGGGGCTACTAGGGGGGTCAGAGGAAGGACCCCTCTCAAGGAATGTCGATGACTCCCCAGGTTGAATCACAGGTCTTATGAATTGGCTAGACTCTGTTTTAATGAGCCCCCTGTATTACATTCGTTCTACCCCACCCCTTGCAAAATCCTGGAACCGGGCATTCTCCTTGGTGTCTGCATGTACCAATATTATTAAGGCAGAGATGATGCCAATCCAGAGAAGCTCACCTGTTACCTGCCAATAGTAAAGGTTCAGACCTGCGCTGTTTTCCAGGACTGAAGGAGTGATTTTTCTTTCACTCTAGCAAAATCAAACAAGCTTACAAATATCAACGACCTTAACAAATTGCTCTACTTTCTGAGTACACTGCTTGTTCTTACCTCAGCAGAATGTAAAACTTAAAAGTTTATGAAGGGAGCAAATGGTGGTTGTTAGAAATGGGGGTCTCTAGTTGGCAGAGGTAAGTACCTTTGTCCAAATAGGGACCCTTGCTTTTAGTCAGGGTAAGGGGGATACACTTCTAAAATAACCCCTGCTCACCCCCTTGGTAGCTTGGCACGAGCAGACAGGCTTATCTCAGAGGCAGTGTGTAAAGCATTTGTGAACACATACAGTAATACAGTGAAAACACTACAAATGCACACCACACCAGTTTAGAAAAATAGTAAATCTTTATCTAAACCAACAAGACCAAATATGATAAAAATCCAACATACAATACTCTTGAAAAATAGTACTCGTGCAAAATAACCTTTAAATTGCAGGAAAATCAATAAAACATAGTTCTTCCGACTCGGTAGCTCCTCCTGGGGCTACCACGATACTGAATACGACAGAGTCTAACAATTCCAGCTGACCGCTTCGATACAGGCCAGCTTAAGCGTCGACAGACTCGGACACAGTACCTTTTTGTTTGCGACCAACACGTCGTTGCGAGTCGGTCGCGGCAAACATCGCGGTCGCGTTGTGAAGCGGAGCGTTGTGGCAGGTGGTGTCCTCACGATGCGGTGCAGGCAGAGGCTCGTTGACTGAGTCGGTGAGACCGGGGCTTGCGTTGAAGGATGAGACGGCGCTCGCTGCGGTGCTGGCAGGTCACGGTGCGCCGATGGAGCCAGTCAATGTTCTGGTCGGGCAGAGACGGAGTCGGTGACGTCCTTGCGGCGTGCAGCGAAGCATTGTGGAGTGCGGTGCCCACAGGATGCGGTACATGCAGCGGCTCGTTGACGGAGTCAGTGAGACCAGGGTTGCGTTGCGAAGCGAGGCGTTGCTCTTGGCGGTGCTTTCAGGACATGGAATCCTGCAACAAACTCGATTACAGAGTCAGTTACCCTTTTTATCTGTGGAGACGATCAGAGACGGTGCCCACAGACACGGTGAAGTCTTTGCTGTTCCTGAGACCTCTAGAACAGTGGGCAAGCTCAGTTCAAGCCCTTGGAGATCTTCTCTTCAAGCAGGGGGACAAAGCAAGCAGCAAAGTCCTTTCTCCTTTCCTTGGCAGCAAGTAGCCACTGCAGGCCAACCCCAGACAGCAACCAGCACAGAGGCAGTATTCCTACTCAACTTCTCCGGCTCTTCTCCTTCGCAAAGGTTCCTCTTGATTTCCCAGAAGTGATCAAAAGTTCAGGGGTCTGGGCCCCACATTTTATAGCACACAATCCTTTGTTCTCTGAAGGCAGAGAGTGTCGGTACCCAGCCAAAACCAGTTCTGTCCTCACTGGTGCATCTTCCTGGCAGGAGGTGGAGACAGCATTGTTGAAGGCAGACCAGGCCCATTCAGGTGAAAGGAAATCTCCTCCCCCTACTCTAAATGCAGCCCAGGTATATTCAGCCCAGCCCTGACTCATCAGGCTCTCTGGAGCCACTGCCCCTCTCCAGCCCCTGTCATCCAAAAGCCAGACATGCAATACACAAACCTAGCAGAGGAATACTGGATGGTTAGGCAAGAAAATACCTACTTTCTAAAAGTGGTATTTTCAAACAGAATGTAAAAATCACCCGCACTAAAAGATGCATTTTAACATTCTGAGTTCAGGCATACTAAACTTTATTTTCCTACCTTGTTCCCAGAGCCAGTTATATTTATAAGATGTTATAAACAAACTCCCCATTCTGTCCTATGGGAACAGGTAGCCTTGCAATAGTTTAAAACGAAATTGGCAGTAATTCACTATCAGGGCATGCCACACACATCAGGGCATGTCCTAACTTTCACATACACTGCATCCTGCCTACAGGGGTACCTTGGGCCTACCTTAGGGGTGACTAATATGTAGAAAAGGGAAGGCTTAGGGACTGGCAAGTGTGTGCTCTTGCCAAGTTGACATGACAGTCCCAGACCGCACACAGGCTCTGCAATGGCAGGCCGGAGTTACATTTTACAGGCTGCTTCTGTAGTAGGCACAATCAGTGCTGCAGCCCACTAGCAACATTTGATTTACAGGCCCTGGGCACACACAGTGCACTGTACTAGGGTCTGACTAGTAAATCAAATATGCCAATCATATAATCACTAATCCATAACAACAATTTACAAAGGGAGCACTTGCACTTTAGCACTGAACAGCAGTGGCAAAGTGCCCAAAGCGTCTAGACCAGCAAAACAGAGTCCAACACACAGCAAAAACACAGGAGGCAAAAGCAAAAAATGCAGGGGAGACCCACGCCAATGGTGCCAGGTCTAACAGTGGTGATGTCTTTATGAGTTCCCTGAGTAAAATAGGAGGATTGGTCATTCAGTGACTATAATAAGTTTCTTTTTGAGTTCACTGTTCTACTTTGTGACTGGGCCCCATACAATGGAAAGAGCCTCATAGCAATATGCCTAGCAAAATTGAGAGCACTTTCTTTAGAGCTTCCATTTTGAGACTTGCTTGAGTTTTATACTGCTGTTCCTCACTGGATGCATTATATTTAAAACTAGCACACTGCTGGCAATCAGTCATCTGGATCCCCTACTAACAATGCAATGGTTGTGTTATTTGTTGAACTGTGAGTCAAATTAATAATTTTAGATGTTGCAAACCTTTTCAGGAAGAAATCATCAAATAATATATGTGGCCTGAATAGTTCAGGAAGTCTAGACAATTGGCTGCAAAGAGGAGGGCTGGACTTGCCTTTTAACCATTAGGAATTTCCCCGGAAGGCTGGAGCCACTTGAGACCATTTTTAAAGGTCTGAGGCCACTACTGGTGCCTTTTTCTCTTTCTCCAGCTCTCCCAGGATAATAAAAGCATGAGCTGAGAAAAAGAGAGTGAGAGAGTTCAGAGAGCGAGGTGTGTGAGAGAGAAGGAGAGAAACAGAGAATGGAAATGACAGATGGAAGCAAAAATAGACTGAAAGAGGGGAGGAAAAGAGCGGGCTGCTTTCAATATTTTCACCAGACAACAGTTGGTCTGCAAAGGCTATGTCCCATCTCATCTAGCTGAACCACTTCGACCATATATTGCAATTACTTACCTCAGCATTGAGATTTGCTCTCAGGAGTGCCTTAAGCATTTTCCAGACTCGTACAAGGTAGTCCTGAAAGGATGCCTGGAACACAGCAGTGCCATTGAAGGATGCTTGCATACTCCATTTGCCAATGCATATAAATCACCACCCAACTCATGAAGAAACTCCAGACCATCCAGAACATAGCAGCCAGACTCATCCTCGACCTCCCCAGACAGACGCACCTCACCCCTCGCCTCAGGAAACTCCATTGGCTGCCAGTCACGAAGAGTTGCCAGTTCAAGCTGCTCACCCATGCTTACAAACTACTACACAATGAAGGGCTGGCGTACCTCAACAAATGAGTGAATTTTCACCAACCTACCAGGGCACTTCGTTCTGGATCCCTCTTCCTAGCAGCTACCTAACGCATCTGCCGGGCAAACAGCAGAGGCCCCTCCTTCTCCCAAGAGCTTGAACACCCTCTCCCTGGACCTCAGAGCCTCACCATCCCTCTAGCAGTTCAGTAAGGACCTCAAGACCTGGATGTTCAACCAATAGGAACATGCAGCGTGATCCCGTAGCCTGATCCCACAGCGCCTCGAGACTCTCACGGGTGAAGCAGCCCCTCTCTAAAAATCCTGATTGATTGAAAACTGTACAACATACATATTCAACATATTTAAAAATCCTTTAAAAAATTTGAACATTTTAAAACACATGAGATCATTCAGTGGATTAAATAATAGTTAAATGTGTATCATTTCTCGTACGAACTCCATATTTCAAGAACAATGGTTTCAAGAATAGCCAATGGTAAAAGTGCAATAAAGGGCAAACAAATAATATATGCTCAAGGGTTTGGGTGGAGACAAAACAAAAATTACATAGTCTAGCCTTCAAAGTCATCCCATTCCAATCCTAATTTAAAGTAAAATATTCAAACGGAATAATAATAAAAACGCTGAACTTCATATTCTAGATCTCAAGAAAAATAAGGTCGAGGCTGCGCTACAGAACTTGAGGAAATTTTAGCCTCCATCTTTTTTTCCCATGCAGATCAACATATCAGGAATCATGGAGCTAATCTTAATGCTATGTTTCAAAACGTTTTTAAGCGTGAAATAAGACATATTCATTAGTTCAGCTCTACTAAGACTAAAGGGCAAAAGTGCATGGTTAAAATTCTTAACAAGAGTATCAACCTTCATATTCTGACCTAATGCTTCTGTACATAAGAGGCCTCTATAAGAGTTCACCTTACTGTGTAGTAGACGATGCCCCCATCATGGAACAGTGGCCAACCCCTTATATATGTACTTGATAGACCCATTTCAAGACGTATTGCTTCAATTGGGGCCAACGTATTTAAATTTCAGATTTCGCTAAATATTTTCCCTCAATTTTATCCATGAAGTTCCAGTATTTATTATCAATGACTTCAATGGAATAAAGCAGAGTAGGGGAACCTTTGTACTGTATGTGAGAATAAATGGTTAAAATGTCTTCATCCTCAAGTCCAATAAAATGAGGAGAGGGTATTTGCATGGGCCATCGCTTTTACTTGAAAGATGTGCAATATGTTCCTTATTTGATAGATTACCGGAAAAAAACTTTTCCCAAAAAAGGGTATGTATTAACCATTTCCAACTCCTCACTTCCTAAGAACTATTTACATTTCCTGGACGTTCTACAACCCTGAGTCCTGAAATTCACCACTTTACTATTTTCAAGTAATGGCCCTCGGCATATCTAGGAAAGAAATCCAACCATTTTTGTAGACCATAGGAGTGAGGTCTAATATCACAATATCATCACCATAAAGCAACGAGGCTATATTGTGGTTGCCTAACATCGCAGCATCCCCTCCCTATGCATTGAAACAATAGGTCAACCATAAATGTACAAAGTAAATAATAAAGGAGCTAATAGGCAACCTTGTTTAAGACCATTATTTGTTAAACGTTTTGGGGATAGCCCACAGTAGTTTCTGAGTAAAAAATGACACCAAGTAAAAGAGTAAAGTGCTATTAAAATTTTGAGGAGTGGCTCAGGAATTTTTAAATCTCTGAGCTTTTGACACAAGGTAGGTCTGTCCATGCAGTCGAACGCAGTAGTAAAATGAATGTATGTGAGTGGACAAGGCATACTCCGCGACTACACATATTTCTCCAAAATCATATTCAAAACTGTAATATTATCTAGAATGTAACTATTCAATTTAAAACCCGCCTGCGTCCATGCAATAATATTATTGGTGTCCACCCAGCATTGTAAATGACCCAAAATGTGTTTGACGAAAATAATTCAATGGAATCGAGCAACGTTATTTGCCTATAGTTACTAGGGGGACTAAGTGAACCTTTCACATGTATAGGGAGAATAATGCTGCCTCTATATGAAGTGGGAACCGTTCCAGTTAAATAACAATATTTTTAAATAAGGCAGCCAAGTAGCCTGACTTCCAGCTTTATAATGGTAATAGGAATTTGATTAGGGCCCCTGGCACCAGAGGATCTAGCTCGGTGAATAATATCCTTGATCTGGGCTTAGGAAGGGCACTAAAAATCTCCACCTTCAGTGTGAAAGGAGACAGGAGGGAAAGAAACCTCTTCAATGACATTGGCGGCATAAAGATTAGAGGCATAGGATGACCACTCTTTGCTTGAAATAGTGCTAATTTTAGATTGTCCCCACAAGCCAATGTGATTATTCTACAGAGAATTCTGGGGTCTTTATGGGTTGCAGCCTCACAAAGATCTATCCACATCTTATCAGCCTGTTGTTTTTTTATTGTGGCTTTCCACCTTGACCGCCTTCTCTTCAATAAATTAATCAATTTCCTTCTCTCACTTAAAAAATAAAAAAAGCACTGCCTTGGTCATTTATTGATCAGTTTATACAAGCTAAATTCTTTATGGAGCACTATAAGAGAACTTTTATTTACCTGAAGGGGCCTCGCAGAGCTGACTTTTCTGACACAAAATACAACAAATCCTGCTCAAATTTCGAACATGAGATTAATCCCAGCTCTGTATTAGCTTTTAAGGCATTATTTAAAGCTACTTTGAGATTTTCTTTAATGGAAACACTCGAGTACACCTTACCATTATCAGCACTAATTATCACCTTTTCTCCATTCAGGTTCCAGAATGAAATGGCCACTGGGACTAAATATATGTTAAAAGACAGTGGGGCATATTAGCAAGGGCCTTATCGCCGCTTTAGCGGCCCTTTTTGCCACTAAAGCAGCGATTTTTTTATCGCCCTATCAGCAAGCTGTCGCTAACAGGCGTTAGCGACAGCTTTCTGGCGATAGCGGCCCGTTTTCCCATCGCCTTGCATGCCAGCGATAAATATCGCTAATGACATGCAAGGTAGGCGTTCCCAACTAAAAGCGACTGAAAACAGTCGCTAACACAACTTCTCCCTATTAGCAACGCAGGCGAAGCGAATTTGCGCTATATCGCTACCTGTCGCTATCCTCTCCCCTAGTCCCATTACCTGTTTGTAGAATAGGAGGTGGATTGTCAGCCTAAATCCACCATGGCGTTAATGCGTGAATATCGCTGGATTTCCAGCGATATTCACGCATTTGCCGCTTATCGCTGGATATTTTATCGCATTGGAGATAAACCTTGCTAATAGCATGTTATCTCCGCGATAATATCCAGCGATAGGCGGCGTTAAGAAAATGCGCGCTAAGCGCGGTTAGCGATAATTTTCGCCTGTTGTTGCTAATATGCCCCAATATTTTATGGTTATTCCATGAGTTAATATACCCGAATACGCAAGTGAGCCAAATATGGAAAATGAAGAAAGTATATAATCTATTATTGAATTGCTCTTTCCACAGCTACAGGCATAATGTGCAGGGATATTTTTATTCAATCTTCTGCTTACAATTGAGGCACCATTATCCCTACATGCTTCTAATAGGAGCTTTCCTCTTGTATCTGCTCTACATGACAACTGAAGAATATTTAAAGCTTCTTTCCTTTCTCCATCTGCAAACAGTCATATGGCATAGTTAGACACGTTTGCATTACAATCCCCTGCAATAACTAAATTTTTTATATTCTCTTTTTTCGATACGAGAAAAGTTAAATGAAAGAAAGATTTAAAGAGAGGGTCAAATTTCTAACCTAGGCGAATATACAGATTGGCAAGAAGAAAAAGGATCTAGCCCCAGATTCTCAATACCCTACCAGTAACACAATATACATTGAAAAATATATGAAGGGTGGCTAAAGATTTATATGACCAAGAATATTCCGTACTTAATAAAATAGCAATCTCTCCACGTGCATAACCCTTCATAGCATTTTTATCTGGCCAGCTAATTATGTAACAGCTATTGCATTCCAAAGGCCCCGTACAACAGGTCTCCTGAACGCAAATAATATCTGCCATCAATGGATCTAGTGAATGGAGCTCCTGGGGCTTAGTAGTACAGCCATCCAAATTAAAGGAAAGGACTTCATTACCCTTGCTAAATGGACTGAAAGTTCTTATGCATATTTATTTGGTTAGAATTAAGTATCCCTGCTAACCAGTTCTACTTGGATGAGTTGTCTTCTTCTGTAACCCCAGAACAAGAATGATTTGAAAGTAGATAAGTGACAAATCTCCCTTCTGGTTCTACTGAAATAATTATTAACTTTGAGTTGCTTTGTAGATCCTTCACAGGAACCGTAGAGCTCTCAGGTGCTGTACTGTTACAAACATTGCTATATACATCAAACTTTGTGGATATCTTTGCTGTGAAATAAGGAATAACATCTACACCCCTGCTGAGGAAGAAATTACAATTTTCCAATATTAGGTTTACAATAACTTTTCAGTTAAAAGTGCCCTAGTTCTCTTTTCAAAGGGGGAGTACAATAGATGTACTAGTGAAATATCGGTACTCCTCACTCCTTATCTTACGTCCAACATGTACTGTAACAAGAAAAACGATTCAAAAATGCAATTTCTCCATCAAAATATACAATAAAATTTAAGATCATATGGTGATCTTTCATTTCCATATCAATACAGTATGATCGAGGGGAAACATGTTCACTACAGAGCCGATGAATCGAAATAGGACAGAACGTTTCAGATTTCGGATCCAGAGTGGAATGTAGAATACCTAAATTTATTTCCAATAAGCATGGCTGGGAAACTGATTTTTTTATCAAATCATGGTCTTCCCCATCCGCCAATGCTTTATAATAGGTTAACATCTTGAGTATGATCATATAGAATAGCCTCTGGAAGAAATCTTACTTTCCTTACTCCCTTTTTGAATATCCTGAGATGTTTCCTCTTAAAGCTCCTTTCTCGCCCATTTTTACTATTGTTAATCCTGGTGATAAATTTACAATAGAAGACTCATGCTTTTCCTTTTTATTTAATATCGAAGGTAGCACACAGGGCATTCAAAGTAGGACTGCTGATGTCCTTGTGTGACAATTCTGGAGTCGGAGTAAGGTCCTCAGGATGAATTTACGGAATAAGGTCTTCAGGAAGAAATTACCCAATTTCGGTGACTGAGACTCTTGCAGCAGTCTTACAAGCATTGTCAGGAGTCATCGACAGGGGACAACCTACTTGAATGCCAACCTCCAAGAACTCTCTTAAGTAGCCCTTGCCTTTATTGGTCCAAGGTAACTGTTGTTTTTTCGAGCAGATTCAAAATAGAGGGCGAAATTCAATCCAGGCAATGAAGAGCCTCTGAGTATGTGATGCAATCTCCCGGGAGGTAAGTTGAAGCGTTCAAATTGACTTCTGGCAACCTTGATATATTGGAGGCTGAAGATGAGAGATTACTCGAAGTAATACAAAATAATGACATTGGAATGTTAGTAACTGGAGATGGCTGCATAGCAGAGTCCGTAGAGGATTATTTGTGTTGGAATGGACAGTGGACGGTACTGCTGAAGTTATGTCCAGCAAGGTATAATCCATCATGGGGGTTCTGATGGAACAAATGACTAAGTAAGGCCCTTTTTCAGCCCTTTCCCCCCTAACGATAATGAAAAATGAGAGGGTTGATACGTTAGGCAGTTACTACCTAATTCTGTCACTTTCCACTGATGTCAGATACTTTGAGGAAGTATTCTGGAATTGAGGATAACCCCTTCAGCAACCCAATATGGTTGCCTATATTCCTTAATGGGTTAGATTTCGTTTTTTTACACTTTCTGGTGGAAATTAGCCTCCGCGATTTCAGTGTTTTGGACGTCATTATGAGAAGATGGGGCGATAAGAAACACACAAAATTGAAGGAAAATCTTTAGGCCTTCAGTGCTGATATATTCCAAGCACTAATATGTCTTCTATTGACGCACAAAGAATGCTGTAATATGCGTGCGAAGACAAATAACCTGGACAATGGCCAGTTAAGTACACTCTATTCACCAGTAAGCCAGGTCGATGAGGCTGAATTGAAGTGCCTCTATGGGACGTCACCCCCACAATGGAGCATCGCCCTTGGGATGTTTGTTACGCCCTGGCATGGGAGAAAAGTGGGCAGAACCAAAAGAGTGTGATGCTCCGATGGGCACTCGGGGGGGAAAGCCTTTCCAAAGCGCCTCTGACAGGCTCGAAAACTGAGTACCCCTATTTCCCGCTCCCTTATGAAGGTAGGTAGGTAACTAGTTGCTGGATACAAATACCTAAATTCGCCGAATATCTAATGAGGAAGACCAAAATCCCAGGGAGAAACTCCGATGGGGATACCAGCAGTCACCAATATCATGAAGTTTCATGATGCTTACGGGGCCTAAGGGGAAACTCCCCCCATCCGAAAAATAGCACTTCAGACCGGCCCAGCGGTGTGGGTAAAATGAGGCAGGTCGGTTAACTTAAACTTCACATGCTTCACAGATTGCAGGAATGAAACCATGCACAGAACTGCGCTTAATGTCCTGGAGCATTTGTTTATTCTTCCTCAGGGAGACAGGGGTGCTTCAATACTGAGCTCGGTGGGGAGGGATACACTGAGTGACTCACCCTACCGGCGCAAACCGCTGAAGTCTAACCTTGGCCGCGTCTGTGCATTGCAGTGCCTACTGCATGGCCCTCCGCTCCACCGTAGAAGCCTAAACTAGATGGAGCTGCGGAGCTTAAGGGCCGAGGTGGCACTAGCTGGTGAGTGGCCACACCACGGGCAATCGCTGAAGCAACTTCCCACAGTTGCCACCCTCAGCACTACGCAGAGGCTTGAGGATTGACGGCTTAGTGGCCGGCGGAGGGACAGGGCAAACATGAGGGTGAACCTCAGTTAGAGGTGAGCGGCTAGCAGGATCCTTACGCTGCTCAGCACCTCACTCACCACACCATACCACCCTCAGCATTTCTGTCTTCATGCCTCCGCTGCGCTGCTTCCTGCTCGCTTTTTGCCTCTCACACTTCATACCGCCAGGGGCGGCTGGTGACATTTGAAAGTGGTGAGGCGTAAAATTATTGTCCTAATGCACCGCAGCGAGCGAGCATAGCGAGCGAGCCGGAATAACCTACGGAGGGTTCGGGGGGTTCTCCCCCCGAGAAAATTTTAAAAAAAGAGTGGACAAATGGTGCATTTTCAAGCAAATTTGAGAAAGCAGGAAGGTTAATAAAGCAATTGTGAAAGTGCAGTTATTACATTAATAAAGAGATGTCATATAACATAGGTAGCTGCTTATTCAGTATATGTGTCTTTGCTCTCCCTGTGCCCTTACATATCACTCCTCTGTGTCTTTGCTCTCCCAGTGCCCTTACATATCACTCATCTGTATCTTTGCTCCCCCTGTGCCCTTCTATATCACTCCTGTGTCTTTCCTTGCCCGTATCCTTACATATCTCTCATCTGTGCCTTTGCCTCTCCATGTGCCCTTACATATCACTACTGTGTGTTTTGCTCTCCCGTGTCATTACATATCACTCCTCTGTTTGTTTTCTCTTCTTGTGCCCTTGCATATCACTCCTGTCTGTCTCTGCTCTCCCAGACCCCTTACATATCACTCCTCGGTGTCTTTGCTCTCCCTGTGCTCTTACATATCACTCTTCGGTGTCTTTGCTCTCCTTTGCCCTTATACATCACACCTCTGTGTCTTTGCCTCTCACGTGCCCTTACAGATCACTCCTCTGTACATTTTCTTTCCCTATGCCCATCCTCCCAACCCCTTTGCCTTTATCCACCACTCTAGGTCCTTTGCTCTCAGTGCCCCTCTGCATCAGTCGCTGTGTCTTTCCTTCTCCTATCTGTTTCACTTTTGCCTTTAACTTTATCTCGTATCCATCGCTCTGTCCCTTGCTCTACTTGGGACCTTATAATAATCTGTTCGTCTCCGTCCTCTCCTGTGCACTCATGCACCTCTCCAGAAAACTTAAATAAAACCATCATACTAAGGGGCTGCTAACCGTATCTACCTGCCAAAATGCACCCATATCCTACAGCACTCTATCTTCAACCACCTCCTTCATCGCACTCTACGTCCTGACGCGTCCTCAGGGTTTGTTTTTATTTCAGGGTTCTAAGCACCAAACCTATCTGCCAGGCATACCACCAAATCAGTGTGCTCTTGTTGTCTGCTAAAGTCGGGGAGTAGCTACCACCGGTGCAGCAGGTGCAGTGGCACCGGGGCCTAGAGCTCCGTGGGGCCTACTGAACCCTGAAAATTGCTCTAATTACTGCCACAACTGCATTCAAAGATGCCACGTTCCTTGCTTGCACCAAGGCCCATGGCATCCTTTCTATGCTACTGCTAAAGTCATTCAAGTAAATTATAGAATCAGTGGGCCTGTATAATGCAGTGTTGCGAGTAATCCCCTCAATGAAATTTCTGGATTGTTGGACCAGATGCACAGAAGATAGACAAATGATAGCTGTGGGTCTCTTTCTAAAGAAAGTTGACTGGGCTCAGTACAAAACCAGCAAGAAGTCCAAATAAGCCTTTCACGCTAAAAATTATAGAATGTTTCACTTAAACAACAAACTTTGGGAATTTCAGTAAACAATGTTGGTTTATGAACAGGTCTCTCTTGCCCAAAATTTTAAATATGTGAAATCGTAAATATAAGTAATGTAACTGTGTAATACCAAGAAGCATTTTGGCATTTTGGTGTCAATTACCTTGTATCAGTATCACTCCAGCACCTATCATTATGTATGACACTCATAAGCAACGTATCTAGCTCCCGATAAATTACATAGTATCAGAAATCACGTTAAAAACAAATGGTGCTCAAAGTCGCCAGATATGATAAAAGCTGAAAATATAAAAGGAGGTGTGTCTCTTCGACTCTCAAAAGCAACCTTACAGTAACAATATGAAAGAAAAAACATGAGAACATAAGCATCCTTTCCAGGAAGCGCATAAAGATGTTCTGTGAAATCTAAAGAGCCTCTGCAATTGGCATTAGCAAGTAAGCAAGAGCGTAAAGAATAACCATTTTCAAAAACAAACATGAAACCCTAGTCATTTTACACCCAGAGCAAGCAACAGAGTTGCCTATTAGTCAAGAGGCAGGCAGAGAGCTCACTTTCAGTGGCGTTTCACAGCAGCAAAGTTAAAATATCCCAACCGAAGAGACGTCCACCCTTTCAAAGACCTCCTCCGTGTGTAGACATTGTTGGCAGTATTTGAATCAAACAGAATTCACTCCCAGACAACCATTCCACAATAAATAGCATTGTATCTCGGTGCTTCATCGTCGCACCTGATATACACAATGCACAGCTGTCGAGTACTATTAGGCACCGTCTCCCGCGCGACGACAGCTTCCTCGCGGACACCTCTTATTACTTGCGACATTGCTGCATTCAAGCGGAGGCATACGATGCCACTGCCACACATCTCTGCTGCCACCCTGGCATCACCAAGCTGATGGTTAAAAACGAATTGCTTTACAGGGTTGACCCTCTCACTTGCGCACTCAAGTAACAGACGGATAGGCATTGTCGTTCTCTTTCTTTAAACCGAGCATATTTCTCATTTCCGCGTGCCTTTTTTGTGAATGTCAAGCAATATTCCCAGAATCATTGTGTCCATATTAACACGCCTGCAATACACTGAGTCCGCTCAATGAAGATAACAAGCAACCTTTCCCGATAGCTTCATAGACACGCAACAGCTCATTAAAACCCATTCCTGCCGAAGGGTTAAAATCCTCGAAACCGGCCGCAACGCTTTCTGGTAATGCAATGTTTGGCAATAAAGGCACTGGAAGCGCTGGAGGGTGGGGGATGGGCTGCCTCAAAAAGGGCAATGACGATTTATGGCTTAAGGCAGCGAGAAGTGTTATTTAGCTCATTGTCAATTCATTTGCTTGTCACGTCGCCCCGCCGATTGCGCACAAACAACTACACAGCACATCACACCTTGGGTGCTGGGTTTTGCACTAGCTTTAAAGAGTGTAGCTATCAAAACCACAAAGCGGGGAGGTTATTGGGAAAATTACTGTGTATTGCCCTGAGAGTATCCTCCCCTTAAAAACAACATGCTTACGCCTGTACCTATTACGCAGTCGCAGCTCGCATGCATCGCAATACTGGGGTGGTGGGGGTTGTCGCGCGGGGTGGGGCCGGAACTTCGAATTAAATATAAAACTAAAACTTACCATCTCAGCCGGTCCGCGCCACCTCTGCTCCCGGGCGCCTTCACGAACGGCACTGGAGTGGACTGGCAACCCTCTCAGCCAATCCTGGCGCTGCTCCAGCAGCGCCAGGATTTGCTTAGGGCACGGTTACTACTCGCCCGCCTGCCCATTAGGAGACCGAGGTTTGAGCCTTTGCTCTACCCTCGCTCTCCTAATGGGCATGCGCAAGCCTGTGCAAACACAAGTGCGCATGACTGGGCACGGCGGAAACATTCGCCGACCTTCCCCACTCATGCGCACTTGTGCTGCTGCCTGGCTGTTGCCCCTGGTCTGACAATCATGTCAGTCAACATGACGCGGACCGCCACCATGCGCGGTGCGTCCATTGGGGCGTTGGGGCGTAGCCCCCCCGCCCGCAGCTCCCTTGGCGTCTCTGAACTTAAGTAAACTGAATCAGTTTACTTAAGTTCAAAGACGCTGAGGGAGAACTGACAATCATGTCAGTCAGCATGACGTCGGACCGCACACCCCCTTCAGAGTCTGAAGGGGGTGGGCGGTCCACGCCATGTTGACTGACATGATTGTCAGACCAGGGGCAACAGCCAGGCAGCAGCACAAGTGCGCATGAGTGGGGAAGGTCGGCGAATTTTTCCGCCGTGCCCAGTCATGCGCACTTGTGTTTGCACTGGCTTGCGCATGCCCATTAGGAGAGCGAGGGTTGAGCAAAGGCTCAAACCTCGGTCTCCGAATGGGCAGGCGGGCGAGTAGTAACTGTGCCCTAAGCAAATCCTGGCGCTGCTGGAGCAGCGCCAGGATTGGCTGAGAGGGATTGCCAGTCCACTCCAGTGCCGTTCGTGAAGGCGCCAAGAGGAGCAGAGGTGGCGCGGACCGGCTGTGAGGTAAGTTTTAGTTTTATATTTAACTCGGAAATTCCCCGGCCCCCACCCCCACGCGACAACCCCCCACCCTCAGTATTGCGATGCATGCGAGCCGCGACTGCGTAATAGGTACAGGCGTAAGCATGTTGTTTTTAAGGGGAGGGGATACTCTCAGGGCAATACACAGTAATTTTCCCAATAACCTCCCCCGCTTTGTGGTTTTGATAGCTACACCCTTTAAAGCTAGTGCAAAACCCAGCACCCAAAGGTGTGATGTGCTGTGTAGTTGTTTGTGCACAATACGGCCGGGCCACGTGACAAGCAAATGAATTGACAATGAGCTAAATAACACTTCTCGCTCGCCTTTAAGCCATAAATCGTCATTGCCCTTTTCGAGGCAGCCCATCCCCCCACCCTCCAGTGCTTCCAGTGCCTTTATTGCCAAACATTGCATTATCAGAAAGCGTTGCGTCGGTTTCGAGGATTTTTAACCCTTCGGCAGGAATGGGTTTTTAATGAGCTGTTGCGTGTCTATGAAGCTATCGGGAAAGGTTGCTTTGTTATCTTCATTGAAGCGGACTCAGTGTATTGCAGGCGTGTTAATACGGACACAATGATTCTGGGAATATTGTTTGACATTCACAAAAAAGGCACGGGGGAGGTAGAAAAATGCTCTCGGTTTAAAGAAAGAGAACGACAATGCCTATCCGTCTGTTACTTGGAGTGCGCAAGTGAGAGGGGTCAACACCCTGTAAAGCAATTCGTTTTTAACCATCAGCTTGGTGATGCCAGGGTGGCAGCAGAGATGTGTGGCAGTGGCATCGTATGCCTCCGCTTGAATGCAGCAATGTCGCAAGTAATAAGAGGTGTCCGCGAGGAAGCTGTCGCCGCGGTGGGAGACGGTGCCTAATAGTACCCGACAGCTGTGCATTGTGTATATCAGGTACGACGATGAAGCACCGAGATACAATGCTATTTATTGTGGATTGGTTGTCTGGGGGTGAATTCTGTTTGGTTCAAATACTGCCAACAATGTCTACACACGGAGGAGGTCTTTGAAAGGGTGGACGTCTTCTTTCGGTTGGGATATTTTAACTTTGCTGCTGTGAAACGCCACTGAAAGTGAGCCTCTCTGCCTGCCTCTTGACTAATAGGCAACTCTGTCGGTTGCTCTGGGTGTAAAATTACTAGGGTTTCATGTTTGTTTTTTGAAAATGGTTAGTCTTTTACGCTCGTGCTTACTTGCTAATGCCAATTGCAGAGGCTCTTTAGATTTCACAGAACATCTTTATGCGCTTCCTGGAAAAGGATGCTTATGTTGTCATGTTTTTTCTTTCATATTGTTACTGTAAGGTTGCTTTTGGGAGTCGAAGAGACACACCTCCTTTTATATTTTCAGCTTTTATCATATCTGACGACTTTGAGCACCATTTGTTTTTTAACGTGATTTCTGATACTATGTAATTTATCGGGAGCTAGATACGCTGCTTATGAGTGTCATACATAATGATGGGTGCTGGGGTGATACTGTCACAAGGTAATTGACACCAAAATGCCAAAATGCTTCTTGGTATTACACAGTTACATTACTTATATTTACAATTTCACATATTTAAAATTTTGGGCAAAGAGAGACCTGTTCATAAACCAACATTGTTTACTGAAATTCCCAAAGGTTGTTGTTCAAGTGAAACATTCTATAATTTTTAGCGTGAGAAGGCTTATTTTGGTATTCTTGCTGGTTTTGTACTGAGCCCAGTCAACTTTCTTTAGAAAGAGACTCACAGCTATCATTTGTCTATCTTCTGTGCATCTGGTCAGACAATCCAGAAATTTCATTGAGGGGATTACTTCGCAACACTGCATTATACAGGCCCACTGATTCTATAATTTACTTGAATGACTTTTAGCAGTAGCATAGAAAGGATGCCATGGGCCTTGGTGCAAGCAAGGAAAGTGGCATCTTTGAATGCAGTTGTGGCAGTAATTAGAGCAATTTTCAGGGTTCAGTAGGCCCCACGGAGCTCTAGGCCCCGGTGCCACTGCACCTGCTGCACCGGTGGTAGCTACTCCCCGACTTTTAGCAGACAACAAGAGCACACTGATTTGGTGGTATGCCTGGCAGATAGGTTTGGTGCTTAAAGCCCTGAAATAAAAACAAACCATGAGGACGCGTCGCAGGACGTAGAGTGCGATGAAGGAGGTGGTTGAAGATAGAGTGCTGTGGGATATGGGTGCATTTTTGGCAGGTAGATACGGTTAGCAGCCCCTTAGTATGATGGTTTTATTTAAGTTTTCTGGAGAGGTGCATGAGTGCACAGGGAGAGGACGGAGACGAACAGATTATTATAAGGTCCCAAGTAGAGCAAGGGACAGAGCGATGGATACGAGATAAAGTTAAAGGCAAAAGTGAAACAGATAGGAGAAGGAAAGACACAGCGACTGATGCAGAAGGGGCACTGAGAGCAAAGGATCTAGGAGTGGTGGATAAAGGCAAAGGGGGTTGGGAGGGATGGGCACAGGGAAAAGAAAATGTACAGAGGAGTGATCTGTAAGGGCACGTGGAGAGGCAAAGACACAGAGGTGTGATGTATAAGGGCAAAGGGAGAGCAAAGACACCGAAGAGTGATATGTAAGAGCACAGGGAGAGCAAAGACACCGAGGAGTGATATGTAAGGGGTCTGGGAGAGCAGAGACAGACAGGAGTGATATGCAAGGGCACAAGAAGAGGAAAACAAACAGAGGAGTGATATGTAATGACACGGGAGAGCAAAACACACAGTAGTGATATGTAAGGGCACATGGAGAGGCAAAGGCACAGATGAGAGATATGTAAGGATACGGGCAAAGGAAAGACACAGGAGTGATATGTAAGGGCACAGGGAGAGCAAAGACACATATACTGAATAAGCAGCTACCTATGTTATATGACATCTCTTTATTAATGTAATAACTGCACTTTCACAATTGCTTTATTAACCTTCCTGCTTTCTCAAATTTGCTTGAAAATGCACCATTTGTCCACTCTTTTTTCAAAATTTTCTCGGGGGGAGAACCCCCCCGAACCCTCCGTAGGTTGTTCCGGCTCGCTGCGGTGCATTAGGACAATAATTTTACGGCCCACCACTTTCAAATGTCACCAGCCGCCCCTGCCGCCCACCCCCTTCAGACTCTGAAGGGGGTGGGCGGTCCGACGTCATGCTGACTGACATGATTGTCAGTTCTCCCTCGGCGTCTTTGAACTTAAGTAAACTGATTCAGTTTACTTAAGTTCAGAGACGCCGAGGGAGCTGCGGGTGGGGGGGCTACGCCCCAACGCCCCAATGGACGCACCGCGCCTGCATACCGCACAGAAATGTTCAAACTTCAGTTATATCAAAGCTTTCCTTTGCTTTTCAGAGATGAACACTCCAGAAGTGCATATTAAGCTCAGCTATGCATCCTGGCCTGAGACGTTATCCAGTGTCTATGCTACTCTTTCTTGTCCCATTCCCCTTTCCCCAGGCCTACTGTATAACTCCTCAATGGTATTGTGGAGTTGGCTGTGAGTGTGATGAAGCATGGAAAATATCCTGCTTCTATGGGATCCTGACTTCCAGGTTAGTGCATCCTGACAGACTGCATGGTTATCTTTCCTACCTGTGCCTTGTGCCCTGATACCACATTATCTCATATCTTAGATGTAGTCACTAAATAAAGAGATCAGTTCCGCAAAACCCGAGTAAAAGGGTTTATAAATTAATACAGATTAAACAAGAAAGAGCTGATAGACTTGATGGTACAATTAGCCCATTGATTAGCTGAGCGACATTCTGAAAAAAATAAGAATGATACTAAAATGTTTGCAGTCCATTCTAAAATTGAAGAGAATACAAAAACTGAAGTTCCAGAGGTCATGCAAGTAGATAGTGTCAAAGTGCTCAAATGTTATATATGCATTGTGGTCAAACTGAAATCTTTGTAAACGTTTGTCAAAATAATTTCAAGACTTCCCTCAAAGGCATGAGCAGGACTGTAACATCTCTTGTTATTAGTTGTGTAACCTTTTTACCAGACTGTTACAAAGGTTTTCATGATGTGTTTGATAAGACAAAAGTAAGGGTATTACCTCCACATAGGGATTAAGAATGCAAGAGTGATTTAGGGGCATATGTATGAAGTTCTTTTCCGTTCGCAAACGGGCCGATTTTCAGAATCGGCCCGTTTGCGATCGGGAAAGCCTTTGGGATGTATCATCCCAGAAGGCCCTCGCAAAATAGGGAATCGCAAAATTTGCGATTCCCTATTTTATGAATGCATTTAAGGAATCGCAAATTGCGATTCCTTAAATGCAATGCAGGAAGCACCCAAGTTGTGCGATTTCTGGCTTAAGAAATCGCAAATTACCACCAACTTCAAGTTGGTGGTTGTTTGCGATTTCTTTGCAAAATGCATTTTTCAAAGTGCCATGTGAGCGCACATACATGCCCTTAGGGCATGTATGTGCGCCACATGTGTGCACACGCTTATTTCAGGGGTGCAACAGGATGTCCTTTTGACACCCTTGAAATTGCATTCGCAATTTGCGAGTACCTAATGGGTACTCGCAAATTGCGAATGTCTTCCCATTCATTCCTATGGGCCTCTAGGCCCATAGGAATGAATTGGAAGGTATTCCTTAATAGCGAATCGCAATTTGCGATTCGCTATTAAGGAATATGTAGGATTCGCTTTTTAAAAAAAAAATCCTACATACATTGCATTTTGCGAATCTCAAATAACAAATCGCTAAAATTCGCTATTTGAGAATCGCAAATGCAATTCTTCATACATATGCCCCTTAGATCCTTAAGCAGCAATACTATGTAATCAACACTAGGAAAATACAGAATTTGAGACAGCATATATAAAGCAGTTTATTGATGAAAATCTAAACAAAGGGTTTATCAGGTGATCAGTCCCCAGCTTCTTCACCTCTGCTTTTTCACCTGGGAAGGGGTTGAACTGAGAATATGCATTGATTACAGACACTCAACAGAATTATTGTGAAATATAGATATCCATTATTGTTGATGTGAATCTCTAGATCAGATAAAACATGCAAAGATTTTTAATGAGCTGGATCTTAGAAGAGTCTTGTTAGAACTGGGGGTCTCTAGTTGGCAGAGGTATGCACCCTTGTCCAAGTAGGGACCTTTGCTTCTAGTCAGGGTAAGGGGGATGTACACAGACAGGCTTATCCCAAAGGCAATGTGTAAAGTATTTGTACTCAAAACGCACAGTAACACAGTGATAACACCACAAATGGACACCACACCAGTTTAGAAAAATAAAATATCTTTATCTAAACTCAACAAGACCAAAATGACAAAAATCCAGCATACATGTAGTAAAATAGCACTTAAAACAGTTATTTAAAAAAAAATAGCACCACCTGGGGCTATTACGACATTGTGACAGCATTAAATCCAAAGTACAGCACCGACCACGAGGTGCAGGGCGTCAGGCACAGAGTCACATGGACCCCCAAACAAACAGTACCTTGGAAAACGAAGTCTATGACGATGCACAACATCGTGGAGGTGAGGCGTCGGTGCCGAGGTCAAGGCCGGCTCCCTGGCTGCCACAGGGGAGGGGAGGCGAGGTGTCGTGTCCACGAAGAGGCGACGTGTCCATTCCAAGAGAGGGGAAGTCGGTTGCGTCGGCGGTGAGGTGTCGGTTCCGGTGAGGCGGTGCGAAGTCAGCGGGTTCGTGGAGTCACTCTCAGCAGTTATCGCGCCACAAGAACTGGATGCAGGTGCTGGCGGTGACAGAGTCGGTGCGAGCACTGGTGTCGGGAAGGCCAATAACTGCAGGCGTCAAAGGGCGTCGAAGGGCGTTGAAGGGAGTCAGAGCTGTGGTGCAGGTCAGGCGGTGCATCGTGCACTTCAAAAGCAGTGCCCCTGGCCTCGGTGCAGGTTGCGGCGTCACAACGGTGTCACTGACGGCATCGGAGATAGTTTTTCTTGCTTCTTGTAGGTTTCTTCCAGCTCCAAACAGCAGGAACAACCTCTAGAGGGCTGGGGTGAAGTCTTTGTGTCCCTGAGACTTCAGAACAGGAGTCCAGCACACACAAGCCCTTAGAGATTCTTCTTCAAGCAGGTTTCGCAGCAAAGTTCAAGTCTTTGTCCTTTCCTTGGCAGATGCAGCAACTGCAGGCCAACTCCACACAGCACACAGCAAAGGGGCAGTACTCCTCCTCACAGCTCTCCAGCTCTTCTCCTTGGCAAAGGTTCCTCTTGAGTCCAGAAGTGATCTAAAGTTGTAGGGTTTAAGGTCCACTACGTATACCCCATTTTGTCTTTGTTCTTCTTTGTGCCAGGGTCTCTGAGCCCAGTCCAAACCAGTTCTGTCCTCACTGGTGCAGTATGACCACTGGGGGTGGAGACAGCATTGTGCAAGGGAGACAGGACCCATTCATGTGCAAAGAAAACTCCTCCCACTACTCTAAATGCAGCCAAGGTCTGTTCAGCTCAGCTCTGAGTCACCCAGGAAGGGCCAATCACACCTCAACACCCCCAGTGGCTGTCTACAGTGAATGCACATCCCCAGCACCTGTCACTCCAAAACCAGACAGTCAGTCCATAAACTGGCAGAGGCACACAGAATGGTTAAACAAGAAAATGCCTACTTTCTAAAAGTTCAAAAAGTGGCATTTTCAAACACACAATTTAAAAACCATCTTTACTAAAAAATATGTTATTAAATTCTGAGTTCAGAGAGCCTAAACTTTATTCCTCCATCTTATCCCAATAGGAAGTTATACTTGTAAGATGTTACAAAGTATCGCCCATGCTATCCTATGGGACAGATAGCCTTTCAATAATGAAAACGAAATTGGCAGTATTTCACTATCAGGACATGTCACACACACCAGTAGATGTCCTACCTTTCACATACACTGCACCCTGCCCATGGGAGTTCCTTAGGCCTACGTGAGGGGTGTCTTATATGTAAGAAAAGGGAAGGTTAGGGCCTGGCAAGTGGGTGCACTTGCCAGGTCGACATGGCAGTTAAAACTGCGCGCAGACACTGAAGTGGCAGGTCTGAGTTACATTTGCAGGGCTACTTATGTAGGTGGCACGATCAGTGCTTCAGGCCCACCAGTAGAATTTGATTTACAGGCCCTGTGCACACTCAGTGCATTCTACTAGGGACTTACCAGTAAATCAAATATGCCAATCATGGATAACCAATTGTAATAACAATTTGTACAGGAAGCACTTGCACTGATTAGCAGTGGCAAAGTGCCCAGAGCATCTAAGCCAGCATCACAAAATACAGGAGGTAGAGGCAAAAAGTCAGTTGAAACCACGCCAAGGATGCCAAGTCTAACAAGTCTATAAGTGGGTCAAAGTTCAGGAGGGTGATGAGTGGAGGATCGCCTTCTGTACTAAAGGCCAGAGTTACAAAGAGTTCACGCAACGCAGCACAGCAACTTTACAGTTTTATGTGAATGGTAGAGAGCAGAACTGCGCCATACCTACTATGATGTTCCATATTTATGCTCTCTCCCTGCGCTGGCACACTATTGGCAGTCATATGCCAGTGCGGCCACTTTTGTGTTTTAGTGCAAAGGTGTCTGCGTTGTGGTCAGCATAGTTTTTGTGCAGGAAGAGGTCCGTCCTGTACAAAAACTGTGCTTTAAGGTATTTTCCTCTATGTAATTGTGTTGTAGAATGCAGCACACATGTAAAAAACAAGGAGAAATGAAAAAGAAATCTCCTCATTTTGCCTGCCTCAGGAAGATACAGGACTTTGGTGCAAATCCCTGTTTATAATTCTTTACAGATATGTATTTGTGTCAAAAACCATGGGTGGTTGCGTGGGAACGCCCATGTACCACCTATGGAACACACCTTTGATGCAAAATAACGCATGCTGTGTTGCATTACTTTGGATTACAATCAAATGCAAGTCCCACCTGTAGACTTTGTGTCAAGTCTGCGTTAAAAAAGTAATTCAAAACCAATGGCAAGTCTTTGTAAATTTGGGCCTAAGTTTTGTTATATTCCATATAGGTCCCCCAATATAGGCTCAGGTAACATCCTAACCCTTCGCCTATATTCTTCCCTACATTACATACATAACGGTTCTTAGGGACTGACCTTTTACCTAGATACGACACTGCACACAGAACGCAGGATTTTCCCTGGTAAAATCCTCATACATTATGCATGAGGATTCTTGGAAACTCAGCAGGACTACCATCTCCTGTACAATAACTATGTATAAAGTTCACTCCCCACATCATACTAAATCCGACAAGTGGCACAGCAAGGTAGAACCCCCCGGGGAGACCTTTGGGTATATAAACATCACATCTTGCTGAGACAAAAAGAGGAGAACAGTATTTCCCTGCCGACACACTGACGCGAGACGCTGAGGTTCCTGCATGCAGATACTCCAGCTCGCAGTGGTCTAACATCCCTTGCGGGGTATCCAACTGAAGACCAAGACGGGGTCCCACAGTCTCTCACTTCAGGTAATGGGGTTGACTTTATCCTACAGGGATTCTTGGCTTAACACCTACATACATGCTAGGTACACTTAGGTACATCTAGTTAGGATAGCATCGTTGGAGTACGCATTTTATTGTCATTTATGTTATATACTTGATTGTATTCATGATTATAGCAAGATGGTAGAAATCTACCATCCTTTTACTTTCTTAGTGCTTCTAATCCTTTATATCTGTTACTGTCTAATGGTTGTTTCAGCACACCTATTTTACACTAGAATAACGACTGTTCAATAAATACTTATTGAAAAACGTCCATACCGTTTATTCTGTGTATCTCTCTGAGATTAAGTGAGCACAAGTGACTGAGCGAAAAATAGTAGTACTCTGTTTCCACGGTCCTTAGGGATCAAGGTTGTCATGTTTGATAGTTGCCAAGAACTATTCTCTCCTTGGTAAGAGGAGTTTCTAGTGGCACTGTGAGCTAGCTGGTATACAGGCCAACATACCCGGTGGGGGTGTCTGGAATTAGTCTGGACACCAAGCCCGCAGTGTATGTTGTCCAAACGCGCAGATCCTGTATAGGTTTTATAGGAACTACACGACATGGCACCACCAACGTTGATTGGGTACTTATTTAACGGTTAAATCTGAGTAGTTCAGTTGTGCTATTCTCAGAGACCCCTACTCACATTTCCCCAGAGACGTCTGGAGTGGGAGGGTGCAAAATCCACTGCAGCTGAGTAGGCAAAATCCTATTTATTGGCTGTTGGTTAATCAAGCTTGAAGGACACATTGTTCCTATTGTGCATAGCACCTTATCTTTGTACCCTTGAAAAGAACGCTTCTTACTAAATACAATGACTGAGCAATACAAATCACAGAAAATGTTAGAAATGCCATCACGCTAAAACTAGCTTCATATGGTTTAACAGCTAGGGGTGGGCCAGTAAACTTCGTGATTGAGGCACACGAATCATTTAGAACAGAGGTATTCTATTCATGGGTTACATTCCCACAGGCAAATGCACGAACAAAGACATTTCATTACTCCACAGAAGATGAAATACAGAACAAATATTGTCCATACGAGGACATTGAAGTTCCTTTCACTTACCAGGAGCATTTTTACTGGTTTAAAGGCACCCTACCCCATACAAGAAATAAACTAAGACTCGGTCTGCTCGGAAGAGAGGGAGCAACATGGCCAGTATTAGCAGCCTACACACCACATCCTGACATTGAAACAATGCCAGCAGGAGGCTTACTTACACTTGATAAAGAACTAATAAGACTTTACAGAAACATGACACCGTTCATGATGAGAACACTCACAGTTCGGCCAGCAACGGCTATACCAACAGGTCCGATTCAAACATCAACAACTAAAATTACACCACAAACATTACACGCAGTGATGGGTAAAATGCCCACTAAACGTGAACAAATGCCATTCTGGGTAGCTCAAAAAATAACACAGCTAGAGGCGGTATTTCCAAACACCAGCACACATGAAAAACATAGAATGCTAACAATTTGCTTGCCCATGGGGATAACAGCCCAGATACAGGATTGCACCTCTTGGGGTACAGTTTTCGCTGCCATATATACAAGGACTCATGGTATCCCGTCATTAGCAGTAATACCAGATGTATTAAGACAAATACAGAACGAGTATGGAGCAGAACCTGCTCTGAACTTAGGGATGAGGTTACTAGGTAATTTTGCCCAGATATCAGCTATAATATTAGCAAATATTGAAGGGGAGGCAGCATCGGTGGCAATACGCCAATACCTAAGGGAGTTCACTCCTCTACAACAGGCACATGAATTACCTAAAGTAATTGAAACTGCTTATGCAGAATTAGGCAGAGACAGTTTGGGGGGTAAAGCAATAAAACCTCAACTGATGGGTAGTCCCGAAAAGGATACCTTTAAGCAAACGCCTGCTTCTTCAAAGAAGAAATGGGATAATAACAAACAACAAAAGAATAAAGAGAACAGATCTCAATCCAGAGGTAGGTCTCCTCAACAGGAGCCCTCCGAAAGGAGGTATAACCTTAGGAATGGACAACATTTGAAAACCTGGCAGGTATCAGGACACTGATACAAGTTCCTCTCGTTCCTTTCAGGGTTCATCGAAAAACTCGGAGAGAGAAGGACGGTCCAGTCCAGAGACGCACAACGCACTTCAGACTACGCATCCAAAAAAGAAGAAAAGCCTAAAGCAAAACCTCAATTCAAAAAGAAGAAAGTAGCAGGTCTCAAAGTTAGACATGCCCAGAATTCTGAGGACTCAACTACTGAACGGGGAATGGGCTCTGACGATGCTAGACAGCGCAGCAGAAGTAACAATAGCTCGCCAGAACCTGAAGGAATTTCTGGTGACAGCAGAGTTGAGTGAACATATCACGGTGGAAACGCCTGATACTAGGGTAAGTGTCCCACATAGGTTACATGAAATAATACTCCAAATGGAAGGGGACAAGCCCAGAAAAATTAAAGGTCTCTTTTGGGAAAACCTGACTTTTGGCTACGACATTCTTTTAGCTGAAAGAGATTGGCCGCCTACTATTGTTATGGACTGCCCAAAGGGAGAAACAGTAATTATGCCAGCTTTTTCCGACCTCGTTCCCCAATATTTATAACACACATACGCGCGGGAGTGGGCGGTGGCCCTTGCTCCCGCACTATGGAGCAACCGTGTTGGGTGGGATGAAGATTCAACCCACCACGTGATACCCCACACGGGAAAGAAAAGGTATCTGAAACATATGGATCCAGGGTCACAGTCTGAGTTCGCTCCGATAGGAAGGATCATAATAGGGGGAGTGCTGAACTTTCCATACCTATGGCCTGGAGACAGTCAACCAACAAAATGTGGTTGACAGTGTTAAAAGCGGCCGATAAGTCAAGTAATAACAAGGCCGCATTTCCTCCTTTATCAATAGCCATCCTTATTTAGATTTGATTAAGGCTGTCTCAGTACGGTGGCCCATTCCGAAACCAAATTGAGAGTCATTTAATAGCTGAGTATTCTGAATAAATTGTGACAGTTGTTTGTTCATTTCCCTTTCTACTAATTTTGCAGGAAGGGGCAACCTGGAGATAGATTGGTAGTTACCGGATCTGGCAGATTCAAACTAGATTTTTTCAAAAGGGGAAGGATGGAAGCAATCTTCCACTGCTTCGGGAAGTAACCTTTCCTAAACATGGCATTTTAAATATCTGTTAGATGAGCGGCAATAGTTTTGGCGGCTAAATTGATTAAAGCGGAGGAACAAGGATCAAAAGGTGATCCTGACTTAGCGCCATGAATCAACTTCAGGACCGGCGTCTTGGTCAGAGTAGAGAAATCAGCGAAAGTGACTTGATTTGCTTCCTAAGTGATCTGTTTATTAGTATCCTGAACGCAGTTTTGATTATGCGAAAAGTTATTGTAGATCTGCTCTACTTTCTCACGAAACAAATTTGCAGTTGTATTACAGAAACCCAGACTGCTATCTGATTTGTTGTTACCTGGCACTGTAGTGAGTTTGAACCAAAAAACAAAATTACGCCAAGTATCCGGATGAAAGTAAGAAAAAGAAAATTCTTTTAAAAGAACCCTCACTCACTAACCTAGTTAGTGACATGCTTCATCATAGGGTTCCCACCCGAGCAGCCGAATGCCACTCGGGTGTGCTTCAACGCCTGATTACAGCGGAGCGGGTGTTTTTTTAGGTGAAAAGAGTGAGTGTGCGTGAAATCAAGAAGTGAATTAAAATTGTCTTTATTGCTCCTTAATTTTTATGATGGAACAATAAGGCAAGACTAAAAGCAGCAGGGAATGTCTTATAAGTTTAAATTGGCCCGTGACATCCACACAGTGTATAAATTGAAGGTAATCGCGGTCTACATGTTTCAGCCTCTGTATGCCGGTTTAGCAAGGCTTTCTTCAGGATCAGTGGTGGCACGAGGGGTATGCACACGCTAAGGTGCACCCGTCTCTGTGTCACAAATTCAACCGCAAACTTACGGTTTTCCTTTCAGCATTCTATGAAAGGCAAAGGATTCATCTGTAAAACAAACGAATAGGTTAATCTGTACAGATAGTTTACACATTGTAGCGTAAAATCACAGCCCGGTGTAAAACCACCGTGTTTTCATCCGTGCCGTCAAAGACGTGCAGTTGGCTAGCCCGACTATAGCGGTGGGTGCTTATATTGTGCATTCATACTGTGCACTCATTCTTGACACATAATGGATTCATGGTTCAAATATCACTATAGGGGTACAGTAGATTATAGACCCCTTTGGATTGCCATACCCACACCGACAATTTAGCGTGTGAGTGTCAGTGAGCTCTACGTTTAGTGAGCATACAAGTATGGAGGCCGTGTAGCTAAACAAACACAGACGTCAAGTGCCGCGAATAACTCCTTTGTTGTTGTTATTATTGCTTACTAAAGGGGACCAGGAGTAGTTCCACTCTACCCTTTCTCTCTTTGTGTTTGATTGTATACTGGCAGCACACAGCTGCGAGAGATTATTCTAGAGGCTTGTTACACTTAGACAAACATGGGGGAGAACCAAGGCTTATCTTTCACAGACAAGGAGGTAAATGCCATTTTGGCAGGACCCTCTGTAGTGTCCTCATTCTACTCAACGCTGTTGATTCCCCTCTTTTACACCCTCCCTCTTTGCAGATCCCAATATAGCCCAGATGATTGCACAGACCACAGACTGGGAGAAATTAACTGAACAAAAAAGAAATAGGATCAGAACAATTTTACATGGCACAATCCTGACTGAGTATTTAAGGAATAACACAGCGCCAATGGGCCTAATAGTGACAAACGCTCCCCGAATCTTCCTGGAAGATGCCACCTTTAGAAAGGACTGGGCCCAGATCGGGTGGCATTGTACACGAGATTGGATTGTCCTAATTATGAAAACTGCCCTTAGACGCTCAGAAGCAATGCTTATAGAAATACAGATCACGGAGAATCACTTTAAAACCACCATCACAGCATACAAAAAAAAGCTAGACGAACTCAATAAAGAAATCAATGAATATAAGGAGAACCTAACCCAGTCAAAGATACAGAAATTTCAGAAGGACTTGAAACGTTTTTCCTACATCAAAACATATCCATACGCTGACCCTGACTTTGTCCCTCCTACAAGAAACGAGAGAAGCTCTGATCTCTCTGACGATGACTCCTCCACTAACAGTGGATCTAGCGGAGGTAGTAACAAATCAAGACAGAGAGGGAGGAACCAATGATAGGGGGTTTCCAAGGCCCTTTTAATCCACATCAACAATACCCTATGTTTGGATGGAACCCAGCCTTCCCACAACCCCCGTTCTCACAAAATTCATACAGACCGCCTTTTTTAGGGAGAGGTAGAAGGGGAAGGGGAAGGAGAAAGGGGTCAAATCAGGTACACTGGGAGGAGGACGACCCAGTAGGGAACAACACAAGGAGCAAGACACGAGAACCCCAAGCAGGGACGAGCAGTCACAGAGTTTAGTCACCAACCTCTCCTCACTGACCATGACACCAACAGAAGAAAGGGTCCTTAACAAAGGGTTGGGTTTTGTGCCAACAACAAAACTAGATAAATTTAATCTACACTGTGAACTGGCTGAGTTTTTTAGAAAGCTTAGACTAAAGGCCTTCTTTGAAAAACAAGGACCTAGAGACGACTCTCTGATTTCTTGTGAGACAGGATTACGATTAAAATCCACATTCAATCCACCACCTCCTACAACTCCGGTGGAGATTATGACTTTTGAACAGGCTGTGTTCAACGACGTTGAAAAAATGGAGGACAAGCAGAATTTCAACAATATGAGTAAAGAGGAAACTCTGGCCCTCCATAAACTTAAGGCTGATAATACCATCGTAATTAAGCAGGCAGACAAAGGCGGTGGAGTGGTGGTACAAGATAAACTTGACTACCAAATGGAATGCCATCACCTGCTGGGGGATAGTAAGAATTACTCCCTGATGAGAACGAATCCTACTCAGGAACTTAAGAAGAAAATGAGAATCCTAGTGGATTCTGCTGAAACAAATGGACACATCTCTAAAATGGAGGCAGATTTTTTGGTAACAGGTGAAGAAAGAATTCCCTATTTTTACACATTACCAAAAATGCATAAAAACAGACTACTTCCACCGGGACGACCTATCGTCTCGGGTATAGGCTCCGTGTTAGAACCCTTATCACCTTTCTGTGATTTCTTTCTTAACCCACTCGTGCAGAGCACTAAGACATACCTCAAGGACACTAAAAGTCTACTCAACCTCCTAAAAGAAATCAATGTGGATGATGACTCTTCCATTCTTGTGAGCCTAGACATAGAGAGCTTGTACACAAGCCTCCCACAAGAGGACACTGTGGAAGTGCTCAGTAGAGCCCTAGCCGAAAAAGATTGGGAATACAGAACGCCGAAGTACTTCATAATTGAGTGTGCAAAATTGGCACTCAAGGAAAACGTTTTTGAATTTGAAGGTGACCTGTTCCTCCAAACTAATGGGACTTCAATGGGGAGTACTTTTGCCCCTAGTGTGGCAGGGTTGTATGTGTATGATTTTGAACAAAAATATATCTTGAACGATAACAACCCCAACAGCTCCCATATCTCCTTTTGGAGGAGATATATTGATGACGTCCTTGTGATCTGGCAAGGACCAGAAGAAGTGCTATCTGATTTCTTCGTATGGATTAACAACTGTGGGGCATATTATCAAGAACGGCGTTAAAATTATCGCCGGTTTAGCGGCAGAAAACTGCCGCTAAAGCGGCGATAATGGGCTTGATAATATGCCCTGGAGAATTCCAATAGAAGCCCATGTTCACACCAGAACATGGACTTCTATTGGAATTCTCAAGGGCATATTATCAAGCCCATTATCGCCGCTTTAGCGGCAGTTTTCTGCCGCTAAACCGGCGATAATTTTTAACGCCGTTCTTGATAATATGCCCCTGTGATAGGAATTTAAAATTCACACACACCATGGACAGAAACGAAATAGTCTTCCTTGACATAACAATCACAAAAGAACAAGGCAGATTGGAAACCAGGACACATCATAAACCGACTGCAAAGAATAACCTCTTAAAATTCGACAGTTTCCATCCGAGAGCCCTCAGGGAAAACCTGCCCTATGGGCAATATCTCCGCCTTAGGCGAAATTGCAGTAAACTTACTGACTATCAAACACAGGCAGCTGCATTGTCCAAAAAATTGACCTGCCGGGGCTACCCGAATAAAATACTCAAGAAATGCCAAAAACGGGCCAGAAACCAGCCACGTGAGGCGCTTCTAGAGGAGAATACCAAATCCAACAGTGACACACCACTCACTTGCGTGACTATATACAGCACAGTTTCTAACCAGTTGACGAAATCTATAAACAAACACTGGAAAATCCTGCACACGGGCACTTTGAAATGGGAAAAACCACTCTTTTCCTTCAAGAGAGCTAGGAGCCTGAGGGATTCTCTCGTCTCCACCCGCCCGAGAAATATGGAGAAAGATCAGACTCCC
Organism: Calotriton arnoldi; assembly: GCA_963921515.1. Taxonomy (NCBI): domain Eukaryota; kingdom Metazoa; phylum Chordata; class Amphibia; order Caudata; family Salamandridae; genus Calotriton; species Calotriton arnoldi. Next base: position 747,262 of record CAWUFW010002629.1, read on the forward strand.
ACTGTACTTAATGCTTGGGGTCTCCCTAAAGTCGTTGGGCATTTTCCCTGCGGGAATTGCAGTGTATGCCACCTGACAACACCAGCCAAAACTTTGGATCTGGAACCTGACAAAGTATGGACATTGAGGACACACACTAACTGCAACTCAATGAGTGTGGTGTACCTCATTACGTGCCCTTGTGGCTTAAGATATGTGGGGATGACCAGCAGGAAGGTTAAACAACGTATCTGTGAGCACCGCAGCACCGTTAGGTGTAAGAAAAGCACAACAAAATTGACTGAATATTTCCTACAAGTCAATCACACCACTAATGACTTTAAGTGTACTATTATTGAACATGTAAAGGTCAATGACAACACACAACGCCTTCTGTTAGAAATGGAACAACGCTGGATTTATAGACTTTCCACACACAGACAAGGGCTGAATGATAACATCCCGTGGAACTCACTAAAACCACACTAGGGAGTTTCTTCACACTATCTACTAGCCCCCTTGGTCATATAGTTACACAACCTTGATGGGTAGTAAACTCCATGCATGTCCAGTTTTTTCTGGGACTGGTGGACTATGTAGGTACATCCTCTTTGGTCACTGCCTGAGGAAAGCTTTTCTGTAGCGGATCTATTAATGGGGAACCCGACACATCTAAATTTGGCCAGGATTATGAATATCAAAACTTAACTGTATTCAATACCCTGTGTCACAACATTGTCATTTGACCACCTTCCTAACTCCTTTTGATTACATCTAATTTTGGCCGGGAGTATGAATATCATAACTTAACTGTATTCAACACCTCGTGTCACAAGATCGTCAGTTGACCACTAGCTATGATCTGATTAAAGTAGCATTCTTATAAACACCTCGTGTTACTATATTGTCAGTTAACCACCATCTGTGGTTTGAATAAAGTTTCGTCCTTGTATCCATTAGCAAGGAAAGGGTTAACACTTGTAAGCCCTCTCGGACGACTTGCGTGACGTCATCACGTTTCACGTGATTGACGCGGAAGCGCTACAGCGCGGCTGTGTCACAAGACTCAAATATGCCCTGATCCCGGATGTATACATCCTCGGGATTCTTATCTGGGCACACTGTAGGTGCGAGTGGCGGGCGTACTGGCTTGATGAAGTAAGTAAACTTGTTTAGTTGGCTGCATATTATCGCATTACAAACCAACAGTTGCGAGATCGTTACTTCACGTGCTGCTCTATTTCTCTCCTCCCACCTGTAGAGTTTGACTATAACCTATGCCCCCGACAGGATCCATGGGGCATGACGAGCTTTCGTCACATGTAAGCCGTGAACGGTTGTTCCCTCTGTCTCTCCTTCATGTTTGTCTATTCTACATACACAGGAGTGCCGCAACACTTGACGTCTGTGTTTGTTTAGCTACACGGCCTCCATACTTGTATGCTCACTAAACGTAGAGCTCATTGACACTCACACGCTAAATTGTCGGTGTGGGTATGGCAATCCAAAGGGGTCTATAATCTACTGTACCCCTATAGTGATACTTGAACCATGAATCCATCGTGTGTCAAGAATGAGTGCACAGTATGAATGCACAATATAAGCACCCACCACTATAGTCGGTCTAGCCAACTGCACGTCTTTGACGGCACGGATGAAAACACGGTGGTTTTACACCGGGCTGTGATTTTACGCTACAATGTGTAAACTATCTGTACAGATTAACCTATTTGTTTGTTTTACAGATGAATCCTTTGCCTTTCATAAAATGCTGAAAGGAAAACCGTAAGTTTGTGGTTGAATTTGTGACACAGAGACAGGTGCACCTTAGCGTGTGCATACCCCTCGTGCCACCACTGGTCCTGAAGACAGCCTCGCTAAACCGGCATACAGAGGCTGAAACATGTAGACCGCGATTACCTTCACTTTATACACTGTGTGGATGTCACGGGCCAATTTAACCTTATAAGACATTCCCTGCTGCTTTTAGTCTTGCCTTATTGTTCCATCATAAAAATTAGGGAGCAATAAAGACAATTTTAATTCACTTCTTGATTTCACGCACACTCACTCTTTTCACCTAAAAAAAACACCTGCTCCGCTGTAATCAGGTGTTGAAGCACACCCGAGTGGCATTCGGCTGCTCGGGTTGGAACCCTATGATGAAGCATGTCACTAACTAGGTTAGTGAGTGAGGGTTCTTTTAAAAGAATTTTCTTTTTCTTACTTTCATCCGGATACTTGGCGTGATTTTGTTTTTTGGAATAACTCCTTTGTTGTTGTTATTATTGCTTACTAAAGGGGACCAGGAGTAGTTCCACTCTACCCTTTCTCTCTTTGTGAGTTTAGAACCTACATGAACCTACATGAAAAAGTTATTTGGTCAAATCTTTTGCTAGCTTCATTTTTTGTGTGAGGTAACTGGATTTTTCTTTTTAGACTAGAGATTTATAAGTGCTAATAAATGGTTTGTATTTTACTTTTCCTACCTCACTGTACTACATCCGCCATCTCTGTTCTTGTCTTCTACATGTTTGTTTCATCAATCTCAGACTCTCAGATAACCAGGGCACCGAGGGTTTACCCCTGTGCGAATTGGTAGTCTTAAGTGGAGCGGACCGAGATAAAGCCGAAGACAGCCAGCCAGGAGGTGGTAGCTAGATCAAGGTCCTCTGTAATATCTAACTGCCCCTGCTCAAGAGTTTGAATTATTAACTCTGCCTGGATTTTGTTCCATGCCGTGGACTTTACTGTATTACATGAGATTTTTTTTTCCGGCCTAGTATTGTACAGAAATCTTACCTCAAAGATAACTGTCTGGTCATCTGTCCACGTCAGTGGCCAGCTTTCCACCAGTACTAAGGAGGGATTGTTTGAAAATATCCCATCCAGCATATGGCTGACCCTATGGGTGGGGCCATCCACTAGCTGGGATATACCAAAACTTGCCAATGTGTTGGTAAGTTCCTCTGTATCTTTATCATCTGAGACTTCAAGATGGTAATTGAAATCTTCTAAAATAGTCACACTGTTTGCGATAGGCTAGCTTCCAAAAGAGCGCTTATTGAAGGAATAAAACTATTCCTAATGGCCGGTGGGCGATATATTAAGACCCCTTAAAGGATTGAGTTTTGGTGAGTTCGATATCGAAAGTCAAAGCCTCACATTCTGGCCTAGAGGCTGGCTCAAAGATGACCATAAAGGTGTCCCTGTAGATTACTGCCAGACCACCACCTTGTTTAAGAGGTCTGTCTAAATGATATATGGCATACTGTGGGGGTAAAGCTGTTACCAAGTCAGGACCTGAGGACTGATCTGCCCAGGTTTCAGCCACAAAAACGATATCCACCTGTTTGCTGTCTACGAAGTCAGCAAATTCAAATTAATGTTTTACTAATGATCTGGCATTTACAAGGACTGTCAAAATTTTGTGTGTGGAACCCCTCCTAACATGCATCATTTGTACATTCTTGCTACTAATTAGCATATACGAAAGACTATCACTCGATTTACAATGAGTTCAGAGTAAATTACAGTTGGGACAAATCATATTAGGGTTATAGACCAGTAGCAATGGATCTAAGAGACCACAAGCTGAGCCCTTACCTTTCTGGTTGAGTGTGTGTAAAGTGTCTGCTGTGTACTTTAATCGAGGGGCAAGTTGGCGGTCAAACCGGCATAATGGCCGGCTCCAGGCACAGTCTACCACTGCCACTCTATGACATGCCACTCCACTCTACTACACGACATGCCACTACATGCCACTACATGCCACTCCACTCTACTACAGGACATGCCACTACACTCTATCCCACTCCACAGCAATATACTTCACCATATGCCTTTCCACTGTACGCCACTCTATGACATTCCACTTCACTCTATGACATGTCACTCCACTCTACAACACGCCACTCATCTGTATGCCACTGTGCAACACTCTACTCCACTCAATAACACTATACTCTCCTCCACTCTATGAGACCTGTATTTCACTCTATGCCACTCTGTGACACTCTACTCCACTCTATGCCACCGTATGGCACTCTACTCCACTCTATAATACTCCACATAACTCCCTCTATGCCACTCCACACCACTTTACTTCACTTTACTCTATGACACACTAGTGCACTATACTCCATTTCCACTATACTACACTACTCCACTCTACGCCATGCCACTCTACACCACTGAATGCCACTCCCCTCTACGAGACTTTATGCCACTCCACCCTAACACACTGTACAACACGACACTCCATTCAACGCCACTACACTCTAACACACTCTACAACATGCCACTCCACTGTACAACATGCCACTTTAATTTACAACATGCAATTCCGCTCTATGACACTCCATCCCCTCTATGACACTCAACTCTACAACATGCCACTCCACTATAAACCATTCTGCTCTACGACACTCCACTGTACGGCACTCTACTCTACATCACTCCACTCTTCCAATGACACTGTACACCACAGCACTGTACACCATGACAATCTACACTTCTACACTGTACACCACGACACTTGATGGCACAACACTGTTGTAAGAGCTCAACACAAGAAATTAACACAAATTTGAGTATACAATGCCCTCAGTAATCATAACTAGTCCAGAGATTGTCATAAAAAAAGACCCTGTTGAATACAAATCTGGTTATTACAACATGGAATATAGCTGGAATTAGAAATAAGATGAAGGATAAAGCCTGGCTTGATAAGGTTAAAAACTGCAATTTAATTACCTTACAAGATACTTGGCATACTGAGGCTTTTTACATCAAGGGGTATTCTTCTGTTTTAACACCAGCAATCCCTTCCCGAAATTCAAGGGCAAAAGGAGGATTAGCCACCTTGATTTCTGTCAAATCCCTGTTGAGTCTCAAAAAAACCAATTTCAAGTCACAGTTTTTCCAATTTCTATGGTTCCAGACTACCGAAAAGTTGAGTATACTGTTAATTAACTTCTATAATAATATTTTCGATAATACCAGAAACGAGGTTGTCATGGCTCTAGAAAAGGAGTTTGATATATTCACAAGAAAAATTAAAAGTGATTGTGTATATATTTGGGCCGGTGATTGTAACTGTAGAAAATGTGATGTTCTAGAAGGGGAAAATTGTGGACATAGGGATGAACATGGTGACGTCCACCCTCATTTTCCTCATAACCTCTATGGTGAGACAATTAATGGAATAAAGTACAAGTATAATTTAGGGCTTTTGGAGCAATTGAGTGCAAAAGAAAAAATTGTTGCTCCAACGTTTGAAGGCTATAAATATTCTTCAATTATTAATCACATTTTGGTCTCCGAAATTGGCCTAGGACTGATATACAAAATTCGAGGTTGTAGAAAGCATATTTAGTGATCACCATCTGCTATTTTTGACCATTAAGACTTATGACAACTTATCCGGAGAGGGTTTGCTTATCCACAGATATTGAAACTCAAGGTGAAAATGGCACAGCATTAAATGGTCGGGTGTTAATCCGGCCTTATTTCTGGATAAAATAGTGCATGAAAACCACCAAGATAATAAAATTTGACTGGAGGGGAATTCCACTGACCCACATATTATTATGGCCTTCTGTAATATTACAGCAGAACTTCAAAAAGGGGGGCATGGCCTGACGCCGATGGAGTGAGCAGCATTGCTCTGAGCTCCTCTCGGCCGACGCCTATCCAGCGCCATCCTGAGTCCCTGAGGATGGCCTGAGGACCCTAATCCTGTACAGCAAACTACCCCAGGAATGCGTGGGTAAGAAGAAGTGTCCGGAAATTGTGGCACCCCTGGTTGTGAGGAGGGGCGTGGTACAGTTGCACGCCTGAGAGCTAAGATGGTGGCCCTCGGCCCAGCCGGTGCCGATTAGCTGCGTAGATAGTGGGAGAGATATGCCTGTGGCAGAAGCGGAGAGGGGGCAGATCGCCCTCCCTAGAGTGAACCTGCCCTACTGCTGTGATCATGAGCGCTGAGCACCCCGCACTGGAATATCAGAGGACCAGCGCTGGGGACTGATGCTGGCCTTCGGTGAGGCGTCCACCAGAGTAGTGACAACGCTAGTGCCCGTAGGCTGCGCCAGAGCCCAACTGCCGTGACACTGACCCCCAGAGACGGGAGCAGCTACGTGGAGCAGAGCGCTGGTGCTCTCCCGCCTTGAGATCACCTGAAGAGGTACTGCTGATGGGCCCGTGGGCTGGTGTTGAGGTGGATCCTGACCCACGCGCCGTGTGAGGACTTGGCGCCGGGCAGCGGCGCCCACCTGTGCCCTGATATTATCGGGAGCAGAGGTTACTGTTGGAGGGGGCGGCTGCATACTGGTGACTCGAGTGGTGGCGTCATCTCAACATGGGAGGCAACAGGAGCTGGCCCGTGAAGACCCTGCGAGGCGGAGCAAGCGTGCATCCTGAAGGGTGCAGAGAGCGCTGTGGAGGAGGGGCCTGTTGGGCCTACTGGGCCGCAATTCTTATGTGGCAGCTGCGAGATGGCCCATCGCTGATGCCCGCTGCCTCCTATACACCAGCTGTATCACTTCTTGCGAGCCTCATTTAATGATTTCGGGAAGGCGAGTTGCTCCAAGGCAGCACCATATAGGGCATGCAAGTGCGGGGTCAAGGATGCTGCATAGGCTTTATAATATTCTGCGGGTACGCCATCTAGACCAGGGGTCTTACCCATTGGCAGGGCTGCTATAGCCACTCAAATCTCGTCAAGAGTAATCGGGTTGTCCAGCATTGCGCATTGCTCAGGTGTTATGATGGGCAGGTGTATGGTTTCCAGAAAGGCACCCACACGTATCTGGTCATGGTGGGTGGTAGATTCGTGAAGTGCAGCATAGTGCCTTGTCATTGCTGTGTGTATTTCTTGTTGTATATACACTGTGTGACCTGTTGTTGTGTGTATTGCATGTATGGGGTGTCTTGGTTGTTCCTGGTGGAGCAGCCATCCCAGCAGTCTTCCCGGTCTATCTGAGGTTGAGTCTGTGCGTGCTTAGTGCGCAGTATAGTTCAGGCACCTCAGTCGTTCCAAGAGTTCCATATGCTCCCTGCGTTTCGTGTTTAGTCTCTGCTTGCTGTCTGCATTTGATGCCGCCTCGGTTTCATAACGTAGCAGCTCACGCTCCACCTGTCCCACTTCTTTTGTTAATTGTTTGCGCATGTTCAAAGTGAGACCCATTCTATGCCCCCTAATGGTTACCTTAAATGCTTCCCATTCAAGAAGTGTGTTACGAATGGAGCCTGCATTAACACCGAAGTATTCCATTGTGGCTGTTCCCAGAGAGGTCTGAAATGTCTGGTCCTCTAGTGTTGCAGGCTGAAGGCGCCAGATAGGGACCAGTGGGGGACCTATATCCCAGATAAGTTGCATTTTTTGGGTGTTATGGTAATGGGCAGTAGTGATGGTGAGACTACTATGCGGTCAAGCCTCACATGCAGATCGTGTGTGTGAGAGTAGAACAAGTATATGTGTGTGATAGGGGTACGAGCTCACCACATATCAGTTAGGGACCAGTGGGTAAGCCAGGTACTCAGCGTATGAGCATTCGATGAAGCAGTTGTGCGTGTCAGAGGGGGAAACGAGCGGTCCAGCGCAGTGTCCAGCACAGAGTTAAAGTCTCCACCCAATAACCAGGGGATCCCACTCCAAGGGGCCAGGGTGCTCGTGAGATGATGGAGGAATGCTGTCTGCACAGTGTTTGGTGCATATACGGAACCTATCAGGATAGTTTGGCAGTTTAACCAGCCTTATACAAAAACATATCTCCCTCCCTCAGCTACTTTTACCTCTTCCAGTTCGAAGGGGGTACCCGCCTTGATCCATATCAGAGCCCCTTGGGCCTGAGAGGAGAAGTTGCTGCTAAAGACCTGGCCTCGCCAACGTCGATGCAGGCGCGTTGCCTCTATTTGTGTTAGGTGAGTTTCCTGTAGGAATGCTATACTGGTTGCTCTGCACTGTAGGTAAGAATATATGGAGTACCGTCTTGCTGGTGTATGTATGCCCCTCACATTCCAAGTAATGATGTTGCCTTGCGTCATGACATGAGCTTATGAGTGTGCTCGTTGATCGCGGGCAGCATGTGGCCTGTCTCATTGCGACTAAAAGAGAAATTGCTCGTGTAGGGTTTGGGTGTTGGCTTCTCCTTTTGCGGGTGTGGAGAAAAAAGAAAAGTGGGGATTCAGCACTACAACATGAGCAACTTCACTAGAGTGGACCAAGAACAAGGGCCCTCCCAAACAACAACATTGTATCATGTATCATGGTGTGCGCAGCTAGCTGGGGGTCATGTGTGTAGTGGTGTAATTGCTTACGTGCCCCTGTTTTGCCATAATAAGAGGGTCATGTAGCAGCAGGTGCATAGTGGGTGGAGCCATCAGGTCTCTTGCAGCGTGGTATGTCCTCTCTGGTGCCTTCCCCGGTGGAGGTCCAGTTCCGCAACCCGACCTCTGCCAGGATAGCAAGGATGTTAAGTGTGGTCCATACTAGTCCTGCATCTAGATTCATGGGTCTGCATCTGATCAGTTACTGTCCGGCAGCTATTCATATGATATATGAGGTCTGCAGTGTCACCACTGGGAGGGTCGGCGATTCAGACCCCTCAGGCCATGAGTGGATAGATTCTTCTTCATTCATTGATTTGGTCAACCCAGTTTCTTGATCTGATCTGCACGTCTGGTCACTGAGTGTCGTTGCCGCCTGCAGAGCTTCACATCGTTCTAGTATTATTTGCTCCAGATCGGAGCAGTCCTGAGTGCGGCCGGCTGAGTTGCTTCTTTGGTCTTTCCTCTTCTGTGGTTACCCCTGTCTCGGTGAGGTTTCACCTGCGGATCTGAGGACGCGTGTCCGTTTGCCAATCCCAGGCCTTCCAGCCAGTCCCAGGCATCCGACGAAGAATCAAAGAAGTGTGTGGAGCCTTTTGCCACTGGCGCCACTTCACTGCCTAGAAGGAGCTCCTTTTGCACTTGAGCCGTGTAGTCGGGGAACAGCATAATGTGGGCATTCTGTACTGTTATGGTTGGCAGTTTGCGGGTTTCCCTTAGAACAGTATCTCTGTCTCTGTAGTTCAAGAGTCTGATCAGAAGATGCCTGGGATGAGTGCCCGTAGGCTGTCTATGGGCTGGAACCCTATGTGCACAGTCCACTACAAACTGGGGGGACAGAGCATTTTCGGGTAGCAGTTCCTGTAACAATTTCTCTCCACCACATCTTGGCCTTCCTCACCCTACGGCAGGCCCACCACTTGTATGTTGTTGCGGTGTGATCGCCCTTCGGCGTCCTCCAGTCTTTCCTCTAGGACGCTCACTCTGTCCAGTACGCTATGCAGTATGGCTGTATTTGAATGTGTGACCGGGCCGAGCTCAGCTAGTGTGAGTTCATTGGCTTGCACTTTCTCATTCAGTTTGTGATGGTCTGCACCCAGATGGAGTTGATCCTTTCATTTGTGCACCACTGAGGTTTATTTGCCGTTTACTGGCCAAAGTCTTTCCGTTGGTGTTTTTCCACTCCATGAGATCAGTGGAAACTGGTCGCTGTGATGTCCCACACATACACCCCAAGTACCAATCCCAATCAACTGTAGTTTCCTGAAAGTGGTGCACACTACTCAGACCTCACTAAAGAAGTGGCCTCTCTTCTCTGTGGGGTGGCTCCCCTCCAAATCAACCATGTTTGTATATGTTATAATTGACCGATACATTCCCAGTGCAAATAGTAATCATTTTATGCTAAGCCACATAATACATTAGCAATGTGTGGGCATGTTTGGCAGGATGCCTTAATGTAAAAGAACAAAAACTAAAGTGATTTTTCGCTGACATGACAGCTCACATACATATCTCCACTACTTTGTAGTTGCAATAACAAGGCAACAAGAAAACTATAATCATCAGATGTGTGTGTTTATTTTTGATATATTTAAAGGTGTTTACATGTAGTATCAGGTATTCCATAGGTATTAGGTATTGTGCATTATTAGATTATAGGTTCAATATCTGTTGAGATGTTTTGAATTATCAGATGTAATATCCCTTTTTATTGCATTTTCGAAAATGGGGTTTGTTTATAAGGTGTGACATGTTGTACATGTAATTTTCACAACTATTTAAACATTTATACAAATAAATCCCTGAGGGCCAGATGTACAACCAATTTTAGCATGCGCAAACGGGTTAGTGACCCGTTTGCGCATGCTAAAATTGGTATGGCCATGTACTAACACACTTTTGCGAGTCGCAAATGAATTGCGACTCGCAAAAAAGTGTTTAGAGACTCGCTATTTGGAAGGGGCGTTCCCTTCCAAATAGCGACTCTCTAACCCATGTACTAATGTTTTGCGACCGCAATTGCGGTCGCAAAACACTCGCAATTACCACCTACTTTAAGTAGGTGGTAATGCATTTGCAAATGGGAAGGGGTCCCCAGAGGACCCCTTCCCCTTTGCAAATGCATGCGAAAATGTTTTTTAAGGGCAGGCAGTGGTCCCAGGGACTACTGCCTGCCCTTAAAAAATGAAACAAAAACGTTTCATTTTTATTTTTTTAAATGCATCCCGTTTTCCTTTAAGGAAAACGGGCTGCATTTAAAAAAAAAAAAGCCGCTTTATTGAAAATCATTCCCAGACATGGTGGTCTGCTGAGCCCAGCAAGCCACCATCCCTGGGAGGGCCAGCCATTCCCAATGGGGTCGCAAAATGCGTATGCCTCATTTATATTAATGAGCCTCGCATTTTGCGACCCCATTGGGAATGGCAATCAGTGTCTCTGACACTGTTGTACATAGTAAATTGCGACTCGCAATTTGCAACTCGCAATCGAGCGCAAATTGCGAGTCGCAATTTAGTATGGTCGTACATCTGGCCCTGATTGTGTTGCAGCGATCGAATTTACCACTAAGCAAATTAACATGTGTCCTTTAATAGGATTTCATTTTCAATTATAGACATTCCACACATACCTTAAGATAATTTATGCATTTTGCAATAAAAGAGAGTGTGTGGGATACATGTTATTCAGTAGGCTGGGTATGATGTTTTGAAAACTAAAAAAAGGTTGTTGTGTAAAAATTGGCCTGATGAAACCACTAGTGAAGTTATGTTATTGTTTTAATGGGTTCCAAATTTGTCTATCAAAGTTTCCTGCTGTTATGGACATTGCTGAATGTATACCACTGTGCCATTTTGCACAAGGGGATATGGATATAGGGCATGGGCAAGGGTGCTATAAATTCACATATTTGATTTGTAGAGGGTTCCATTTCAAGGGAAAACATTCAAAGTCTATTAGTTACTTGAATGGTGCTTTGCAGTATAGTTAGTTTATGTGATTAACTATCTACAAGTAGTGCTAACAGTAAGTCATGATTTATCAAGGTTGAATGGTCAAGGAAGGTATCTGGTTTTCATTGTGGCATGAAATGGTGTAGTACACTTCCGTAAATGAGATATGATAAACAAGGCACATTCGGGTGTACTAGCATGTGAAGATGTTTTGGGTGGGGTAGATTGTTCACATTTTCCCAAATACTTTTTCAAGGCATTATACATGGTGACATTAACACCTTTTTGGCCTTCTGTGTGCCTTTTTCATGGGTGTGTTAATTATGGACATGTGTTTGTAAATCTGATTTTTAACTATTGTTTTTTTGCACAGCAGCTGCCAGTCCACAACATGTTCAAGATGCATTCCCAGGGCTTGCAGCCGCATGGCTTCTATTGATCATTTGGCTAAATGTTTTTTTCCTCAATTCAAGATATGGAATATTGTCTGCCACAGATTTACCCGAAAGCACCAAATTCTAACTGTGCTAGACCGGAGTAGATTTTTTTTTTTGCAGGTCCATCTGCCAATTTTCCTTGCAAAAATCATCAACGACTGGGTATAAGTGTGGTGGAGATGGCTGATGAAGCATAGATGTCTGCCCATCAATGCTCCATATTCTCAAAACAGTGGATAGTAAGTTATGAAGAAGCATAGAACATCTCTAGTTTTTTATGGTTCCTTCGCACCCGCCAAACATTTCCATTACAGTGTCCCTTTTGACCCAGGTTAAGTTACCCCCTTAATCAACCATACATGTGACATTTTTGTTCCATGTTGTCTGCCTGTAACGGAAACAATAGGAGAGATCGGGTCAGGCTGTTGGGAGTAGACTGGTAAGACCACAATATATCTTCATTGCTGTTTCTGCTTGTGCACTTATCATTCATGCCATCTGAATGCATTCCTCAGTCATTTGATTCACTTGCTCTTCTAGTACATCCACTCTAGGATGGCCTGATGGGGTTTCAGGATGATAAATAAATCTCTTTTGCAGGAATACTGCACAATCTGAAGTCAACTGTACCCCATTGCCTATAACAAGGATGGTAAGCATATGCTCATTGAGGAAAACATCAGTCAAGAAATTATTACACATTCTAAAAATTATGTTATGCACTATTCTGGTTTCAGTGCAGTGCAAATGGGATGCATGGCAAGAATATTGTTTCAAAAATATAGAGTTGCATGTATATTATGTCCAAAATATCATCAGTAAAAAATATAGAGAAAGATAATGTTGAAGGTCCGAATCTTATTTTTTTATGTCTATAATATTGTTTTAAAAAATATTGTACATAATATTGTTTACTTTATTACTGTTATATTAAATATTGTTTCCTTAACTAATTTAAAATGTAGCACTTATTAAAGTAATTTTATATGATAGTGTTAGTAACATTATTGTTTAAACATTTTCAGTATAGTTTGTAATTTTTTGTTTACATTTATTTAGCAATTTATAATTGAATAGCGGTTTGTTGGGTTTGTAGGGTAACAGCTTGGGAAGTTATTGCACCTATAAATTATTGTTTAATTTTTTTAAATTGTTTTTATATTAGTTAAATATTCAATTGGTAATTAATTATGTTGGAGTATTACCAGTAAATCTAACCCTTTCAAAGGCCAACAAGTTTCCTGCTTTTGCTTATGTTGGAGTGGGAATAGTAAATCAAACCCTTACAAAGTCCAACATTTTTCTTACTTTTGCTTAAACTGGAGTTTAAAAAGTCAATCTGACTCATTTTGAGACCAATACTTTTGTTAAGGCTGTTTATTTTTGATGGTATTTTTAAAATATTTTTATTTTTTCTTTAATGTTTATATTATTTAAAACATATTTTTTATTTAAATGCTATTTATTTTTATATTAACTCTATTTTTAACTAAGTGTGATATATGTTTTTGTTAATATATGTTTGTTAATTGTAACTACATTATTGTTACTATTATTACTTTATTTTGAAAAAAATCAATCTTGTTTTTATATTTTTAAACCATCTATCTATCTATCTATCTATCTATCTATCTATCTATACAGGTGTCCTACCCCCCCTGCCATTTAGGAATGCACACAATGTAACTCCATTGACTCGTGTATTTGTCAGAAAACTGCCAGCACTCCATCATGCCCCTCCAGTAATAATCTGGAAATACACTAAGGTGTTTATGGTGGAGGTAGCCATGGATCCATGCAATTAGAAATTCAAGTATCCCGGGACAGTTATGGTGAATCATGGGATGTCAAATGGCAATATTATGCAAACTTGCACTTGAGTTATGAATAATGTACTAGAGTAAAAATGTATAGATTTTAATGAATTGTGGTATTATTAAGAGTGCTCATGAATGTACAATTACTGTTATAATAGGGGCAAAATGAGAGGGTTTATAGACAAAAGTCAAGTCTGTTCCAGTGTTTATACTATGATTTTAAATGTTTTCTCTGGGTGATGGGCAACTTTAATCTGATGAAGGTAGACATCGCCGAAATATATCAGTAATAAAGGGTGACTGATATGCTGTGGGGTGCTGGGGTTTTTTCTTATGAATAGATGAGTCATTGGAATTACACTGTGTGTGTGTTTGTGTGTGTGTGTATGTATGTGTGTGCGTGTATATCTGTCTCTATATATATATATATATATATATATTCACTGAAAAAAATCAAAGGTTACAGGGGCGTTATAGTTAGGCTCAGATTTCACTCATAACAAAATGTTGAAATTCGGCAGTTATAGTTACCTGAGCTAACTATAACTTACACCCCGCAATACACTGCTTATGTCCTCACATATTACATCACTCATGACATGGTCAGTGACATCTCTGATGACATCTCAGATGACATCACTTATGACATCATCCAGTGAGTGTGTCTTGTAAATGTTTCTGAGACTTAAAGATATATACTAAGCTAGTGCATAAGTTAAATTACTATTCTTTTTGTACTACTAATGAGTGATACTGTTTCTAATATATGTCATCTGAGTGGCTGTGTGACTGTATCAGTGTGTGAGTGTGAATGGATGTTTGGGTATGTGAGTGGGTGTGTGAGTGGCTGTATGGGTGAATAAGTGGGTATGTGAGTAGCTGTATGGGTGAGTGACTGTGTGAGTTGCTATGTTGGTGAGTGAGTGGGTGTGTGAGTGGCCGTATGGGTGTATGAGTAGCTCTCTGGGTGGGTGACTGGGTGGGTGAGCAACTGTAGGGGTAAGTGAGTGGCTGTGTGAATTGCTGTTAGTGGTTGTGTGGGTGTGTGAGTGCGTGTATGAGAGGTTGTATGGTGGTGTGAGTGTAATATCAATGCAGTGTATTGTGGGCAGTGTAAGTTATAGTTAGCTCAGGTAAATATAACTGCTGAATTTCAATGGTTTTGTATGAGAGAAATCTGAGCCTAGCTATAAGGTCCCTGTAACCTTTGGTTTTTTCAGTGAATTTCTAAGTTTTTTTAATGGTGAGTGGCTATTTGAGCGGGTGTATGATTTGCTGTATGGGTGATTAAGTGGGTGTGTGAGTGGCTATATGGGTGAGTGATTGGGTGTGTGAGTGCCTGTATGAATGAGTGAATGTGTGTATGATTGGCTGTGTGGGAGAGTGAGCGATTGTGTGAGTGGCTATATGGTTGAGTGAGTGAGTGTGTGTGGCTGTATGGGTGAATAAGTGGGTGTGTGAGTAGCTATATGAGTGAGTGATTGACGGTGTGATTGGCTGTACTGGTGAGTGAGTGGGTATGTGAGTGGCTGTATGGGTGGGTGAGTGGGCATGTAAGTGGCTGTATAGGTGAATGAGTAGGTATGTGACTAGCTGTATGAGTGAGTGAGTGGCTGTATAGGTGGGTGAGTGAGTGAGTGTGTGAGTGGCTGGTGGGTATGTGAGTGGCTGTATGGGTGAGTGAGTGGCTGTGTGAGTGGCTGTATTGGCGAGTGCTAGTGTGAGTGGCTGTATGGGTGAGGAAGTGGGCGTGTGAGTGGCTGTATGGATGAATGAGTGCTAGTGTGAGTGGCTGTATGGATGAGTGAGTGGGTGTGTGAGTGGCTGTACGGGTGAGTGAGTGGATGTGTGAGTGAATGTATGATTGAGTGAGTGGCTGTACGAGTGGGTGTGTGGGTGAGGGAGTGACTTGAGTGGCTGTATGGGTGAGTGAGTGAGTGAGGGACTGTGTGAGTGGTTATAAGAGTGAATGAGTGGGTATATGGATGAGTGAGAGCATGTGTGAGGGGCTGTATGGGTGAGTGAGGGCTAGTATGAGTGGCTGTATGGGTGAGTGAGTGTGTGTGTGAGTGGCTGTATGGGTGAGTGAGTGGGTGCATGAGTGGCTGTATGGGTGGATGAGAGACTGTGTGAGTGGATAGATGGGTGAGTGAGTGACTGTGGGAGTGGCTGTATGGGTGAGTGAGTAGCTGTATGAGTGGCTGTATGGGTGAGTGGGTGTTTGCGTGGGTATATGGGTAGTGAGTAGCTGTGTGAGGTGAGTGAGTGCATTTGTGAGTAGCTTTATGGGAGAGTGAGTGGTTGTGTGAGCAGCTGTATGGGTGATTGAATTGGTAGATGAGTGGCTGTATGGGTGTGTGAGTGAGTGAGTGACTGTATTGGTGAGAGAGTGCATGTGTAAGTGGCTGTATGGGAGAGTGAGTGGGTGTGTGAGTGGCTATATGGGTATGTGAGTGGGTGTATGAGTGTTTGAATGGTTGTATGGGAGTGTGAGTGGTTGCATGGATGAGTGAGTGGGTATATGAGCTGCTTGATTGATGAGTGAGTAGCTATGTAAATGGCTGTATGAGAGAGAGAGTGGTTATGTGAGAGGCTGTATGGGTGAGTGAATGTGTGTGTTACTAGCTGTATAGGTAAGTGGGTGTGTCAGTGACTGTATAGGTGATTGGGTAGGTGTATGAGTGCATGTACCAGTGTGTAACTGGGTGTGTGAGTGGCTCTATGGGTGTGTGTGTGGATGTCTCAGTGGCTGTATCACTCTCTGCTTCTGTGTGTGCCTTAAGAATGTACATTTGTTGAACAACACAGAAAGAACTAATTAGTAAATTACATTACTAATAGATGGTGCCATTCATCTGTATAAAAAACGTAAATGTCAGTTTGTATTACATTTTATACAAAATTACACAATACATTTTTCATTGCAATGCATACATTTATATTATAAACAAAACACTAGACATTGCTTATGCTGTAATAGTATCTTACACTACATGAAAGCATTTCATTTTCCCTTTTTGCTGTTCTCATCTTTTATAATTGCACACCATAAGTGATGTACTGTATAAAGATTCATCCTTGAACAGTAGGGAAGAAGCAATCATAGATTGTAGAAAAACAACAGAACTGCATAGTATGTCACTACAAATAAGCAACACTATGCATTGCCCTCACTACAATTATTTAATCAATTCTTCTACCTATAGCTACCAAACGAATCTAAACAGACATATCTTAAAAATAACTCCTTTAGTATTAACAGTGGTACAATACTACAAATAGATATAAAGGACATTGGAATTAGGGAGACCATAATAAAGACATTAACTGCCCTTGAAGATTTCCGAATTTTTAGCCAAATTTTATTCCAAAGAGAAATAGAAAAAGAAACACCTAAATCCTGCTCCCACTGCAATTCCATATCTGTCTTTTCTCTAAGTTCTGCAGAAGTCATAACTTTATGATATATTTGTGATGCAGAAGGAAAGAAAAGTAAGGAAGAAGCTATATGAGTGAAGGGAGTGATGGAAGATGGTTCCTTTGTTAGACAAAGTAAACAATATTATGCGGCCGAGCATCATTTTTAAGGAATCTAACCTACCCCACCAGGATAAAAATAAAGGATTCCATTTACAGGTAAGAGAAGTAATGGAAGAGAGAAGCTGTTTCATATTGGTAGAGACTGTGGGGTCGATTCCGATTCGGGCCGGAAAAAGCACCGACCGACTCGGATCCGGAAATAATACCGACCGACACGTACCTGTGGCGCCCGACACGACAAGTACGATGCAAGGCGTGAAAAATCCGACCGACACGTACCGAAACCAAGTCGTCCGACCGAGCCGCACGGAAAACAGCAATCCGGCCGGAAAAACACGCGAATCAAACCGACCGACACGCACCCGGAACAAATCCGACCGAAACGTACACGCGAACTCCAAACCGCAAAGTACGATGCAAGGCGCGAAAACCACGAGAGAGTCGGACGGAGGCCAAGCCGCACGACCGACACGCATACAAAACCGAGCCGAAGCAACACAAAACACCGCGACCGACGCGTACGCAGCATAGAAAACTGCACAAACACAGCGTGAACGAAACGGAGAAGACCGTACGAGACAAATGCAGGGTCCGACTCGGTCACAAGAACGTTTCCAACATACACAAACAGCACAAAGGAAAAATCACCCAAAAAAGGCCAAACAAGCAATTACCAAGCCAATAAATACTGGGGGGTGGGGACAGAGAACAAAGACACACCCACAACTCCACCTATATAAAGGACACAAATCACAACCATGAGCCTTTGCAAATGCCATTCCACTGCCAGCACCCAAGAGAAAGCAACCACACACCCACAGCTCATCCCTCACACAAGCCACACACCATCAGCACACCAACAAATACCTACCTCACATACACCCAGCAAAACACACACTCACACACCCTCACCTGCACACCAACACACACATCACTCACCATCACCACCCATCACCATGCCCCCCAAGAAGAATCCCAAGTTCCTAGATTGTGAATTGGAAGTCATGGTAGACGAGATCCTCAGGGTAGAGCCACAGCTGTTTGGCACACTGGTCCAACAGACCCCCATCTCCCAGAAAACCAAGATGTGGGAGAGGATTATCAACAGGGTGAACGCACAATCACCATGTCGGCGCACAAAGAGCGACATCCAGAACAGGTGGTATGACGTGCGCAGGAGGGTACGGGACCTGCTGAAGAAAGACTACATCGACAGCCAATACACCGGCAGTGGCCCTCCTGCCAAGCCAATATACCTCAGGCCCTGGGAGGAGAAGGTGCGGGCCATCCTTCCGCCAGTGAGCGTATATGGACTAGAGGACATCCCAGAGCCTGGTGAGTACACAACAAATGTACACAATATACTGCCACAAAACACACACATCACTGTCAAGGGGAGAGTCAAACCATGCACTCATAGCAATTACACAGCAACCAGAACAGAATCATCCCAAAATGTGTATGTCAGTCAGATAAACACAACACATGCCATCAAAAAAGTCACATCCAACTGTGCCAACACATGTACAAACACAACTACAACTACAGCTAGGCAGTGGCACAAATAGAACTAACAAACACATCCAGACATGTAGCCACCACAACAACACCAACACACAGTGAAGACCACTCAAAGGAAGGAATTCTGTGTATGCTGGCCAAGTCAGTGTAGCCAATAGCATCATGGGAGTTGCAGTCACACATATTGCCCCCCCACAACTGTCCCATCAACACCACCCTGAACCATGCTCACATCACAGGGAGTGGAGAAGGACTCACAAGATGGCTGACACTGGCTACTGCTGTGGGGAGCACAAGGCCCTGCTGGCAACTGTGCACCAACAAACAGCAGGACACCACTGACTGACATCCTGAGAGACAACTTCCACTCCCTGCAATGCAAGCACGTTCCATGGTGGGATATCTGGCTAGCTGGGTGGGAAGGAGGACTTGCAGCACTGACCATAGTCACAAGCACCTCCCCTCACACACACCCCAACACAAACTCCACAGAACCCACCTGGTAGAATGCAATGCCCCCATCCTAACACAAGATCCCACAAAGAACCACCACCCTGGGTTATGTTGTGTGAAGCACAGGGACACTCTTGGGACTTCTAGCCAAACAACTGCCAGGACAACACTCCCAGCCATCCTGTCAGCACAGCCAGCCCACCCCACAGGGAAGCAGAGTCAAAAGGAAGGAAGCATGGGCATGCTGGGAAGGGGGAGGAGGCAATAGCATGATGGGAGTCGTAGTCACAGCTCTACATCCCCCACCACATGGCCCAGCAAGCGTACACTCACGCATGCACATCCCACAGAGAGTGGAAAGGCCCATCAAAGATGTCTGACACTGTTGCTGTGTCGTGGGGAGCACAAGGGCATGCTGGGTACTGCACACCAACCAACAGCAGGACACCACTGTCAGCCATCTTGCCATTGCTCTCACACCCACACATACTGAACTCCCCACAAAAGCAAGTAAGTATGGGAATGCTGGGAAGTGGGGTGGAGGCAATAGCATGATGGGAGTCGTAGTCACAGACATAGCTCACCCCCACAACTGTCCCATCAACATCACCCTGAACCATGCTCACATCACAGGGAGTGGAGAAGGACTCACAAGATGGCTGACACTGGCTACTGCTGTGGGGAGCACAAGGCCCTGCTGGCAACTGTGCACCAACAAACAGCAGGACACCACTGACTGACATCCTGAGAGACAACTTCCACTCCCTGCAACGCAAGCACATTCCATGGTGGGATAACTGACTGGCTGGGTGGGTGGGAAGGAGGGCCGGCTGTCAACCAAACACAACCAATGCAGACCATGTTCACACCCCAGAAAATACATAGAAATGCCCAAATAATGCAGGACAATGTGCCACACCAATATCAACCCCTGACTGTGACGACTTAGGACAATGCAATGTACAGGCCCGCACCCAGAGGCACAGTCACAACTGTCATGTGTGTCAACCATTGATGCCTGCAGAAACATAACATACATTGTTTGTGTCTCCCAAAAACAGGTGATGATGGGGACACAGCAGCAGACGCTGAGGAGTCCCAGTCCCAGGCTCAAGAGGATGCGGAGCTCACTGGCGTCGTACAGCCTCTGTCCTCCTCGGACGATGAAGACCAACCTGGCACATCCGGTGCAAGTCAACATGCAGCACCAGCAGGACCACCAGCTGCAGCACCAGCAGGACCACCAGCTGCACCCCCTGCACCCACCCCTCCAACGACTGTCACCACAAATACCATCCCTGCCGACATGGACAGAAAAAGGAGCAACACCAGCACAGGGACCCTGGACCAACCTGGGGCCATGGACACCACCACCACCACCAACCCCAAGGTGGACCAGGGTTATCTGTGCTGCCACTGCACACACTGCACATGTCAGCAGGGGTGGTGGGAGGGGTGGGAGACAGAGGTCGCTGCTTGCAGACGTTGCTGGTGTGCATGATGACCCACAACTGGTACGCATAGCTGATGCGTACCAGTCCAGCACCGGAGAGCTCAGCCAGGTAGTGGGGCTCCTCAGAGACATGAAACAGCAGCAGGCTGCCCATCATGCCCGCTTGGACTCCCACATGTCCCACGTGGAGTCACACATGTCCCGCGTGGACTCTCACATGTCCCGCGTGGAGTCCAAGTGGGATGCACTGCATGAGATGACGGCGGTGCACAGGGACATTTTACAATGCCTCCGCCAGATGAACAGCAACCAGTCCACACCTCCCTGTGTGCCAACAACATCTGGTGCCGAACAAACTGCAACTGCCACAGGGAGGGAGGAGGAGGACTCTGGCGGAGAGTCCCCTGCACCGCAGCAGCCTGTACTTGATGGGCCCCCCCCCCAAGAAGAGGGGTCGTCCGAGGAGGGAAAAGTGAGAGGCCGATGGCCAAGCGCAACTCCCAGGAAGCCTGAACCTGTTCTGGATGTTCGCCTTTGTGCACAGACTGTTCACCCTATTGACGGCAACACTACTCCCACACATTGCATGGGGAGTACAAGTTGGACCAATGTGTCAGACAACTGTGGCCCCGATACTGGGGATCCTGTCTACCAGGACTTTCAATTCACCTAGGAACTTCGGATTGCAAGATTTATGTACAGCACTACCCATCCTATGCACTATTAACACAAATGTATCACAATAAACACACTAATACACCATACTTGCCTCTGTCGTGATTCCAACGTGGGTGCTGTTATGGGGATGATGAACTGCAAAATTACACTGTGTATGCGAACTGCAACAGCAAGGACAACACAGGCATGTGAGTAAAGGCAACGTGACACATATGAGGGAGACACACCACCAGGGCTACACAACACATACACACCTAGGCCATCTGACTCATTGCCTACACTGATGTTGCCAGGGAAGACGGTGCAATGCACAGACACCACACCCATTTCCAGTTGTAGTCAAGTAGCCCACAGGTGCAGTAAGCAAATGGCAGTCAAATGTGTGACCACAGACAACGCACATCACAAAGTGAAGCACAGGTTTATTACACAGTTGCAACATGTCGTAACCACTACAGATGCAAGGTAATCCCACCTGGCAGCGGGCACACAGTCAACAACTGTAGACGGAAGGAAGTCCATGGGTGTGGCGCACATCACCTGTAGGGACACAACAGCTACCAGCCTGGATGTGCAATCACACCGTCGGTGGACACAGTTGACCAAACGAATCTGAAAGTACCCTGTGAAGGACAGAAATGACACACAGTCAAAAGCAATGGAGTACAGGATAGAACAGCAAAACTCATGCACAATACATGTTACAAGATACCCACCCAGAACCAAGTTAGCATGTCAACACTGTTGGGGAGTACAGCCCACCTGTTAACACACATCGCAACACACATCCAGTCAAGTAGCCCATGGACACACTCCAACAGCACCAGAGCACCACCCACACATCATGCCAACTCACATCATTGACATGACACCTCAGGATACTCACATTCAGCTAAAGAGGTTGGTGATGAGCTGTGTGCGGACATCACCATCATCATCGTCGTCGTCACTGGCATCGTGGTCCAGGCCAGGATCCTCCACAGGTGGCGGATGTTGGTCATTGTCATCCTGGATGAGAGGCAACTCCTTCCGCACTGCCAGGTTGTGGAGCATGCAGCAGACGATGATAATCTTGCACACTTTCGCAGGGGCATATGGGAGGGACCCTCCGGTCTTGTCCAGGCAGCGGAAGCGGCTCTTCAGGAGACCAAATGTCCGCTCAATCACTCTCCTGGTCCGACCATGTGCCTCATTGTAGCGCATCTGGGCTGGTGTCACAGGGTTCCTGAGGGGTGTCAGCAACCACGGCATGTTGGGGTATCCCGAGTCACCTACGGACAGACAAGTGCACATTAGCTGACTTGGAAAAGTGGGCGGAATACTACAGATCAGATCACACACAATGGCACAAAGTCAGTACACACCGACAAGCCAGGCACGCTGGTTCTGCATCTGTGCCATCATCCTGGGGATGCGACTACTCCTCATCACAAAGGCATCGTGTGATGAACCAGGGAAACGGGCACACACGTGTGTGATGGTCATGTCTGCAAGACACACCACCAGTGCATTGACCGAGTGGTAGTGCTTGCGGTTCCTGTAGGCCTGCTCCTGGGCCTGTGGTGGTACCAAAGCCACATGTGTCCCATCAATGGAGCCAATGACATGCGGCATCCTCCCCAGGGCTTAAAAGTCACTCTTCACGTTAGTGAGTCGTCGCAGTCTAGGGAAATAGATGTACCGGTTCAGGAATAGCAACATTGCCGCCAAAACATCGCGGAGCACACGGCTCAACATGGTCTGTGACATCCCACCAGCAGTCGCCACAGTATGTTGGAAGGTACCAGTGGCAAAGAAGTGTAGGGCTGCCATCACCTTCACCTTGGGGGTCAGCGCTGTAGGATACGGCCGGCCAGGCTGCAAATGTGGGGACAACTGCACTGCCAAATCCTCAATCAGCTGCCTGGTGAAGCGGTACCGTCGGATGCTGTCCCGTTCCACCATCGTTGCCAGGTCTGGGAATGGTCGATGGACAGCAGGAGCCCTGCAGTGCAGAGGAGAAGTAAGCAAGATTGTCAGTCACCCCACATATGCGGCATTGAACACACTCAAGATCCCAACATACATCATTATGAGGCACAACTACATGAAGTGTGCAGTTCCGGAAGGACATGTATGGTACATACATGGTCAACATCTGTCAACACGGTCCAACAGGTGGCATCAATTAGTCCCAGGTTGGCCCATTGTATATCATGAGGCCGTGTCACAGTTCCCATCTCCTGCTGCCGTGTCACAATAACCCCCACAGTGACATGTGAGGACAGATGTGCCCCAGGCACCACAGCTCAACGACAGGTACATTCCCAGGGACCCTGTATTGCCACATGGACACTGGCATTACATGGAGTATCATGTATACACCACAGCAAAACAACCATGACCCCCACAGGTAGTGGCCCCACTTGCCACGGCAGGACAGACATGGACGTCTGTGACACACACACGCACAACATCAAAGTCCATGCACACACAACCTGGATGTGGAGACTGTCTCCCATTGTGCACATGAAATCAGAGACATTGTAAACACTACATGCACAAAGACTGTGGAGGACCATCACTATTGTGCCACTGGGACACCCTGGCTCAAACATACCGTCCCACATGGGACTCATGGGGTATGTGACATGACATACACATACACCACCGTGAAATGTGACCATGGCACATGCAGAGATATGAACAGTTGCACATCACAGTGGTCATGTACACGTAACACCCAGGATCCTGTCCCCATGAACACGTGCACAGCCTGGGGGTGGCTGCCCACAGGTGACACCCACAGGACAACATGTACACCAACATACACACAATAGGAAATGCAGCCTTACATGCCTTATGATAAAGTTTGGACAGGCTGTCGTGATGTAGGTGTGCCCCTCACTCCCTGGGAGCTATCTGTGGCTGGCATATGTCCATCTGAGACAGGCATGCTGACATATGCCAGTCACATGTACAGTGATGCGTTGTACTGCAATGGACCGATCGGTGCCTCCGGCCGGCCCATTGCATTCAATGTGTGCGGGTACGCGTTGTACCCCTGTACGCCTTGAACTGCAATGGACCGATCGGTGCCTCCGGCCGGCCCATTGCATTCAATGTGTGCGGATACGCGTTGTACCCCTGTACGCGTTGAACTGCAATGGACCGATCGGTGCCTCCGGCCGGCCCATTGCATTCAATGTGTGCGGGTACGCGTTGTACCCCTGTACGCATTGTACTGCAATGGACCGATCGGTGCCTCCGGCTGGCCCATTGCATTCAATGTGTGCGGGTACGCGTTGTACCCCTGTACGCGTTGAACTGCAATGGACCGATCGGTGCCTCCGGCCGGCCCATTGCATTCAATGTGTGCGGGTACGCGTTGTACCCCTGTACGCGTTGTACTGCAATGGACCGATCGGTGCCTCCGGCCGGCCCATTGCATTCAATGTGCGCGGTACGCGTTGTACCCCTGTACGCGTTGAACCGCAATGGACCGATCGGTGCCTCCGGCCGGCCCATTGCATTCAATGTGTGCGGGTACGCGTTGTACCCCTATGCGCGTTGTACCGCAATGGACCGATCGGTGCCTCCGGCCGGCCCATTGCATTCAATGTGTGCGGGTACGCGTTGTACCCCTGTACGCGTTGTACCGCAATGGACCGATCGGTGCCTCCGGCCGGCCCATTGCATTCAATGTGTGCGGTACGTGTTGTACCCTGTACGCGTTGAACTGCAATGGACCGATCGGTGCCTCCGGCCGGCCCATTGCATTCAATGTGTGCGGGTACGCGTTGTACCCCTGTACGCGTTGTACCGCAATGGACCGATCGGTGCGCACCCATTGACAATGGGCTTGCCTGGCAACGGACGCGTTTTCGAATTTCGAGCGAGTCGGTTGCTGGAAAATCAGTTGGTCACCCACAACAATGTTGCAAAATCATGTATGTCATGAAGTTGAAGATTTGAAGGATGCTGTGGGCGTGTTTTGGTGCTGCTATTCCATGGATTGGCCAGATTCAGAAGATGCAAACGACTTGGACCTATCACTTTGGACACAAGGGACAGTATCTGCCTCTCCAGCACATATATATTGCTGGCTGTTCCCCTGAGAGCTCACTTGCCTGCACTACATGCTCCAGGACGACATCTGCCACTGCACTGCTGCTGTCTCTGCCCCTCTGGACCCTGCAATGGCACGTACTG
Source organism: Calotriton arnoldi (assembly GCA_963921515.1). Taxonomy (NCBI): domain Eukaryota; kingdom Metazoa; phylum Chordata; class Amphibia; order Caudata; family Salamandridae; genus Calotriton; species Calotriton arnoldi. The sequence continues at coordinate 772,613 of CAWUFW010002629.1, forward strand.
TGGAGAGAGCCCCAGCCTTCAGCCTTGAAGAGAACCAGGCCCTGCTGGACAGCCTACTTCCACAGTACAGCAAGCTGTATGGGACACCAGGGGAGCAGGTGAGTGTTCTGTGCACTGCCTTTCTGAATGTGCATTTTGTCTGACTAGCAAGGCTGAAAGTCTGCACGCCACTGGCTAGCAGGCTCACTGAGTAGTTGTCACCCCCCATAGTGTGTAGTGACATGCACTGGACAGGTATGGTGCAGTGACAGTGCATTTGAACAAGGTTTTACTTCCCATGCAATGATACCATGTAGTGACGTCTGGCAAACTGTCCATGGGCAGCTTTGCACTGCCTGTGTACATCATGTGCCCCTGTGATTGAGACATGTATATACAACTGTGTCATGCACGGATATGTTGCATGTGTGGTAATGGCCTTTTCACTTTGTCATCCTGACAGGTTAATGCCCATCGGAAGCAGGAGATCTGGAAGGACATCGTCCGGGCCGTCCGGTCCGTGGGGGTCTACAAGCGCCGGATCCGCAACTGCCAGAAGAGGTGGCAGGACCTTCGGGGCTGGACCCGGAGGATTGCACGGGTCCAGCTGAAGCTGTCGCCTCCTCACAGGAGGGGCGGAACACGGACCCTGACCCCCACATGCTCCAGATTCTGGCGGTGGTGTTTCCAGACCTGGATGGGCAGCTGAAGGCCAGACAGCAGCAAGGAGGGGGTGAGTCAAAGACTGCACTGTGAACTCTGTATTACATGCTTTGTGCCCTCCTCTGGCCTGGTTCAACTGCCACAGTGCAGCAGTCATGTTGTCCAGGAGCCATGTCCCTCTATTGTGCACTGCCCACTGCTCATCTGATACCCAGGTGTGGCCCTTACATTCAGGGAATTGTGTCACTTGGGACTGTGTCCTTGCAGTTTGCTTCACTAAAGGTGGGGGACAGCATCTGTTTCCCTAACTCTGTTGTGGGCATCATGGGTGGGTCCATTGTTCACACAACGCCTGTGTTTGGACATGTGATCTGCGTGTTGCTTTGATATGCGGTCCACTTGCTGAGCTGAGCCAACACATGTGCCTGGGGTATGTGGCACACGCCCATGCAGCGGGTGGGAACAATGTTTGGGCCCCAGGAGTGTGCAGATTACGTGTGTCACACATACATAGCCAGCTATCCACTGTCCAGGGCACATCCCTCATTCATGTGGAGCAGGACAGTCATGCCTACTCCAGGCCATGCAATGCACTCTGTACTCCCACTCCCGTGTATCAGCTGACACATTGTGCACAGTGATTTGACCCCTCAGGTGTCTGCCTCTGTGTCAGTGTGCTGTGGATTAGTTGCCAGGACTGCTGGGGTGTTTCTTGGTAGGGGCTCAGCATGCCCCTGGAGATGTGACCATAGGAGACGATACTTGTGTGTCACATAGGTGTTTGATCAGCATCCCGTGCAGACTGGGGTATGCAAATGTGAAGTTCAGGCAGCTGTTCCCCATTCACAGCAGATTGTGAGGGGCTCAGGTTCAGAGGGTAGTGTCACAGGTCTCCCATATGTCCAATAGGTATGACCTGGACAGATGAGGGTTAAGATGATGTGTTGTGTGGGGGATGTACATGTGCACTTGTGCAGCTCCAGGACTTGCATTCCCCATGACCTACTATTGTGACACAGTGCATAGTGTTGTTGTCTGGCTGCCAAGTCATACATCACTGAGACAGTGATGTATGACTTAGCAGTCATGCCTCTGCCATGGCATGTGTCAACTTATTGGTGGTCCTGCAGGGGAGTGACATGTGCTACATGCACACCATTGTGGCGATGGCTATCAGGACATGGGTGCATCATGGTGTCTGTCGCTGGTATGCATCACATGCATTTCCTATTTGACTCTGGGCATCCCTTTCATCCGGAAACCTGTACTGACTCAGTGGCAAGAGCTGTGATGTGTGCATGTCCACATGCCACACTGTGTCCTCTGCACTGTCCAACTACTGTGTACTTGGTGCATGTGTCCACACTGGGGTGTTGCAATCCAACAGACACCAGACAGATGGGTGCAAGGCCATGTGGGATGTGAGTGCCATGCTTGGCATCAGACTGACAATTGGCTTCTCCTGTTCAGTTAGGGCACTTTTAGCAATGTACAACTAATGATGCCAGGGCTTGCTCTGTAATGTGCTGTGCTCACAGTGGTGTGTGCGTTTGGTGCAGGTGACTGATGTCTGTCTGTTTCCCCATTGTTTGCAGATACATCCACGGCCACGGAAGGGGACAGCTCCACGGACCAGGAGGAGCCAGAGAGCCAGACTGGGTCAGCAGCCGAGGAGTGGTCGGAGGGACCCAGTGGCACGGAGGGCGAGGGAGCCACACCGAGGAGTCCTCAGCACCATCCACCTCAGCTGAGGACCAGAGCAACTCGGAGGATGACTCCCTTGTGGAGGCGGGTGTCAGCAGCCACCACACCCCAGCTAGTGTTGCTGTCCCCGCCACCACCAGCACCACCACCGCCCTCCCATCGGCTCCCATTCCCCAGGTCCGTGGAGGCTCCCATGTTCGGGAGCGTGTCTCCTTTGGGCCAGGCACCGCACCCCCTGCCCCTGTGTCCCCTGCTGCCCTGAGTGAGGAGTCTGTGTACCTCCTTCGCCAGCTCCATGTAGGGCAGACAGCCAGGCTGAGTGTCCTCCATGCGCACACCGCACTGTTGACTCAGCTGGTGTCGTTCATGGAGGGCATCTCATCGGGCATGTCTGACCTACAGAGGGGCAATAGGTCCATGGACTCCTCCCTGACGGCAGCAGTGTCCCTCCTCAGACAGTCCCTCACCCCTCCTGCCTCTGCTCCATCCACACTCCCCAGCACCTTACCCGTCCCAAGCACACACACACCGGCACAGGCACACACCAGCACACACACGTCCAGCACACAGACACACACGCCACAAACAAAACGCACACGCACGCACAGTCAGGGGACTGAAACCAGACTCACAGGGGATGGGGCCCTGGTACACACACACGCATCCACGGGCACTGCGCAGTCCTCAGTTGCCTCTCCCTCCAAAGCACCCTCCCTTGCCTCACCTGCAACCCCAAAGACCCAGCGCCTCTTCCTCAGTGACCTCGGCCTCTTCCCCTCCGATCCAGCTGCTCCAGCATCCAGGGTGAAGAGGAAGCCCCCCCACACGGAGCAGAGTGCCCCTCGCCCCGGACACCCTCCCCCAGGCGCAGACAGACTGAGGCCCCCACCCGCAAGTCCCCCCGGAGTGCTAAGAGCAAGACCCCGCCGCCGCCCTGCAGCTCAAGCACCAGGTCTCCTTCCTCCATCCCTCAGGCCCCCACTCCACAGGTGCCCCCACCACACCCTGCCCCAGGTTCCCCCACCCACAGATATACCATCCCCAAGAGGCTCCGGCCTTCTCCCCTGCCACTTGCTCTCCCGGCACCACACCCCCGCTGCGCTTGTCTGTGCCACTGATGTGGTGAGGGTGTCCTCCCCCTCTGTCCAGCCCACCTTGCCTGTTCCCCATTCTCCTCCCCTGGTGGTAGGCACTGCAGTGGAGTCCACTACCACCCTGTCTGACTTGGGCACTGCAGTGGCGGACCTGTCCACTCCATCTGCAGGGTCCACTGCAGTCGTGCCGGCACCCACAACATCTGAGCCATGCCCCCAGTTGTGCCGGCACACACCATGTCAGACACCTCCACTGCAGTTGTCAGTGGCTCTCCAGCACCCACCACCCCTTCCCTGCTTCCTCCTGGTGAGCCCTGATCCTGTCCCTGCGGTGCCTGGCCTACCCCCGGTTGCCCCTCCTAGTGGATTGTCCCTGGTTTTGTGCAGGCATGTGTAGGGTGGCATCTGCCACTGTCACCCACTTGTGACTTTGTTGATGGACTGGCCATTGGCCTTTGTTTATGTTCTACCGGACTTCTACTTTTAATGCCACATATGCTGAATAAAGCAACTTTCTGTTCTCTAGTGCTTTTGCTTCTGATGTACATGATGTTGATGATGCTAACCATGCCCTTGCTGCAGTGATGGTGATATCTGGACTCATGATAATGAAGTGTTACTGTGCAGGAACCCATGTGGTCCAGGGGGAATGTGTCCTATCCTGTGGTGTATCCATGTCATCCATAGCAGCATCTGAGGGTGTCATGTGTTCAGTATTTGGCAATGGGATTTCCTACTTAGATTGGCTATTTCACATCTGTGGCTTCCACCCCTGCACATCTGTTGTGCCTGCCATTGTTCAATTCGTCTACTTCCCTGACCGTGTGGCCATCTCCAGTGGACATGCAGGTTTGGGCATCAATGGGGAAGGACTCATCTGTGTTGTCAGTGCAACATTGCTATACAAGTGTGTTGGATCTGTGCTGATGATTCCGTTGGCACTTCCATGACCAGGCTGATGTGACGGGAGCCCTCATTTGGTGCTAATTGTTGATTGTGTGACCAAGTGCTCAGCTGACATGATGGGGCCCTACTGAGGCAACATATGGCACAGCTTTCCTCACACAGGAGTGGAGTCCCCTCATGGCAGTGTGTACTCCTGTGACATTGCCTGCGCCCAAGGTGTGTGTTGTATGTGCATGTCTGTGTGTTCACTTCCGTTTAGCTGTGCATGCTGTGATCCCTAGTGTTGTACCTGTTTGTGATGCTAGCTGAGTTGAGCTATGTTCCCCCAAAGTCTTCTCCTGGGTTCTCTGTGATGTGGGTGCATGGCACAATACTGGTCATCAGGGTGTCACCCATAGGTGTGCTTGCTGTCAGGGCTGAGTTTGTGTGCAGACGCAGATGGGTCACAGTCAGGTTTCCCCTTGGCACTTGTTGTTTGCCCCTGTCATGTGATTTCCAGTTTGTGTTATCTTTCAGTGATTGTGACACGTTGTGTGTGTGACTGCTGGCACTCCTCAGGGTCCGGGCTGCAATGTTGGTTGTTGTCTGTGTGTTCTTTGTGGGTGACCTTGGCTTCTTCATTGGTGTGTGACTGTGGCTGGGATCCCATTGGTTGGTGTGGTATTGCCGTCATGTCCATGTACAGCGTAGTGTGCAGTGTGTCAGACATTCAGGAGTCTTGTTGAGTGGCCATGTGTGATGTGTTTCTGCACCTTGGTTCCCACCCACCACCCTGGAATAGTCATGAGTGCATGTGCAATGTCACCAGTGCATGTGTGCTTCACTGCTGCACATTGTTGGAGGTCGAGGGGTGTGGTGTTGAGTGTGTGCAGATGAGAGTTGTTGCCCGGCTAGGCCCCTGCCTCCATGTTGGCCTTGGCTTATTGGCCATGCTGTTTGATTTGTGCTTGTGTAGGTGTGATGGTAGTTAGTTGCTCAGTACACATGACTGTGGTTCACAGTGTGAACCACATTTAGCTTTGTCATCACAGTGGGATTGTAATGCAGCCCAGGGTCACCACATTGTGGGGGCCCTGGGGGTGGTGAGGTGGTGTGTCTGTGTCTTGCTGTGTCAGTTGCTGTCCCTACGTGCCTGTGTGACATGTGTGATTTGTGCTCCCTCTCATCTGACAATGCCTGCTTGCCCACATAGGGGATTTGGATCCATGAGTTACCTTTGTGTGGCACTGTCTGCACATCTGTATGATTGGTATTCAGGTCTCCTCATGTGTTGTGTGGTTGCCTGGGGACACTGCCCCCCCCTCACCTGTTGTGTATGATGTGCAGTGTGGGTCTGCCTGTTTGTGTTTGTGCATCTGCACCACTGCATTGGCATATCTTGGGTGTGCCATTGGCTGTATGTAGTTTGGTGGGTTTCCCCTGCTGTCCCTGGGACTCCTAGGTCATCGGTCAGCACAATGATCATGGTTTGTGTGTCCCATTGCTGCCATGGTATGGTATCTGTTCACCTCACATCTGCAGTCTCCACAGGGTATCTGCATGTGTGTGCCCATTGGTGCAAATATGTGGGTCTGCATTCTGATGGTCACTTCTGTCATTGTGTCATTGATGATTGTTGACGGTGTCAGCCCCCATGGGTGTTGTTTGTCTGCACATGGCCAAAGGTATGTCTTATTTGCACTGCAGGATTTGGCTCCCCCAATTTATGTTGCAATAGGACACATACACTACTTTGCCACTGATGTGTTTGTTGTTCTGTGACCAGGAATCATCCATGCAGTTTGGCAGTTGCACCTCTTTCTTTGTCAACACTTACATTTTGGTCACTGTGATGATGGGGGTTTGGACCCCATTGCCACATTGTTCAAAGTGTGCTTCAGCTATGGACCCTACAGTTACCTTTTGGTCACTGTGATGATGGGGGTTTGGACCCCATTGCCACATTGTTCAAAGTGTGCTTCAGCTATGGACCCCACACTTACATTTTGGTCACTGTGATGATGGGGGTTTGGACCCCATTGCCACAATGTTCGAAATGTGCTTCAGCTATGGACCCCACACTTACATTTTGGTCACTGTGATGATGGGGGTTTGGACCCCATTGCCACAATGTTCAAAATGTGCTTCAGCTATGGACCCCACACTTACCTTTTGGTCACTGTGATGATGGGGGTTTGGACCCCATTGCCACATTGTTCAAAGTGTGCTTCAGCTATGGACCCCACACTTACATTTTGGTCACTGTGATGATGGGGGTTTGGACCCCATTGCCACAATGGTCATGGCCTGCTTGCATTGTGGGTGCCACACACATATATGTGTGGCACATGTGCTAGGGGGTCACATTGTATGTTCAAAGTCATGTTCGGTGTTGTAGGCATTTGACACAGTCTACACACGCTTGTCATGGTGTTGGGGGGATGTCTTCTTCTTGCATTCCCTAGGTTGTGGTGTGCTGGTTGTGTCATGCATTGTCCATCCTATGAGTGGGGGTGGTACTAGTGGTAGGCATCCTGCCCCCCCTGGGTGAGGGTGGTAGTGGTGGTAGGCATCCAGCCCACCCTGGCTAAGGGTGGTGGTAGGCATCCAGCCCCCCCTGGGTGAGGGTGGTAGTAGTGGTAGGCATCCTGCCCCCCCTGGGTGAGGGTGGTAGTAGTGGTAGGCATCCAGCCCCCCCTGGCTAAGGGTGGTAGTAGTGGTAGGCATCCAGCCCACCCTGGCTAAGGGTGGTGGTAGGCATCCAGCCCCCCCTGGGTGAGGGTGGTAGTAGTGGTAGGCATCCTGCCCCCCTGGGTGAGGGTGGTAGTAGTGGTAGGCATCCAGCCCCCTGGCTAAGGGTGGTAGTAGTGGTAGGCATCCTGCCCCCCCTGGGTGAGGGTGGTTGTGGTGGTAGGCATCCAGCCCCCCTGGCTTAGGGTGGTTGTAGTGGTAGGCATCCTGCCCCCCTGGGTAAGGGTGGTAGTAGTGGTAGGCATCCTGCCCCCCTGGGTAAGGGTGGTAGTAGTGGTAGGCATCCAGCCCCCCTGGCTAAGGGTGGTAGTAGTGGTAGGCATCCTGCCCCCTGGGTAAGGGTGGTAGTAGTGGTAGGCATCCTGCCCACCCTGGGTGAGGGTGGTAGTAGTGGTAGGCATCCTGCCCCCTGGCTAAGGGTGGTAGTAGTGGTAGGCATCCTGCCCACCCTGGGTGAGGGTGGTAGTAGTGGTAGGCATCCTGCCCCCCTGGCTAAGGGTGGTAGTAGTGGTAGGCATCCTGCCCACCCTGGGTGAGGGTGGTAGTAGTGGTAGGCATCCTGCCCCCCTGGCTAAGGGTGGTAGTAGTGGTAGGCATCCTGCCCCCCTGGCTAAGGGTGGTAGTAGTGGTAGGCATCCTGCCCCCCTGGGTGAGGGTGGTAGTGGTGGTAGGCATCCAGCCCCCTGGCTAAGGGTGGTAGTAGTGGTAGGCATCCTGCCCCCTGGGTGAGGGTGGTAGTAGTGGTAGGCATCCAGCCCCCTGGCTAAGGGTGGTAGTAGTGGTAGGCATCCTGCCCCCCTGGGTGAGGGTGGTAGTGGTGGTAGGCATCCAGCCCCCTGGCTAAGGGTGGTAGTAGTGGTAGGCATCCTGCCCCCCTGGGTAAGGGTGGTAGTAGTGGTAGGCATCCTGCCCCCCTGGGTAAGGGTGGTAGTAGTGATAGGCATCCAGCCCCCTTGCTAAGGGTGGTAGTAGTGGTAGGCATCCTGCCCCCCTGGGTAAGGGTGGTAGTAGTGGTAGGCATCCAGCCCCCCTGGCTGAGGGTGGTAGTAGTGGTAGGCATCCTGCCCCCCCTGGCTAAGGGTGGTAGTAGTGGTAGGCATCCTGCCCACCCTGGGTGAGGGTGGTAGTAGTGGTAGGCATCCTGCCCCCCCTGGCTAAGGGTGGTAGTAGTGGTAGGCATCCTGCCCACCCTGGATGAGGGTGGTAGTAGTGGTAGGCATCCTGCCCCCTGGCTAAGGGTGGTAGTAGTGGTAGGCATCCTGCCCACCCTGGGTGAGGGTGGTAGTAGTGGTAGGCATCCTGCCCCCTGGCTAAGGGTGGTAGTAGTGGTAGGCATCCTGCCCCCTGGGTAAGGGTGGTAGTAGTGGTAGGCATCCTGCCCCCTGGGTAAGGGTGGTAGTAGTGGTAGGCATCCTGCCCACCCTGGGTGAGGGTGGTAGTAGTGGTAGGCATCCTGCCCCCCTGGCTAAGGGTGGTAGTAGTGGTAGGCATCCTGCCCCCCTGGGTAAGGGTGGTAGTAGTGGTAGGCATCCTGCCCCCCCTGGGTGAGGGTGGTAGTAGTGGGAGGCATCCTGCCCCCCCTGGCTAAGGGTGGTAGTAGTGGTAGGCATCCAGCCCCCTCTGGGTGAGGGTGGTAGTAGTGGTAGGCATCCAGCCCCCCCTGGGTAGGGGTGGTGGTGCGCATTCAGGCCCCTGTGTGCATATGTGGCATTGGTGATGGGCATCCCGCCCCTATGGTGCTGCTGTTGCTGGTGTAAGTATATTCTGCATCCCTCTGTGTGTGTGTGATGTGTCGTGTACGTGTTGTATGTGTTTTGTGGTTGGTGTCTGGCTTACCTTCTACGCCGTACGCGTCCGTGCCTGTTCCGGTAGTAAATGTAGAATATTGGTATGATCGGGACGAAGGGATTCATGGTTGGTTCGTGTCGTTCGTCCTTCTCGTTGCTTCGCGTCGTCCTCGTTGCTTCGCCTCGTCCTCGTCGCTTCGCGTCGTCCTCGTCGCTGCCGTGTTCGTCTCGGAGCCGTGGATCGTGTTGTGGCGCGAATCGGAGCTTATGTGCGCCTCTCCCGGATGCTCTGACGTGCCGTGCGTAGCGACGGGTTCGGCGCGTACGGAAAGCGCATCGTACTCATTCGGCCGGACGGAGCTGCATTTTCCCTTCCGTGCGACTCGATTCAGCGTTTCCGGATTCGCCTCGGTCGGGGAACAGGACCTGGTTTGGGTGAGTACGGCTCGGCCGGATTCTTTGCTGTTGTGCGCATCGTACTTACTCGTTCGGTGTGCTGTACGGATCGGTCGGGAAACAGGCTTTCGCATGGCTTTTTCCCGACCGAATGGTGTTGGGTGCGCCTCCGACCGAGATCGGAATCGGCCCCTGTGTCTTTAATGGTGGGATGAAACCAAAGACCCAAATATTTGATTTTCTCTTGATTCCAATGGAAATTAGAATCACTAAAATCAGCATGATACATTTTATTTAAAGGGAGAATTTCACACTTATACGAATTCAACCTATACCCGGCAACTGAGGCAAAATACGAGACTTCTTTTAAGAAAGCTGGTCACGAGCTTTGAGATTGTGACATAAACAAAAGGATATCATCTGCATTGGCAGAAAGTTTTAATTGCTGGTCACCATATTGAAAACCATGAATATCTAGATTTAGACAAAGTTTGGCTAAAAAAAGGTTCTAAAGCAAGAATAAATAGAAGTGGAGATAAAGGGCACCCTTCACAGACACCTCTATGCAGAGAGAATTGAGAAGACATAAGACCATTGACCGTGATAGATGCCTTGGGGGAGGAATATAATAAAGAAACAAAATTAATGAATCTGGTGCCAGAGCCAAACCAAGAGAGAGTAGAGAAAATAAATGGCCAAGTATCCCGATCAAAAGCTTTTTCTGCATCTAATGCAATAGCCACTAAGGTTTGTTAATGTATTTTGGATTTACTTGAAACATTGAAAAATAATTGAGTATTATCTAGAGATACCTACCTTTAATAAAACCAGACTGTTCCCGACCTATTAATTGAGAAAGTAAAGGATCAAGACAAAGCGTAAGAATCTTAGCAAAAAGTTTATAATCGAAATTAACAAGAGAGATGGCTCTATAATTTTTACACATTGTAAGATCTTTGCTTCCTTTGGGAATAAGACAGATTAGTGCATCTTGGAATGAACCACCAGTCCATCTGGAAGATATAAAATGAGCGAAAGGGGAATGCAATTTGGGAGTTAGAAATTTGGAAAAGTGGAAATAGAATTCTATGGTGAAACCAACTGGACCTGGAGCCTTTCCTTTCTTAAGAGATCGCATAGCAAAAAGTGTATCTTAAATAGAAATGTCTATATCTAAAGGAGAAAAATCAATATTTACAGGAGAAGGTGGTGAAATGGAATTTAAATATTGTGAAATATGCTCTTTAGATGTTAGGGATTCAGGAGTATATAGAGCACTAAAATAAATAGTAAATTGATTTAAAATATCTTCATTTCATGAACAAGAATATTAGATGAGGACAAAACAGAGTCTATTTTGGTACGTTCTTTTTTAATTTTAAGATAATTAGACAATAATTTCCCTGAGTTGTTTTGCCCCCCATAGTATTTGGCGCTAGATTTAAGTAAATAAGAATTTGCAATTTCTGTTGGATTTTTATCAAAAGGGCTTGAATTAATTTATTCAAACACTCCTTTGATTTCAATAAATAATATTGATGTTCTAATTGTTTGATATGATTTAAAAGTTGAAATCGTTTTTTAGAAGAAGATTTCCTCTTCTGGGCCACAAAAGAGTTAATAAAGTCTCTAGACGCAGCTTTAAAAGAATCCCACACTGTCTGAAAGGCGATATCAGAAGATTCATTTTCATTAAAGAAATTATTGGCAAACTTTTCAAAAGCCTGATTAAATTAGTATCAAGAAGGAGGGAATTATTAAACGGCCATCTCCTACCCCCAGGGATGTGTGGAATGGCATCCAAGTCCAACATAACCGGGGCATGGTCAGAAAGGACCATGCCCCGCATTGTAAAATGTGCTGTACTAAAGGCTGAGCAACAAACATATAATCAATTCTAGATTGAGAGGAGTGAACCAGAAAGAAGAATTGATATTCCTGTAAAAATGGATTGCAAACTCTTCAGGTGTCAGTTAAAGCTCATTGTTTTAGACTGGACGTAAATTGGATATGCATATACGTTGGTGCAAATTTAGAAGTGGAATGTCTGTCAAGAAAATGATCAACAACCATATTACAACCACCACCAAAAATTAGATAGTCATCATTAAGGGACATTCATTTAGATAAAATGCCAGGCCAAAAGGATTTGTCTTGCTGTGTGGGAGCATATATATTAAAAATTGTAATGGGAATTTTATTAACAGTAATAGAAAGAATAATCCACCTGCCATCAGAATCTGACTCTTAGGAAATAACCTGAATGTCCATACATTAATTACATAATATAGCTACTCCATTACGTTTGTCAGTTCCTGGAGAAGAAAAAACATGACCAACTCATTGTTTTTTTAGTTTAACAATTTCTGATTGAATTACATGAGTCTCTTGCAATAAGACAATATCACTTGTAAGTTTAGACAAGTGTGTTAACACTCTTTGCTGTTTTATAAGGGAGCAGACACCCTTAATATTTTAAGAAATAACTCTTAGAGACATTTATATTCTAGGAAACATTTTGAACAAACTGATCATAATATACATGGGGAAGTAAGAACAAACTTGCAACATTCAAGCAACATTGAAAAGAAAAAGCAATGATAGAAAAGAATGAAAGGATATTAAGAAGTGAAGTATAAGTGATAAAAGGAGGATGAAAGTAGAAACTGAGAAACTGGAAAGAAGAGAAAAAACAGGGAAAAGGAAGAAAGAGAATCAAGAAGGAAGAAAAAAAAGACGAGAAGAAAACATAAAAACAAGAATAAACAAGAAATAATAAAAATATACAAAATAACGAAAGTATCATACGTATAGAACAAACAAAGATTCAAGTGTAGTGAGACCACATAAGGGAATGACACAACTGAAACTTGACGCAGTCGATAAACGGGAAAGAAGCAGACCACATAATAGGGAATTCTATAAATTCTTCTGTACACACGGAACATGTCTAGGAAACAAAAAGAGGAATAAAACATTTTATTACCAAGTACAAAAACAAAAATATAGAATAAACAGTTAGCAATTATTAGAGCAATCAAGAACAGGAAAATTAACATCGTGACATATCATTAACATGACAAAAGAAAAAACATTTGAAGTAAAAGATATCGGATATGATTATATATTAGAAGTGTCCATTGTTGTTCCTCTGTAGGTATCAATAAAGTTCTGGAGAACAGAAGGATCTTAATATGTAGTAGTTGTATTGTTATTTGTCACTTTAAAAAGACAAGGGTGGAAAAGTCCAAATCTTGCATTTAGTGAGTGCAGTGCCGGGCGCATGTCAAGAAATTGTTTCCTTCTGTCTGCTGTGGCTTTTGCAAAATCTTGTGCAAAAAACAAATTAGACCCGGAACAGGAAATACGACCTTTAGCTTTGCCTGCTTTGATAACTGTAAGAAGGTTGAGGTATTCCAAAAAGAATATGATAACTCCTCGGGGTTTGTGTGACATTGAAGCAATGCGAGAGGGATGGCAAAGTCTATGTGCTTACTGTATGTTTAAAGAAATCAAAGGGGAAAGGTCCAAAATCTGAGGCAAAAATGTTTTGAAGAAGGAAATGGGATCCAAACCTTCTGATCCTTCGGCCAAACCATATTTTGTCTGTTATGATTTTCCATGTCTTCCACGTGTTTTTTTAAGGATAACACTTTGGCTTGCAATGCATGAATAGTCCTCATTGAATCTTCAAGATGGTCAACTTTGCACTCCACCTGACTTACTCTGTTCTCCACCAAAGACCATTTCCCATCTCACAGTTGAAGCTGTGTATTAGTATTCTCCATATAGGCCTTAAGTGCTCTAATCTCTTCAAGAAGAAGTTCCATGGATAATGCCACATTATATTTAATCGGAGAAGGAGGATCTTTTTTTACTCATTTGGTTGCGGAAATAGCAGATGTTGAAGCAGGTTTAGAGCATACTTTGGTATTGGAAGTGGATACTGCTGACATATGAAAAGAAGATGCCGAAAGTTCATGACAGAAACCCATATTTTTCTCCATATTATCCAATTCAGAGAAAGAGTTAAAAATATCAACTTTGGCAGTAGATTTAGCAACTGACATCACAGGAGCATGTAATTTTAGATTTCTGGTTTTTCCCATATGTGGGGTTATCAACACTTTAATTAAAGAAATCACCACAGCAAGAGTGTTGAATAATAATAGTTAATAGCAAATAAATAAACATTAAATCATGTTGATACTAGCATAGGATACCTATAACACATTAGTCAGAACAATGCCTTGATGGGAAAAAGTACTGAGCAGGAACATAAATTGTTGTGGCGAACTGAGCCGGATGTAAAGAAAATGGCAGTCAGTAAGTTCAGTCAGGGTGTCCTTCAGGAGCCAAGAAAAGTTCCATAAAAAAGTAGCAGAGCAAGAACATGCAGGGCAGAATATGTGCTTCAAGAAACCGCCACTTTTGTTATTTATATGAAGGAATGGTCAGCTGTTGCATATAGGTGCAAATAAGAAGTGCACAGCTACCTCAGGAGGCATGATAGAAAAAAAAATGGCGGGTACATTCCTTTTCTCAACGCACTTGCCAGTATCAAACAGGGAAGTACCTCAACATGGCATAATATACTGGCCGCAACACGCCAGTACAAATGTTCAAAAGACGTTCCGATGCAGGAATCTGTACACTGGAGGCAGAAAACGGCCTTGTGGCAACACCTGCTTGAGCTTTTTCCAGCGACCACACCGGAGCCTCAGCAGAGAGTGGCCATCTCATGACAGTGTCAAGCAAGGCTCCTGTGACGTCTGCACTCTAAGTAAACACCTTTGGGAATGAAGCACTTTTTATTCCCCTTTAGCAGAACAAGCACGGGTTGAAATCTGATTTAATCGTAATTTGCAGACCAATAGTAAATTATTGCTAGACTATCTTTGTTCTACATTGAAATATGGCACCAACTGAAAATAAATGTCCAACACCACATAATATAGGATTTGGGGTTTTTGATTGAGGGGGATGAAGACCCTTCTCAAGCAACAACCACAATCCCTATCAGGGCGAACCACAAAAGTCACTAAATTATCCTTTTCTTAACCCCAGTGGCAGCTGGTGAACTTTCAAATAAGGTGGGGCATTGATGCCTACACTGGATTGTCCATAGTGAGCTAGAACAAAGTCCCTGAGGTGAGTTTGGGGGTTCTCCCCTTCTCAAATAAATTTTAGTTACAAAAAAACAGATGCCAACCACTGCATTTATGGCAGTTTCTTAAATTATCTAACACCCCAAAGTTGATCTGAGGAGCAACCATTGAAATATACTAAAAGCTCAGGCTCTGCAACAGTAAAAACTATGTACTTCACTGATTTTGTCCACCAGAAAATACTACTAACAGGTAATTCAATTGCTAGGAGAGGACAATGCCTGTATTACAAGCTTTTGATATGTCTGTGCTGCGTCAGTAGTGACTGACTGATCTTTGACAGTGCACAAAAAGAAGAGACAGAGCATATTATAAACTGTATCCAGAATATGCCCTGTGCAGTTAAGACCATGATGGTTCTCTAATTTACAAAATACAGAAGCACAGAGGCATTGTAAAGCCACCTTGGGCCTGAATGCAAGCAAGAAATTTGGCCTCCCTGCCCTGGATTGGCTGTGAAAACTGCAACTAATTGGGTGAAGAAGACTCATTACCCTACAGGGCCTTGGTGCAACTGCACCTCTTCCACCATTGGTAGCTACGCCGGTGATGAGGAGAGCCCTCAAATCTAATCTCAAGTGCTAGCAGTTCCTCTGAATCGCAGTTTTTTTCTGTGCATTCTCGTTTTTGTGGTGGCGAGTTCACAAAGAAATAAACAGGATTATCACCAAAGCAAAAAAACTATTTAGCAGACCGTTTTTTCACACCTCTTTTATTATACAGCCTGGATTATTTCACTAGTTTAACAGGCCCTCGCCATCCACTGAGCCCAAGACCTCCCACTCCACAGGCTTTCATTTTGCAAGCGCTCAGGCATATAAACATGCATACAGTCCCAAGCACGCACACAATGACAGACACACTGACATACATACACAGCCCCCGTCACGCAGACAAACACACACGGACATACACACTCATACATAGTGAAACTGGTAAAGAAAAAACATGCTTGGGGCAGGCCTCTTCGCCATGAGCTGGAATGCTCTTTTAGTAGGGCCCACAATTTCCAAATCACAGAACTCCTGCAAGCAGCTCAACAGAGCAAGGTTCAAGAGCTTCTACCCAATCAGAAGTCGTGATAGGGTTAGAGGTAAGCTTATTTTCTCTATTTTGACTTCTGATGAGGTAAAGGGCGCATGATTGATAAGCCCTGATGCTCTCTGACATGCTGCACTGGGTGATGCTAGTGCAGCATGTCAGATATGTATGTGACTGTGTGAGACTGGGCTGTAACAGCCTCCACCTGACACATGCTCAATACAACTAATAGCGCTCTTTTCTGCTGCCGAGTGGATATCACAGGTTTTATATGAAAACAATCCGAGATAATTTGTTTTCATGTGAAAGATGTAACACCTGAAGCAATTAACTGCAGAGCAAGGCAGTGGGGCGAGGCCCTTGTGCCCCCTATGGAGGAGCTGCTAATGCCCTCTGGTAGGTTGGTGCAAAAGAAGCCAGGCTTAACTTAGAATAAATGTGTTTAGTATTTCTGAAGTTCACAAACAGTAATAAAGTTAAAACACCACACAAGAAAAATCCCACATCGATTTATAAATATAGAGTAAATTCTAATAAACAAAATGATGCCAGAAAAACTAAAGTCTAAACACTGGAATATATACAATTTGTTTGTAAGTTTAGGTAAGTATAGTGCCTAAAAGCACAATCGTTACTTGTGGTCATCTAGTTGTGCTAGACCGGGGAGAAGTAACAGGTTCAATGTTTAAATTCTCTCTAAATGCTAAAACCTAATTTTTACAAAATTGATTCTGGTGGCACTTAATGGATTAGTTTCATCTAAGCAATTTATACCAATAGCACAGGTAGGTTTTCTTCCACCAATTGATCATTGTGTAATTTTGTGGGAAGTTTCCAATGCTCAAGAACAACCTTTGACGAGGTTAATCAAGAGATATTATGGGCCAAACTAAGGGACTGGAGTATCCCATGTGTCCTACTTACATGAATTCAGCTATTACAGTTTAACACTTGGGCTTAGTTGGAGAGTTCCAGCTCGCAAGTTTGTCTGCTAATACCAAAATTAGAAATGGGCTCAAGCAGAGGTGTATTCTCGCCCTACTACTTGCCTACTTTCTTCTGTCAGACCTTGCAGAAGTATTATCCGTATCAAAATTGTTCTCACCAATGACTGAATCTTTCAATTTGAAAGGCAGAATATTGGTTGTTTATTGAACCGTAAAGATCTGGCCCCGCTACATATACCTCCTTTGGGCCTCTCTATGATTACTGTTTAGAAAATGATCTAATTGTAAATATTAATACAACCTGTGATAACAAAATGTACTTGTAAATTGATGATGAAGAGAGAAATTGATAGAGATATAACCATGAAATCTTATAAAAAGGAAGAACAAATTGGATAGTGAGCCCACTGGGGGAAGATGTTAGCAACGAGATTAGCAATGGTTAATGTATATTGCAATGTATCCAGACACATACATTGTGATTATTGCATAATATTGGAATTAATATTAATAACAATACGGCCAAGATGGCAGGTCTTACCGGTGGCCACAATTCTAAGGCAACATCCAAGGCAGAGTGCAGCCAACTAGTATAGACCACATGGCCTGAAGGTATTCGAAGATGGGCCAGTGGAAGCTGCAGATCAGTCATGTGGTTAGTCAAAGGCAGTACGTGGCATATAGATGCACCCCAAAACTTCCAGGGCAACATGAGTAGAGGCAAGAATAGGAAATATTTGCCTCACAATGTACAAGGTTGTAAGGTTTTGTCCAGTATTTAGTATGCACCTGTCTACTCATGTTTCTTCAAGTTTGTTATTTTGTTTCCTCTCCTCTTTCATTCAGGCTGTATCAAATATTCGTGGTACATAGCTAACCCAGGAAGTTCATTTTCCCCTCTGCTCATTGCTGGAGGTTTGTCCAGGAGTCTTCAATTTCAAGTGCAGTTCCTGGTATGTCTTGGAGCTCGTTCAACACTCTCATCTCTCATGGATCCCCGTTGGACCAGTAGCGGTCTATCAGGACCGGGGGATTAACAACGGTCGCCGTCCCCCAGCCGATCACTACGTGACGGCGTCCTGTGGATCCGTTCCCCGACCCAGGCACGGCACACCGGTACTCGCCCGCCTTCGGCTGCTTCTTCATACATCGGAAACTGCATCGCCGACCGTTGTTCATCCCCCGGTCCTGATAGACCGCTACTGGTCCAACGGGGATCCATGAGAGATGAGAGTGTTGAATGAGCTCCAAGACCAGGGCTTAATTTGTGCCGGGGCTTTCCGGTGCTTAGCACTGGCACTTATTTATCAGGGCCGGGTCTATTCCAGATTGCCACTGCCAACTCACATCAGCGTGCGTCAAAAAATGAATAAAATCGAATGTTCAGTGTTCATAAGATCCGCACTCTCATTCTGTCTCCCCGTGAAGAGCTGGGCCACTTATAAATCCATGCCTTCATTTTGTGTTGCGGTGGGGGGCCTCTGATTGGGCTGGATTTGGTCATGTGTGGCTGCGACAGGCGGGGCGGCAGCGTGCGTGCGTAACCTTTTTTAAATTCCACCGCCACCTCGCCTTATTATCATCAGGAAGCACACACGCACCAGCAACGGCAGTCCTTCACTATTATTTGAAGCAGGAGCGTGTCGTGAAGTGTGCAGCACCAGATCTCGGTAGGTATTTCTGCAATCAATGTCCAGTTTTACTGACAGACACAACTTTTCTGAATAAAAAAGCAGACACACACAGAGATGCTTTCTCCGCAGCAACGTTTACTTACGGCAATTCACTTAAAGATTTAGAGTGGCCCCGACTTTCACGGCTCGGCGGTTGAGCTCTACCCGGAATCCCAGCAGGCCCCACAGGCTGCAGACCTCGCTCTACAACTCCTCCTTGCCTGCTGTGCCCCGGAAACTTGCTCAGTTCAGGACTTCTGTCTCTGTGCGCGCGCACTCAGCCATCTATCCCTCACATACATTGTCTCTGCTGCTGTCTCTCCCTTAATGCCAGAGACCGCTTGACCAGATAGGATGTTTGGAGCTGTAAGGCAGCCAGCGAGCAGCTTACAGATTTCCAGCGATCGCGATGCCTTGCTGGCCAAGCCCTTTTCAATTTGCATTGTACGTGTTTTATTCCTATAGCCCTTAGACATATTTAAATGTATTCCATGTGCGTGCTCTCTCCTCTCTCTCCCGCTATTCAAATCAGGTACGGCTCAGTATGTAGCATGATTATCTGTTGATCTCTATGCCCTGGTGGGGTGCTTGTAGGTTTGTTGGTTCTAGGTGCACGGAGGCATATATGTTTCATTGTCGTTCTGCATTGGTGCCCGTTTGACTGTTTGCACGCACATCAGGCAGTACGTCTATGTGTAAATGTGGGCATTTTTGTTGTTGGTCTGTGTTCATGCATTAAAACATGCTTCGAAACATCTTGCTTCTCTTCCGGGTCCTGAGAGGGCCTGGTTGTGTAATGCCCGAGTCCCTATGATCGGAACATCATTTTCTCCCCCCCCAAAAAAAAAGTCAAGCACCCATCTCCTTCAACTGCCGTTCCACGCCCAACTCACAGTGGTGTAAAGGAAAATAACGGCCATCCCTACAGACTGGGACGAGGAGCCTCAAACTTTACTATGTGTTCGGGCCTCAGTTCAGCCGAAGACCAATGAATATTTATAAGTTACAAATATTCATTGGTCTTCGGCTGAACTGAGGTACCGCCTGAGGCGTTGGGGGTGGGGGGCTGGGGTTTTTACAACCCTCCTGCACCAGTCCCTGCAGAGGCAGCCGTTATGCCCCCAGTCTAACTCCTGCTCCTCACACAGGGTTATTATCCTCTTACACATTATTCCGCCCTCACGCGCCCCTTCTATGTTTCACACAGAGCGTTCCCTCCATTTCTCTCTGCCCGCCTCCCTGCATTGACGTGGTTATTAGCATCGATTGAGGGCACAGATCATAGGGTGCCTGTGCATGGCGCTAGCAAAGCAGATGTGAAGCGACGACAGCACAGTCGACACAACAAGAAGTAGCCAGCATAGCAGGGAGCAACCATTACAGGGGCCAGAGCTGGGAGCTTTGCTGAGTAACAGCAGCGCACAGAGACATCGCTCTAAGAGAGGATCTGTACATTACAGGCGGCAGCTGAGCATGAGGGGCAAAAAACATTAACGTAGGAAAGTAAAGTCACATACAGCATGCATGCAGAAATAAATGCACTAAGTCAACTGCGTGTACACAGGACATGCATGAAAAGAAGCATAGACTCCCATGGACTCACGAACGAAATAGAGCCGTGTCTGCACACCTAGACAGCAAAGCAGCTGTAAATGCCACTTGCACCAATTCAACACACATGCAGGCACAAATCGGCAGCACATGCAGGCACACATACATTCTGCACCCGTAGAAATACGATACCGCATACAAGCGCACATACATACACAAAAAGCACAACCGACATTAGGGTGTTGTGGTGGGGGAGAAAAAAACGGTGGGTGAAACAATTTATTTCTCGCATTGTTGAGAGGAAGGGGTAAACTGCTAGAGACAGTAGAGAGAAATCAAGAGACAGACACAGAGTGAAAGAGGGTGCAAAGAAGAGAAAGACAGACCTAAAGAAATAGGGATGTAGATAGAGATAAAACGACAGAAAGAGATACAGTCATAGAAAGAGAGAAAACAGATACTTGGAGATAAAGTCAATGGAAAGAAAAGAGACGCAGAACGCACCTGTAAACCAAAATGTCATGCCTGGTGTGTAATGGAACTAACCTGGATGTAAATGATAACATAAGAGAGAATAGATTGATAAATAAAGCAAGAGGGATGAAGCAAAATTGAAAGAAAGATGAAGAGCCAGAATGAGAGAGCGGAGAGAGTGAGAGAGAGTGTGTGTGGGAGAGAGAAGCGATGGATTGTTAGAGAGAACGAGAGAGAGGGGGTGAAACAGAGAGAGATGGAGCTAAGCAGAGCCAGAATGAGAGAGTGTGGCAGAAATAGAGAGGGGTATAACGAGTATGTTGAGCTAGAGAGAGAAAAAGAGGGACATAGGAAGTAAGACAGATATAGGTATGAGCATACGTACACAGTTATCTCTACTATAATCAGACACTGGAACAGACTATTGAATGTTGGAATGTAAAATCTTGTCCTGCTTTGGGGTAACTGAAATTTTGTCTGCTACAGGAATTTTTAAATATGAGAGAATGTTAATTTGCTTTGGCAAGTCATGCATTGTAGACTGCACTTAGCCCACATGAATGACACTTGGGAGGCCTGCTTTGGCAGTGAATTGGATCTTTAATTTCTGAGTTTGAGTTGCATGGTCAATATTTATGTGTCACTTTCATAGTTATTTAGACTGTGTTTCTGTTTTATACTGTTTCTGCCAATTTGAGCCACAGCTTTGGTTGATTTTGATTGCAGTGGCTCAGTTTATTTGGTGATTCACAATTCCAATCATGTGTAAAACATGACTTGTTGAACATAGATGAGATGTACTTGCAAATTGTTGGATTGCGTATTGCATTTCAGGTTTTCAATTTGACCAATCTTTTGACTTCTTACCAACGAAATATGAGTGTCTTCCTGGTCGATGACCACACTGCTTTTCTCTTATCTGTCTTGTATCAAGACCCTGCTGGACTATGGGGTGAAAGAAGGCTTGAATAAGCAGCTACCTATGTTATATGACATCTCTTTATTAATGTAATGACTGCACTTTCACAATTACTTTATTAACCTTCATGCTTTCTCAAATTTGCTTGAAAATGCACCATTTGTCCACTCTTTTTCAAAATTTGCTCGGGGAGAGAACCCCCCCGAACCTCCCTTAGGTTGTTCGGCTCGCTCGCTACACTCGCTCGCTGCGGTGCAGTATGGCAATCATTTTACGCTCACCACTTTCAAATGTCACCAGCCGCCACTGCTCTTTTGTAATCTCTGTCTTGTCTGTGATACAGAACTACATTTGGAAACGCCAGTTTAGTTCTATGTTTTTTACTATTTTGAATTGTAATAAATGCACATATATTGCTCCGGGAGTGAGTAATAGTAACAAGCACAATTGGTAAATTAATTGCTTTCACAGAATAATCAACTATTTATGATCCAAACCCCTTTGGCCACTGGAAGTGATAAATAGCTCATTCAAGTGTACTATAGGATTTTTTTCGCAGGGCGGGATAAACTCCTATCTAAACCATACTTGAGCAAGGCTCTCTTGCTGAAATTCAGATCCAGTATTACATCTGGCTTTCAGCAGTGCCAGTTGAGTGTGTGGGTGGAGCCAATAGAACAAGTGGGCGGGGCCAGCGGAGACGTGGGTGGAGTCGGGAAAGTGGGTGTGGCCTCCCAAAAAAATTTGAGCACCTGCACTTCATTTTTTACAAATTAAGCACTGTCCAAGACATACCAGGAACTGCACTAGAAATTGAAGACTCCTGGGCCCCTACTAGATCTCGTCTTGGATTCCTACCATCCCGCCTGCCCCTGGATTCTTTGTGAACCGGGCTGCGCCTGCCCTCGGTGGACCCGTCCCAGGGCCCCGACTTCTCTGCACCCTAATCAGACCCCCCTTGGCCTCAGCCGCCCCCGGATCTCCCCTGACCGGGCTGCGCCATCACTCTCTCCACTTCCAATTGAAGTCTCTCCAGCTGACGGACCTTCCCTCCTTGCACTTCACCCCCGATGAGTGCCTTGTCCTGTTCAGTACCTTCATCCAGTAACCCGGTCCTGATGATGATCCTCAATCGATAGGATCGAAACGCCGTCGACATACCAGCGCAACCTCCGGTGCCTTTTCTCTGTGGTTCTCTAGAATGTTACCAATTCGCAAAAGTTGATATAAATAATTGATTACGAACCACAAGTGCCCATGTATATATTTTTGTCACTTCTCACTCTGCGCCATCGCTGTTTTTCTTCACTTGTCACCTGCGCCGTTCACCTCAGAGTGTCACGAGCACTTGCGTGCACAAAGTTTTCGGGTTACCTATGCAACAATTGCTTACAGTGCTGATACAACTGTCTCCAATGTCCATAACCCTTGCCTTTACCTTTTCAAATATATGATGCCTTTGGCACATCTAAAAATCTTCGTTGAGTCTCCCTGTTTTGTATTTCTAGCAATGTTTTTCGCATGCTTTATAATCAGCCTTTTTCAATAATACATCCTTCTTATTGGCATCTGTGCCTGCTATCCAGAGAAGCCTTTCTGGGGCCAGATGTAGACCTTTGAATTACACCTTGTTCCCTGGCATGTTATGTGACCCAGTTCTGATTATGGAGCAATGCCTGCCTTTGATGTGATTCTGTGTGGAGCACAACCCTTTGTTTGGGCGCATTCACTGTACTTTAATGAAGAGCCTCCCAGGGAGCAGGGGGGTTTGCTTCAGTTATGGCTTACATCATGTCTGATCTTGCGTTTGCCTTGCGATGTGTGCATCCCTGACCTATATTTAACCCTCGCCTTTTCCGGATGCTTTTCGAAAAGTCTGTGAAAGCGCTTGCTGCCACCGTTGTCACAGCCTGCAACCGCCACTACTGCGATCCTTTATGTTATGTAAGACTCATCTTTTATCTTTTTCTGCCTCTACTTGTATTGCACCTCCACCCCACGCCCCCTGGTTACAGTACAGACCCCCCACCACATGCCAAAATTGCACCACATTTTTCATAGTCTGTGAAATCTTCGTTGACAGGATCCTTACTACAAAGGATCATATCATTCATCGTTCAGCAGTATAAATAAAATGAGCAGCATTATTCTGTTAAATAGCATGGCCTACTTTAAATGCAAGTAGACCACTAAGCTTTTGTTGGGCACTACTTAATTGCCCAGCATTGCATTATTTTATATTTAATTGTAGTCATCAGTTTTACAGCCTTTGCCTGGTACTCTCACTCAGTGTCAAAATCATAAAGATGGCCATGGTATATTCCACATATGCTCTCTTTTTAGAAAGCCACCTGCTGCGGACACCCTGTGCAAATTTCTCTGCTGCTGTTATGTTTTTTTGCCTGGACAGATTTACTTACAGTCGTCCAGTTTGCTAGTAATAGTGCAGCAACTCAGTTTATTATCTAAATGTAGTGTTGGGACAGAAGGCAAATACACTGCCTATGGCCTGGTTCTGATGTGACCCATCCACCAGCTGAATGCTTTTGTTCATCCGCGACCGTCCTAGATCAGCTTTGCTTCCAGCGCTCATCAGATTCTTCACAGGAGCCCTGTTGCTTCCCGATCTCCCCTAGAATGATTTTACTGCCACCCATCTCTTTACCAAATGCCTTTCTCCCTAATGTAAACTCCTGCAGGCAAACTGATTCACCCAAACTGAATCTTCCTATTTACAAGGATTATCTGCGGACATCGGGGAAAGTGGTGGAGTACCATCCTGAGCACATTCACCTGCTTCTGGCGACTGTCAGTCTCAGGCAGGTCACTCACTTTCCACTGATTCTGAATTCAATGTCAAGCTCCGATTCCTGTCATTGCCCCCCTTCGATTTCTAACTCACTCTCAAACTCTGATTTCAGTCACTGTCGCCCTTTAAATTCTTTTTCAGCACCAGCCTCCGCGCTTTGCTACTGAATGCTTCGCCTAGAGTGACTCAGTGTGTAGCAGTCACTTTACAAGCAACCAACGTAGCATGATGTAATGAAAGATATTAAAATATCTGTACATTTCAAGCTTCTTCCAACCACAGCGTCTCTACAATATAAACAGAGATCATGGGCAGGGGAGTAAAGATTAAAGAAAGATACTTTGAACCTTTGCCAAACTTTTTTCCAAAGAAGAAGACAAACATAACTTTCTTCAAAATATAATGATTCTGATTTTTCATTTATGAGCCTGACCAACGATTGCTGAGGAGCACCCAATAGTGTTATGCATCTCTAAGAACTCTTTCAAACTAGACCAGAAAGCATTGGCTAAGGCTGTTGGCTGCGTCTTCAGGAGAACTATTCCTTAGCTGTTGTCTCTGTAGAATCTTCTTGGACTCTAAAAAAAATTGGTTAGGTTAGCAAAAGTCTCTTTCTGGCCTCAGTGCATCCGTACTTCCTGTATAGCAGGAAATACATATGGCTGAGCTTGACTTACCACAGTTACGTCTGATTCCGAAATGTTTTGTTATGCTATCTCCTTCATATAGAGCTGGTTTACTGCAAGTAGCTTCTAGGTTGTGGAGCTACCTGTAATCATTTGCAATGGAGAATGCGAAGTTACAGCAAAAATACAGTAATCAGCTGCTTTTGGAATGACTAGGCGGTCCTCAACGATCACAAAGTGTTTTAGGCAAAGAGTTCTGCAGTGTCGAGGCAAGCACAGAGAAGGCACTTCCTCCTGCAATGATAATTCTAAATCTTTGGCTTAGGGGCTGAATTAGATCTTGGCCGACAGGTTACTCTGTCACAAAGGTGGCAGATATCCCATTCGCAGAAATATAAAACCATTATATCCTATGGAATTTATATTTCGGCGGATGGGATATCCGTCACCGTTGTGACGGAGTAACCCACCCACCAAGCCCTGAATCAGGCCCTTAGTCTTTTAGAGCTGTAGATGTTGGGAAGGAGAGGATATTTTAAACTCAGAAATGAGCAGAGGAGAATTGTGTGATGCATCTGCAATAAACAATTTGCAAAAGAAGCCTCTCTTTTTAAGTCTCCACTATGTGAGCACGCACCAGTGCATGCACTCTCATTTGTTAAGTCTCGCCTGCATTAGCCTGCACTAGCACATGTGCTCTCATTTGCAAGACTTCTGGGTTGAATAATGGGCTATGAGACCGCCCATTGCTTACCATTCGTTGGCTTCTTTGTCACTCTTTTTTGCTGCTTTCTAATTGGGCATCACTTCCTTTTATGTCTGTGGTGCATGGACTAAGCACAGATTGATTCATGTTAATTAGTATCCGTCCACTCCTCACGCTGGGATTCATGTACTATTTCTTGCAGCAGTACTGGCCCGCGAGGGCCGTCAGTAGATGAAAGGTTGAATCTTTCTTTCCGAGAATCAAACTCACAACCTTCCTGAAACTGCGTGCTTCAGTGATGGTGCACAGCTCACTGACCCATCCTACTGTGTGTAGTAATTAGCTCACTGAGCCGACCTGATATATGCAGCTTTTTTTACCTCCAATATTCTTGAAGCTGGTTTGCTGTGCTCTGGTCATGGCAGGCAGTGGTGGGGGCACTCGTATTCTATTCCTTCTGACCTTTCACAGCACAGACCAGGATCTCACTAACAGTAAATTCACAATTGCAAAAACCAAATAATAGCTTTTTAGCTCACTCATTATTATGTTAACAGTACCATGCATGAACATCCTTTTTTGTGTTCAGTAAGCGAGATGTATGTGCAATTCATACCAGTGGTCCTGGCTTTAGCGGAGGATGCTGATTTCTGCAAGTTCAGCAAGATGGGTGGCTGGCTGATGCACAAAAAGCAGTGAATAGAGGCAGTCTAATGCACACTGTCACAGAGCCATAGTACAGGTGCCTTCTCCTGCTGGATAGTGAGCCCTGATGCAAAGGTGGCTTCATCAGATTTGCTCCTTAGCTCAGAAAATAGAGGAAGTCCCTGATTCTTCTCCTCCCATCTGCTGCTGCTCCTGTTTCTTCTCCCCATCTGCCCTTTGCCTGTTTCTTCTAGCCCCCACCCCACCCGCCCCATCACTGTTTTTTTCTCCTCCCCACACCTGCCCTGTTCATTTCTTCTCCCTTTCCCCAATAGACAGAATTTTAAAAAAACGCTAAGACGCGTCCAGCGCTGGACGCCTCATAGTGCCTTTTTTTTTTAGGTCGAGCCTAGACAGCGCATGCGCTGTCGCAAGACCTGTAGTAAATAGAATATCGAGGGTAATTTCTCCTGCTGCTTGCCATTGGTTAACTCTGGCATTGCTCTTCTTATCTCGCTTCTTGTTGGCTGGCGATCCGATACGTCACTTCCATTTTAGTAGGAAGCAGCACCGACCAACTACAGTTAACTTACACGGCTGGGCTGTTATCTTTTGATTTAGGGACTACTTCCTTGTTTTCTATTGCAGAGTGCATGTGCACGCTGCTCGTGTTACACTGTCTGTGCCCACCCGTAAACCTCCCACTCCATTTGTTCCACCCCCTCCCGAGCCTCTCTCCCACCATGCTTTCACGTCTCGCTCCGTTTGTTCCACTCTCTCCCTGGCCTCTCTCCCGCCATGCTTTCTTGTCCTCCCAGTCCCCTTGCACATGAGAGGCCGTGTTTCACATAGTATTCTTTTAATTATTATTGACATCGAGCACTTCTTGAAATGCCTGCGCTGCGCTTCAAGCGATGCCCTCTTTGTCTTGCTTCTGGGAAAGTAGATGTAGAGCCTGGCCTAAGCGTGTCTCGCCTCTCGCTCTCTGCGGGGCTTGGTCTCGGTATGTGGCTCTCTTCACCCTCTGCTGGGCTCTACCTCAGTGTGAACCCCTCTCACTATGTGCAGATCTTCACCTCAGTATGTTGTTCTTGTCACCCTCAGCTGGGCTCAGCCCCAGTGGTGTCGCTGGAGGAGCGGGGGTGGGGAAGAGATGGAGTTGGGTTGGGGGCCTGGTGGGGTCGATGCTGCATCTGTAATTATCCTGCTCCCCCTTCTGCCCCACCACCAGGCAACAACTGCAGCAAGCAAAACAAGTCGTCTCTCCAGTGTGCAATTCCGAGGCACAGAACCTGGGAAAACATGGACCGCTTCCCAGCCCTCAGATCACACTCGCTGTAGATATATTTCCATCTGAGTTCTCTTGTTTAATTCAGTGACGTGCTGTACCCTAAGGAAAGCCTACTACTCCTAAGATGGCCCCTCTGCATGCTCGCAGCCTCCAGTCCGCCCTTCCTTCAGTTTCGCTTCCACTCTCTTCGCTGTACCAGTCCTTTTTATATGTTGGTGCTAAGTTCAAGCACACAGTCAGTGACTGGATCTGACGTCGACTCCCCGGGCGCCGTAGCTTGCAGTATTAGTGTGAGCAACGGGTCAGGGCCACAAAGTTGATGCCACATCAGGGCTAAAGTTGGGGCAGTGGAACACTGACATGAACCCAGCACACAACGAGTAGATAAGATGACCAGATAAGGTCAGTACTGTCAAACTGCTTACTTGTCTCTAAACAAATCATATTAAAATACAAAATTGAAAATGTCATTTTTCTTCCAAAATGTCAGTCCTGAGCAGCTTATCTAATCCTAATAACACTCAGTGCTCCCGGAGGTGTGTATCACACAGCACTCCCCCAAGACGCATATCACATCAACAATTGGGCACAATCCAATTCAAAATCAGACCCATTCACTTCTAACAACAGATCCTTTCACTCTTAAAACAGTCAACACCTATTGGAAGTGCCCTAAATGCTGGCTTCATTTGAAAGCATCTGAATGTACACATCAGTTATGCATGTAACACCTTCGTCTTCCATCACCAGATATTTACCTAACAGTTGGCCATTGTTGCATTGTTCGAAAAATTAAATGTGTTAATTTGAGAAAGAAAGGTAACATTAGACAACATAGGTAAAGAACATTGTCATTTTTTAAATGGCAAGTACTACAGTTTCAATAGTTTATTACACAGAATCCTCCAGGAAATTTTGCGGCACAAAAAAGGAAATTTTGCAGTGCACTATTGCGTTTTTTGCTGCAGTTTTGCAACACTTCATGTTAGTGATAGAGCGCTGATAGCACTCTATTTTGTATGAGTGCACTATACTCATGGTTTAAACGCACTCTCATGTATTCGTATTGTTTGCAGTGTTTTACGACTATTAAGAAACATTTATTTGAATCATTTGATGTTGAAACTAGTGAACGCATTTAAGTAGAACTTTGTATGTATTACAATTCCTTCATGCATAATGTGCAGGACGATATTATTTCTATGCACCGTAATTGTGGTTAGTTTAAGTTGCCTGAATTATAGGCCCAAAGTCTTAAGTTTCGATTCTCCTTGCGCTTGAGAAATAAATAATTAAATGCTGTTGTGTTCGAAATTAGAATGTTCTCATCCTACTGCAGGTGAAAGAAACACATCGTTATTTTCAGAGTTAAGGAGAAACCCGGAATGTCTTTGAAGACGGCTGGGAAGCGAGAAGGGAGGATGCCTTGCGTATCTGGTCTGTCTGAAAGCCAAGGCTACTGGAAAGAAGATATCACTAATTAAATTTGTGCCATGAAAAGAAAAAGCTACTGCATAGAGGTGCAATGGAAAGTTTTAAGAAAAATGACGTATTGTGGGTTGAATCCCATCTTTTGTATAATGCGCAGGGACAGCGAGACCAGACTTCTGCCAGCTTTCGGAGGAGAAGGAGCATTTTAGAGCAAGCTCCAGAGCCATAAGCTAAAACGACCCATTTGACGTGAGTACTTCTTAGGAAGTCAACACGTGCTGACACCGTTGGGGAATGATAGAAGAGAGACAGGAAGGGCCCTCATGTAGAGCAGTGTAGGGAAAGATTTTTATTTCTTTCAATGAGTCGAGAACTGAATATCGCATCTATTCTGTGTTGCGTTGTGATTTTGGAATTTATAATCATCTGTCTTTTGGGCCGAATTACTTATATTCGTAAACTTGGCTCTGTATTAATTTTTCTGTACCTCTATACTTTGCTATTGAGATGTATTTACATCCAATTGTTTTTGGCCTTATAATAAATATTCAAACTGCACTTGGGAGTTGGTGGTCTTTTCAGGCATGACGACTTTGCTGATATCTGTCTGAGTTGTTTCCTCCCCTCAACCACTTTTAGTAGGTAAATAAAAGATCGATCGCTTACGCTATACTTAGTAGGGAACATTAGGTGTGCAATTTAGCGTAATCAAATGGTAGCAGAGGATGGTTTACCTTTAAAGTGGTTTATCTCTAAGGTGAGGGGAGTAATCAGGAGTAGGGTTGAAGGTCGAAGAACCCTGAAGTGGAGTGGAAGACGGCGGAGACCGGCGGACGTTGAGGGTGCGGCGGAAACAGTGGTGGCGTGAGTATGAAGGAATTGTGGTGTTAGATTGCGGTGATGAGTAAGTGGGTGATGTCTTGCGGAGTTGGGATGTATGTTGAGTGAATGTGGTTTTTGGTTTACTGGTCCGGACACGTGCGGAGCAGGAAGTTTTGGTGAGCGGACTCAAGAGAAGTCCAAGATCCCGGGATAGTTTTGTATTGTAATTGTCTGATCAAATGTGGGTGTTGTGAAGCGCTATCGACGATCCACTTGTGTTAGGGAACTTTGTGTGAATGAGAAATAGGTCGCGGTAGAAAGCCTCAGGTACCGGGGGTGGACTATGGCGATTGAGTGACCAACGCAGGTCGGGTGTCGCAACGGCTGAATGTTCTTGTGGGAGTGTTCTATCGATCTATAGTGACAGACAATTACTTGTTTTATGTGACTGTAAGTTATTGTAATTGTGTAGGAACAGTTACTTGGTTTAATAACTTTTGGATATACAGTTACTTGTGGTACGAATGTGTGTAAGCGAGTTTGCGGTGAAATTGTAAAGGCAGTGAGCCGCTGCAAGGAGTGAGAAGTGACGTCAGGGTGCGCCGCGCTGTGATAGGTTGGTTGGTGTAACGCCGTGCTGGGATTGGTGGAAGTTCGTTTGCAGTGGAACAGCGTAATTTGGGCTTGCAATTGATCGATTTTACAATGAGATGCTTTAGGGTATTGCGAGATTTGTGTAGAGGTGACACAGGGGTAGTGACTCGGGTAGGAGAAGAAGGTCCGCCAGAAGACACACCGGCACATTACATGGCAACGAATGTAGGACTTCATACTATAGTGTGGCTTCAGAATTGTCATAAACTTACAGAGAAAGAGGGTGAATTGGCTTTCCCTCGTTATGGGTCTTTTCGTATGGAAGTGCTGACCCAGCTGAGGGGGGTGATGAATGCACTGAAACCTCCCCCTAGACCCACACAATTTGAGGCATTAGATGCATGGATGAGAGCTGCTCTAGCAAGAAGGAGAGAGGCTTCACAAGGAAGAATGAGGAAAGCAATGAAGGCATATCAGGATGCTAGATGGGATGCCCAGTTGAAAAGATGGAGAGTAGACACCATAGAGGGAGAACGCTTGTATCCATTTCGTATGTTAAAAGAGGGGGCTGAAGGGAAAAAGACGACAGAGGAGGATAGTGATACAGATGACAGCTTCCTCGATAGATTGCTAGTGGAACGTCCTCCACCGTGCGACTCTAGATCAGAGACAGAGATTTTCCGCCCATCAGAAGAGCTTTTAGGTGTGGGACAACTGGGTTCAGAGGAACAATCGGCAGGAGTAAGAGGCAATATTACAATGGTACACATTCCGGGAGGGTCTGGAGGAATGAGGTATCCAAACCCTGAGCCAGTACAACCTGCAGGAAACATGCAGTTACCAGATGCTTTGTCGGTTCCAGTCACAATAGGGCCGGTGGTTACGATATATAATCCTAGAGAAAGAACCGATGACAGTCAACAGCAAATAAGTGAAGGGGAAGAGACAATGTCTGGAGGGAGCCTTGCAATGAGTGGGACAGGTTTAAGTCGGATGCCAGTGGAATCTAGTACTCCACTGCCAGCTACAGCTGATCCATCAAGAATGGATAGTGGGTCAGAACGACAACGGACAGGAGCTCTAGCGAATTCTAGGTCTGACCTTCGAATGTGGGTTCAACCAGTAAGAGAGTCAATGATGCCGAGGGAAGAGATAAGCAAGAGACCAGAAGCGCCTAGAGTACTGTTTGAGCCACAGGTTATTTGTGCAGGTGACCAGTGGAGAAGTCGAAGCTGGGATAGAGATAGACGCCCAGCTTCGAAGATAGAAGAGGGTGCAGTTCCTAAGAGAACCCAAAGCTGTGACAGGGAAGATACAAGAAACGAGGAAATTCAGAAAGTGTTAAAAAGTGCAATAAAGGCGCCAATGCTAGATGTGGTACGATTAAAGGCAGAACTAGACGAGGTGATTGAAGGTAATCTACCTCTGAACAGAATTGAGACGTATGACTCGAGCGAACTACTGTTCGTAGCAAAGGACATGACAAGAAAGGCCAAACGAGCTTATGATGCATTGTTGCTTTTGGCACAAAGGTATGAGGTTGATTTGTCAAAGACCAAGCTGATACAGGGTTCTTGCAGATTAAATTACACAGATAAGGATTTGGAAGAGAAGCGAACGATTGGATTAAAAGCACAAATTAGAGAACTAGTGATAGGGATGCGGACATGGAAAGAATTAGACAGATGGAAAGAAAGATGGGCCAAAAAGAAAAGCTTCAAGACTGGAATAGAAAATACTCTGCCTCTGGGTGGAGGGACGGAGCTGCAGGAAATTTCCCCCTAAGGGAGGTACAGAATGGAGGGTATGTACATGTGCCATGGAGCAGGGGGTGATTTAGCAGCATTTACAAATGATTTTCCTTGGCTGAGGGAAAAACCTGCTGAGTGGTACAAGCAAATAGATCGGTTTGTAAAGATTTCGAAAGTATTGTGGATGGATTTAAACACCTTGTTTGATAAAGTAGTGCCGGCGGATTTGTGGGCGGCATGTAAGATTGCCATTGAGTGGCCTAGTGCAGAGCCACCTAGAGATTCAGTGACTCATGGTCCTTCACCTGATGTAATGAGAAAATACGAGCAAGTGATTACATGGTTGCAATCGAAGGTAGCTCCTCAGATTGTTGATTGGTTGAAGATTGATCGCACCACTCAAGACTCTAAGGAATCAGTACATGATTATTACGAAAGATTGTTGTTAGCTTTTAAGCAGCATAGTGGATTGGATACAATTGAACAGAAAGATATGGGACAATTTGTCTCGAAGTTTGTGTTGGGACTGAAATCTGATATTAGTTTGATGATACAGCATCACTTGATATGTTGGCAGAATAAGTCGGTGGACGAGATTCTGCATTATGCTAAATATTGCAGTGATCAAGTGGAGTCGACACAGAAGAAATTGAAGGACAAGTTGATGTTGGTGCAATTGAGAAACGCTGATATGACGCAAGGGATTGGAGGAACGATAGGTAGAGGTAGAGGAGGTGGAAGAGGAATGGGACAACAGATGGTGACCCAACCTGGTCAGGGTAGAGGAAGAGGAATGGATCCAGGTGCAAGTGAATAGGTGGCCCAACAGAAAAGGGTCACTGCCTGCCATTATTGTCACAAAATCGGGCATTGGAAGCGCGAGTGTAGATCGAATCCAGCAGATCAGATACAGATGGAAGGAGAGGGACAGCTGTCCGAGACTGTCAATACTGTGACAAGACCCAGGTCTATGTATGGAGGAGGATATGAGCCACAAGTGCAAGTACCTCAACCTCCTAGGATACCCATGCATAATCAGTTATACCATCAGATGCCTTATTTTGAAATACAAGATAGATTTGATCAAAATCAAGATTTACAAGAGTGTAAGAGGAGGTGCACGAGGAATGCACCTTAGATGCGATCCTAGAAGTAGATCAGAGTGGGCCGTTTGTAGATGCAGATGTGAATGGATATCCTGTTACCTTCTTATTAGACACTGGAGCTGCTCGCTCCACGGTGAGAACTGAAGTAGTCCCAAATTTAACTCTTTCGGGACAATCGATTCAAGTAGTGTGGGTTAGTAATCAGAAAATGACTAATCCATTGACAAACAAATTACCCGTGAGAATAGGACCATTTCGGGATAAACACCAATTTGTAGTGTGCAATTCAAGTCCGGTCTGTCTTTTGGGACGAGACCTTCTGTGCAAGCTCAATTGTACTATATTGTGCACTCCGAGAGGTGTGGAATTGCAAACATATGATGATGATGCTGATTTTAAAATGGCTAACATGAGTCTGTGTGCAGAAATGTTTGTGGTGCTCACAATAGCAGAATTGCCACATGACTTGAGAGACTCAGTTGATCCGAAAGTGTGAGATTTTACGGGCGAGGATGTAGGTCTGATGAGAGGGGTTGAGCCAGTTAAGATACAGGTCAAACCCAATGCTGAACTCCCTCGAACGCCACAATATAAATTGACTCCAGAAACTGTGGCCGGAATAAGACCTGTGATTGAGACTATGATTGCCCAAGGTATTCTTAAGGAGATAAGAGGAAGTCCCTGCAACTCACCTATCATGGGACTGCAGAAGCCAAGTGGCAAGTACAGAATAGTGCAGGATCTGCGTCGGGTTAATGAAATTGTGATCCCATGTTGTCCTGTGGTACCAAATCCAGCTATTATTCTATTCCAGATATCATGCAAAGCAGAATGGTTTACAGTGATAGATTTGTGTCATGCATTTTTCTCCATACCATTGCATGAAGAAAGTCAGTTTTTATTTGCGTTTAGGATGGACAATCGTGTGTTAACATGGGAAAGAATTCCTCAGGGGTATACAGAAAGCCCCTCCATTTTTAGTCAAAGTCTGAAAAAGAATCTTGAAGGACTGGTGATGGCCCAAAACTCAGTCTTAGTGCAATATATAGAGGACCTTTTGGTCGCCTCAGAGACTGAGGATGCTTGCAGGATTGACACTGTGGAGTTGCTGAATCATTTGGCAGGGAATGGACACAAAGTGTCTCCAAACAAATTGCAGTATTGTTTGTCTGAAGTTCAGTACCTAGGTCACCGGATTGAGAAAGGAAAACGAAGGGTGTCACCAGATCGCATAGAGACGATTCTGCAAATGGGAACTCCGAAAACACAAAAAGAAGTCCGCATGTTTTTGGGAATGGTCGGCTATTGTCGACAGTGGATCCCAAATTTTTCCTTGCAAGCAAAGCCTCTGTTGAAACTGACTCGAAAGGATGTTAGTGATCCGGTACCATGGGATGACGAGTGCTTGAAAGCCTTCCGTGAGCTGAAGGAAAGTATCTGTCATGCTCCAGCTCTCGGAATGCCGGATTATAACAAAGCGTTTTCGCACTTTTGCTGTGAAAAAGAGGGATGTGCGTTAGCAGTCCTTGTACAGACACATGGGGGTGCCCATAGACCAGTAGCTTACTTCTCAGCTACATTAGATCCTGTAGCTTCTGCGTTGCCCGGATGTCTGAAATCCGTTGCTGCAACCGGTGTCAGCATTTAAGATGTGAAAGCATAGTGATGGGTTATCCGCTCATTGTTTATGTGCCCCATTCAGTAGAATTGTTGATGACCAGAACGAAAACACAGTATCTGACCAACAACAGACTTAGCAAGTATGAGCAGGTTATCTTGGCCGCTGAAAATGTTACCCTGAGACGTTGTACCACCCTGAACCCTGCTACATTGTTACCTGTTCCGGAAGAGGAAGGAGATGAGGATTGTGAAGAGCATGACTGCCTAGATGTTACTGACCTATCTACCAAACCCAGACCTGACATTGTTGATGAACCTTTGCCCCAATCTGATTTGATCCTTTTTGTTGATGGTTCATGTTTAAGAGACAATGAAGGGTATTTGAGAGCAGCGTTTGCTGTGTGCACCATCATGGGAGTAGTGGAAGCTGCCTGTTTAAATAGAGTATTCTCTGCTCAGGTGGCCGAAATTGTCGCTTTGACACGTGCCTGTATCATTGCAGCTGATATTCGAGTGACTGTGTATACTGACAGTCAATACGGATTTGGTGTAGTTCATGACTTTGGGCAGTTATGGTCACAGAGGGGGTTTCTAACGTCCTCAGGGTCACCTATACGTAACAGCGAGTATGTGCGCCAACTATTGGAAGCTTTGCAGAAGCCCAAAGAGATAGCAGTTGTTAAATGTGCAGCTCATGGAAACGGAGAAGACTTTGTCACTAAGGGCAACAATTATGCAGATGAAGTAGCACGATTTTGCGCTGAACATGCTTGTATTTTCAATGGAGAATATATAGGCAAGAGCACAGAAGAGACCGAGCTCAGCATGATGTTAGCTATAGCCGATACTTGGGATGAGGTGAATCGGTTGCAGGATAAAGTCCCAGAAGAGGAAGCTGCTTCATGGGTCAGAGCAGGTTGCACAAAAAGAGACGATGGCATTTGGGTGTCCACAGATGAGAGAGCAGTATTACCCAATTGTCTACTGAGCCCAATGGCAAGGCAAATCCACGGAGCAGTTCATCTGGGAAGAGATGCTATGGTGCGAGTGTTTAGGCAGACGTGGTTTAATCCACGCTTTCGTGTGTGGGCTGAAGCGGTATA
This sequence comes from Calotriton arnoldi, assembly GCA_963921515.1. Taxonomy (NCBI): domain Eukaryota; kingdom Metazoa; phylum Chordata; class Amphibia; order Caudata; family Salamandridae; genus Calotriton; species Calotriton arnoldi. Next base: position 808,149 of record CAWUFW010002629.1, read on the forward strand.
TCACAGGTGGGTTACTTGTCAACAAATGAATGTTGGAAAGAGAACTGTGGTTGCATTGAGTCACATTGGAAGATCTGGAGGTCCCTTCAATAGGATACAATTGGACTTTATTGAAATGCCGAAATGCAATAGGTTGAGATACGTTTTGGTGGTGGTGTGTATCTTTTCGCGTTGGGTGGAAGCATATCCAACTAGACGATGTGACAGTCTCACAGTAGCCAAGTTGTTGTTAAGAGAATTGATCCCGAGATATGGATTTCCGACATCAGTGGAGACAGATAGAGGAACTCATTTCCACAGTGAAATCATGAAATTGTTGTGCTCTGCTTTGAACATTTATCAGAGACTGCATTGTAGCTACAGGCCGGAGGCTTCAGGTCTTGTAGAGCAGGTTAATGGCACCATCAAGTCAAGAGTGGCAAAGGTGTGTTTGTCAACTTCATTGAAATGGCCAGATGCGCTGCCTCTGGTGCTCATGAGTCTGCGTAGCACCCCTGATAGGAGAACAAGGCTTTCTCCCCACGAAATTTTGACTGGAAGAGCTATGCGTTTGCCTATGGTGCCAGCTACAGCATTGATAAACATCACTGATGATTTAGTGTTGGATTATTGTAAGGGTCTGGCTGATGCGGTTACTTCTGTATCCCACCAGGTCGAGGCTGCGACTGCATCCACCTCGAGAGACCTGCTGCATGATCTTAATCCAGGTGATTGGGTACTAGTTCGCAAGCACGTGAGGAAGAGTTGTCTTGTTGCTCGCTGGCGAGGACCATATCAGGTGATATTGGTCACAAGTACTGCTGTGAAGTGTGGAGGATTGCCGAACTGGATACACGCTTCCCACACTCGCCGAGTTCAAGCGCCTGCGGAGGAAGAGAGTCCCCTGGTTCCGAGAAGCATGTGTGGACCTGCGCAGACAACGACGAAGGCACAGGCCCAGCTGTAAGAGTTTCGGATAAAACGGAACAGCCAAGTGAGCACGAGAGACGAGAGCTGAGTGCTCCTGAATTGAGCCCAGATCCTGAAATAGATGATACTGCAAATGTGAACTTTGCGCCAGATCAAGGTGAGCGGTCTATTGCAGAAGGATCAGATCAAGAGGAAGAGAGGAGAGCAGATGCCAGAGCTGAAAAGTGGCCAGCAAAAAAAGAAAGGCTGAATATAAGGCTTGCATCTGAGAAAAATCTCACTCCGATTCAAGCTCCTCACCCACACACACAAAGCACTCCACAACTCCGGACCAGCCTACCTCAACAGACGACTCAGCTTCTACACCCCCACCCGCCAGCTCCGCTCGACCAGCCTCGCCCTCGCCACAGTCCCCCGCATCTGGAAAACGACCGCCGGAGGCAGATCCTTCTCCCACCTCGCCGCCAAGACCTGGAACACCCTCCCCACCAACCTCCGACAGACCCAAGACCTACTGGCCTTCAGAAGACTCCTCAAGACCTGGCTCTTCGATCAGTAGCAGCACCACCCCCCTCTTCCCCCAGCGCCTTGAGACCCTCGCAGGTATGTAGTGCGCTTTATAAGTGACATGATTGATTGATTGATTGATTGATTGATTGATTCCTGAAACATCTGAATCAGATCAAAGTGACGCTGAAGAAAGACCGGATGGTCTGAGACGTTCCAGAAGAGAAAGAATAGCATCTCGAAGATACGCATCTCCTGAGTGGACGTACCTGGCTGCAGATGCAGAGCCCTGTGAAGTCCGGGAGGTTGGGAGCTGGTACGGTGAGCTACGGAGGGGACACCCTCTCGATTGAAATACAGTTGCTGGTCCCAGGCGTAGAAGCGTTTGGAACACTAACTCTGCAAGTTCCAAATCCTCCAAGGCTGAATGGATTGCGTTACCTGATCATCAATCAATTGTCTTCCCTTCATTTGGCCGACAGCTCACCGCGCAAGAATTAGGAGAAATTTGTGCGGAGATTCTGCAACTTGTCCTCGAAATACTTGGATCAAATATCATTAACGATGAAGCTTGAATTATAACCAAAAAAAGCATTAGGCCTTAGAAAGAAGATAACTAAGACCCCAGTTTAAGAAGATTTAAAATTAGGAACTTTCTAGTAGATGATGGAGTGAGGAATAGGGCTGACTACATCTCTTCAATAGGTTTAGTATAATCGAATGAACTTTGACATTAATTGCATGGGAGGAGAGAAGTGAGAGAGACATTGTTAAACAAAGAAAACAGAAAGAGACTGTGTTTTCCCTTTTGTGCTTCAGAACGGATCAGTAGAAACCATGGTGTCCGAAAAATCAACACGCAAACAGAAGTGCATCATTGGCACCCTCATTGTAGTGGTGCTTATTGTTATAACTGTGGTGATCGTTACATCTCTAGTTGGATCTCAGGATGTCGGACAGAATAGGGTACAGGCAACACTCACTACACCAATCTCTGAGATAGATGAGGATGCATCCGCCAGGGTTCTAGAAATGATTAAGGAAACCAGTCGTAGATTACATGTTGATTTGTCAAAGGGTGATTTCACTTTAAATGCGTATGCTCGATTATTGTATGAGTATGTGGATACCATGGAAGCAAAGGATTGCTATGTGTGTATGCAATTACCAGCCTCAGTAGAAGAAGGCATTCAATACCATCATTTGCCTTTGACCTATGGCATTACATGTAGTGTGTTGTTGAGCATATTTTATAGCAAGGCACACTTCGAGTACTATTTCTCAAATTATAATGTGGTACTCTCGGAAGTCCCAGTTCTTAAATACATGAATAAATATGATTATTATAAGGAAGTAGAGCGAATGTCAAAGTATTTCGTGCCTACCATTACTTTAGATACGTCCTATGCCCATAGACACAATTTAACCTGTATGTTAACTGACATTGAAAAGAAATTTATAGATCAGATAGAAGATCGGCATAGACAGACTCTATTTAGACCAGATCCAAAGCACAAGGTTACCCCATGCACTAAAGAAGAATTAGATGATAAAGCAAAGGGGAGTTTTGGACCCATAGCATTAGATTTCCAGCAGAAGGGGAAGTTGTGTATTAGACACCCGACCACATACTACGATAAGATATTTGTGGGTGAAAGTGATTGTGAGCACGTCTTCTTGATCGAAGAATCAATTAGAAAAGCATTATTGGACAAAATAACAATAGTGCCCAATGTGTATTTTGTGTGTGGAAAGAATGCCTATGTGAAGTTGCCCAAAAATTGGTATGGCACTTGTTATTTGGCTGTGGTATTTCCCAAGATTTTGCATGTGAATGATTTATTGCCCCTAGCAAGAAAAAGACCTCACAGAGGAAAACGTGGTGTGAGTGCAGGAGAAGTGATTGGAGACATATTTGGGGCTATGATACCGAGTATGGGTGTGATTCTGAATGATTTGAAAATCAGAAAGCTGGCAACATTAGTGGATAAGCTCTCAATAAATACAGCTCAGATTTTATTACTTGTAGATGGGGAGATGGTTTCGATAAGGGCTATGGTTTTGCAAAACCGTCTTGCCCTAGATGTGCTGCTAGCAAAAGCCGGAGGAGTCTGCAAATTATTGAAAGTTCAACAGTGCTGTACTTATATTCCTGACAACAGTCGGGATATAAGGAAATATATCAACAATATTTCAGATATACACCAAGAGTTACGTGAGATGGCTGCTGAAGGACTCTGGGAACAAGTGGGGAAAGGATTTGGCAAGATAGGCAGTTGGTTTGGAAGTTTGGGACAAGGAATAATGGGATATATCTTGAAGCCTATTATAATAGCTGTCATTTGTATAATTGTCCTACTAGGAGCCATCAAGGCTTACAAATGGCAAAGGGCACGACATCAGGCGGCTGTTTCGAGAAAGCGAGAGCACCAACTTGAACGACTGCAGGACAGTCATTACCAGCACCTTAAGGGGTTAAAACGATTCAGACAGGGACGGCAAGCTACAGCTTCTGTTTAGGTCGGTCTCTTCTACAAGGAGAAAAACTACAGAAGAATAGAAAGTTGGTGTTATGACTCTAGTCATAAGATGGGGGAACTGATAGAGCGCTGATAGCACTCTATTTTGTATGAGTGCACTATACTCATGGTTTAAACTCACTCTCATGTATTCGTATTGTTTGCAGTGTTTTACGACTATTAAGAAACATTTATTTGAATCATTTGATGTTGAAACTAGTGAACGCATTTAAGTAGAACTTTGTATGTATTACGATTCCTTCATGCATAATGTGCAGGACGATATTATTTCTATACACCGTAATTGTGGTTAGTTTAAGTTGCCTGAATTATAGGCCCAAAGTCTTAAGTTTCAATTCTCCTTGCTCTTGAGAAATAAATAATTAAATGATGTTGTGTTCGAAATTAGAATGTTCTCATCCTACTGCAGGTGAAAGAAACACATCGTCATTTTCAGAGTTAAGGAGAAACCCGGAATGTCTTTGAAGACGGCTGGGAAGCGAGAAGGGAGGATGCCATGCGTATCTGGTCTGTCTGAAAGCCAAGGCTACTGGAAAGAAGATATCACTAATTAAATGTGTGCCATGAAAAGAAAAAGCTACTGCATAGAGGTGCAATGGAAAGTTTTAAGAAAAATGACGTATTGTGGGTTGAATCCCATCTTTTGTATGATGCGCAGGGACAGCGAGACCAGACTTCTGCCAGCTTTCGGAGGAGAAGGAGCATTTTAGAGCAAGCTCCATAGCCATAAGCCAAAACGACCCATTTGACGTGAGTACTTCTTAGGAAGTCAACACGTGCTGTCACCGTTGGGGAATGATAGAAGAGAGACAGGAAGGGCCCTCATGTAGAGCAGTGTAGGGAAAGATTTTGATTTCTTTCAATGAGTCGAGAACTGAATATCGCATCTATTCTGTGTTGCGTTGTGATTTTGGAATTTATAATCATCTGTCTTTTGGGCCGAATTACTTATATTCGTAAACTTGGCTCTGTATTAATTTTTCTGTACCTCTATACTTTGCTATTGAGATGTATTTACATCCAATTGTTTTTGTCCTTATAATAAATATTCAAACTGCACTTGGGAGTTGGTGGTCTTTTCAGGCATGACGACTTTGCTGATATCTGTCTGAGTTGTTTCCTCCCCTCAACCACTTTTAGTAGGTAAATAAAAGATCGATTGCTTACGCTATACTTAGTAGGGAACATTAGGTGTGCAATTTAGGGTAATCATTAGTCACATTGAGTAGTTATGTAACCTTTTATCTTGTGATGGATGGAGGACAGTATATATGGTTTAACTATTGTTCCCATTTTAGTAAAAAAAAAGCAAGCATTTGCAATGCAATAGGTCTCGCATTTGTGTGAGTTTGAGCTATTGGCATTGTAAATGAGAATGCCTTTTATTTTTGTGTTGGTTTTGAAAACAGATAAATAAAAGGCATTTACAATGCCAATAGCTTAAACTCTAGCAAATGCGAGACCTATTGCATTGCAAATGCTTGTTTACAGTCCTGCGCTCTACCAATTTACCCGCCCTCTTATTCACCACCCTCAACCGACTTCCCATTCACCGCCCCCACCGGACTGATAAAGCTAATAGCTCGCCCATAGGCCAGACCTATCGGCTTTGCCAATGCTTGTTATGTAATGTAATGTAAATACTTTTACGTAATGTAATTTTGCACGGATACATTTGCATTGTCTCATAGTATTCTAGTACATAATGTCTCTCTGAATTGTTAAAAAATTCAATGTTAGTACACGATTCCTCACACAATATCCTAGCTCAGTAACCTTTGTTCTGTCTTAATTGTGTAGCCTAGGTTACTGGGAACCTAATAGGGTATTCCCTCGTATCTTGTACAGCCTTAAGGGTAAGAGCCACCGAGAAAAGGATGGTGTATGTATGATACATAAAGAAGTACACCCCCAGGCCAGCAGACCTAGGACTGGGGATTGGCTATTCAGCTCCCAGGCAACTCTGAGCCCTCCCCTCACACCTGCCCAGGCATCTTAAGGCTTTGCTGGGTGCACCCCAAATCATTCTCCTCCATCTTGTGAGTTGCAGCCTACCTGTGCCCCAGATTGCAGTGAGCAGAGTCCAGGAAGTGGTAAGGAGGCAGACTAGTGCTGTCTCTTTCCTAAAAGAGTTAAAAAACGGTTTTCCCTATCTGTGATTATTGTCTTTGCCTGTGGTTGTTACAGTTTAAAATTGTAGTTTTAACCTGCCCGTGATTGCATATTTAATTACCTGTTTTGTGTTCAAACTTGTGGTTTTTCCTGCCCATGATTGCTTCCATTTAACGTGTTGAATTGTGGGATTTGCAGTCCTAAATCTCTGTAGTTTTTCCCTCTCATTCCCGGTGACTATCAGTTTTCCCTCCAAATTTCCCCTTGTCTCTGTGCTAAGACCTGTATGTTAAACAGTGCACCCCCAGCCACCATTTTGTGTTAACAAGTCAGTGAAACCAGCCTCCTCCCCCCAGCAACAGGGATATTCTACATCAGAGTGTGCTCTGAGGCAGCAGTGATCTTCTGTGTGCTGTTTAAACTGTGTTTAATAGGGACTGTGCACTTCGTTTTTCGTCCAGGAGAGGGAGTAAAGTTTTATACAAACACTATTTTCAGAGGACAAGTTAGCCCTTTACCTGCAGAAGTCCAAAGTGTGGATTGAGCCTGTCTGTCTCCTAGGAGATTGTGAACAAGAGAAGCAGCTCCCCAGTCCTAGTCCCCACCCCCAGGCCAGCAGACCTAGGACTGGGGATTGGCTATTCAGCTCCGAGGCAACTCTGAGCCCTCCCCTCACACCTGCCCAGACCCCTTAAGGCTTTGCTGGGTACACCCCAAATCATTCTCCTCCATCTTGTGAGTTGCAGCCTACCTGTGCCCTAGATTGCAGTGAGCAGAGTCCAGGAAGTGGTAAGGAGGCAGACTAGTGCTGTCTCTTTCCTAAAAGAGTTAAAAAACGATTTTTCCTATCTGTGATTACTGTCTTTGCCTGTGGTTGTTACAGTTTAAAATTGTAGTTTTAACCTGCCCGTGATTTCATATTTAATTACCTGTTTTGTGTTCAAACTTGTGGTTTTTCCTGCCCATGATTGCTTCCATTTAACGTGTTGAATTGTGGGATTTGCAGTCCTAAATCTCTGTAGTTTTTCCCTCTCATTCCCGGTGACTATCAGTTTTCCCTCCAAATTTCCCCTTGTCTCTGTGCTAAGACCTGTATGTTAAACAGTGCACCCCCAGCCACCATTTTGTGTTAACAAGTCAGTGAAACCAGCCACTCCCCCCCCCCCCCAGCAACAGGGATATTCTACATCAGAGTGTGCTCTGAGGCAGCAGTGATCTTCTGTGTGCTGTTTAAACTGTGTTTAATTGGGACTGTGCTCTTCGTTTTTTGTCCAGGAGAGGGAGTAAAGTTTTATACAAACACTATTTTCAGAGGACAAGTTAGCCCTTTACCTGCAGAAGTCCAAAGTGTGGATTGAGCCTGTCTGTCTCCTAGGAGATTGTGAACAAGAGAAGCAGCTCCCCAGTCTAGTCCCCACCCCCAGGCCAGCAGACCTAGGACTGGGGATTGGCTATTCAGCTCCCAGGCAACTCTGAGCCCTCCCCTCACACCTGCCCAGGCCCCTTAAGGCTTTGCTGGGTGCACCCCAAATCATTCTCCTCCATCTTGTGAGTTGCAGCCTACCTGTGCCCCAGATTGCACTGAGCAGAGTCCAGGAAGTGGTAAGGAGGCAGACTAGTGCTGTCTCTTTCCTAAAAGAGTTAAAAAACGATTTTCCCTATCTGTGATTACTGTCTTTGCCTGTGGTTGTTACAGTTTAAAATTGTAGTTTTAACCTGCCCGTGATTGCATATTTAATTACCTGTTTTGTGTTCAAACTTGTGGATTTTCCTGCCCATGATTGCTTCCATTTAACGTGTTGAATTGTGGGATTTGCAGTCCTAAATCTCTGTAGTTTTTCCCTCTCATTCCCGGTGACTATCAGTTTTCCCTCCAAATTTCCCCTTGTCTCTGTGCTAAGACCTGTATGTTAAACAGTGCACCCCCAGCCACCATTTTGTGTTAACAAGTCAGTGAAACCAGCCCCCCCCCAGCAGCAGGGATATTCTACATCAGAGTGTGCTCTGAGGCAGCAGTGATCTTCTGTGTGCTGTTTAAATTGTGTTTAATAGGGACTGTGCACTTCGTTTTTTGTCCAGGAGAGGGAGTAAAGTTTTATACAAACACTATTTTCAGAGGACAAGTTAGCCCTTTACCTGCAGAAGTCCAAAGTGTGGATTGAGCCTGTCTGTCTCCTAGGAGATTGTGAACAAGAGTAGCAGCTCCCAACTCCCTGGCCAGCAAACCTTGTCTGAGGTTGCTGGGACCTTATATAGTCTGCTAGTGGTAGGTACATGTATACACTGATTGGAGGTTGTATCTGATGTTTCTATTGGATTAGGGTTAGTGTCCTCATTGGTTGGGTATTTGAGGGTTCTGATTGGTTTCTGGGTCTGTGATTCAATCAATGTAGGGTTGGGACTAGGGCTAGGGTTAGGGTTTCTATTGGAAGTAGGGACTAGGGCTTCCTGTGTTATTGGTTTTTGGGACTGGGGTGGGATTATGGCTATGGTTAGGCCTTTAATTGGAAGTTGCGATTAGGGCTTTTGGTGTGATTGGTTGCTGGACTAGGTGTGGTACTAAGAGTAGGGTTAGGCTTTCTATTGGAAGTAGGGACTAGGGCTTCCTGTGCCATTGGTTGCTTGGACTTGGGTTGGAACTACTGGTAGGGCTAGGGCCTCTATTGGACGTAGAGTTCAGGGTTTTTGAAAGTTATTGGGTGCTTGGACTAGGGCTGAGATTGGCTGTAAGGTCCTCGTCTCCTATTGTTTCTAGATTTTAGGGCTAGTGTTGTGATTGGATAGGGTTAGGGCTAGGGTTCCCATTGGCTGAAGGGGTCACCTGACTACTAGGGCTATACACGGCCATGGCTTAGGGCGTCTCAGCCCAGGTGTCTCAGCTAAGGGTGGAGAGGACAAGGGTGAGTGTCCTGTTTGAGCCTGTTCGAGACTGGTCGGGACCTGGGCCAGAAATGCTGCCCATTTTCCCATTCATTAATACCCACCCTATGTATGTGTCCCTCAATATATAAGCATTTATTTTCACTATAGATATGTACCTATCTTAGTGTATCGCTTTGTATAAAGATGTAGAATAATTATGTTGTTATAAAAAAAGATTTTTTTTTAAATCATCTTTGGTCTACATGTACTTGCTTCCATTGTGCATCTATGTACCTCCATGTACTTTGATCTGTGTGTCTGTTACTTTTCTCCTGAAAAGCATATCCAATGCACTACCCTATTTCTCATCCTGTACCTCTATCAATATCTTTAATCTGTGTATACTTACCTCCTTTATGCATCTATATACTTTCAATGTACTTATGGATCTATATATTTATCACTTTCTTCTAATTTAGCATTTCCAATGCACTACCCTATTTCTCAGCCTATACTTCTCTCAATATATCTTCTAGCCCAACTTTCTGACTCATCTCAAACTTCTTTCTACTACTCTTTCCAATGCACTACCCTATCTCTCACCCTATACATCTATCATTATATCCTCTACACCCACTCTCTCATTTATCCCAAACCCCATACCACTACTATGTTCCCCAAAATAACCCTTTCTTGACTCTCTCCTACTCTACCCCTCCTTGCATCATCTGACACCTCTTTTACTATACCGATCCCCCAAAACAAACCTTACTAAACTCTTCCCTCTGACTCTTCCCCTCCAAAAACCCTTTTTACTCATCCAAAAGCCTCCTCCTATTGCTATGACCTAAAAAAAGAAATCCTTCACTCTTCTATCCCTCCACTATCCCTTTCAATAAAAATAACAGACTAACATGTTCACTTCTCTAATTCTATATTCCACTATACTAATTCACCACTAATTCTTTATGGGTTCCAGAGTAGCGTGCTACTCGCCAACAAAAGCGTTTCAACACCTCATCAGGGTTACAAACGCTATATAAATGCAAACCTTTTTCCCATTTTTACCCCTCCCCAACTCTTCTCAATCCAAATAACTGACTAACATATCCACCACTCAAATTACTTCATATTTCACTATACTAATTTTCAACACTAATCCTTTATGGGTTCCGGAGTAGCCTGCTACTCGCCAGAAAAGCGCTTCAACACCCCATCAGGGGTAACAGGCGCTATATGAATGCAAACCTTTCTTTCCCTTCTATCCCTCCGCTATCCTTCTCACTCCAAATAACTGACTAATATCCACCACTCAAATTACTTTCATATTTCACCATACTAATTCACCACTAATCCTTTATGGGTTTCCGGAGTAGCGTGCTACTCACCCGCAAAAAAAAAAAAAAAAAGCGCTTTAAACCCCATCAGGGGTAAGAAGCGCTATATTAATACAAACCTTTTTTCCTCTTCTATCCTTCTGCTATCCTTCCGAATCCAAATAACTGACTAACATATCCACCACTTAAAATTTACTTGCATGTTTCACTATACTAATTCAACACTAATCCTCTATGGGTCCCGGAGTAGCGTGCTACACGCCGAAAAGCGCTTCGACGCCTCGTCAGGGGTAGTAAGCGCTATACAAATGGAATTACAATACAATTACAATACAATACTCAGGCAAATGTTTCTAGTTAGTTTAGGTTTAAACGTAGTGTTTGCTCATCTGCCATGCCTATCTCTGTGGATGAACACTACTTAGCTAAAACTGTCGTAGTAGCATAGGACACCCTACTACCGACGGCTACACATGCAACAAGTCTTGATTGTCACATCTCTAGGTATTAATACAGCTGAGGTGTGGGGTAGGCAAACATACAGAGTAGGGGATGACAGGGTGGCGAAATGTGGGACAGTGGCTAAGACTGACAGAGAGTTGAATAAACAGGGCGATTAAGAAATGAGATGGGTGATGGTTTAGAGGTTAGATAATGGCAGAGAAGGGGTAGAGAGGTAGCCCGTGGCAGGAGGTTGGCAGGGAACGATCTTAGGAAGTAGAGTGGAGCAACAGAGGAAGACACATATAGGGGTGTAATCTCGGGGCACAGGAGAGAAAAGGGATGGAAAAATGAGAAGATTCATGACAGTTACCTCCTTTATGAAGAGACAGGGTGCTTGATGAAAGAATCAGATGACAAAGCAGACACATTCAAAATGTAAAGCCATAATGGGGAAGATGAATAGGATCTGAACCGGGCAAAACACAGGTTGGAATCTCACGAAAGTTGTGTCTAAGACATAAAGCAGGTGCCACTGACTGTAGCACAGAAATTTTGCAAAATACTATAGGTTTTAAAGCACGGATAAGTAGCCACACCAGTGAGCAAACAGTTGGAACTATAACATTCCTTGATGGAAGATGCCTGTAAAAAAACCCTTGCCTATGCCCTGATGATCCCGGGATAAAGGGCACAGCTACGTTTTATACCAGAATAAATGTAATTTCTAGCTACAAGGATAACTAACCTGTTGATGTCCTTGTGTTGCCGTAAGTGACCACACAGTGCTACAGTACCAGTTATAAAAGCACCATGATTAGGTTTCTATATATATACCCAGAGACCTGTACTCCAGCATTCGAAGCTTAAAGCTAGCTACCCAGCCCGAAATCCAGCATCACCAGTCATTTATTGATTTCCCATATGATGATTCTACCACCTATTGTCTCAACCAAGACCAGGTCGAGATAGTTTCTCTTCATTTGTGGATATGATCTTATGTAGTGAGTTGTTAGTGGTCGCATGATCAAGCTCTCGTGTGCACAGCAGGGAAATGTACTCTGAATTAGTTAAATGGCTCGCTGGAATGAAGGTTTGCTACTGGACATATTGATAGGCACGACATATTACCATACGATTATGATCCAATATTGTTTGAGTGATCTGTTGTTCTTTATTTCCTACTGTCACAGTATAAGGGGGTGTATTTGCTTGTGCTATGTATTAGGACTCATATATTTTGGAATGTCAATAAAAGCTAAAGAACAGCATGGAGTTTGGCAAAAGTGGAAGGGACCTTGATGCTACAGGTGCACTGACGAGATTTCACACATATTATACACCATAATACAAGAAAAGCATTGGCAAAGCAAATTGGTCTGGCCTTTGCAAGCTGGTGCAATTTTTTTTAAAAACAATATTACACGTATATGCCACAAAAGTAGAAAGAAGGGGGGAAGCATGCTGCTGCCCTACATCAAGGCCATAGGCTTGCAATAAAAAAACACTACAGATAACATTAATAGAACAATTTGGTGCCTCTCAGAGGGCAGATATAATTAGACCAGGTAGAGAACCGCTTTTTAGCTTTATTGCTCATTACAAGCAGATATGATCATTACAAAAGGTACAAGTGGTGTTGAATTCCTGTAATTTGGAGACATAGTTTAAACACACAAGGAGGACTACCAATATATATAAAGGATAATCAATGGGAAGAAAGCATTGGCAAAGTAAAGCATTCGTCCACAAGTCCAATCACTGAGGTGCACTTATTTGTACGTGGATGTGCCCATGTGATCAGGAAAAATCCCTTCATTCAAGAATGGCTGAAGTGAGTTGACCAATTGTCTCATGGGTGGCTGTAAGCAAAATGTGAATGACATCTGAAAAGACAAACGGATTAGAGCACTGACCCAAAGGCTTTATATTTATGTATATAAGTATGTATTTTTTATTTGTGATTATTCTTCATTACACAAGGGTGGCAAAACAGTTCATGCTTCCATTTCTAACGATAATGGCATTACTCCTAGTCCTACTCCCTCACCTTCCTTCAGTACGATTGAGGCCCCGCCTCCCACCCAGACCCACCCCCAGCATAAAAACTCTGCCCGCCCCCACCTCCACCTGTACGTAAATAAGCCGAGCTAGCACTCAGATGAACCGGACCGGGAGGGAGGGAGGGTCCTTGAAGGAAGGCGAGGGAGTAGGACTAGGAGTAATGCCATTATCGTTAGAAATGGAAGCATTACCTCCCGTCCCTCCCTCGCCTTCCTTCAGTACGATTGAGGACATAGCAAGCAGAAGAAAACAGAGACGGACAGCTGAGTGAGAAAGAACACCAAAACAGAAATAGTGCCCCAAACACAGCAGATCAACATCCCGGGAACCCAGCGGCCCAGAACAGCAGCCAAACAGTCCAGACACGCAAACGGAGAGGGAGAAGACCAGGACGCAGTCCAACAGATCCCAAAGAGGAACCCACCCGGCAGGACACTACAACCGGCAGGAACCACAGCAAAGCACGCCGGACATCCAGCAACGCAGCCACCAAAGCCGTCAAACAGCGAGAGGAACCCCCCCGAACCCCCACAGGAGGAACCACCCCCAAAAGACGGACAGTCAGCAAGACCGGGGACAAAAGCCAACGACCCAACAGAGCAGAGGAAGGTCAAACAACCTCCGCAACCGGAGCAAAGCTAAACGAGAAACCAGAGCCGAACCAACACCCCCAAGCGCCGTGCAGAGGGGATGGCAACCAAAAAACAAGGCCCAAAAGATAAGAGCCGCAACCCGAGACCCCCAAAGGGACCAAAGGGAGGACAGCCAAAACCAGCAGCCAAAACCCCGAAGGGAAGGACCAGACAGGGCGAGGGGGCAACAGACCCCCACCAACCCGCAAGAACGCCAGGAGCATCAAAAAGCCAGAGAACGGCCCACAGCACCCGCCGAGGAGACACCGACAAACCCAGAAGAGCCCCATCCGGAAGGAATCGCCACGCCAACCATAGGCCAGCCACCGCGGGAACAACACCCAGAGCAGAACACCAGGTCGAAAAGGCCCGCCCATACCAAGCACAGGACAGCAGAGAGGAGGACCGACGGGAAGGCAGCCAAGCAAAGCCCAGCCTCACCACCACCAGGCAGCAGGCGAAACCCCTGCACAGAACCCAGGGGAAGGGCCGGAAACACCAAAGGGAACGGAACCACCGGAAGGACCCACTCCCGAACGCAACAGAACCTGGACAGGAGAGGAGACCAAAGCGCCCCAGGCCAACGGGGAGCAACCAACAACCCCGAGCACAGAGCCACCTGACCAGAACCAGAAAGGCCCGGAGCAGCGGAAAAAAGGGGGGGGGAAGGAAGGCACCCAGAAGACCCTGAGGCACAGGATAGGGAAGGCCAACGACCCCCCCGAGCCCCGGGACTCTAGCCCAGAGACCAGAACCGGGCCACCAAGGCCCACCCCGGATCCGCAACAGGACCACCACAGGGAGGCCCCAACGACCCACCAACAGGCTGGCCACACGGGGAAGAAGAGAGAAAACATGGGAAGAAGGAAGGACCCAGCAAAACAGATCCGCCAGCCCAGAGGCCACTCGCTGAAGGGAGAGAGCCGACAGCCCCAGCACCCAGACCGGAGCCAGAGAAACAGGATGCAAGCAAACAAGGAACAAGGACCAAAACCTGGACCCACTCAGAGGCGGACAGAGGACCACGCCCCCAGAACGCCAGACCGAACCAACACCCCAGGGGCCCTGCAGAGAGCCTCGAAAGAGCCCCAGGGCAAGCTCCCAACATCCGCCAGCAGGAGGAACTCCGGAGACCAGCAGGGACCAGCACCCCCGAACCCGAACAGACCCCAGCCAACCCCGCACCCGAACAGGCCGGTGGCCAAAGCCACCATAAGCGGAGCCGGAGGAGGCAGCAAACAGCTAGTCAGAAAGTGACGGCGGGAGAGCCACCAGGAAAGCTCCCCCCCCGGACACGGACTGACATGGGCAGCGGGGACAAAAGACCCCGGAGACCAACCCAACAGGATCCAGACCGTCAGGCGGAGAAGAAGAAAACGAGCCCCGGGAACGGAAAACACCCCAGAAGCCAGGAGCCCCCGCCCCCGTAGCCACAGGACCGTTGGAGGAGCCCCCGGGACAACAAGGCCCGAGCCAGCGAAGGAAGAGAGACCAGGCGCAGGCAGGACAAGGGAACATGGCCACACAAAAGGCCGAAAACGAGCCTCAAAGAACACCAAGCCTCGAGAGGGGACCAGGGAAGACACATCCCAGGCCACCAACAAACCCGAACCCCAGAAGAACCACCAAGGTCCCCTCGAACAGACCGAGCAAAAAATACACTCTGGCCGCACACAGCAAGAGGCCGACCGACAGAGAAGGACGAAGGAAAAACCCCCGTATGAAGGAGAGCCACGAGAGGCACCAGGACCAGCGGGAAGACCCAGGGCGAGGGCCGGAGGCCAAAGGGAAGGACGCAAAACCAAAACGGACGTCACCCACAGCGAACCGCAGAAAGGAAGCGGCGACAGGGAAGCGGAGAGGCGTCCCCGAGACCCACGGCATGCCAAAAGATGCCAGGCAGAACCAGAGGAATGACGGCCGAAAGGGCCAACACAGGGAAAGGAGTGACCGAACCCAGGAGGAGACCCACAGGAGAGTCAGGACAGGCCGAAGCCGCCAGACACCCCAACCCCAGAAACAGAACGGAGAGGGCCCCAGGACCGAGCCCCTCGACAGGAACCCAGCCGACCGACCACATGGCAAGCAAACAGGACACCCCGACCAGCAGAGTCACCCTGCGAGAACCGGAGACAGGCCTTGGAGTCATCCGAACCCCCGAATCCGGAGGAACCTGCACCAAGACGACCCCGCACACAAGAACCACAGTACACAGGACCCAGCCACCAGAAACGGGCCGCCGCCACAGAGGAAGAAAAGGCCGAAGACGACCACCCACCGTATGGAACCGACCAGACAGCAGCGACAGGGACCCAGCCAGGCAGGGCCCGTAGGCGAGGAGGCAGGGAGCCAGGGCGAAAACAGGCCAAAACCATACCCACCGGAAAGGCGGAGGAGACACCCACATCGGGGACAAACGAGAGGCCCCAGGACAAGGCACCCCAGAAAGGCAGGACGCCCCACACAAGGAAAGGGACGCAGAAGCCCCAAGGCGGCCAGAAGGACAGAGGACGCGCAGCCCACAGCACCGTATAGTCCCAGGTAGCCACCCAATCCAGGCACAAACCAGACCCGACCCCGCCGAACCACAGAGATCCGACAAGAGCAGGAGCGCACCGGGTGCAATGGCCGGAGGCCCTAACAGCCACTGCCAAAGCCACGAAACCCCACACCAAGGAGGGCGCAGGAGAAGCCGAGAACAGGTCAGCGCCACAGCACCAGCCAAGCAGAACAGCCGACCCGCCAAGCAGAGCGGCCAGGACAGAGTCCATCAGCCCAAAGGGAGGAAAGGGGCGAACACCCCCAACAAGCAAAGCCGCCGGAGGAATCAAGGGACCCGCAGCACCGCTGGAAAAACCCCACCGATGCAAAAGAGGGCGCAAAGGAACCCGAAACCAATCAGGACCAACACAGCACAGAAGGAATGCGTAGGGCGGAGGAAAAGATCGCACACAGCAGGCACCGCAGGCAACCGACAATCAACCGGCAGCCGGGCGGTCCACAGTGGACAAAGTAGCAAGTACAAAGCACACAAAAGTGGAAACAGCATGAGATACATCAAGCACGGGCAACGCACGCTACTCCCACAGCACCATTCCCCACACCGGGACCGAAGGGCAAGCTCAACAAAGAGGGCCGGGAACACCAAGGAAAGAACCCCACAGGACCCGCCCAGCAGGCAAGAGGAAAACCCTGCCGACCAGCACAGGAGCCCAAGCGACCCACCACACCCCCCGGAGCCAAAGGCAACGCCAGAGGCGGGAGAAGGCCCCAACACCCCCGGATCCAGACGGAAACCAGCCGCCCACAGGATCCGCCGGAGGAGGACGGGACGGACCAGAAGGCATCGGCCGAGCCCGTAAGCACCGGACAGAGCAGCCTCAACCAAGTCCTGCACCATTCACAGACACGAGAGGCACTATACCCCCGTGGAGCCCATCAGTCCAGGGCGCCCCAGGGGGACCGGAGACCAAGCAGCAGAGGAAGAGGACGCCAGAATGCCCCCAACAACCCTATGCGACCCAGGGCAGCAAGTGAAAAACAGCCCCCTGCAGCCCCAAGAGAAGGCAGACAGAAGACCATGCCCGTTTCTGCTTTTCAAGAAAAACACCAGAATAAGGAAGAAACAACCGGGAAAAAAACCCGGCCTACCAGGCCTCCGCGATGTGTGCAGTCCGGGAGCAGAGGCATCCAAGCAGGCCCGACCCGGAAACACAGCCCCAGTCAAAGGAGGACCGTCGAACACCGTCGCGGCCTCCCGAGCAACCGCTCCGCCCCCATACCACGAGGGAGACGAGGAGAGGAGGCACCGCCAGGAGAACGCTGCAGAGGGCACCGCCGTCGCAGAGAACCAGACCGAAGACTCCCCGGCACCGCCACAGGGAGGAGCTGAAAAGGTAAGTCTCACTAGGGAGACAGAAAAAAACAGGTGGAGGTGGGGGCGGGCAGAGTTTTTATGCTGGGGGTGGGTCTGGGTGGGAGGCGGGGCCTCAATCGTACTGAAGGAAGGCGAGGGAGGGACGGGAGGTAATGGTGTGTATAGATCACAGTCATCACGTCTGTTTAACAACAGACTGTTTACACCAAGCATTTGGTGTCTGTGTGCTTTGTGCATGTGCACAGCACAAGTGTGACTCGAAAAAACGTAGACTGGATAACGGGTGTTAAAAATGTCAAGTAACCCCTTCATAAGGGACCAACTTAGAGTTGGGTTGTCATAGAAAAGCCTCCAATTTCAGGAGGAAGTTCAAAATCCAACAAATGTCCTCCACAAAAGGTATAGTGCAGTGGTGGGATTTACTCCGATTGATTATCCTTATGATTTGTCAGTTCCTCCAGAAATCACAGCACTTCACCAGGCCATGTGTCAAATTGTCACATTTTTTAGCATATGCCTTGCACTGGGGCTTAATATTTCTATGATTTGCTTTCCTTTGACACAACGTGAGGCCATTTCATCCAACGCAATTCTTGATGTAGTGAATTTGTAATTTGTTTATATCGATTTTGTTGAAATGCCACGTTTACTCTCAACTCTTCTATTTCTCACTCTATCCAGCTTGTTGTCCGTGTGCATCCGACTTGAGACAGCATTTCTGTAATGTAATTACCTCATACCGTGTTTTTTATATTATAAAGGAATCCTATTGCAGAATGTCTATACCGAAAAAATGCATTGTGTGGATAAATCCGTTGGACCTTCTGGCGACGCTTTGCAGGAACACTATTTGTGCACAATAATCATGCCCTGTTAAAATAAATCTAGGTTAAGAATAACTTAAACCTGTCTGACCCATTTACTGCACTGACAACAGCAAGGCAGTGCCAAGTAAAGGTCTCACGAGAAGTATCACAAACTGAAAGCATGAGGCTGCTACATATGCAGTGCAGCAGGATAGTGAAATTCATCACCGTCCTTGCTTGAGATCAGCAATGCTTCTTAAAGATTTCTCACTATTAGCTGGTGACAGTGGTTCAAACACTAAAAAATGTAATCTGATGTCATCTCACCACATAAAGGATTATATTATTGAAAATGTAAGTTTATACTTACAGTTTTATATTCGGCTTAATTGTATTTTGCGTACTGAAGACACAGTCCTCTAGAGTTTTAATTTCGCATTGGGCAAAAGCACAACAAATAAAGCACATATGTTGCTTTTTTGGTATGAATTCAGCAAATATGTCCAACTTAAGCAGAGCTTCTCAACTAGTCGAGTGGTTCACTCAGAGGTGAATGAAATCCAAATCACGTACATGATAATGAAGGGTGGAATGGCAGGTGAATGTGAACAGGCTAGTAAGTAGTACAACCTATACCCTTTACATGCCATAATACCATAAGCAGGCCACTGG
The DNA here is from genome assembly GCA_963921515.1 of Calotriton arnoldi. Taxonomy (NCBI): domain Eukaryota; kingdom Metazoa; phylum Chordata; class Amphibia; order Caudata; family Salamandridae; genus Calotriton; species Calotriton arnoldi. The sequence goes on from CAWUFW010002629.1 coordinate 826,908, forward strand.
AAGACTGGTACATTGAGCATCCTACAAGCAAAATCACCAGGGAGTATTTGGGCAACGCCCAGGTGTATATCGAAAATATCATATCCTTGGACATGATGTCAGTACCCTAGTACACAATAGCAGCAACCTTGACAGTAATTTATTTTCTGGACATTAATTGTGATGGTTATTAACTGGAACCAGTCATTGACAAGAGTTACATGACAAAACGAGTGTACTTTCTCCTCTGGATGATTTTATGATTGACATTTCGCTCAGTGGGAAATTTGAGACACAATGGAAAGACATTGCTTCAGTGATGAGGCAAGTTTGTTTTCACCACATCAAATCTGTGTTTCTACCATGTACTAAATTTCTCACTACAATATTTATTGCTACAAATAAATCTTGCTTCTTTGTACTATTGCAAACCCTGATGTAATGGAATAGTTTATGAGTTCCCTTCCATAAGAGCTTGGAAGACGCATCACCTTTTATTGAAGGTATATAAAAAGTGTTCTGTGCCTCATTTATCACTTTTACAATTACATTTTTGCTTCCTAAGGAAAGTCTGGCCCACTGACTAAACTCTCTTGATTCTTGCAATATAAAGTTGGAATTTACATGCCCCTTATTTTGATGTTCAGCAAGTACCACTGATTGAATGAGCTACTAAATGACCATGTTGATGAACTGGAAAAGGTTGAGTACCACTGCTCAAACCACTAAGAAAATTCAGGAAAAGAATCAGTGCACGCATTTCTTCATTCAATTAGCTTTTATAGGAGAGATATTAAACCTTGTCTCATATACATCTGAATGTATATCTTTAGCATATCGATTTTACCAAATCATTAAAATTTTGAATAGATTGAGAATTTTAACAGCATTTATCTTGGTTAATGTGAAAACTAAAAATTGCCTGACCTATCAGGGATCTGTCTGCTGACTTAGTTACACTGGGCTGAGCGCCTGTCTAGTGATTACCCAGAGCGGATACCTGTTGGAGTGGTGCAAGGGATGTGCTGTTAAAATTGCAACTCTGGGCCAACAACAATTATTTAGTGCATTGTGCTGCCTATTAGGGTGTCAGAAGGGCTCTATAGTGTGTTCTGTCGCAGTATAATGCATTATTAAATATTTCTGAACAGAACTACTGTGTGCCTAGCTAACAATGGGCCCAATTACAATTTGCACTGCAATTCTGATGTGTAGACCAGGGCAGAGGGGTACTGTACTTTGGGTACAAGGTTTGGGTTGGGAAGGGTCATTTCTGTGGATTAAGCTTCATTAGAGGGGAGAGGGTGGGTGTTTAGGTGGTTGTGATGTATTAGTGAGGTTGGGTAGTTTTGTAAGGCTTGTTGCTGAGGTTGTTTCTAATTTACCAGACCTTATCTAATAAAGCGGCCTTTTACCCCTTACATGGTGTGAGTGTTGTGGTTGCGCGCTGTCTCGCCTGATGGAAACAGAAGTTTCTGTCCTAATCGAAATTGCAAGTAGTGCATTTAAGGTGCACTCTCCGGGGCCTATTCACAAAATAGTAGTACTCCACCTGCATTTTTGTATCCTACTTGTTTCTGTCAAATTAATGTTTCTGACTTATAAAAAAAAACCTTCTAGGGGAGAACCACTGTTACATCAGTTAGTCAGTTGTTAGTTAGTTCTCACCAGAATCTACATGAAGAGAGATGGACAGGAGATGTGGACCTCGCAGGGCCCTGTAGTACGCTTGATAGCTATGGATGGAGCTCAGCTTGGCTCTATCGTTAAGGAGCCACGAAAGTCACAGAAGCAGCTTGAGTGTTTGTGCCACAGGTAGGAGTGCCCGCTCACAGCATTGTACCACTGTTGCACCACCATACCGCTGCCAGGTTGATATACAATGACTTATTTGCCTTGTGGTTCTCTTGCTGCTGCTTTCTTATCCGCCCTCCACTTTCCTCACTACTGGTGAGTTTAAGGGTTAAGGTGCAACTTGGGGGGGGGGCGTGTGGCATTGGTGATTTTTAGGTGAGTGGCAGTGTGCGGCTTAGATTACCTCATGTCAGGCGGTGGGCGGATGGTGTCTCGCCATGTGGTGGGGGGGCTACAGCAAGGACAGTTAGACCTCCTGGCCACTCCTGGCTGGCAGGTCTTGTGCTCTTGGTCCCATCAACCCCAAGCATTCACGCCTGTACCTACTCTACGCCCACACAACACCCATACAATGCAGACTTTGGCAGAGAACCTTAGCTTTACTGCAGTCCGATATCACTATCCACAACAACGGTAATACAAACTGCAATTGCCTCGGGCTGCCCTATGTCAAAAAGTTACTATGAAAGTTGGAAGCAGCGGAACAGTGAACAATGAGAGCTCGCAGTTCGTTATTGCTCCAGGCACATACTCGGGCACAAAACCAAGTAAGGAAGCAGCAGAAATCTTTCTAGACAGTGTAAGGAAACCAGCGCAAATAGTAAAAATTCAAGCCATTTGACTGGTGATGTTATGAGCGACCAAGGTATGCAAAGCAATCCCCTCTCTCCAAAATCTTTGGCCTTCCTAGGTACACATCGCCCGCGCAGATGAGATTAGAATTTGGGCTGCCAAAAGAAGAGCTGGCACGCAAAGGAACATACATAAAAAGCTGGCACAAAGTAAGCAGGGGAGATCCGAAAACACTAAATGCTCTCCTGTGGAAGGAACTTCAAGATAAAGAAACTTGTCCGGCAAGGCTGTACTTGGAGGCCGCAATTGATCAACTCGGCTTACGGCAACTATGGGAACTCCCAGGCTCTCCAGCAGGATTTAAAAAGGTGGTCAATAAGACAGTCCGAAAAGAATCATTGCTGCAGGACAAAGCCGCCTTGATAGAGCGTGCTCACGGCTGGCTTACAGTTCAATCGTACATCAAGCCCCAAGCATATCTACAGACAGGCTTTTCCAAAAAAACAAAAGAGAAGTTCCTGAAATTTTGCCTAGGGTTACTGCCGTCCGCGACTCACCAACCACCGTGGTTACGCCCCCAGCTACCAATAAAATGCCGTCTTTGTGGGAACGGCAAAGAGAACACGGTACATCTTATCGCCATCTGCAGTGAACTTATACAAGAACGTCGATCTCTCTTGAGACCGCTTCTTAACAACCGCAGGATACGGACCTGCAGGCAAGCGGTGCTGGCTTGCTTCCAAGGCGACGACATCCAACTGAGCTGCCGAATGGTAAAATTCCTTGAAGCGGCGGAAATCCGCTTTAAAACCCTGAAAGATAGCCAAAAACCTAGTAGCACCGCGAAGGACGAGAGGAACAATTCACTCTAACCCTCAAAGAGATAGCACCAGCTTGTACTGGCAAAGAAACAGGTGGCATAATGTCGGCATGAGGTGCGTCCAAATGCTCCTAAGCAACCTCAAACCAATCTTATGAGTGCGCGGTCCAGGCAGGGAAACTGACAGGCACCAACGTTTACTGCTTCAACCATCAGGAAAGACAATAGTAGTATCCCTACTGAGAGAGAGGAACAAACTAGCAGCCCACCTACGACGCAAGCGGGCAGGGGCCTAACAGATGGATCATGCAGACTCCACCAAACCATTTGCTGAGAATGCCCAGGAACACCGCACCGCACTTAATCACATCAGCCCCTTGAGTATCGAGACTCAAAGCGTGCTTGCACTAAGTTCTAGCCTGTTCCAACCAATGATTGCTCCTATACAGCTCAAGCACTGCTCCAGACATTTGGTGAGGACGAATAACATGCTGCTCCTTTTGGTCCAATCCAACCAGAAGGGCCATAATCAAGGCCCCGGAATTTTACCCAAATTTCATGTCGCCACCTGCCAAGCCTTGATTTTCACTCGGTGGAGGACAGTGCTGAAAGCAATCAGCCACTTTGAACTATACTGAATAACACTGACTAACGCAAATATGTTTTTACTGAAATGGCACTTCTGCAAATGCTCTTATTGCACTGGCACTTTTCTACATTACCACTCTGCTGGTAACAAGGATCAACTTACTGCACATCTTACTCTGTAAAATAGGTTGTCTAACTGTACTCATACTTTATTTTAACTCTGAGGCTGCTATTTTAGTATGCTTTTTATTGATGGATTTATTGTCTTAATATGCATGAACTTGACCTTTGTTTTATTAATTGAATCTTTTTTTACATTGTAAAGGTTTTAAATAACCATGTACAATAAAGTATTACTTACTTACCCTCTCTCCAAAACTACATGTAAAAAAGTGAATAAAAGGATTCACCATTACTTTCTGTCAAAAAAGCCAGTGAGAATGTCAGAATGGTCAATGGCAACCGCTTAATGCGGCTGCCCTCAGAGATCGTTTAGCGGTAGTGCAATAAGCACCAATTCCCACAGGATAATATTCAGAAAGCTACTAGCTTAAGTTCTCTTAGTAACCATGCAGTAAGTATTCTTGAAGCCCAGCCACATGAAGATGTTTGGGTAAACCCATCAGGAGTAGTAATTGATCATATAGCCACCAATAAAATTGGATCAGACATTGCAGACACTGCTATGGTTAACAAAAGCCCAAAGAAGGACACAGAGCATGCACACCCAGGTGCCCCCTCAGCCCAATAATAATAATAAAGCACCAAGGTGACCACCCTCAGTAAACTGCTCAAGCACAAAAGTCTGATGAATCACAGTAAAATGGAAGCTCTTATATATACTCTTCCTCCTTTTGGAGCAAAAGAGGTAGGCCTTCCCCTGGGTGGGGAGAAAATGCACAATATGGCTATGACTATTCAACCCTTATCAATCAACAACAACATAACCCTTGACGGGCGATCCTTCATCTGAACAAAATATGATCTCTGGAGCTGAATGGAGTTCACTCTCAGTGAAAAGCGTGCAATTGGGGACTTGGCAAAAGGAGGCAGCATTGTTGTCCAGTAACATTGTAAAAGGAAAGGTACCCCAGCAGCGACCAGTGGGGAAACTGTCTCATCGACAATGGAGACAGCTGAGCCCCCGCCGGAACGGGAGGTTACTTTCCCAGGACCTGGATTGGAAGTTGAGCAGCGCAATTTAGGCTCCGCCCTTACACATCACAGAAGCACAATATTTACATGCACTTAGCACTATATACCCTGTGTGCCCTAACTTTATTAACATGGAGTGAAGCAATCAAATGTACTTATGAAGTGTATTCACTGTAGAAAACGAGAGGCTCATGAACGTGTGAATATCAGTATTTAGCTCAATCATGAAAACATGCAGTTCTCACATATATTTACACTCATGTTTAAGTTGTATTGAATTAATTGAAAGTGCATTGCATATGTAATCATGAACGAATTTATTCTGAAGTTATACGTGCCCATATAATCATGTATTCGAAGTGCACGTTGAGAATGCTTAACTAAAGTTAGGACGACTAAGCCTTAATTTTACATGGAATGTATTTGGCTTGCTCTGCATTTTCTTTTCCTTTGCAGGTGTGCTTTCGTGATTCTGTAGCTAGAGAAAGGAGAATTATGTATTAGAGATAGTAAGGCCTGAGAAGAGAAATCTTGGCAAGAATGGAATGATTAAATGAGCAGAAGAAGCCTCCTATTCATCACGTTTCGGGAAGGGAGGGAAACTCAACGTTCGCGAGGCTATCCAAGTTCTCTGTGGTGGGAAAGTCTGGAGATGTTGCAATTGTACCTGTGAAGTTAAACACCATTGGTCCTAGGAGGGGTGGTGCAAGATGTGGCTGGTGATGAGGTATCTGTGTGTTTTCATTAGTGGTCACACTGTTAGACGTTAGGAGAGATCCTTTGGATTTAGAGAGGTACAGACCTCTCTGCTTCCCTTTTATTCTTACATGAGTGTGACTTTATGCTAACACTTATTTCCCTGTTTAAAAGACTTCTACTGAAGTCTTCACTATGCTGACACCTCCCTGTACTTTTAAATTTCCCTGAGATCTTTTATTCCAACCCATTCTCATTTTAGATTTAGAGTTAGACTAGATAACTATTCATGTTTAGGAAGGAGGAGCAGAGTTTGGTAAATGAACACTCACTCCAAATGCTTGGTATCTATGTTGTTCTCACTGCCGTTATTTTATGCTTTATGGTATTGAGTCGGAATTTTCTTTGACACCTTAATTTGCTTGTTGTAATCCTTTACATTTATAACATGTTTCTGATTTTTGTAATTACTAGAATGATTATTAATTTGTAGAAATCCCACTTAACTTTAGTTACTGATTATTGGTCCTTATTGTGTGACCAAATGGGTCACACAAACTTGAAATTGTTTATTTGAATGCCTCTCAGTCAACCAGAAAGATCTATCAGGGGAGAAATGGTAACTGCTTCCTGCACTCTCTCAGAGGTCATTGATAGAGCGCTTTCAAAAACAGGCCGGCCACCATGTTGCATGCTGATAAGCTAGATATTCAAATATCTGTATTACAAACTTCAGCTACTTTCATCATGTAAATTGATTCTACACTTGAACGGCTGAATCAGTTAATCGTGAGGGCTCAAAATTCTGTGCATAAGGAACAGGTCTCCTGCTGGTGTAGTCCAGTCATTGAGAAATCGAAAGATTTGCCTGAAATAATATCAACCTTGATGGAGGACTTGAAAGAGATAGCCGCCAACGGCCGGGCAGCAGGATTAGCAGCGACAGTGAACCGGCCCCCTGAGTTTCAGTACAACTGTTGCCCCGTCCCCCATCCAAGCAGGTCAGGAAGATGCACTCTGTGTTGCATACACAGGGCGTACTCAGCCCCCACCATGAGGAATGCCCAAATGTAGATCAAACGACGTCATACGACGAGGAAGTGGTATGGCTCGAAGGAAGCTTGATAGGGCCCAGAGTAAATGTCCTCTTGCAACAGATCATTAAAGTGATCGAAAAAGAGGTGTAGATTCCAATAGTAAACATAAGTCAGCAACACACATTATGTACAAACTGGTGGCTTGAGATCAGCAGATAAAGCAAGCAGTCAGGGTAGAAGAGGAATCCGCATATGGCATCACACTTTCAAGAAAAAACAAAAAGCGCCTAAGGAACTTAAATAAAAAAAGTAAATCTTACTTATGGGAAGTGAGTTGCAATATGTACACAAGTACAAAAATGTATGCTATTTTTGACCTCAAAATCAATGGCCCCGTGGGTAACTCTGTCACACCCTCTTCTCCTCCTGCTTGACCAAGTAATGACCTAAACATCTCTGGCGTAAATACCGAGCCCTTTTCCACTATAAAGCCCTGTAACACCTGCCACGGCAATATGGAACATCAGTAAAAATTCATTTGAATCAGATGATCTTCTCTCTTCAGAAGATGGCTGGCAACTGCCATAAGTGCAGGAGAGAGAAAGTGACACTGTAGTGACAGAGAGTTCTGAAGGACATCCTAGTGTGAACCTGGCAGCCACCCGCGGCTCAACTTTGGGTGTGCCTTGGGGTATGAGCCATAATTTGCCCATGGCGGCGTACTCAGCATCAGCGTTGACTAGCACTGACCTGCCTAACCTTGATCCAATGACTAGCTGGCCAGAGGATGTAGCCCGGCAGGGAAGGCCACAATTCCATTAGGAAGAATCAACACCAGGACCTGATAGCTGATCCTTGTCTCACCTTATCCCCCTGCTCCAATCCTGGTGATGGATCTCCTTGGGCTGGATATGCCACCCCTAGTAAAAAGAAAATAATCTTATATCCAGATTACATATCCCGAAGCGAAAGGGATACACTTAATAGGATAAACATAATTAAGCTCTGTTCAGCCCTAGCCGGCCTGGACTAAACAAGGTTGAAGGACATTGAATCTTTTGCATTTAATGCATTTAAACCTCCTGGGCCTGGCAATCTTAACAAACATACAGAAGTAACTTTTGTTCCCTCCCAATTGGTCCCTCTTCTGGAGGGGGACTGTGGAGAATTGGACGATTGGGCATAAGAATAGTTCGGCCTGTTATGGGGAAATAACCAGCAATTTTCATAGCCTAACAACCCGAGGAAGAAATAATCGGTGCCCCCGACAAGGACTCTTGGTCACTCCCCTATGCCGGTAAGGATTCCATGTCATACGTCTTAATGCCAAGGGGTCAGCAGAACCATCTATTAATGATTCGTATAAACTAACAATGAAAGCCCCCATGGCTGGAAATGGAAGAAGGTGTACATAAGTAATACAGAGACAACAGACTGGACATGGCTTCCGGGTGCCCCTCCATCAGCGTCTCTAGTCAGCAAAGCCAATGCGAGATGGGTTCAGTAAAGGTATGCTTTTGGAACATAGGAAATGAATTGCAACGGATTAAATCCAAAAGGGGAGAAAACCAGGGTGACCCAGCCTGACTCCTGCCGGCGACGTGATTTACTCCTGGACACTCAGCGGATCTTCAATATCCTGCCCACAGATCTTCGGAAGCATCCTCGTATCTCCGACTCTGTACTCCCCCAGTTCCATGAGGACTCCTTAAACCACCGTTCCTGGAAAATTCCCCTATTGGTTATCTCGACACTGCAACCTTATTAAATAGGTAACCTGGTCCTGATGATGGCCTAACACTTCTACAGGCCGAAACGCCGTTGACTTCCACAGTGGAACTCTTGGCGCCCCTATTCATGGATACCCTATTCAACTGAATTTTATATTACTGTACCATTAACTGTCGCAGTATCCCAAATATGTAAACTTGTGTGGTTTTATTTTCACTTGTTTCTTGTTGCTCCCACTGCCCTCGCTGTACATACCACGTCACGTGTCACTTGCGCCGTCACTACACTTCACGAGCACTTGTGCACACAGTATTTTGTTGGTTACATGTCATTTAATGTAACGCAGTGCTACTGACCCATGTGCTTGTACATATGAAGTTTAATATGTCCAACATGTTTGTCAATTGAAATATACTTTACATTTACTTGAAAATGTCTCCCTGGTTTTCTCCCTTTTGGATTTAATCCGTTGCAATTAATTGTGCCACATATAATTGACCTGTGAACGACACCCTTGAGACATTGTTGTTTGTTACAGATTATTGCCCTGGTCTCTTTAGGGTTTATGGGCTGCCTCCTGTAGTCTGTTACTGTTTTGGAACATAAGAGGCATGAGTTTATCTGATGATAAAAAAGATGCCATTAACTATCTAATTGACCATGACATTGTTTGTCTACATGAAACTTGGGCTTTGGCCCAGGATTCCATGACCTGACTCTCTGGAATTCTGCACCCCCTCTACACCTTCCCTCCGTGATGGCCATCCATCCTGAGGGACCTTGATCTACATCGAAAACAGCTTGGCGGTAAATTTGAGTATAACTGATACTGGCAAGGAAGACTTTATTTTTGTGAAAATTCAACGAACAAGTACAAAAGCCTGTCCTATGCCCCTTCTTTGATAATCAGTAGCATCTATGTACACCCTGGTGCAAGGATTAAAACAAAAAGACCATTGACCACCTTTTACCTACTCAAAGTTCCTTACAATGGGACCATGAAAATGGAATGTGGCTATTAGCTGGTGACTTTAACGCTAATTTATTTACTTCGGAGCCCGTTCCAGTTGGCAGGACATCGATAACAGCTATTGGACTATTCCCTTAAAAGTGATGTAATTCCAAAGGAAAGAAGCATATGGTCACTTTATAAGTAATGCACTAAAAGATTTGGGTCTATGTATGTTGAATGGCAGGGGGGTCAAACGATCAACCGGCTGCCTACATCAATGTCTCTCTATAAAGTCTTGCTATCTTAGATTACTCGTGGGTCTCCATTCCACACTTCCAAAAGATCAGAGACTTTAAAGTGCTTCCCATCCTCATGGGTGGCCTTGCACAGTTGGAGTGTGCCATGAACATACAAGTGACTCTTCTTACTCGCTCTCAGCTTTACTAGAACACAAGCTAAGCTTGAACCAATTCAAAAGATCAAGTGGCAGACTTATAGTATTGACCATGAAGACATGAAGAATCTGGAATTCTTTGCAGCGCTGGATCAAACAGAAGACTGGCTGTCTGAGAGATGGCCGGAGCTGATATTTATCCTGCAAGCAGCTGCTACGGCCTCCGCTAATCAATCTCTTCATCAGGCCAGTCGGGATGCTAATCATGCATTTGCAAAAGAAATCAGACAACTGAAAAGGTAACTTAATAAGGCACAAAAATTCTGCTGTGATACCAGCGAGAACCTTCATATTAACCAAGAAGCCGTTAAAAAACTCAGATCTGGATATAGAAAGAAATTGAGAGAGATGAAGAGGTATGTCAATGAATGAAATGGGTCAAGATACATACTGCTGTTAAGACAAAGGACCCTAATACATTTTAGTGTATTATAAATGAGGCTTTAGACAATAAATCAAAAACCACCTTGGTGGTGGGCTGGTTCAAGTACAGTGAAAAAGTCTTTTTAAGTAATCTCCACTCATCAACAGAGAATCTCTGCACTAGTCCTGGGTTTCAGGACAATGTAAGTTTTCTAAACACAGAGTCGAATTTATTTATTTTTAAACTCTTTTTATTGGTACTTGCATAATACTCTATACATACAGATAATCAACATATTAAGGTTACATTACATTTCCATATGCCTATCTTGTAATGTACAGTATCCGTTCTTGTTAATTAGCAACAGGTCCGCTCCATCGCCGTTTAAGCACTTATATAACCCGATAAGTCTGCCAGGCCCCCCAAATTTTCTCTCCCTTCTTGAGGCACCCGGTACTCTTATAAATCTTGAGCTTGTCCTGCCAACACCAGTCCAGATCGTTTTCCCATTCTTCGACTGTCGGGACTGCAGCCACCCCCCACCTCTTTTCCACATTCCGCTTTGCCACTACTGCCGCCAGCGTTAGCCAGCGTTGCACATGCCTCGGCCAGTCTTCATTCCCTGCGGTTATTAGCAGGATCCATTTAGGTGCAAGCGGGACCTCAAGACCCACTACGGCAGACATTGTCGCAGCAACCCTCTGCCAGTATCTCTGCAGGACCAGGCATTCCCATATCAGGTGGTAGGAGGAGGTCCCTTCCAGTCTACAACCCCTGTGGCACTGCGTATTATCGCATCTCCCCATCCGCTGTAACACTGACCTGGGTTAGTACACCCTATGTAGTACTTTCATCTGAATCAAACGGAACCTTGCCCTTATTGCTACTTGCCTCGGGCCTTGAAGTGCCTCTACCCATTCCTCATCTTCCATTGAGCTAACGTCGAGTTCCCATGTCGTTCTCAAGTTGCCCATTGGGTCTGGGGCGTTATTTGTTATTTTTTTGTACAGTAGGGAAATGGCTTTAGCTTGCAGATGATCTGTCAGGATCCTATCCTCTAGTGGAGTGGCGGCTTCTAGTGTATCCCCTTCTCTCAAATGTTGCTGCAGGGCATGTCCCAACTGGGTGTATCTAAGCCAATCTCCCTTCCCTAGTTCGTATTCTCGTTGTAGTTCGGTGAACGAGATATAGGCCCGCCCTCTCCATATGTCACCCAGCATTTCCAGACCCAGTAACTCCCACTTGGTAAAGCCCTCAAGCTTATTTATTCCTTTTAAATGGTCGCCCGCCCAGCGGGGTGTCATCTCCGTGAGCCTGCCGTCCCATCCCAGGTACTTTGTCGCTGCCATTCTCGTGTGGCTCGGTAAATCCCCACTCCCTTGTTTTGTGTACAGAATCGCTCATGGGCCTTTCTTGCCCATGGCCAGCCTATCTACTCTGTATGCTGGGTCCGATTTGTCATCGAACATCCACCCGTTTACTGTCACCAACTGGGCTGCCCAATAATAGTTAAGGATGTCGGGCACCCCTAGACCACCGTAGTATATCCCCTTTTGAAGTTTATTTAGAGCTATGCGCGGGGCTGCCCCACTCCATAACAATGCCCAAAGCTCTGAGTTCACGCGTTGAAAAAACGAGGGGGGCACCTCGTAGGGCGTATTTTGTAGAGTCTATAGTAGCCGGGGGAGAGCCTTCATTTTGAACATGGCTGCCCGTCCCATAATGGTCAGAGGCAGGGCCCGCCAGTGTCTACCATCCGCGACAAACCTGTCCAGTTGTTGGCCCAGATTCTTTCGATAGAATTCTTTAGTATCTCTTGTAATGTGAATGCCCAAGTACTTAAAGCCCTCCGTTTCGATAGGTACATCACACCTAGATGTAAGGGCCTGTACGTCTCCCGACAAGGGGTATAGCAACAACTTATCCCAATTGATTTGATATCCCAAATACTCTCCATAGATACAGAATATCTGCAATATTCGATCTATCGAGTGCCTAGGTTTCCTTACGTACAGGAGGACGTAGACCGCATAAAGCGAGATTCTCTTCTCCCATTCCTCGCCTATCGGTATCCCCCAGATGAGAGGATCCTGCCGGACCCAAGCCGCCAGCGGCTCGAGGGCAAGCGCAAACAGGATCGGGGATAGCGGGCAGCCCTGTCTAGTTCCCCGCTGGAAGGTAAAGGCTTGAGACACTGTGGCGTTCACCCGCACCCTGGCCATGGGCTGTTCGTACAGGAGTCTAACACATTTGATACATTCTGGGCCCATGCCCAGTTTTTCCAGGACAGCGAAGAGAAAATTCCACTCCACGCTATCAAATGCCATTTTGGCATCTAGGGACAGGAGAGCTGATTACTCTGTTGAGCCTTCTCTTGTTAAATGCAGTATACCAAACAGTCTGAGGAGGTTTAGTCTTGTACCCCTGCGGGGCATGAACCCGGTGTATGAGAGTGTTGATCACCCCATCCAGTCGCATCGACAAAAGTTTGGCCAATACTATGACCTCGTAGTTAAGTAGGGAGATCGGTCTATACTACCCACACTCCGTTGGTGGTTTGCCTGCTTTCGGTATTACCGCCACTCTTTGATCGGATGGAAGTACCCCTTCTTGTTGTGCCTGCTCAAACATGTTTACTAGGTGTTCTGCGGTTACGTCCAACATACTTTTGTACATCTCAACAGGGAGACCGTTCGGCCCGCTGCTTTCCCTGATTACAGGGCACAAGTTGCTAATTTTACCTCTTCCACTGTCAGGTCGCCCTCTAGCATCTCTCTGTCCTCCTATTTGAGTCTTGGCAGGGTGATGTCGCGTAGGAATTCCCTGCATTTCTCTTCGGTGTGGGTCGACTGGGATGTGTAGATCCCCTAATAATGTCCTTAACCAAGAGCTGGAAAAATGGGCTCTTGAAAATCAGCTAATCCCGTACTATCAGATTGGTTTTCAAAAAGGCAGCAGTATTGATGATAACCTCTTTGGTTTAAGAACATTGATTGAGGAAACCATGTCACAAAAGGTAAATTATTATGCGCAGCCTTCATTGATTTTACCACCACATTTAATAGTGTTGTAAGTCGTACTTTGTAGTCTAAACTACAGAAACGGGGTACTCCATTTGCCCTTTTGGATGAGATAAGTGCCCTCCACACTGAAACACTGGTTAAACTTAATGTCTCCCCCAATTGGACTACCTCCAAAAAGATCTTCACCAACAAAGGATTGAAGCAAGACTACATGTTTGCCTCTTTATTGTTTAATTTGTACTTTGCTGACCTAACCCTATCCTTGGACAAAGTTTGAGAATTTCCTCCTAACTTTGCATGGCACAAAATTCAATTCAGTTCAGTTCAATAACTTTATTCAGTCATATAAATATGAACCATAAAAGTAAAGTACAATCATATACTAAAAGGCACATAATATCATACTAGAATCCTTAAAAAAGGTGAGAGTAAAACTATTACACACCTCAATATATTTAAAAAATTCTTAAAACTCAGATCACAAAGTGCACCGGCTGCTATGGCGTCAGCATGGAGGCCTATCTATAGCATTCTACAACATTAAGGCAAGCCTCAGAAAAGTGAACACAGACAACACAATTTCATCTTAAGGCCAAAAATCGCAATTAGTACAGTACTTTAAAGCAATGATGTGAAAAACGTTTATCTAACAAGAATAAAAATATAAACATACAGAGAGAACTAACAATCATCTTAAAGATCTACCCAAGCAGATTCTTGTCCTTAATCACCAGCCTCAGGAAAGTATACATAGTAGGCAGAGTTTCCTCTGAGGCCAGGGATTGGAAAAAGTGCAGTGTAACTGTACAATGACGCAGGAAGTGTTTGATCGATAAGGGCTTTAAAACACGGGACCTGCAATTAGAATAGAAAAGTGCAAAAAAAATGCTATATGCAAAGTGCTTTGTGCTGATTTCTGATCACGAGGACAGGGTAAAAGATCGTGTGACCAATCATTAGACAGAGGAAAGGTGGCTAGCCTATGGACTAGGCAGAGTCTAACACCGAATAGGGTAAAGTGCTGGAAGTGTTGTGCATCATATAACAAAAATGACTGAATGTTCCTGAGTGGTTTGAGCTGCACATATGAAGTAAACAGCGGAGGACTCATTTGCCTTTGTCCACCTCTTATCTTCCCAATAGGTATTTCACATGGCCCTATGCGTTTTTTTACCCACCGAAGGGAAAGTTCTGGACGGGTCTTCAAACAAGTCCGCCTGTCCAGGGCCATGATTATATCCCTAATAACCCTAAAACAGGATATTTCTAAACCCCAGGTCAGAGACAAACACTCCTCAATTATCATTCTGTTTAAAGATACAACCTCATTGGTCCAGACCCTACACCACAGCTTTATTAGGTGTGTCCTTACAATGTCCTCAAGATATAAAAGCTCTAGCTCCCTATGACAAATAAAAGTAGCGGTAGACGGTGGGAGGGCCAATAAGGGGAGAGTAAATTTGTTTTATTTGACCTGTAAAGACGGTGACACCTGTGTACCCCAAACCTCTGCCCTGCAGATTACCATACTAATATATTTTGCCCGATAAATGGCCAGCATGTGAGCAAACGATCTTTTACCCAATTTGGCAGCAAAGGAAAAACAGGGGATTAGTACTCCTTGCTAGCTGATTTTTCCTAAATTCCAGCTGGGGAAGCCGCGAGCCCCTGTGATTGAAAGTTACACCTAAATAGCTGAAGTTTTCTGTGTGTTTTACAGGGCTAGCGTGAAGCTTGAAGGTTGGTTTCAAGTTACTCCTATTTCCACAGGGCATTAGAAAGGATTTATCGGTATTGATTCTCATGTCTAGACCCTCCTTGAAGGAGCTAAAAGCACCTAGGAGTCGCTGCAGTGCAACAGGAGTACGGCCCATAAGGACAGCATCGTCAGCAAATAATAAAGCTGGTACAGGACGCTTTCCGATCTGGGGCATGACCTCGCGCCTTAACACTAACTCCCTCACCAGATGGTTAATGTGAAGTGAGAAAAGGAAGGGCGCAAGCACACACCCTTGCTTGATGTCCCTGCTTACCCCAAACATCTCAAAGCACTCTCCCACAGCCCAAACCTAACTGCATATATTTCCCTGATGGTGTTAATAATAGGTCTGCCAATGCCCAGATCTTCCATTTTGCCCTACAGCTTGGTGTGTGATACATAATCAAAGGCGCTGGACAGATCCATAAAACCCAGGTGCAAGGAGCCGCGCTTAGCAACTGTGTACTACCCCAGAAGGAGAAAAAAGTTCAGAAATTGATCTTCCATCCCCATCCCTCTCCTGAAACCATATTGAATGTCTGAAAAGGCACTGCTCACCTCAGCCCATGTCTCAAGGCGGGAGAGTAGGACATGGCCCAGGAACTTTATCGTGGAGTCCAGGAGAGAGATCAGGCAATATCGGGCATCGATTCCCTTTCTAAAATATTGGGACAATTAACGATTTGGGCGATGATGGAATTTCAGTGGAACAACTTACCGCCCAGAAAACGCTGGTTAGTAAAGAGGCCCACAAGTCAAGATTACTATTGATAGATCTAAAGGGACCCCATCGGGGCTAGGAGCTTTTCCACTGGGGCTGGATCTTATGGCCACTATCACATCTTCCACGGAGGGGCAGTAATTGGGGAGGAAATTATCCTTTGATGCACAAGAAGAATCTCTATCATCTTCCATTCCTTCGCTGGGGGAATGGGAGATGGGTGAAAAAGGAAGCCCATTCATAACCGGATATAACAGATTCGAACACAGGTACTTCAGGGCTTTTAACGAACGGTTAGTTTATGATACTCCAAAACGCCCTCTGATTGTTCTTAAAGCTAGCTTCCTGTAGATCTTTCCAAGTCTTTAATTTAAAAGCATTTTCCCCTTTTGCGATTGCCCTCTTGTAGGCCTTCGGTGGCAGACATGGGTTGTTTATGAAGAGAGGCTATTAAGTCTTTGTGGGATCTAGAGCATGCTGCATCAATCCATCCCCTTCTCTGATCCCCGTATGTTGGCCTACAGAATGCTCCCATGACTGCCTCTGAAAGGGAAATAAATGCTCTCTTTTTCTCGAAGTTTTTTTATATAGCGCGAACTTGACCCGAAATCAGGTATCAGAGCGCTTTACATGAGCACCAGTTTCGTTACATGAGGACACATTAATTTTTGTTAGGCACGGTGAGATTAAGTGATTTGCCCAGAATCACAGGATGTTAAGCGTCCTTGCAGAGACTCGAACCTGGTTCCCCAGATATGAAGTCCACCGCCCTAACTGTTAGGCTACATCCTCTCCCCAATATTTATATTGACCTCATCAGCCTCTGCGGCTAAACAAACATCAAACAAGCTGCAATTTCCATTGACCAGCTGGGACACAAAAATACCTGCATTAACAAACTCCCTTTTTTCTTTTGAGCGGAAATACCGGTGACTCTCCTGATGGGACAAGTCACCACATGCCAGTTGAAGATGTCTACAACTAGGCTTTGAGGAAGATGATTGCTCATAGCGAGGCTGTATAACAAACTATCTCCTACCATATTGACTAAATTGGCAGACATTAAGATAAAGTCAATCCCAGAGCCCACGCCCTTGCCCACAAAAGTATTAGGGAAAAAAACATTGGTGATGCTATATTCATTGGCAAAGCACATATTAAATTGCATCATCAGATGATGAATTTTGTTACCGAGCATGTCATGAGAAAAATGGAACATAGGATTCCTGTCAGCATCCATAATACCACAGGCATTCTGATACACGGGAGGGCATAGATGGACATTAAAGTCGTCCTCTAACAACAAACCCAGCTCATTATTGCATTTTGGTTTGAGAGAGTCCAGATCAGAATCCAGTTTTGACAGAACATATCCTCTGTACGATTTAGGAATGTTGTTATAAAAGTGCACAACGCCCAGCCATAAGCCGGTCACAAATTCAAGTCGGAGAATCTGGGGAGAGGTTGTGGCCTAAGGGCTTGGGCGGTAGATTTTGAAGCTGGGGAACCGGGTTCCAGTCTCGGCAGGGAAGCTCACCATCCTGTTATTCTGGGCAAATCACTTAATCTCCCAAAAATGAATGAGTTCGTCTAGTGCTCATGTAAAGCGCTTTGATACCTTTGGGTCTAGTTCACGCTATATGAAACTCCCCAAAAATAAAAATAAATACAATAGTGTATCAACTGTATAAATTAAGGGTTTGGTATTGACCATAGCCAAGATCTAAATCGCCAAGCTCCCCTAGGGTGGCCGCAAGGAGAAGGGATAGCTGCTAGGTGGAATGTCTTAAAACCATTGGTATGAACGGGTGGCACGGCCCATGTCTCCTGGAAACAGAGTTTCACAAAAGAATACACAAAGTCTGGTTCCCAGTTTTCCCTCTGATACCTGCCAAGTTCCAGACCTCAAATTAGAATTTCGGAACATTGCCTATGTTGTTAGCACAGTCAAGTGGTGGATCACAACAGCTTGCAGATTGAATTGATACGATGTTATCCTTAAATTATACTGGCCTTATATAGAATTCCTTGTTCTCCTGGGAATTAAGAATATCCAGGGTTTGCGGAGAGGAATATATAGAGGGAGTACCACATTTAGGGCCCCATGTCTGAATCATTTTTGCAGTTGGAAACGACTAATCGGGCCGTTTCCAATCGCAAAAATGCTTTTACATATGAATAAAATACAAATTGTGATTCGGCAACACATTACCGAATCGCAATTTATGTTTGCGATTCAGTATTTGGAAGGGGAGTGTTTAGGGCATCCCTGCCAAATACTGAATCTGAATGGGATGTCTGAATGTTTTGCAGCCGAATTACGGTCACAAAGCATTCATATTTTACCAACTCCTTGAAGGAGGTGGTAACCCATTTGCAAAGGGACCCCTTCCCATTTCAGAATGGAAAACAAATATTTTTTAAGAGCAGGCAGTGGTCCCAGGGACCACTGCCTGCTCTTAAAAAATGTACCTGCAAAGTTTCATTTATTCTTTTTAAATGCATTCCGTTTTCCTTTAAGAAAAACAGGTTGCATTTAAAAAATAAAGGGCTGCTTTATTTAAAGGCAATGACAGACATGGTGGCCTGCTGACCTCAGCAGGCCACCATCCCTGGGATGGCATTTATTCCTAATGTGTCGCAAATTGTGTACCTCATTAATATGCGTGAGGTAGGACTATTTACCACCCACTAGGAATCGTTAATGAAACTCAAAAGAGTTTCATACATTAGAAATACCAATTTCCTAATTGCGATTCGGAGAGGATCGCAATTAGGATATTGGTATTCCTAATGTTAGTACATCTGGCCCTTTGTTTCTTCTGCTAGGACTGGAGTTATGTGTAGGGGTGAACAAAGTCCAGGTGACACGGACCATCTTTCACCAAGGTTAATACAAGGGATGGAGTTGCACACACGAGAATTTGCTTTCTGTTTCCCATAAAGACTACATGGACGGACAGCCGATTGCATGGTTGTTATCCGTGTACGGTCTTTCTGAGCGTGATGTGCTTGAGAGATTATTTTGCCGTGATGTCCCTCTGTGTGCACACTGATGGCTACCACAGGTGTGAGTAAATGTTTATAGAAATTGAAGCCAAAGACTCCTCTCAGGATCCCACCACCTTGAGCATTGAAGTTGCTGCTAATTGGCCTAGGGTTGCAGCAGCTCAATTCTGCATGAGAAAAATGTATCCTTAAGGTGCCCAACAAGATTGGCTAAGTCTGGAGAAGACTGGGTGGTAATGGTAATGGCTTCCCCCCTTGAATGTTGGTTTTCCCTAAACTCTATTGACTCCAGATGTGTAGTATTTGTGTCTAGTATTCTCTATTGTCCCAAACAGTTCCAAAATTGTACTCCTATTTACAATACTGTGCTTGCCTCTGGAAGCATAATGCGGAATGGCCTCTAACTTTGTCGTTGGAAAGTTGGAACTAGATATAAGCTCCTGTCTTACCGCATCTACTGCCCCAGTATTGTTTCCCTGATTTCTTGGTGACCCTGATGTAATTCTACCTGGAGGGAAGCCATTAACTGATTAGGCCGTTGGTGATTAGTGTGCAGGTTGAATGCCACAGAGTCATCAATAGATAGAAGAAGCTGATGACCAGGTTCTGGCCTTCCCGCTAAGCCCATTACTGACTCCATTTAAAATTGAGTATAAGAGGGTATTAGGTCTTCATTCGATATCATGGGCATGTTTAATCCTAAGGTGACAGTAGTAGAGTTTCTAGGGTATGCGTTAACAGTGTGTCCATTTGAGGTTGATAAATTTACAGCGGGCTGGCTATTCAGTGGCACAATTTTACTACCACTATTGTTGAGGAAATTTTGTTCAGGCTTTAATGCTGTATTATGTTGAGGCATCTAATCTGCTTTTACTTCAGTAGAACAATGTTTATTGGATAGAGATGATGCATCTGAATTGCCCGCAAGGACCTCATTTACGGAAAGGATGGATTGCAAAAGCGCTACACTAAGATGTAAATTACTGTTGGCACTTCGCTTATGTCTCGCTTCCTGTAGCCTTTTGCGTTCCCTTTTGTAGGTGGCTTCACAGTAGCTGTCTGTTGCTCTGACTGCTCTGCCCCATGAGTAGTAAGACTTGCCAGCTTGGTATTAATGTTACATTCACAGCAAGAGGCGATGTTAACTACAGGGTTAACACTATGTTCGGCGTGAGATTGTAAATGCATGTTGCATTTTTGTGGCTTAAGAGGAAATACCCCTGGAACACCCGCATTCCCACTGCTGGTTCTAGCGGATAGCGGATAGAGGTTCGGGGAGAGTAAGTTACTCAGGTGCTAATCCATCTGGGACCTTAACAGCATCAGAATTTTTCTTCAGTCTGGCTGCTGAGGGATTTGTTTAGTGAGTTACATTTTTTCCATAAAGACATTAAATTTGAGTGGCATAGATAACTGATTTCATGAGTGCCAAGGTTCTCGTCTACGGGGGTGTAGCTGATTATGCCCTTGGCTAGGCTAGTAGTCAAAGGTATATTAGTCAATAAGTTTAGCTTAATTGGACTTAATGGGGTGTAGGGGACCAGATGACAGGCAAAATTGTCTGTGGTATTGTTGCAATCTGTTAATTGATCAAACCAGTCAATCAGGGCGTTTAAAAGCGTGCTACTCACCCATGAGGGTCTCAAGGCGCAGGAGGCAGGGGGGGTGTAGCTCCTGTTCAGCCAAAGAGCCAGGTGATGAGGTTCTTCCTGAAGGTGTTCAGGGTAGGGGAGCATCTGATGTTGACTGGGAGCTCGTTCCAGGCTTTGGCAGTGATGTAGGAGAAGGCTCTTCCACCTGCTCTGGTTCTGCGGATGCACGGGGTTTCTGCCAGGGCGAGGTCGGCGGAGCGAAGGTGCCTTTTGTGTACGTGGAAGGAGACTCGTCCGCTGAGGTATTTGGGTCCGATGTTGTGGAGGGATTTGTAGGCGTGGGTGAGTAGCTTGAAGGTTACTCTCTTCTCGATGGGGAGCCAGTGGAGTTCTCACAGGTGTTGGGTGATGTGCTCATGTCGTGGGATGCTGAGGACGAGTCTGGCCGCGGTGTTCTGGATGGTCCGGAGTTTGTGTAGCAGAGATCTGTTGATTCCAGCGTAGAGGGCATTTCCAAAGTCCAGTCTGCTAGTTATGAGTGCGTGGGTGACGGTCTTTCTGGCTTTGGGGAGGATCCACTTGAAGGTCTTGCGGAGGATGCGGAGGGTGTTGAAGCAGGTGGAGGCGACGGCGTTGATCTGTCGGGTCATGGTGAGGGAGGAGTAGAGTATGATGCCGAGGTTCTGGGCGTGGTCCGTGGGGGTGGGTGGGTTGCTGAGGGCGGAGGGCCACCAGGTGTTGTCCCATGCAGAGGGGGAGGGTCCGAGGACTAGGACTTCTGTCTTCTCCGAGTTGAGTTTCAGACAGCTGCTGCTCATCCAAGCTGCGGCGTCTTTCATTCCTTCTTGGAAGCTGAGTCTGGTGGTTTCAGGGTCCTTTGTGAGGGAGAGGATGAGCTGGGTGTCATCGGCGTAGGATACAATGCTGAGTCTATGTTGTCTGACGATGGCGGCGAGGGGGGCCATGAAACGGGGGGCCATCAAACGGGCTTTGCATTCGTAGTCTAGTCTCCTGATGTGCCTTAAGGAGGTTGGTGGTATTATTAATAGAGCTAACCATAAAGCTTGATAATTTGCTCCTATTAAAATCTCCCATATTCTTGGTCTCTGCTTTCAGCGGAGGAGAAGGTAGAATGCAAATGCAGACTTAAAAATGATAAATTGCCATCCGGGTGGTCTGTGGCTGATGCATGAACCTGGGCAGAGACAGTCAATGTTGTACGGTGTACGTCAAGAGGGACAATGCCCCACTCACTGCTTGGAGCTGCAGGGTGGTCACCAACTGGAGAATGGAAAAATCGCTGGAGGGGACTTATAGTCCCGTTGTTAGTGCTTGAGTCATTTGACTTTAAATAATCTATGATCTTAGATCGCTTAGGTGGAGGGGGGCAAAAGCGAAATGGAGGCAGATGAAGAATCAGAAGAAAGCACTGGTAATATCAAGGTGTCACCTACCAGGTTATCAGTGGAGGTGATAATGAAGTCATGGGTGGGGTGGAGGAGCGTGCACACAGGTTGCAGGCCCCCCAGAGGAACAAGCTGCACCGTCCTAATGCTAGCTGCCTCCGTGCTGTCGAGGGGAACATGTCGCCTAAGTCCTCCCAACATGCATTCCCCAAGCAAGTGGGAACCCTTCTGGAACCCACACCAACACCCTGGCAAGACTGCACAACTGACCTGCTGTGTCTGCAGGCCTGGAAGAGGGCAAAGGCTCCGGCACTCTTTCTATTCCTGCCACCAGCGCCGCCTCTCTCCTCCTTTTTGTTTTCTTGCACTACCAAGAAAGTTCAAGGGGGGGGCACGAGCATGCTGAGGTACCCCGCATGGGTGTTGTAGACAAAAAATGTATCTCTTTCCATGAGTTAAGGGTCGAAGGTCTTCCAGATGTCTCTCAGTCTTTGCATTTGCCTTCTCTTGATCTTGAACACCCCTATTCCAGAATTGGAGGTGAGGTATTAGACACCACAAGCCACACCCGAACCTAGTCGGGCCACCTCTGCGGTTTCAGGGTTGAACCAAGATGCGGCACGGCTAAACCGCAGCTCCTGTCACTCCTTGCTGCTTGCCGCTACTGCTGCTGACCTGCTGCTGCCTTGCTCCTTATGCCCTGCACCCCCCCCCATCAAGGCCACACCCCCAAAACCAGGCCCAAAACTGACTTGACTGCTCACTTCGTCTCCCCCGGGGCAGCCAGCTGCTTTTGCAGGTCCACATGCTCAAGATACATGCAGCTGCAGGGTTGGTCTTTGGTATCTGTGGTCTCCCGCAGGGGCCGGACTCTGCAGGCTGGACTTTTGCAGTGCTGCGGTGGGGCTGCAGGCTTCTGCTAACGCCGCAGTCCCCCTCCTCGCAGGGTAGAATCCCAGCTATGTTCGGGGAAAGGCAGCTGTGCCATGATGCATTGTCCGGCGCTTCCCTCACTCTGTCGGACAACCCGCAACCTGGAGGTGGATAGGCGTGTCCTTTTATCTCCTCTGGCAGCAAACACTCTTGCAGAAGTCCTGCTTACTTGCGGAGGCACGGCAGGGCCCGCCTAACCAAATTGGGCACAGGGTCCCTGGACCGCTGTGCAGGGCCACAATATGCATTGGCAGTGGTGATTCTGGGCCTGATTTAAATATTGGTGGTCCAACCACCAGCCCGCCATGGCGGCGGCACTGAGTACTCAACTGAGCCAACGGTCTGCCGTATTTAGATGTATACGCGATACAGGCAAGACCACTGCTGTGGCGGTCTCCTATGCTGGCAAAGGTGCCGCTGTCTTGATGGCGGGGTACTGCCAATTTGGATGTTTTTGATGGGTTGGCGGTGTCCTGGCGGCAGAGTACTAACGGGAGGTGACCACGGTGGTGGGGACACAAGTAAGTAACATTTAATTTTTTACGTAAAACATATATATGTTGTGTCTGTCTACATATATATTTATACAATATGTGTAGTGTGCATTATTTGGAGATGCTGCCTCACACCCCGCCAACATACACACACACACCATGCAATGTATACCCGCATACACCACGGACACCTGCCTTCGATTCCGTCAAAACAGGATGCCGGTCCGTCGCGGTCAAGTTGCCGCAGGATGGGGGGCCTGGACGATGGAGAAGAGGATGTAACTGCATCCTGTACCCCGGAGTTTTCACCCCTTTTTCTGACTCAAAGTGGGTGGGATTCCCATTGGAATTCCCTTAGAATCAGCCCACATCCAAATACCGGTGGTGGGAATCCTGGCTGGACTCCCGACGTTGCCTGCAGCCCATCCCACAGGAAGCAAAGTCCTGGCAGAGTCGGCGGGACAGCGGCGGTCTTCCCTCCCATTGAAATCCAGCATCGTAATTGGGCAGTCAGACCGCAAGGTAGGTGGGCAGGAAGACCACCGAAAAAGCCCACTCCATCGCGGTCCTGCCAACATCTAAATCAGGCCCTCTATCTCTCTCGCTTGCTCGGTCTTTTGCGGCCCTGACCCACCGCTACCACTGTAGCAGCAGCTTTTCTGGAAGCAGCTTTTTTGCGTCAGCCGCCCAACTCCCTGACTGTGAGTCTCACCTTACTGCGCCCTCTTCCTTTGTCAACACACATTCAATTACACGGCCCACGTTCAATCAATGAATGTTCCAGATAACAGGGTGACTCCGAAATTACTGTTCTTAGCAGTGGCTCTTAAATCCATTTTTTCAGGCCAATATAAATATAATGCTTCAATCCCCAGACAGCAAAGGATCAACCACTCAGCTCCCTAGACATCACAGTTATCTCCAAACCTCATCACTTCAGATGGCATGATTATGTCTTGTGGAAGATCAGCTTCTTCATGGCTCCAAACAAGAGTCATCCCTCAGTTCACAACATTTTGTAGTGCATGACGGGTGACATAGATCAATCAAACATGTTGCTCAATATGAAACCAAGTGTCAAAGAAAAGCGAGGAACTCCTTATACATACTGGAGCACCAAAGAATCCTGTTCACTTCATCATCCGGTCCTGCTCACCCTCTGCTGGAAACAATAACAGACATCTCTGCATCCATAATCTAGCTCATCCATATATTGGGCGACCTAAATGGAAAGCCAAAAATTGGGAAATTTCGTTTTGAAGCTTTTCAGCACAGTGAAACCGGACTCCTGTTGATAATAATATTGATGTTTCAAATATCATGTACTAAAATAGCGTGGTATTCATTGTTGTTTTTTTATAGTATTTTTATAGTATTATTCTTGTTTTTTATGTACTTTTTTGTGTGAAGTTTAGATTAAAGGTTATTTTCAAATATTTGATAAATTATTGCTACCTAAATTCTACATTTGTTTACATTTTTTTAGTTTGTGGGGTTTATTTGGAAATTAGGCAGCTAGTGTTTGAATTTTTAAAAATGTATTATATTTTTTTCATTATGTTTTTAAACAATAATGTTATTTATTTATTAATCAATTTAATGTAACTATAAAACATATAATAATATTTAAGGTTGGTAGTGCTTTCTTTTTATTTAATGCTAATTTAACAGACTTTAAGGTACGTTGTTTAAATTAAATAGTTAATCTTTTACTTACTGACTAAAGGTTTTAAAATATATAATGAAGTGGGTATATTTTACTACCTATAATTATTTGATTTTTATGAGGTATTGATTTTGTACCTGATTTGTATTAGCAATATACATTTAGATTACATTTGGGGCATGTCGGTGATATTATATTTTATTTTAGTATTTAAACTATATTTTTTTAATTTAATAATATATTGGGTTGCAGTGTTTAAGTTAACATATATATTTTAAAGGAAAATGTGCATTTAGTTTGTAAAAATAACATTGGGGTATACATTAATTTAAAATGATTATTATTATTTTAATTGAATTGTATTTACACAACATGTTAGCCCAACTAATTTTTTATTCAAGTAAATATATATTTTTTGAAGTAATATAATTTAAATGTACTTAAAAAGTACAATTACATTATTTTTCAGCAAAAATATATGATTGTTGATATTATATTTATTTGTATGTATCGAATATACATTCACTTTAAAAAAAAGATCATTGACAGGAAGGATATTGAAACTTAACCATGAAGTCCCAAACAAACCATTCTTACCTCAATGTTATGAGCCTAGATATGGAATAGTAATTTTGACCCTCTCACCCAATGTATACACTTTCCCCAGTGTAAGTTGTACTGGAGTTCCAATAATTAATCAGAACTCACCCAATACAAGTACATTTCACCATGTAATTGGATTTAGAATACCGATAAGGCTTCACCCCCAAATATGTGCACTTCCCCCAATGTTTTTGGACTGGCGATAGAATAGAAACTTTGATCACCCACAATGTATACACTTTCTCCAGCATAAATTGGATTGATGATAGAATACTAAATCTGAAATCCCTTTAATTTATGCATTTCCCATATTTATGCTAGACTGATGTTAGAATAGTGAACCTGAGCCCAAACAAATATGCTCTTTGCCCACTGCATGTAGGTCTAGAGCAGGGTTCTCCAAAGTCCCTCCTGGAGGGCTGGATCCATGCGGGATTTTTAGCATAGCCCCATTTAGATACATGTAGTTATCTTAAAAATCTGGCATCGATCCGGCCCTCCAGGACCAACTTTGGAGAACCTGACCTAGAGTTAAAATAGTAAATCTGAACCCTACAAAAATATCCAAGTTCGCCACTGCATTTAGGGCTGGGGTTAGAGTAATTGATCAGAACTCCCACAATATAGGCATTTTCCCTAATGTAAGTGGGACTGGAATCGGATCCAGAATACAAATGGCAACTGCTTGATTTATAGCGACAGCATTCTAGTGTTTGGCAATACACAAGAAGAGCGCATTGACACACTGGTGAAAGACTACCAAGCTCTTCATGAAGCCAACCGGACACTTCACAAAGTAAAGTTCAACTGTGAGTGGACCTCTATGACGTTTTATGGCCATTTATTTACACAGGATGGCATGTAGCCAGACCATGACAAGATTGTGACCCTCACCTAAATTCTGGCTTATGACAATGCTTCTTCTCTAAGATGTCTCTTGGGCTAGAATAGGTATTGTGCATGTTACATACTTGACTTTGTATCTATAAGATCCCCCCTTAGAAACCTGATGACAAAAAAGCTAATTTACAAAAAGGCATGGGATTTCAATAAAAATTTAAAACAATTCGCACAAGAAGCCAGGAATCAGGCCTACTTCCTTCTTGCTTTGCAAACCAAAACTGTTGTTCATGCAAGTACAATGGCCCTTGCTGTCATTTTAGTTAAGCAGGATAATGACCCAGAAGGCATATGCAAGGTGATTGCCTAGGAGAGTCATACCCTTACAAGCCCAGAAAAGAAATACAAGCAGAGAGTTTGGCTGTAGTTTGGGCTTGCAAACACTTCCATCTGCTCATCTATTACAAGTTGTTTAAAATAATTACAGAACATCAGACTCTGCTCACGATCTTCAGAAACCCCATGGCCACGATGCCCCATCAAGAGATGATGCCTTCAGGTACAGAAATGTTAAGTCAAAATGATTCATTGTCCAGGGAATTATCAAAATCCTCCTGATTTGGTCTCTTGATTTCCCCTTAATACCAACAACACTGTCAGTGGCTGAGGAATATCTCGGGTACATAAACAAGCTTGTCCTGCTGCCCTTAGGGGCCTATTAGGATGGCGGGTGGACCTGAGTCCGTCCGCCATCCTAGCGGGAATGGGACCGCCCGCCTGACATGCGGTGGTCCGGCACCCCTGATCATGATGCGACCGCCACCGCGGCGGTCGCATCTGGCATTTTAACACTGCGGCGGGTGCTGCTGGCTGCAGCAGCCGCCGCAATGGTAAAATGCCATGTTGTGCATTTCCATGCACAACGTGGCAGGCACCGCACGGTGCCTGCCACTTTGTGCATGGAGATGTAGGAGGGTACCATAGGTATACCCCAGGTGCACCCCTCACCCCCGAGGGCCCGCAACAGACCCCCAAAGCAAATCCCCGCCAGCCTTTCCATGGCGGCATCGCCGCCATGGAAAGGCCTTGAAATCTTATCATCATAATATGGATGGCGGTGCCTGCTAGGCACCGCCACCATATATGAGCCCCAGCTCCGCCCGGCCGGCAATCATAACGATTGCCAACCGGCGGAAAAGCGGCGGACGGACTTTCCATCTGCCGCAATACCCACCGCCATCGTAATATGGCGGTGGGTAATTCACGTTACGATGGCAGGCAGATCGCCACCGCCGGGCCGGCGGTGGCGATCCGCCCGCCATCGTAATGAGCCCCTTAGTTTGGAAGAAATCAATGGGGCATCATTTGCTGATCTTACTCCTGTTCTGTATCTTACATGATTCTCAGCGATGGAGAGACCTGTAAGTTGTCACAAAACACATAAACGTTGCAGTTGCAAAGGCTAAAAGACATTCCAAACTGCCCAAGGTGTAGCAACTTGTTACTGGAAAGGACTCACATTGAGAGGCACCTCACTATTGTTTCCTCTGTCACTACAGAAACAAGTATTCGAATGCACACGAAGGTCATTGTGGCATCATTAAAAAACGAACTGGTGTGGTTTCTTTTGCACCTGAGTTGTTTGAATAAATGCTCAGGACCTGCACCTTTGGTGAGGTCCTGTGTAAATACCTTTGCAACTCCTCATAGCACCCCAGGTGTCTCACCTGCCAAGCTCATGTTCGGATTTTCCTTTGAGCAGGACACGCTCCTTTCATCTCCCAGGCCTCCATTTACTGAACTGTGACCGGCCAATTTAATTAATTCCCCGGCACAGCACATTGCCATTTAACGGCGAAGGATTTTAAGCATTTGCTTCCAGCAAACTAAGTTTGTTTTTTCCCTACCGGGCCCCCACCATAACGCGCATTAATTCGCAGGCTATCCCGGTCACCTTAAGAAGCACAGCGCTACGCAGACGCCTTTACCAAGGATATTATTTCCTTCTTCAGCTCAATTCAAGTTGCTCACATTTTTTTGTCCTGAAGATGAACTCGAATAATTGAGTTCGAAACGTCAGTCGACTCCCTACAACATGAACTCCTTATACTCTGTAAAAATCTTTAAAGGAGCTTCTATTTCTGTTGTCAATGCGATGTCATTATTTTAAGTTCACCCTCACTTCTCACGTCACGCTTATTGTCACTTACTGTGTGAGCACCTGAATACCTTCATTGTGTAATAAATATTTGTCATACATTGACCTATATGTCCCTTGTTATATTTCCTACTGCTCTCTTTTATGAATTAAGTTTCTATTCCTTTACTTATCTCAGTGCCCTTTACAGGGTTACTTCCCCTTGGACCTTTTAGGCCACTCTAGAACCATTGTTCCTTTAAACTACATGTTCGGAACGCAGCTCTGGGCGAAAAGTAGTCATATTTTAGCTAAAGAGAATCATCCTGTACATGAGAATGTGTCAGCAGGAGTGTTTCCAAAAAACAGAAGATGAAACAGTATGCTTACCAGCTCTGTCAAGGAGACAATGTACATCCAAGGACACCTGTAAGGATGGTCCTAGTTTTGACCCAAAGCCATATCTGATAACAATTGAATATAATGGGAAACCCAATCTACCCTTGAGGGCTTGGGCAAATCAAATGAACGGGTAAAAAGCGCCTTCAAGGGATTTATTTAGAATACTTTGTTCTATTGCTTTTGATATATATTTTTAACTGCAAGAATTATTGATAAACTCGCCAGAGAGATATTATTCAAATGTCTTTTATCTAAGAAATATTTTTGTTCCTTGTAAGGACATAAGAACCAATGAACCAATCCCAAAACAATAAATATTCAAAACACGGGTGTATATAGAAAAAAGTTTTATCTTTTGAAATTTATCAAGGGTACTACACAGTTATACAAACAATGTAACAAGAGGAAAATAAATACAATTGTATAATCCTTCAATGTCACTATTGTAAACACTTCTTCTCATTGTACATTATTTTCCAGAAGAGAGTGTGAGTGTCGACGTTTCGGTCTCTATGCATTTGTTCATGAGACCATCTTCAGGACTATCATAAATTTAACAGTTGCCCCTAATAAAACATGAAATAAATAATAATTACCATGCGTGAATTTAAACTATACATTCCATTATTTACAGAAAATAATTGATACACCCGTGCAAAAAAATTATCATTTCTGCAATTCACAAAATTTCACATCAATAAAATTAAGAATATCTCAAGATGCATATATTATGTAACATCCTTAGAACTCATAAAGAGATTTCTTATCCACAAGAGGACAAACATTGATTCTGATGTGTCTGATTTTATCAAAACCATGATTTTCATAGATCTTTTCTAATTAGGCACTATAGTATAATCTAGAACCAAACATCATGGTATTGCGTACAAATTATTTTGAGATTGATTTGTACATGAAACAAAGAGAATATATTATTGAAAGTCATCTTATCTTATAATTCATCAGCTACAAATTCAAACAGCCACATCGTATATTTCTAAAGTCTTTTTATAAAAAGTTATGTTGTGGAGCCAGAGCAATGGTGAATACACATATCTCACTACCATCTTGAAGTGCCTTGCCATTATTTCGGATTACTTAGAAAACCTATTTCTTGATTCTCCATAGATATACAAATAGCAATCCTCAAGAAGTTTTATTATAAGAGTGATATTTAGCCATCCTTACTGATCTGGTATTATAGACTGCCTAAATAGTTACATGAGGGCCACTCATATTAACTATCAGTTTTTTAACCTGTTTACACATGCCCCTAATTGTATTGTCCATTTTACTCATTAAAATATGGACCTATACTTTCCGTTATAACAAATGTGACTTAATCAAAAAAGAAACAAATACCTGACTGGTGTTTCCAAAGATTCAAGAATTATAGAATACAATTGATACATATATGTCAAATCGATCGTCGTTCTGTAACTCTATTAATAAAAAGACAATATATCAGTTGGAGTTTATTTATCTTTGCCCATATGTGTATTAGTCATTTAATCTCCTTACCTACTTTGTTTAAGGTGAATAATCGTCAAAAGATGTAGGTGAGTGAACTCTGGTGCTTTTCGGACGGTGTAATTAAATTTCCAGTCCCCAGCAACTTCTCAATTGAAGGAGTTTATTCTAAAAAAGTTACATGTAATTTGAGTCAATATTAAATTTAAGTTAATATGGAGCCAGGCATTAAGTATAAATGGCCCTATCTTTTCTAAGTCATACCTGTTAAGTTTTGTAGCGCAGTGAAAATTCGGCAGTCTGCAGTCGGATTAGTATCAACCCTACTGTCGGTTTGAGCTCGTATTTATACTTTGTTTGGAGCTCAAAAGAGGACTAGCCTCATGCATCTCCTTGGTAATGGATCTTACTGTGGCGGCCATCTTGAACACCCTTTTATTTCTATTGATATAATACTGTTTATATACAGAGTGTCTATTCTTATTAAGTTATGGGGCAATTTGGCGTGAATTATATCCTACACTTTTATACTTGACGATAGAAATAATTTAAAACTACTATTAGTATATGTTACTTGTGTATAGTGTAAATATGTCTTATTTTTCTCATCTTATAATGTGATTTAAACATGAATTATACAATGATTAAAGCCACTTACAAAACACATTAAATATACACGTACTAAAATCATTCAAAATAATCATATAGTATTAACATCTACATTTCAAATTAAATACATTTAAAAACTTAATTTTGAATAAATTATATGTTTAAATTGATCCATGCAATGTACATCATTTATATTGCTACGGATACCCAACATTTTTAATACAAATGCATATTTTAATCTTACAAATAACTCATATATTTACATCAATCAGATCGTGTGTACAGCCGCTTATTTATACATACATGATCCGTCAATTTAAAAATTACTAAATTGTTTCATATAAATCACAACTATGATTATGAGTATTATTCTATACAAAACTTAGCTTGTGATTTTAAGAATGTACAGCTTTTCAATCATTGGATCAGACAAAGGTACACAATGTTATACATTCAAATAGATATCATAAAGCGTATAACATACTAAAAGTCATTACATTTTCGTGACTTTTCTTAACAGTCTAATGTCTTTTCATCAACATTGTTGACACCAACATCTGTTAACATATAGTCCTTTTAAGAATAGCTGTTATCTAAACTAACCTATGATACATAATGAATTATCAGTTTGTTGGATCTCTCATCGTTATTTATCCCCAAAAGGAAATAAAGTACCGATTGTACCAAAGGTATTTTATTTATTTTAGACTGATGTTATCTCTCGTAATCATACGCAAGGACCTCAGTTCTCTTTATCTAATGGCATATGTGTGAGCCCACACAATTTATAGCATAAGAAATTACTGACACATATTTCACTTAAGACATGCTAACGCCTGCCATTCCGAAGCGGAGTTGAGGCCTCTATTAACCAGGTCAGTGCGACAGATCCATCTGCCTTCTTTTATTGACAATGTTTGCTCTACATTGTTTTGTCTCCTTGTGGGTTTCACTACTTCAATTACCCACCAATGCATATCTTTTTCTGAATGTCCGGTTCTTCGATAATGGTCTACCAGTGGGGCATTGTCTACACCACACCTAATACGTGACTGATGTTGAAGGATGCGCTTTTTCACGGCCTGTATTGTTTTACCAATATAATGTAACCCACATGGGCATTGGATACAATAAATAACATTAGATGTGTTACAATTGGAGAACATCTTTAATGTGATCGAAATATCATTAATCACACATGTTTTAACCGTTTGGGTGGTATTGCACGCCAAACACATATTGCATCTATGATGACCTATTAAAGGTGTCAGTTGTCTCATGTTGTCTACTGTATTCTCTTTGTTCTCACTATATGCATGAACTAGGCGGTCTTGTAAGTTCGTACCTCTTTTAAAAGAGAACATGGGTTTTTGCTCAAGTCCCGAGACACCTTTTAGTAGACTTCAATACTTAGTGACAATCTTTTTAATGGAATTGGTATGGGTGCCAAATGTTGATACACACACCAGTTGGGGGTCCTTTGGGCGATCCTTAACAGTTAACAGGGCTTCTCGATCATTATACCACGCTCGTTTCATAGATCTTTTTAGTAATTTAGACGGATAGCCCCGTGCTTTGAGTTTATCTTTTAATTTCTTCGCCTCAAAGAAATAGTCATCTTTAAAGGTACAATTCAATCAATCAATCAATCAATCACGGCATTTATAGAGCGCGCTACTCACCCGGGAGGGTCTCAAGGCGCTGGGGGAGGGGGTAAGTTACTGCTCGAACAGCCAGGTCTTGAGCTGCTTCCTGAAGGAGAGATGGTCCTGGGTTCGCCGAAGGTGAGTGGGGAGGAGTTCCAGGTCTTGGCTGCCAGGTAGGAGAAGGATCTTCCTCCGGCGGTGGCTCTGCGGATGCGTGGTACGGTGGCGAGGGCGTGGCTGGTTGATCGTAGCTGGCGGGTGGGCGTGTAGAAGGTCATGCGGTCGTTGAGGTACTTGGGGCCCAGGTCGTGGAGGGCCTTGTGTGCGTGGGTGAGGAGTCTGAACGTGATTCTCTTGCTGACGGGGAGCCAGTGCAGGTCTTTCAGGTGTCCGGTGATGTGGCTGTGTCGGGGGATGTCCAGGATGAGTCGTGCGGAGGCGTTCTGGATGCGCTGGAGTCTTTTTGAAGTTTGGCTGTGGTTCCGGCGTAGAGGGTGTTCCCATAGTCCAGTCGGCTGGTGACGAGTGCCTGGGTGACGGTCTTCCTGGTTTCAGTGGGGATCCATCTGAAGATCTTGCGGAGCATGCGCAGGGTGTTGAAGCACGAAGATGAGACAGCGTTGACTTGTCTGGTCATCGACAGGGAGGAGTCCAGGATGAAGCCCAGGTTGCGTGCGTGGTCCGTTGGCTTGGGCGCGGTGCCCAGGGCCGGGGGCCACCAAGAGTCGTCCCAGGCGGAGGGTGATGAGCCCAGGATGAGGACTTCCGTCTTGTCTGAGTTCAGTTTAAGGTGGCTGTTCCTCATCCAGTCGGCGACGTCTCTCATCCCGTCGTGTAGGTTGGCTCTGGCGGTGGTGGGGTCGTTGGTGAGGGAGAGGATCAGCTGGGTGTCGTCGGCGTAGGAGATGATGTTGAGGTTGTGTTGGCGTGCGATGGCTGCAAGGGGGCTCATGTAGACGTTGAAGAGGGTTGGACTGAGTGAAGATCCTTGTGGAACGCCGCAGATGACTTCGGTGGCCTCGGATCTGAACGGGGGAGGCGGACTCTCTGGGTTCTTCCGGCGAGGAACGAGATGATCCATTCCAGTGCTTTCTCTCGGATTCCGATGTTGCTGAGGCGCTTCACTAGGGTGTGGTGGCAGACGGTGTCGAACGCCGCGGAGAGGTCCAAGAGGATGAGGGCTGCTGTTTCCCCGTTGTCGGTTAGGGTTCTGATGTCGTCGGTGGCTGCGATAAGGGCGGTCTCGGTGCTGTGGTTGGCCCGAAACCCGGACTGCGAGGGTCGAGGGATCCATTCGTCTCGAGGAAGGCGGCAAGCTGTCTGTTGACGGTCTTCTCGATGACTTTGGCCGGAAACGGAAGGAGCGAGATGGGACGGTAGTTCTTGAGGTCGGTGGGGTCCGCCGTTGGTTTCTTCAGGAGGGCGGTAAGCTCGGCGTGCTTCCAGCTCTCCGGGAAGGTGGCGGTGTGGAAGGAGGAGTTGATGATGTCCCGGAGATGGGGTGCGATGGTGGCGTCGGCTTTGTTGAAGACGTGGTGTGGGCAGGGGTCGGTTGGTGATCCGGAGTGGATGGAGTTCATCGTGCGGGTGGTGTCTTCGGTGCTGATCGGGGTCCAGTTGCAGAGGGTGGTGGTGGCGGGCGTTGGTTCGGCGGTAGGGTGCGTGGTCTGTGCGTCGAAGCTGTTATGTATGTCGGTGATCTTGCGGTGGAAGAACGCGGCGAGTGAGTTGCAGAGGTCTTGCGAGGGGTGATGTCGTTGTTCCCGGCGCTGGGGTTGGAGAACTCTTTGACGATGCTGAAAAGTTCCTTGCTGTCGTGGGCGTTGTTGTCCAGTCGTTCTTTGAGTGCCGACTTCTTGGTGGCACGGATCAGCTGGTGGTGTTTGCGGGTGGCGTGCTTGAGGGCGGTCCTGTTGTCTGTGGTCTGGTCGAGTCGCCAGGCTTTCTCGAGTGTGCGGCAGTTCTTCTTGGATTCCTTGAGTTCGTTGGTGAACCAAGGGTTTTCTTGCTTCCGGGTCTGCTGGGAGGGTTTTTAGTGGTGCGAGGTCGTCGGCGCAGGCGGTCAGCCACTTGGCGAGGTTGCTGGCTGCTTCGTTTGGGTCCGTTGTGTTGGTGGGTGTGTTCTGGCTGAGGGAGGCGGTGAGCTGCTCGGCGGTGATCTTGCTCCAGCTCCGGCGGGGAGCCTGTTGCGGGTGGTGGTGGGTCGCAGTCTTTCTGAAGCTGAAGTGGACGCAGCTGTGGTCGGTCCAGTGGAGTCCGGTGGCGTGGCTGAAGGAGATGTGCTTGCTGGAAGAGAAGACGGGGTCAAGCGTGTGGCCGGCGTAGTGGGTGGGCGTGTTCACCAGTTGCTTGAGTCCGAGGTTGGCGAGGTTGTCCAGCAGGGCGGTGGTGTTTCTGTCGTTGTTGTTCTCCAGGTGGAAGTTGAGGTCCCCTAGGAGGATGTAGTCGGCGGAGGGCATGGCGTGCAGGCTGATGAAGTCTGCGATGTCTTCGCTGAATAGTGTGCGTGGTCCCGGGGGTCTGTAGATGAGGGTGCCTCGGAGGGTGGTCTTGGGGTCAGTGTGTATCTGGAAGTGTAGGTGTTCGGCGGTGGTGAAGGTCTCGTCGGAGTTAGTCGAGATGCGGATGGTGTTCTTGTGTACGATGGCGATGCCTCCTCCCGTCTGGTTGACGCGGTCCTTCCGGGTGATCTTGTATCCGTCCGGGATGGCTATGGCGATGTCGGGCGCTGAGGAGGCGTTCATCCAGGTTTCGGTGAGGAAGGCGACGTCCGGTGCTGTTGCGTCGAGCAGGTCCCAGAGTTCCACGGCGTGCCTGTGGACGGAGCGGGTGTTCAACAGGATGCATTTCAGGTGGTTGCTGCTGGTGCTCGACTTGGCGGAGGTGGTGCACGTCCGGGGGCAGGTGAATCGGCAGGCTTGGCAGGTGAAGGGTCCGTGGGTGCGTCTCGGTGAGGCTCGGTAGCAGGCAGGGTTCCGGCCGGCATTGAGTGCGGTGAGGGTGGCGGCGTCGTAGGTCCGTCGAGTAGTGTTGCATCGGTGGGATCCAGGGGTCCTGGCGCTGGGCGCGGGCCAGGCGCGGACGGGCGCAGACGGGCTTACCTTTGGCGCACCTTCGGCGCTCCGTCGGTGCTCCCGCTGCGCGCGGGCCGCTGCGCGGTCGCTCAGGGGCGTCATAAGTAAGGAGCCTGGAGGGAGGAGCAGCTGGGTGGCGGGAGCGGGGCGGCGAATGGAATCACGGGGGCGGGGCCGCAGGGAGGCAGTGGCGGGAAGTCCCAGGAGCAGCGGGCAGCGGGAAAGTCCCAGGAGCAGCGGGAAAGTCCCAGGAGCAGCAGGCAGCGGGAAAGTCCCAGGAGCAGCGGGCAGCGAGCGAAGGAATCTCCAGGCAGGAGGCGGCAAGGCAGGCAGGAGCGGCAGCAGTGAGTGGGGCGACCAAGCCCTGTGGAGGGCTGAGCGGTCACCTACGCAAACGTAAGAACTGTCCAAATGGCAATCAGTCTTTTAGTGCCTGTGGATGGTGACTTTTGTAATTTAACAGCGTATTTCTGGATGTCGGTTTTGTATATAGCGTGGTATATAGATGGTTAGTCGCATCATTCTTGATTGTAATATCTAGAAAGTTCATTTTATCAGTGTCAGATTCAAGCGTGAACTGCAGATGTGGACTTATTGCATTTAGCCACACATGGAAAGCCTGTAATAGTTCTTTAGAACCTCGCCATATAAGAAAAACATCATCTATATATCTCAGCCATTGTGTAATATTGGCTGAGTAAGGATTAGACGCTTGGAGAATATATTCATTTTCAAAAGCTGACACATAAATGTTAGCAATATCCGGAGCGTAAACTGCCCCCATGGCAACTCCCTTCTGTTGCTGGTAAAAATCACTTTCAAACAAAAAGAAGTTCTCACGTAGAGAGATTCGCACACATTCCACAATAAAGTCACTTGGTACCCTGTGTGGTCTAGGTCTCGATTCCAACAGAGTGTTGAGAATAGAGAGAACCTTTTGTTGGGGAATATTGGTGTACAAGCTCTCTATGTCCATGGAGACAAGAAATTCAATGGTGGGATCAAAGTCCTGACCTTCTATCCGGTTGATAACCACCATAGTGTCTCTAATATATGTGGGTTGGTTAATCGCAAATTGTCGTATAAAATGATCTGCATATTGTGCCAGGGGTTTAAGTATAGAATTACAACCTGACACAATAGGTCGCCCTGGTGGTTGAATGGGGTCTTTATGTACCTTTGGTAGCATATAAATAACCGGTACTGTCGGTGCCTTGTTAATAAGGTATGCTGCCTCTTTCTCATTGAGCCAGCCTCCTTCAAAACCTAATTTGCTCAAAGCAGCGATTTCCTTAGTGAGCCTGGCTGTAGGGTTAGTTGTCAATCTTTTATAATGAGCAGTCACCGATAGTTGTTTCAACATTTCCTGGTTGTATTTTTCCTTTTCCCAAAGAACAATCCCCCCACCCTTATCAGCTGGTTTTATAAGCGCATTGGGGAGAGATTGTAGATTCTGCAGTGCAGCTTGATGGTCTTTCGAGAAATTGGATTTGAAATGTATTTTTTCTTTAAAGAGATTCTCAATTTCTGTCAATATTGCATTTTCAAATGTTATAATTTCCTTTCTTATCATCGTGTTCATAGGATAAAAGGTGGACGGGTTTTTCAAGCCTGTACCTTCATTCATTGCTGGTGAAATGTTATTAGCAAAGTAATTTCTTAGTCTAACCGATCTAAAAAACCTGTACATTTCTAATTTGGTCTGAAACAGATCGTTCTTGTAGGTGGGTACAAACGTTAATCCTGCTGAGAGGACTGCCACTTCGTGTTCAGAGAGAATATGAGAGGACAGATTAAATATGGGGATAGTTTGATCTGGTTCTACCATTCGTAATACTGGTTGCGAGTTTGGCGGAAACCAGGGGTGTATTGGTTGCGATACCATCCCCTCTTGCCTCCCCGCTGTCTCCGAGGAGGACCAGATCCTCTTCGTTCCTGGCCTAAAAAAGCCTGATGGGACGTTGAGGGCTGTTGATCGTATTGTCTATATGAAGTGTCAGTTGAATGATCACTTCCTGTGTCTGAATTGGTATCAGAAAAAGTGGTCCTCTTTCTCATTGATTGGTTGGAACCTTGAGACACATAAAAATCTTTATTCAAATAAGGGTAAGTTTTTTCTTTTTTATATCTCCTGATATCACTTTGGAGTTTTTCAGTCTTTTATGTGCGTTAAACTCCTCAAAATCTTTGATGGTTTGTTGAACTTTATCAAGGAGAAATTTACTATTAGTAATGGTGTTATCTCCCAAAATCTTTTTCTCTAAGTTTTCAATCTCTTTAGTCAATGATTTTATTTGTCTTAGGGCTGTTTCAATGCTCAGCACCATCCAGGTGCGCGAGCATTTGTTGGCTGAAAAACTGAAACCAATTTTAAACTCTTCGTCATCTATAAAGATTATCGGGATGTTTCGTATTTGAAGGCCTGTAGGAATAATATTGGCATTCAAACAGTCTGTTAGAAACTTTGCGTGAAGCTCTGTACGCACTAGTTTCTTTTTGAGTCGTTCTAATTGGTTGAAGTCTGATTCAAACGGTAGTTGTGTTACAGGCCCCCTGTTCCCAAGTAATGAGGGCCCACCTGCTATTTTTAGAATGTATTCATCCGTATAGGATAATGTCTCCGTTTCAGACATCAAAGAAGACTATAAAGCTATACAAATCTATAGAACAAACAACTACTTGAGAAAGTAGCCCTCAACAGACAGCTGTCTGTGCTATAAACAATTGAATATAATGGGAAACCCAATCTACCCTTGAGGGCTTGGGCAAATCAAATGAACGGGTAAAAAGCGCCTTCAAGGGATTTATTTAGAATACTCTGTTCTATTGCTTTTGATATATATTTTTAACTGCAAGAATTATTGATAAACTCGCCAGAGAGATATTATTCAAATGTCTTTTATCTAAGAAATATTTTTGTTCCTTGTAAGGACATAAGAACCAATGAACCAATCACAAAACAATAAATATTCAAAACACGGGTGTATATAGAAAAAGTTTTATCTTTTGAAATTTATCAAGGGTACTACACAGTTATACAAACAATGTAACAAGAGGAAAATAAATACAATTGTATAATCCTTCAATGTCACTATTGTAAACACTTCTTCTCATTGTACATTATTTTCCAGAAGAGAGTGTGAGTGTCGACGTAACTGTTAAGGATCGCCCAAAGGACCCCCAACTGGTGTGTGTATCAACATTTGGCACCCATACCAATTCCATTAAAAAAATTGTCACTAAGCATTGAAGTCTACTAAAAGGTGTCTCGGGACTTGAGCAAAAACCCATGTTCTCTTTTAAAAGAGGTACGAACTTACAAGACCGCCTAGTTCATGCATATAGTGAGAACAAAGAGAATACAGTAGACAACATGAGACAACTGACACCTTTAATAGGTCATCACAGATGCAATATGTGTTTGGCGTGCAATACCACCCAAACGGTTAAAACATGTGTGATTAATGATATTCCGATCACATTAAAGATGTTCTCCAATTGTAACACATCTAATGTTATTTATTGTATCCAACGCCCATGTGGGTTACATTATATTGGTAAAACAATACAGGCCGTGAAAAAGTGCATCCTTCAACATCAGTCACGTATTAGGTGTGGTGTAGACAATGCCCCACTGGTAGACCATTATCGAAGAACCGGACATTCAGAAAAAGATATGCGTTGGTGGGTAATTGAAGTAGTGAAACCCACAAGGAGACAAAACAATGTAGAGCAAACATTGTCAATAAAAGAAGGCAGATGGATCTGTCGCACTGACCTGGTTAATAGAGGCCTCAACTCCGCTTCGGAATGGCATGCGTTAGCATGTCTTAAGTGAAATATGTGTCAGTAATTTCTTATGCTATAAATTGTGTGGGCTCACACATATGCCATTAGATAAAGAGAATTGAGGTCCTTGCGTATGATTACGAGAGATAACATCAGTCTAAAATAAATAAAATACCTTTGGTACAATCGGTACTTTATTTCCTTTTGGGGATAAATAACGATGAGAGATCCAACAAACTGATAATTCATTATGTATCATAGGTTAGTTTAGATAACAGCTATTCTTAAAAGGACTATATGTTAACAGATGTTGGTGTTAACAATGTTGATGAAAAGACATTAGACTGTTAAGAAAAGTCACGAAATTGTAATGACTTTTAGTATGTTATACGCTTTATGATATCTATTTGAATGTATAACATTGTGTACCTTTGTCTGATCCAATGATTGAAAAGCTGTACATTCTTAAAATCACAAGCTAAGTTTTGTATAGAATAATACTCATAATCATAGTTGTGATTTATATGAAACAATTTAGTAATTTTTAAATTGACGGATCATGTATGTATAAATAAGCGGCTGTACACACGATCTGATTGATGTAAATATATGAGTTATTTGTAAGATTAAAATATGCATTTGTATTAAAAATGTTGGGTATCCGTAGCAATAGAAATGATGTACATTGCATGGATCAATTTAAACATATAATTTATTCAAAATTAAGTTTTTAAATGTATTTAATTTGAAATGTAGATGTTAATACTATATGATTATTTTGAATGATTTTAGTACGTGTATATTTAATGTGTTTTGTAAGTGGCTTTAATCATTGTATAATTCATGTTTGAATCACATTATAAGATGAGAAAAATAAGACATATTTACACTATACACAAGTAACATATACTAATAGTAGTTTAAAATTATTTCTATCGTCAAGTATAAAAGTGTAGGATATAATTCACGCCAAATTGCCCCATAACTTAATAAGAATAGACACTCTGTATATAAACAGTATTATATCAATAGAAATAAAAGGGTGTTCAAGATGGCCACCACAGTGAGATCCATTACCAAGGAGATGCATGAGGCTAGTCCTCTTTTGAGCTCCAAACAAAGTATAAATACGAGCTCAAACCAACAGTAGGGTTGATACTAATCCGACTGCAGACTGCCGAATTTTCACTGCGCTACAAAACTTAACAGGTATGACTTAGAAAAGATAGGGCCATTTATACTTAATGCCTGGTTCCATATTAACTTAAATTTAATATTGACTCAAATTACATGTAACTTTTTTAGAATAAACTCCTTCAATTGAGAAGTTGCTGGGGACTGGAAATGTAATTACACCGTCCGAAAAGCACCAGAGTTCACTCACCTACATCTTTTGACAATTATTCACCTTAAACAAAGTAGGTAAGGAGATTAAATGACTAATACACATATGGGCAAAGATAAATAAACTCCAACTGATATATTGTCTTTTTATTAATAGAGTTACAGAACGACGATCGATTTGACATATATGTATCAATTGTATTCTATAATTCTTGAATCTTTGGAAACACCATTCAGGTATTTGTTTCTTTTTTGATTAAGTCACATTTGTTATAACGGAAAGTATAGGTCCATATTTTAATGAGTAAAATGGACAATACAATTAGGGGCATGTGTAAACAGGTTAAAAAACTGATAGTTAATATGAGTGGCCCTCATGTAACTATTTAGGCAGTCTATAATACCAGATCAGTAAGGATGGCTAAATATCATTCCTATAATAAAACTTCTTGAGGATTGCTATTTGTATATCTATGGAGAATCAAGAAATAGGTTTTCTAAGTAATCCGAAATAATGGCAAGGCACTTCAAGATGGTAGTGAGATATGTGTATTCACCATTGCTCTGGCTCCACAACATAACTTTTTTATAAAAGACTTTAGAAATATACGATGTGGCTGTTTGAATTTGCAGCTGATGAATTATAAGATAAGATGACTTTCAATAATATATTCTCTTTGTTTCATGTACAGATCAATCTCAAAATAATTTGTATGCAATACCATGATGTTTGGTTCTAGATTAGACTATAGTGCCTAATTAGAAAAGATCTATGAAAATCATGGTTTTGATCAAATCAGACACATCAGAATCAATGTTTGTGCTCTTGTGGATAAGAAATCTCTTTATGAGTTCTAAGGATGTTA
This sequence comes from Calotriton arnoldi, assembly GCA_963921515.1. Lineage (NCBI taxonomy): Eukaryota > Metazoa > Chordata > Amphibia > Caudata > Salamandridae > Calotriton > Calotriton arnoldi. The sequence continues at coordinate 868,494 of CAWUFW010002629.1, forward strand.
CATAATATATGCATCTTGAGATATTCTTAATTTTATTGATGTAAAATTTTGTGAATTGCGAAATGATAATTTTTTTGCACGGGTGTATCAATTATTTTCTGTAAATAATGGAATGTATAGTTTAAATTCACGCATGGTAATTATTATTTATTTCATGTTTTATTAGGGGTCAACTGTTAAATTTATGATAGTCCTGAAGATGGTCTCATGAACAAATGCATAGAGACCGAAACGTCGACACTCACACTCTCTTCTGGAAAATAATGTACAATGAGAAGAAGTGTTTACAATAGTGACATTGAAGGATTATACAATTGTATTTATTTTCCTCTTGTTACATTGTTTGTATAACTGTGTAGTACCCTTGATAAATTTCAAAAGATAAAACCTTTTTCTATATACACCCGTGTTTTGAATATTTATTGTTTTGTGACTGGTTCATTGGTTCTTATGTCCTTACGAGGAACAAAAATATTTCTTAGATAAAAGACATTTGAATAATATCTCTCTGGCGAGTTTATCAATAATTCTTGCAGTTAAAAATATATATCAAAAGCAATAGAACAGAGTATTCTAAATAAATCCCTTGAAGGCGCTTTTTACCCGTTCATCATATCTGATAACAGGCATTAAAAAGGTCCATGATCACAGCAAAAGGGAATGGGACACCTTCCTTAACCCAAAAAGTTTACAGTTTGTCATCAACTCTCAATATAGAAACAATCAACTGAATTACAGAAGGAGAAACAAATCAGCCTTGTTTCACGTAAAGACTTTCTCTTTGTATTATCTCAAGATGACATGAGCAGAGACTCAATAGAGTCAGACTCTGGAACACACCTTCACACTCACAGCAGCGACTGGCCTGTGTGGGGAAATACAAGGAATACAAGGAAGCGTGGCGCCTGATTGGGCCCATGCGGTGTCTGTATGTGTCCGTTATTGGTGAACATATTGTCTGGCTCACACAACATCACCAGGCACAGTCTAGGATCTATCTGGTGTCTGCTAGACTGAACAATGCCCTATGACCTTTACTGCATTAAGGGTTAGTCTAAAAGAGGGAAAGCTGATAAAAGATTGAATATTAACATTTTAGGATAAAAACAATAATGAGCCTGCTACCTCAATTATCAGGGTTTCTATAATGGGCAGAACGACATTCTCTAGCATTTTCAATTTTAACAAAATATTTACCATACTCTATTTATTAAAAACAAAATCTTCCCTGAATGTTTGAGTTGCCTATGGCTGAAAGAGAAGAAGGTGTGGGGGGGTCTCATCTACTGTGAAACGAGAGGAGGGAGAAGCAGCTAAAGACGAAATAAGGCTTCTGTCCAGGGTGCTTGTTACCTGAAAGAAATGTAAATATGTGCAGTTGGTCAGCAAGTCTAAAGTATGCTTTGGAGCCAGTATAGAGTTTTATTAGCAGTATCTGGAATGTGTCATTTTAATGGCAGACTGTTGTAACAAATTAGGTTACTGGTTGAGGGGGGGTGAAACCCTTCTCAAGCAGCAACCACAATCCTTGTCAGGGTGAAGTCACATGAAAACTTCAAATTAACATGTGTTCCACCCTATGGAAGCTTGGCATAGAGCAGTCAGGCTTAACTTAGAGGCAATGTGTAAAGTATTTATGCAGCACTTCAAACACCAATTTGGAAACATAGAGTACATTTCAACATATAAATCAAGACCAAAATGATGAAAATCCAATAAGTAGAACTGGAGATATGCATGTTTAAAGATTTTAGTGAAAAGAGTTCCAAAAAGCAAAAAGCGCCAGCTATGGTTATGTGGTTCAGCCAGACTTAGACAAAGTCCCAAGTTTAGGCCGACTACAGGGACCCAATTAGGCCAGCTGAACACAGTACACTAATCCTGGTTGCGAAGGGATGTGGAGTCCAGTGTCGAGGATGCGTCGTGCAGCAGAGGCGATGCAAGGTCCGGGCGAGGAGATGCGTCGTGCAGCGGCGGTTATGGTGAGATGTGAAGTGCAAAGCAATGCCCTTGTGTGGAGATGCATCGTGCAGCGGTGTTTCCGATGTGCTGAGTGGGTAAGGCAATTTCCTTGTGAGGAGATGCGTAGGCTCTGATGGGCTCCAATGGGCGATGCAAAGTCCTTGTGTCAGGGAAGTCCACGCAGCAGAGGCGATGCATCGGTTCAGAGGGCGATGCGTTCAGCAGCAAAGGTGCTGCGCCTGTTCTGTGGCAGATGCTCAGTGTCGTGGAGGAGATGCATCAGTTCTGTTGTATCCACAGCTGGGCTGGCAGAGCACCTTCAGACCCACTTCCAAGGGTCCAGGACTGGGGTGGCACCACTTGGGAGGGCAGGACTCACAGATGGTAGAGTCCAGGTGCTGAGTTCAAGGTTGGTGTAAGCCTGTTATGTCAATGAGGCACCTGAGCAGGAGGCCAGCCAGCTAGCCATCGGAGTCACTCTGGGATTCTGGGATTAGTGATCCAGTCCTTATGTTGCTTGGATATGAATTTACTTTGAAAAAATAAAAGACAAGAGGCGTTTGGCAAAACAAGAACAGTTGGTTTAATTAAACACTTCGGTTGGAAGCACAGTTACAGAAGCGGGTCTGAGGATTGTCTCAAAGTACAATCAATCTGAACAGAGTTTTACCAAATGCTTTGGGTATCATAGAGTACTTCCAGCGACCCTTGTTTGGTAAAAGAATGCGGGCTTTGTCTGTGGAGTCATAAATTAGGTCCCTTGATGACAATTGCAGGTGAGCCTAAACATTGCGTGGATAATAACCCTGGGCATAATACTTCGCTACGCTCACAGAGCATGCAAAGTTTGTGCTACTGCACACTACGCAAATTGCATGTAGCAGAGTGAAAAACTGTGCTAATTAACGTAGCAGCAGTATAATAAACACCTACAAATGCTTTGATAAAGCAATTTTCTATGCTAAAAAAGCATATAACTAATTCACAAAAGTGAACTTTGACAATAAAATATCAAGCAATGAGAGAGGTGATGATTTTGGGGTCCCCCTAACCTAGGGGAGGACCAAGCAGATGCCTTAAACACAAAAAGCATATCATGTGAACGATTCAGTGGTGGTCCCTTCCTCCTAGGACCACCCCAAGCACAGTTATGGGCAAAAATACAATCCCAACCAAAGGCCCTGCAAAGCATTATGGGACGAGATTAGCAGTGGGCAGTGAATATTATAGTGTCCAATATCAAAATAATTCTACAAAGAGCTGCAGTTCAACTAGTCATTACTAGATGTCCCTCACGAGTCAAATGCAAAAGCATTGAAATTATTAATACATCAAGCTGCAGTTCCACTAGTCGTTACTAGATGTCCCTCACGAGTCAAATGCAAAAGCATTGAAACCCTTTCATGAAGCTTTTGCATTTGACTCGTGAGGACATCTAGTAACGACTAGTGGAACTGCAGCTCTTTATAGAATTATTTTGATATTGGATACTATAATATTCACTGCCCACTGCTAATCTCGTCCCATAATGCTTTGCAGGGCCTTTGTTGGGATTGTATTTTTGCCAATAACTGTGCTTGGGGTGGTCCTAAGAGGATGGGACCACCACCGAATCGTTCAAAAGATGTGCTTTTTGTTTTCAAGGCATCTGCTTGGTTCTCTCCTAGGTTAGGGAGGATCCCAAAATCATCACCTCTCTCACTGCTTGTTCATTTATCATTTTCACTTTTGTGAAATGACTATATGCATTTTTAGCATATAAAGACAGAGATATTTATTTTATCTTAACTTGCACTGTGCAAGATGCCTTTGGCAATTATTGTACAGTGCAGTCAAGCACACAGCTATGCAATTTGCATAGCTATGTGTAGTTCAAAATGTACTTCGCGTAGCTACGTGTAGTGCTACTATGCAAACTACGCCCAGGGTTAGTGGACACAATGTGGGCCATTGGGTAACGTGTCCAGATGTCCGGCATGAGGGTTGCGTGATCACTGCTTGTACTGTGTGTGCTGTGTCCTGATTGGCTGTGTGTTCCTAACTTCATGTGGCATCTGACTTTATGGTGTTTTGGGAATGCGAGCACCCCTCTGGCCATGCGTGCTTTATTGGGGCCAATTTCACTGGACCATTGTGGTGTCGCTGCGATTATATGGGGGATGGACCTGAGTTTCTTGTTCGCATGTTTGTCTGCTGGCAACGTGACACCGCACTTGCTACCTGTCAATCAGTAACCTCAGGACTAGGTTGCAGAGCCTGCCTGATCACGTATTTCTGAGTCTGGGTTGATGGAGAGTTCATGACGGGCGAATTTGATACTAGTGAGGCGATTTTGTTCTTATGTACGAGTGTACCATAATAAACATTGGCATCGATTCTTTCAATATTAACACTTATCGCACAGGCAAGAGGGCAGCAGGTCACTACAGGAGGGCAGCAGTCCTTCAGAGCAGCAGTCCAGCAGAGTGGCAGCCCTTTCCTCCAGCAAAGCAGTCCTTCTTCGTGGCTGGTCAATAGAAGTATACTGAAGAGTTGGGTCTAGGGGTCCAATATTAATACCTGATGCCCACTTTGAACTGGCAGAATCTTCCAAAGGTTTCCACCACTCTGAGGTGTCAGACATCCCCTTCCTCTCTGTGCTGGCCCCAGTTTGTCTGGGGTCACAAAAGACCATAGGCAAACCCTTTGTGAGAGTGATCAGGAAGAGCCTTTGTGATGTGCAAGTGTGGAAGGTGACAACTCCACTCTCCTCAGAGTGGCCCATCCTGCCAACACCTATCTTCCCTTTGCCTCGCTGTCTGGAGAAATACACAAAGACCTACTGCCAGCTCCTCCTAGTTATGTGACCCAGGATCAGGCTGCAGGCACCACATGGTTAGGACAAGAAAATGCCAACTTTCTAAAAGTGACATTTTCAGAATTGTGATTAAAAATTCAACTTTACCTTTAAAAAGAGCATTTAAGTACAAATCTTTAGACACCAAATTCGACTTGTCTACCTGCTCTCAATTGGAAGTTACAGATTGTTAAATCTAATAAAGTAACTCCAATGTTATCCAAAGGGAGAGGTAGGCCTTGCAGTAGTGAAAAAGGAATTTAGTAGTTTTTCACTGCCAGATCATGTAAAACTTAAATGTAGATGCTCAATTTTTTAAATATACTACACCCATCCCTATGGGCTGTTCAGGGCCTACCCTAGGGGCGACTTATATGTATTAAAAAGGAAGGATTGGCCTGTCAAAAGGTTTATTTTGCCAGGTCGAAAAAACAGTTTAAAACTGCACACACATACAGCCTGCTATGGCAGGCCTGAGTCAAGGTTAAAGGCTACTTAACTGGATGGCACAATCAGTGCTGCAGGCCCACTAGTAGCATTTCATTTACAGGCACATGAAGTACCACTTTACTAGAGATTTACGAGTAAATTAGATAGTTTAATTGGGTGTAAGCCAATTCTACAATTTTTTTAGGCGAGAATGCAAGCACTTTAGCACTGATTAGCAGTGGTAAAGTGAGCACAGTTTTATAGCCAGAAAAAACAAAGTCAGCAATACAGGAGGGTAGAAGGCAAAACCTTACGGGAGAACCAACCAAAGGATGCCAGGTCTAACATGTGTCTTCCTCCAGCTGAAAGTGGGGTGAACTACCCATCTCCTGGGAGTTCTCATCACTAAGGCAGAAAAACCTGGAGAGACCATCAGTATGGGCCAGATGGTATTCCACTGTAAAGCCCATTCCCGGTAGGGAAATGGACAACCTCAGCAGTTTGGGATTCTCAGCCCTCATCTGCATTAACCATCTTAGGGGTCTGTGGTCTGCCGGAGCCCAGAATCGAGCACCAAACAGATATGGTCTTCTTTCACGCTCATACTACTGCAAATGCCTCCCCTTCTATTGCACTCCATCTCTGTTCCCTGGGAAGTAGCCTTCTACTGATGAAGGCTGCAGGTTGATCTAGGCCCTCTTCATTTAGCTGTGAGAGTGTGCCCCCTGTGCCGTGCTCTGAGGCATCTGTCTGCACAATGAATTTCCTAGAGAATTCAGGGGCCTTGAGCACGGGTATTGTGCACATGCACTTTTTCAGGATGTCAAAAGCGCTCTGGCATGCCTCTGTCCAGATCACTTGTCTGAATCGTTTCTTGGAGGTCAGTTCTGTCAAGGGGCAACAATGGTGCCATACCCCTTGACAAATCTCCTGTAGTACCCAGTGAGGCCCAAGAAGGCTGTCACCTCTGTCTGGGTCCTGAGGAGGTTCCCAAGCCAGAATGGTCTGAAAGTTGGCCTGTAGGAGCCGTACCATGCCTTCTTCCACTTGGTGTCCCAAGTAGACCAATGTACCCTGCCCTATCTGGCATTTACTGGCCAGGTCTATGTGGCACTTACTGACCTTAATAGTCAGGCCTGTTTTCTGCACAGCATGATGCACTTTCCTGAGATGCCACAGGTGGTCCTCCCAGCTAGAACTGAAGACCGCAATGTCATCTAGGTGGGCGGCACTGAAGTTCTCCAGTCCAGCCAGGACCTGTTTGACCAACTTCTGGAAGGTGGAAGGTGTGTTCTTCAACCCAAAGGGCATCACCCAAAACTGGAATTGGCCTTCTGGAGTAGAGAACACAGACCTCTCTTTGGCCCCCTCTGTCAAGTCAATCTGCCAGTACCCAGACGGTAAATCGAATGTGCTGAGAAACTTGGCAGCTCCCAACCAATCTGTGAGCTCATCAACTCGGGGGATGGACTATGTGTCAGTCTTGGTGACTGCATAGAGCCCCAGGTAACCAACACAGAACTGGAGTTCAGTAGTGGTACCTGGTGGGGCAGCCTTGGGGACCAGCACCATGGGCTGGACCAAGGACTCTTTGAGGGCTTAATAACCCCATAACTCCAGCATTTTGGAGACTTCATCCTTTATGCTGGCTCTCTCCTTATCAGGTAGCCTATAGATTTTACTGTTCAAAAGCATACTGTCCCCAGTTTCAATATCATGGGTACACCATGAAGTGAGTCCTAAAGTAAGGGAGAAAAGAGAGGCAAACTGCTCCAACACTTGGTGGCAGTCCCTTCGATGCTCTAGGGTCAGGGTAGGGGAAAGGCTGACACCCTCCACTGATCTACCCTGCTTCTTGGAAGAAAGGAGGTAGCGGAGAGGTTGACTATCCTCCTCAATTCTATCATCTGAGACCAACAGCATGGTTACCTCGGACCTCTCAAAGTGGGGTTTGAGGCAATTGACATGAAAAACCCTTAAAGGGTTCCTGGAGGTCTTGAGGTCCACCAGATAGGTGGCCTCACTCTTGTCTTCTTTCACCTCCTAGGGCCCATACCAGTGGCCTTTTCAGGGTCTGCAGCTCCGCAGGGTCCATCACATACTCTTTTTGGCCAGGTAAAACTCGACCAAAGTGGCCTTATGGTCATACCACCAATTCATAACCTTCTGGTGGGCTTCTAGATTCTCAGTTGGCCTTGTGCTAGCATGGAGTTGACCACATTTTGGCGGGCTTTCCGGGGAGCTTGCTCCCAACCCTCCTTCACCAGACTAAGAGGCCCTCGCACAGGGTACTCTAACAGAAGTTCGAAGGGGCTGAATCCAAACTTCCTTCTGTGGTATCTGCCTGTACGCAGACAATAGGTCTGGCAGGAGGATGTCCCACTTCCTCCTCAAGGGCTCCGACAGGCCCATGATCATGCCTTTCAGGGTTTTGTTGAACCTCTCAACAAGCCTGTTAGTTTGGGGATGTAGCATGTGGAAAACTTATATGTTACCCCACACTCCTTCCACATGGACTTCATGTATGCAGACATAAAGTTGGTACCCCGGTCAGATACCACCTCCTTGGGGAATCCCACTTGGGTAAATATCCCTATCAGTGCCCTGGCCACTGCAGGCGCAGTCACAGTCTTCAGAGGAATAGCCTCAGGGTTACCGGATAGCATGGTCCACCAAGACCAACAAGAACCTGTTGCCCAGGGCTGTCTTAAGGTCCAAAGGCCTGACAATGTCAATGCCCACCCTTTCAAAGTGAGTGCTAAGAACAGGAAATGGCTGCAGGGGAACCTTGCGTGTCCCTCCTGACTTACTACTGGCCTGGCAGGTAGGGCATGACCTGCAGAACGCATCTGAGGCTATCCTCATCTGGGGCGAATAGAAGTGGTTGACACGCCTTTCAAAGGTCTTGTCCTGCCCTAGATGACCTGCCAGAGGAACATCATGAGCAAGCTCCACTAGGAAGGTCCTGTAGCACTGGGGGACCACCAACAAATGAGATGCACCATGCTCAGGAACATTAAGCTTGCCATACAGAAGACCGCTCTCCCAATAGATCAGGTGATCACCAGAGGTGTTGCCAGCTGCCTGGGCCTCGGTCTGACCTTGTAGGCCCTTCAGAGGAGGGCACTCCTTCTGCGCTCTATAAAACACCTTCCTAGTGAGATCCCTTTCCTTCTGCCAGTTGGTCAGCTCAGATAGGTCTCCCAGCGTGGCAATATTCTCCCCTGTTGGTTCAGAGATGTCACTGTTAGGCTCACCCTCCTCGCGGACCGTGGAAGTTTCAGAAGCAGTTTCCCCACGCCCCTTGCCCTTCTTCTTTTTGGCAGGAACCTGAGCCATTCTTACAGGCTCCAGATCCTCCTGACTGCCCTCTCAGGCAGTCATGGACCGCGTGAGCAGGCACACCCACTCAGGCAAATCTAGCATCTCTAGGTGGGATCTGAGCTCCACCTCTTTCCAAGTGGCATGCTCTAGGTCATGCCAAGTACAGACTCCACAGGGATGTATGGACTCACAGCTACCCTTAAGGAATCTGAGACCACCCCTTTCCCCCCATCCTCTCCCCCACTGATAGGGAACCAGAGCCACTGGATAGTGTGGCTCTCATGGTTGTAGGTTGCAAAAACCTGATGGAATGCATTAAGGACTCATTGCTCTGAAGTCACCAGATGACATCTGACAGCTGTCATGCTGGCTCCAGTGTCTCTCAGATCCTCCACCCTTTGCCCATTGATATGAACCCACTGCCTATACTTATTATTATTACTAGGCCCCGTACAAGCCTTACGCCTTGAGCTCTCTCTAACGAGCACATTTGCTCGAGTCGTCTCCAATATCATAAGGTGGGCCTTTAATCTCTTTCATGCAGTTCCAGGCACATTAAGATATATATTAAAATTGGAGACTTTTAGAGATGAAGCGTCTCGGTACACCTTCAATAGGAACCTTTTAAAAGCCCTTGAGGTGTCACAGTGCACTGTTGCACTTCTGCAGGCCTGGTCCCCAGCGCATCTGAAGCTCTTTTTAAAACATATGTCACCGAGAATAAGCTATGAAATGGATAAAGAATATTGTATCCAATTAAAGCATTACAATTGTTTTTCGGAAAGCATAGTATATAAAACCCCCGAACACTATCTACAGTTCCAGTTAGAGCACAGTGTAAGACGCTGTATCCTTCTTCTGCGATTAGGTATTCTCCCTTTAAAAGCATATTCCGCCAGATGGGACGCCCCAAATAATTCTTTAAGCAAATGTGACTTGTGCAACGGCGGATCACAAGATCTCTATCACGTATTACTAATTTGTCCTAATCCGATATTGGTAGAGGCTCAGGCGGTATTCATAAAGCCAATCCGTTTAAGACAAAACGCTATTTTAGCTCAAGCTCTAATCACAGTGTGTAAGTCTCCCCCAATGAATTTGTTTGCTACAACTTGTTTAAGTTTTTAAAGAGTTTCTTAAAGCTATTTAAAAAAAAAAAGTGCACAAATCTAATATTTGTAACTATTGTATGTTGTTCGTGCGGATCACAAACTATTTTAACCTGTTTTAATTGTATTTGTTGACCTCAGTTGAGGTCTGAATCAAATAAAATTATTATTATTATTGAATTACTAGACATGTGAGCCATTGGCGCCAACTCTCTCTCTCACCCAGGGACACTAGGGTAACCTCTGCTCTACCACCACATTATCTGGGGCAATCTCCTCCCTCAGTGCTACACTCGCCAGCCCCGGTGTCTGCCCACCAGTAGGGGGCTGTGCCCGCTTGGGACACTTGGCATACCCCTTGTAGAGCCCAACCAGTGGGTACTCTTAGCACTTTGAGGGTGCCTTCTGAGAGGACTTGTTGTCAAGGAACCATTTCTTTATCTGTTGAGGTGGGGATTGGGAGTCCTGACCTGTTGAACTATTTTGGGAACCTTTAAGTATTCCTTGTTTTTATTAAAAGCTGAATAAAGGCATCGGACCGAGAATTGCCGCACCGGTCCCGTGTCCGTAAGTTGTTCTCAACACAGAAATTCAATCCTATGTTTACTCCTAATTTTTATGTTTGTCTCCCCCCTCCTTTTTCTGGTAGGGTCCCTGCCCATCCTGGTGGTGATCCCCCTCAGATACCATATTATGGATCCAGGTGCTTAGCTAGTGGTCCAACTCCATAGCAAGCTCCGTGGTGTTAGTACTATTAACAGCAATTGGGTAAACCTGTTTCCCTCGGAACCTGAGTAATGAACATAAGAAGCTACAAGTGGTTCCGTTGGGTGGAGCCAAAGGAAATTATTTTTTTGGACTCCAAAAAGTTTTGTAGATACAATGATTAATATAAACAGTTGTTCTCAGTAGTTGCTCTAAATATAAGTAACACACCCCAGAAGATGTACAATGAATGGATATTCAATTTAATTCATATCATATGTGTTTGTTTACAGAAACAAATTAGAGTAGGCTGTCAAACAAACACAAAAGAAACAAGAAATAAATAAGTGATTACAATGACAAGTAGTGAAACAGAAAGCAACTTGGCAAATTCAAACAAAAAAAGGGGGACAATACTATAGATTTCTCCGTCCTTCTTTAGGTTCCAACTATAACTTGCAATGTCCGTTCAGTGTATGGTTATATTGGACCTGGACATGAGACTATTACACGTCGACATTTCGACCCTGTAGGGTATGTGTGCGTAGATACATCCAGTAGGGTCTTCCTCAGGACAAAAGACCAAATGACAGCCTAAAAGAGGTAAAAATGGAACTACTATTAATGTGGTGTGTGTATAAAAAGGGGGTCAAGAAGTTAAAAATCCCAGGAGGGCTACTCACCCCAGGAATCCAAATAGCAAAAGACAAAACTGCTCCTTCGTACGTGGAGAGAGTGTCCAGGGAATGGAAATTTCATCTCTGGACAACCATCAAATGGTGCTGGATTCTTTAGTGGAAAAATTACCGTAGTGAATCCAAAGGGATGTGATTATGGCCATGGTGAAAACAGTGTAAGGACTTTGAAGAAGACTCACCAGAAAGCGCATAAATGAAAGGTTCAATGCGCACTGTATTCTATCTGGCAAAAATCTCACAAATTACTTCCTTTCAATGGAAAATAACACTGTCCCCTGGTGTACTCTGTAAAGAAAATGTGGTATCAGACAGTGTGTGCAGGCTCTAATGTGCACGTGAAGGTGTGGTAGTGAACAAAAAACGCTTACCCCACTGGTCCTGGAAGGGGGCTCAAATCTCAATGAGGCCACAGTAATAATGAAAAAGTTCTTTTAAGTTGGGGGCCAAAAATCACCATCCGATTTAAGAATTGGTCTCAATACTCGAAAAAGCGGCTCAGCGCTTACCTTAATCACGATGGCATGGTGTGCTTAGTTCCGGTAGGAATCTCTGCGGGGAGCCAGGGAAACCAGCATATTCAAGAGCACATCGCTTGGTCATTTGAGACGTGACGCGTGTCTAACGATATGAGCGAGTCAAGGGAGGAAAAGAGGTGGACATCTTAGGCTAGTCGCCCGTATTCTGAGCTCTTGTGTTTGAACAACCAAGGAATGAAAACACTTGACCATTGCTACTGTAATATGGCATTTATTTTATACAAAATGATTACCTGTATAAACAGATGTGGTTGTAAATATGAAACTGTGCTTTATTAGCCCAGACGTGAATCAGGTTCAGCCAATGGTTTCCAATGCCCTTTGCACACACATGCAACACACCTCGTAGTAACACATTCACTCACAGGAACACCCTTTTTAAGATGGCAGCTCTATCTGGCCTCTCGGTGGCCCTCCAACTCCAGCACTTGGCCTTGTAGGAATTCCTTTTTAGGTCGAGCCTAGCAGCGTGCATGCGCTACTCTGCGAGGCTTCTTGTATCTACTCTGTGTTGGTCTGACTCCTCCCACACATTGGATTGGCTTTTGCGTGTGTCTTTCTATAATGAAAGCACGCAAATGGCTAAAGGTGGGTGCATGTCCCACCTCTTTTGAAATGTTCACTCCCACGGCGTCCTGCCAGGGGAGCGAGCAGCGGCGCGCAGGGCGGCAGCTGCAGTGCTCGTGGGTCAGGTTACTATCTACACAACGCGCCATGCTTGTGCTTTCACTTGCAATCTGGGGGCCGCCCGCTTTTGCATACGTTATTTTTTTTTTTAGAGCGCTGTGCTTTTCACAAGTGCTACTGCCTACTTGTTCTAGGTTCCGAAAGCATATTTCGCCCAAACTATTAAATGTTTGCAGGAAAGTTTTCAGTTTCCCCGTTACGCTGACAAACAGAAAATCAGAACACATTTATTCCCTACGTGAAACATGGGTTTGGTTCTAATCCTCACACAATCCATTCACTTTCCATGTTTAAGTATTGCACATCTCCGTTGTTTTGCCGTTTACCGATAACACAAGCGAAGGCGCACACGTTTGTGTCTTTCTGTCAATATATTATGCTGTTTTACCGAGTCCACCTACCTCGTTTATAATTATTGCACCCAGCAGCGTTTAACTGACCTTTAGTTTACTGAGGGAACACACACGAAAAACAATAGTTAGCACACATTGACGAGCCCAATTACCCTTGGCAGCGGCAGGGTTGCGTATTGCCCCCACTCGCTAAAGGCTGCTCTGGCAATTATGAGGCAGTTTAAAGCAGCTTTACTGCTCGCCCCGGCGGCAGCAGCGGCGCTTTAAATATGCGGCACAGAATGCGCGCATTTGCAGTGTTCTCTGCCCAACAGGGGCAATGCTTAGGTGTATCCATACAGCGAGAAACGCAGAAGGCATTAACCCTGCGAACAAGTACGCGATTTGGGTTCTATCACCCCTTCGCGTACACACCTCACCTTTTGGTAACACACCAGAGGGAGATTTGTCTCGAGGCTAACTGCAACGTCCCTGTGACTCTGATTCCATTTTAGGGGGAGGGCATAATGAAGTTAAGAAATATTATAATTGTTTATTTCTTTTACTCCCGCCATTATTTACCTGTATTTCTCCGTGTTATTTAAAGCGCCGCAACGCACCTCGTGTTGGTAGGATGCCGCTATATCAAAAACGAATTGAATTAATGCATTTATAACAAGCATTTGCAATGTAATAGGTCTCGCATTTACGCGAGTTGAAGCTATTGGCATTGTAAATGACAATGCCTTTTATTTATGTTTTAAAAACGAGAACAAAAATAAAAGGCATTGCTATTTGCAATGTCAATAGCTCAAACTTGCGTAAATGCGAGACCTATTGCATTGCAAATGCTTGTTGGAATTACACACCACCTGACTCTGTACGGGTGCCTCCTCACATCCTCCACCACCAACAGAGGTTTGGCTGACTCGCCTCGCCCTTCTCATTCGCTAAATAGCTACTGCACAAGCTATCTGAATAGATCACTTCCGTCCTTTTATTTTAATTTTTAATTTTTATTTTCATTCTTTGGTTGTTCAAAGACATGAGCTCCGAATATGGGTGACTCGCCTAAGATGGCCACCTCATTTCCTCCCTTGACTCGCTCATATCGTTAGACATGCGTCACGTCCTCACATGACCACGCGATGTGCTCTTGAATATGTCGGTTTCCTGGGCTCCCCGCCGACATTCTTGCCGGAACTAAGCACGCCATGCCGTCGTGATTAAGGGAAGCGCTGAGCCGCTTTTTCGAGTATTGAGACCAATTTGTGTCTATACTCGGCCCTTAGACTTTTCGCTTGTCCCCCACAGTAATTGACTGCAGGTGATGCTGGCGCTTTCTTAAATCGGATGGTGATTTTTGGCCCCCAACTTAAAAGAACTTTTTCATTATTACTGTTGCCTCTTTGAGATTTGAGCCCCGTTCCAGGACCACTGGGGTAAGCGTTTTTTTGTTCACTACCACACCTTCACGTGCACATTAGAGCCCGCACACACTGTCTGATACCACATCTTTTTTACAGATTACACCAGGGGACGGTGTTATTTTCCATTGAAAGGAAGTAATTTGTGAGATTTTTGCCAGACAGAACACAGTGCGCATTGAACCTTTCATTTATGCGCTTTCTGGTGAGTCTTCTTAAGAGTCCTTACACTGTTTTCACCATGGCCATAATCACATCCCGTTGGATTCACTACAGTATTTTTTCCGCTAAAGAATCCAGCACCATTTGATGGTTGTCCAGAGTTGAAATTCCATTCCCTGGACACTCTCTCCACGTATGAAGGAGCAGTTTTGTCTTTTGCTATTTGGATTCCTGGGGTGAGTAGCCCTCCTGGGATTTTTAACTTCTTGACCCCCTTTTTATACACACACCCCATTAATAGTAGTTCCATTTTTACCTCTTTTTAGGCTGTCATTTGGTCTTTTGTCCTGAGGAAGACCCTACTGGATGTATCTATGCACACATACCCTACAGGGTCGAAACGTCGACGTATAATAGTCTCAGGTCCAGGTCCAATATAACCATACACTGAACGGACATTGCAAGTTATAGTTGGAACCTAAAGAAGGACGGAGAAATCTATGTTATTGTCCCCGTTTTCTTTTGTTTGAATTTGGCATGTTGCTTTCTGTTTCACTACTTGTCATTGTAATCACATATTTATTTCTTGTCTCTTTTGTGTTTGTTTGATAGCCTATTCTAATGTGTTTCTGTGAAAAACCACATGTGATATAAATTAAATTGAATATCCATTCATTGTACATCTTCTGGGGTGTTACTTATATTTAGAGCAACTACTGAGAACAACTGTTTCTATTAATCATTGTATCTACAAAATGTTTTTTGAGTCAAAAAAGTAATTTCCTTTGGCTCCACCCAACGGAACCACTTGTAGGTGCTTATGTTCCTGGGGTTAGTGTCACGCCTGCTGCGATCCGTATACCGGATGTGGTGGGAATAAAGCTGGCCTCACCCGGCAAGAAGCTGCTTGGTGTTCTAGTGTTGTGTCTGCAGCCTTCCTGCTGTCGGTTCACTTTCTTTCCATTTCTGGGTCACTGCACGCTGTGTTCGGGGTCTTTGGTGGCGTTGTTCGTCGGTTTTCACAGGGTCCTCAGTTTCCTAGGTGACCGCTCCTGTTCAGCTCCAATATCTTCCCTGCATCAAAGAAAGGAGAAACTCAGACACTTAAAGGAATTCATTTCTTCAAAGCTACCTGGTGGTAACGCGCTCTGCACTTATACACTCGCCGATTACTGCATAAGACTATTCTTATCTAAATACTGCATTCAGCAACTGGAGAGCGCTTTCCTGTTACATAATGTTAAGTCTAAAGACAGTAAAAAAAGAAAGACATTATATACTTGTTTCTGCATGCTAAAGAAATAAGTACTAAGCATTCACCTAAATCTCGATATATGTTTTGTATTTTGTTTTTGACCTTTTATTTTTTGACTAGAAGAGTTATTCAATTGGAAATTGTACGAAGTAGTTCAATTGTTTTTACCTTCCGATTCTTTACTATTCTACACTATGTTTGAGCCTTCATTTGTCACCCAGAACAGAAAGATACAAGGTATGCTTAACTCTCACGCATGTAGATAGGGGCTAGGGTGTTTTAGATTCTAGTTGCCACATAAACCGTTACTCTCTATTTTGTTTCCGTAGACTGTATGACACTTTATTAGATGCAGTCAGTTGCCTAATTTACGGAAGAGGGGATTTTTCAGGTATTCTTACACCAGTAATAAGTAAATACCACATGCGGTATAGGACATATCCATATAGCAGATTTACTGATTCCCTCTTTCTTTTCTATTTTACTTGGAGACCAATAGAACATGTGTGGGTAATACATACTGCTCTGCACTGACTCCATGAGACCTGTGTTCTCTTCCCATCCCCTCTTCTCCCATTTAAACTAGATTGGCTTTGACTCGTGTTGGGCTGTCTCATGGTGGGTAAAGTTGGGAACTTACCTCGCAAACTCCCTATCACTCCTACAGAAAATAAGGTGAGATGTGACAGTCAGGGAGCTTACTATCAATCAGGTCTTGGCGTAGATCTTCAAAACAAAGTCTGAACATGTGCTCTCTTGCAATCAAGTTATAACGCCCCTGGTAATACTTCAAATCACTGCCCTTCACCCAGCCATCCAGTGCCTTGCAAAAGGAATCTACACAATCCACCCAGCACTGATTGTCCAGCTTATGGCTGTCCCTAAACCTTTGCCTGTCCTTTTATGGGGTGAGACCATATTTCCTGACAAGGATATCCTTCACGTGGGGATATCTCATCCTGTCCTCCTTCTCTAGGACCAGTAGGGCAACCCTCCCCTCACTAGGTATATGCTTTCCAGGGCTAGCTCCACAATCCTCCTCAGGGATGCTATGCATCTGCAAAGCTACCTCATAAGCTTCAAACCATTTGTCAATGTCCCCCCCACAAAAAAGTCAGGCACCAGACCTTTAGGAATCTGGACCCTCTTGTCTCCAGAGGGCACTGTAGGTATGCTGCCACCATCACTGCTAGACCCTACCTGTCTGGCCTTGATATCAAGATAATAAGGCTCCTCTCATGAGCCAATTGTTTCAATGTAATTATTTCCTCCATGGACAGTTTTTCCTTTGCTAACGCCCTCTCAGCCTCAGCTCAGTCTTCCTTTCCTCCACGTCTTTTGGAAAGTGGGTTATTAGTAGTGGTAAATATGCAGCTACCACTGGCAATAAGGCCACTAACATGGTCTAGGGCTCAGTATAGAATTCAATAAATTATTCCCAAGCTCAACCCTTGGTAGCTTGGCTGAGAGCAGGCAGACTTAACTTAGGAGACAGGTATGTAAAGCATTTAAAAACACCAATTCAGTAAATAATTAAGACACAATACAGAGTGAAAATCCTTCTTCAGTTTATAAAAATAGTGAATATTTTTATCTTTAAAAATGACACCAAAATGACAACAATCCAGTGTAGGGAACGGGAGATATGAATTTTTAAAGAATTAGCACTTTATAGTGCTCAAAAGCTTATAGCGCCACTCTTGGACATCTGGTCGCACTTGCCCGGGACCAAGTCAAAGTTACAGGAAGACCGCAATGAAACCCTGGCCGGATGCACTAAGTGGGAGGCCACGGTCAAAAAATGTTCCTTCGCACTTAAAAATGTTTGTGGAGCTTTTTCTTCCGACCCCCGTCGCTGCTTCTCACTAGGCCGGATTCGGAGAGGATTTGCCGGCTTGAGTTTCCACGAGGCCTCAGTCAAATCCTGGAAGTTGGAGCTCCGGAGCTTTTCAGCGAGAGGAACCAGCAGTCCAGGCCAGGTCCGGTTAAAGGAAGCCAGCTTAGCTCCCCCGGTTGAGTCGGTTCCCCTCTGGAGCTTTTTTCCAAAAGTTCTCCACACTTCTACAAACTTCAGTATGTATTTCCTGGAGGTCTCTTTGTGGGTTCAAAGTGTCCAAAACACAAATCCAAGGGTCTGGAATCTCCTGGATAGTCCTCGGAAGGTTGGGACCACAATTTCCACAATGCATCTGGTCAAATCCTTAAAAATCCACTGGATGCACTCCAGGCTGGGGACTCTTGGTGGAGATGATGCAGGTGAGCTCTGTTAACCTGTATCTTGCAGGGAGTCCATTCTTTAATCCTTTTGAAGCAAGATATATCAACAGGGCTGTAGTTCCAGATAGTGCAGCAGGTGCAGTCAGTCAGAATGAACGGCCTGGTGGTGCAAATCAAGTTTCATGCATGGCAATCCTTCTTCTCTTAGTTTTAAGCAGTAGATCTGAGATAGTGTTCTCTGAAGTCAAGAAGGAGAGCACTCCTGTCCAATGAGGTGCAAGGCAACACCCCAGAGCATGACAACTTCCTCCCAAGTGTGACATATTCTTCTCACAGAAAGCACTATTCCTCCAAAATTCAGCATGGGTGAAATCTCAGCAGAGGAGCAAGAACTAGCTAAACCAACCTTCAGTGTGGCTCATTTCCCTAGCTCTCCTCCCCCTAACATCTACAGATTCCTTCCTTAGGCCTGCCATCTGGCTGGGCCAGAGGGGATGGGTATAGGCAGAACTGGCATTCCCTGCCTGTCCTGTTCTGCCCTTGAAGCCTCATGCTTATTGACCCCTCCCCCCTGCTCTGGCATTCCTGTGTAGCAGAACCGTCTCCAGCAGATACCTTTCCCCTAGTGAGCCACTTATCACTTCATCAAAGCAGCCTGGCTAATCCTGTTAACTCTGACCAATCAAGGAAGACTGCAGGAAGGCTGAAATTTGGCTTACAGACAAGAAAGTCTTTAAACTTATTTTCTGTACAATTTAGGATAAATTCAGCAATGGCATATTGCTGGATTTATCAATACCATTACCCTAAGTCTTTGAATGATATTTTATTCAATTCTTAGCAATATTTATGCGTTCGTAAACTATTGCAATGTTATCCTAGGGGGATATGTTTCTACAATGTGGAAAATGAAGTGTGCAATTTCTCCATCTCCAGGGCATATAAAACATCTTTTATAAAGGCCCTGCTTATATTTACATGACCCCCATCCCTGGGACACCTAGGGAGACTTTGGGGGTCCTGAATATGAACAAATAGTGTAGATACTCACTCCACAGTGCTCCCAGCACCAACGTCAATTTTGGGAGTGACTTTACTACAATGGAGGAAGTGAAATGTGCAATTTCTCTATCCCCAGGGCATATAAAACATCTATTATAAGGACCCTGCTTATAATTACTTGACCCTCCACCCATGGGACACCTAGCAATAATGTAGATTTTCACTTTTTAAGTGTTGCTACCACCAAAGCTGAGTTTGGGTACAATTTACATTTAAAAGCAGTGCTGCAACACAGGGCTGCTTTTAAAATGACCTCATGCTCTCAGCAGTGCACACATGTAAGTACAACAAAGGCTGCTGGCCTCTAAACTGTCATGCTCTATTATATACTAGGGAGTTAAAGATAGTTTTAATCCACTTGGCCCTATTATCTACTAGGGACTTATGGGGTAGTGATGGAGCAAGAACTCAAAATGAGACTTGCTCGTAAGCAATCTTCTCACAGTATTAATTAATTAAACTTTGTAATGTCTTTACTAATCAATGCATACACGAACACAGTATCCAAGAGAAGCTTGCCTATGTGTTTAAACTAATAAGTAATGCTTGTCTAATCCAAAATGGCCGCTAAAGCGCGGGAACTCTATTACGCATGTGTCAACCATATCACGTGGTATGACGTCTTTCTCTGCTTGGAGGGAAAACTTTGCTTCTGCGCAGTGTGTGTTAAACTGGCTGCTTAATGTTCTCACGTGCTAAAGCTTACGCATTTGCTGCAATTAACACTGTGGTATTCTAACGCTACTAATGCGGGATAGATTTATAATTAAATGGGAATAGAGTAGAAATAGGGGGTATACAGTGAAGACATTTATTTGTGATTTTAATGTTTTCTTCTTTGACTTTCCTATTAGTTCGTAAATTGGGGCCTGGGTTAATGGAACGGCAGCTTGAGACCTATGGGATGTGCGCATGCGCTCTGAAAATCAAGACACAGCGATGAAGTCAACTTGGAAGACATCCAAGGCCACGACCTGTTGGTTAACTCCACTACATCCGCGATGGTCTCTCAAATGCAACATTTAATATACATTTTGTATTAAACTTTGTCGTGAGACGGGTGGGAAATAAAGCAAATGTATTAATTGTGAGGGGCGGTATTTAAAAACAATGGGCTTAATGAAATCGAACTAAATTGACATGGTGTGAGGATCAACCCCCTGTCCCTGTCCAATCAGAAGTAGTGGGCCCATAAATTTGAAACATTAATGGGAGGTACCTGGGTGTAGAAGGGTATAATAGATATAGAATTAGCTCATTAATTGGCACACAGGAGCACAGGGTGCAGAGTGTGAGGCTGTCAGCTCTGAGAACCACAGAACAAGTTGATCGATTGCAGACTGAACCGCTGTCCAGAGAGGTCCTGAGGTGGGGGCTGGCGGATTCCATTAGAAGGAAGACACGGAAGAAATCGAGGAGGAGTGAAGTGTCAGAGAGGGGAAACGACGCAGGCGTCGTTGATAGAGAGGTCACCTATCCTGTCCTGAACCTGGTCTGGAGGTCTTTGGTCTTCATCTTTCTTGGGACCTATCTTTCCAACTCCTTGGCCAAGGGGTTTGGTTCTCACATCTTTAGGTAAATATAAATGCAACCTTTAGCTGTGCTGCTGTCTCTATCTTCTTCTTTCTGAGGGACCGTCATTGATTGATAAATGATTATTTAGTATGCTTCATCCTTGATATACGATTAAGTATTATGTGGTTTTGTAATTTACTCTGCTAAAACTTTAGATAAACATTTTAAAACTTCCTGACTCAGTGATTATTTCAGAATTTATGAATTGTATTGAATGTCTCTCATTTTAAATTTCCCAATTATCAAAGGGTCCATTGGTAAGTCATTACTCTTCAATCAGAAAGGTAATTGGTAGCAGGGATATTGATAAAGAGTACAACTGACCCACCAGCGGAAATTGCTAGCGTAGTATGAATGAATGGGCCCAGGTGAGTATTCGGTGTATGAATGCTTGTTGCTAGTAACCCGCTGGATCAGTTTTCTGGTTATCAGAGGATGGTTGCACTTTGTTAATTGGGTAATGAGAATTTTATTTTTATAAACTAACATCCGTTGTTTAAAAGTTTTGTTTTATGTTGTCTAGAATTCCCGGGGAAAATTTGAATAGCGGATGGTAAGTGGAAGCCATACTGCAGTGAGGTTATCTGTCAGGCAGAAATAGTACTGAAAAGTTAAGCAGGGCTATCAGTACTTGTTAGGGACTCTATGCGTGTGAGTGATAGCAAAGGAATACGCTGGTAAAAATTTGATGTTATATCACCTAGAAAGGGTAACATTGAAGAAGTAGCAGGTATTTCCGAAGCTTATGTGAAGAGTAAACAGCAGGGTTTTACTCGTAGCGTATGTTTAGTAAACGGAAAGGTTTTACTAAGTGTGAGAGAAACTATCTTTTCCAATTTAGAGAAACTGGCACGATAGCGAATGTTTTATGTTGTTACTGAAATTTTAATAAGAAGCGTTGAGAAAATAAAGTTTTGCGTACGATTTTTGTAAAGGGAGGGTCAGCTGAGGGAGTAAAGCTGACGTCACAAACGCCGCGCTGGGATTGGTTGACACGGCAGGCGTGGAACGACTCTTGTAAAGGAGGGGTCAGTAGTCAGGAGTAATACTGACGTCACAGGTGCCGCGCTGGGATTGGTTGAAACAGCGAGGGACAGAGAAGCGCAGATTGTAAAGGAGGGGTTGTCAGACAGACGTCACTGAAAAGCCGCGCTAGGATTGGTTCAGAGACAAATGTTAGCTGGAATTTAATTGGTTGTCAACATAGAAGTCGAAATCTTAGTGGATAGTGGAGATTATATGTGGAAACGTGATCCGACTTTAACAGGAACCCGTCCGGACAGGAGATTCCTAGGTTTTGCAGAATATAATTCAATACATAGATATTTACCCAAAATGTATGGAGAAAAGAGAAAAATGTCATTTTTACAAAAGATTAAGAATTATTTTAAGAAGGATAAACCCATCAAAACTAGAGAAGGAATTATCATTCCACCAGGGTTATCATACTTGCGTATGGTTAGAAAATTGGATAGAAAATACCAAAGATGACGGAATATTAGCTTTCCCAGAGAATGGTACTTTCAATGGGAGAATTTTACAAAACTTAAGAATAAGAATGAATGACTTAGAACCCAGACCAAGATTAACGCAATACGAAGCCCTAGAAGAATGGGAAACCAAGGCATTTGAACGTGACCGACCGAGAATCAATAGGGGTTATAGGGGATTTTTCCCTAGACACCAAAATGAGTCAAGAGACAGTCAGATGAAACAGTGGAGAAGAGCGATGCTTACTGAGGGTTTGTATCCAGTATTTATGACAGAAGAGTCGTTAGGGAGCAAATACAAAGAAAAGACAAAACATTTGACAGGGTTTGGAGATTCTGAAGACGAATTTATGGAAGAAATATTAAAGAACCCGCCACCATATCAGGAAGGGACAAGTGGATGTACCCCAAGTGCACCAATTTTAAGAACACCATTGGTACCGCAAGTATTGCATAATCCACCAGTTAATAGGGTACTTCAGGATAAGGAAAGAGAGGCTATAGACAGAAACAGAGCAGAATTGATACAGAAAATAACACAGCTGAATGTACATCCTGATTCCCTGACCATACCTGTAACAATTGGTCCAGTGGTTCCCTTATATGGTGACAAAGTAAATTGTCCGAAAGCCTTTAACTCATGCCTATACCTGTAGAGATTCCCAAACCTGAAGCAGTAATAATTGATGACCATATCAGTGATTGTGAATCTATGATTTCACTAATGGATTTGCCTATTCGAGGATCTGTAAATAGCTCTCCTAGAAGAATCACACCTGGTTGCTCCAAAGATGTAAATATAGTAACATCATCCGGAACTAAAAGTGCCACTGTAGTAACGCCAGAAGACTTAGAAAGGTGGGCACAGGGATCAGACAGACAGAGTTCACCCCCAAAGATCATGGACATCTACAAATTAAAAGTCGAGTTTGAAGAAATGATAGCAGGAAATGTAGGAGTAGATCGTCTGAATACCTACAATGAAGAAGAACTATTGTTCGTATGCAGGAGCATAACTAGAAATGTAAAGATATTTCATGAGAAATTATCAGATTTGGCCTTACAAATGGGAATTGAAATAGGGAAGTCAAAAGTGTTGCAGAGACCATATAGAGCCGAATTCAGTGATAAAGACTTGGAAAATATGAATGCCTCTGGTAGAAAACTACAAGTTAAAGAATTAATGTCAGTATTACAGAAATGGGGAGAACTAGATAAATGGAAAACTAGATGGACAAAGAAAAAGGAAGAGGCACGGTACAGTAGATCGACTTCTGAATATTTATTGAAGGAAACAGGGAAAGTAGATCAGATGTACCCGATGCGGGAAGTACCCGGAGGAGGTTACGTTCATGTCCCATGGAGCAGACAAGATATTTTGTCATTTACAAATGATTTTCCAAAGTTGAGAGAAAAGCCAATTGAATGGTACAAGCAGGTTGAGAGGTTTGTGAAAGTGTCAAAGGTATTGTTAAAGGACTTGGATGGTCTGTTTGACATAGTGGTACCTGCCGATTTGTGGACAGATTGTAAAATTACAGTTGACTGGCCGAGTGAAGAGTATCCTAGAGATGCAAAGACAGGTGCCCCATCAAATGATGTAATGAAAAAGTATCACCAGGTAATAACTTATCTGAAAGGGAAAATACCTCCAAAAGAAACAGATTGGGTGAAGATAGACAGGACTACCCAAGAAGCCAGTGAATCGGTACATGCCTATTATGAACGTCTATTACAGGTGTTCAAACAGTATAGTGGATTTGAGGATATTGTAGATAAAAATATGAGTCAGTTTGTCTACCGATTTGTTTATGGTCTAAAGCCAGAGATTTATCAGATGATTAAGCAGCACATGTTGTGCTGGCAAGGGAAGCCTATAGATGAGATTTTGAAATATGCTAAATATTGTGGAGACGACATTGAGGAAGGCACAAAAAGCTGCAAGAAAAAGTAATGTGGGCTCAGATGAAAATGGCTGAGCGACAGGGAATTAATTTGGATAATCAAACTGATAATCAGGGAAAAGATTCTGGAATGAATGGTGATACAGGAAATGGTGGTAAAGTGAGAGGACGAATGAGTAGAGAAGAGGCTAAAAAGAAATTTCCTTGTCATGGATGCGGAAAGTTGGGACTTTGGAAGAACGAATGTAAGAAGATTCAAAATAATAATGGCCCAAATCATAATTCAAATCCACAGACGCAGAATGACTCACAGCAGGGTGTAAACCCTCAGAGTCAGTTGCCACCTGCACCTATACAGGGTAATGTAAGCAGAGCAAAACACGGTACAGACGTCGGATATCAAGGAGGAAGTGGTAAGAATGAATATGTAACTTCACAGTTTCTTTTACAGGACGAATTTGATCCATATAGATATCAATGACGGTGCCTAAGAGAGGGGGAGAAGGAGTGCGTACTTGGCGCATCCTTACCGGTAGATCAGTCAGGTCCATATGTTGAAGGGAAAGTAAGAGGTAATGATATCACTTTTCTTTTGGACACTGGTGCTACCCGTTCTACTGTAAGAACAGCAGACATCCCAGACCTCCCTCTCTCTGGAGAAGCTATCCAAGTTGTAGGTGTAGCTAATAAAAAGATCAGAACACCCCTTACTGAGCCAATGGAAGTAAAAATAGGAAACTTCCGAGAAATGCACCAATTTGTAGTGTGTGATTCCAGTCCAGTAAACTTATTGGGTAGAGACTTACTGTGCAAAATGAATTGCACTATTTTCTGCACACCGGATGGTGTTGCAATACAGACCCCGGATGAAGATCATGTTTATAAGTTCATGATAGCCAAGCAGGGTACGGAAATAGATGAGATGTTCTCTTTGATAACAAAAAACAAATTACCAGACAAACTAAAAACTACAGTGAATTCCAAGGTATGGGATTTCACAGGGAAAGAAGTAGGACTTATGGCCAAAATAGACCCAGTAAAGATCACTGTAAAGGAAGGTGCAATTTTCCCAAATACTAGACAGTACAAAATGAGTGCAGAAGTAAAAGCAGGAGTTGTTGAGGAAATTAACAGAATGGTAAAACAAGGCATATTAAAAGAAGTTATGAGTAGTCCTTGTAATTCACCAATCATGGGTTTGAAAAAGCCTAGTGGAAAGTATAGGATTGTTCAGGATTTGCGGAAAATTAATAAAATTGTGGTACCTTGTTGTCCTATAGTACCAAATCCTGCAGTAATCCTATACCAGATACCCTGGAGTGCAGAATGGTTTACTGTGATTGATCTATGCCAAGCATTCTTTTCAATACCATTGCACCCAGATAGCCAATATCTCTTTTCGTTTAAATTCTAAAATCATGTCTATGTATGGAATCGTGTTCCTCAAGGATACACAGAAAGTCCCTCCATTTTTAATCAAATATTGAAAGGGTGTCTAGAGAAATGAGTGCTGCCTAGGAGTTCAGTCTTGGTGCAGTATATTGATGACTTACTGGTAGCATCCAAAACTCATGATGATTGTGTTGAAGATTCAATTGCGTTACTCAACCATTTGGCTGAGGAAGGACACAAAGTGTCACCTGAGAAGCTGCAGTTTTGTACAACGGCAGTTAAATATTTGGGACACCAAATTGAAAGGGGAACAAGAAGAATAACATCTGATAGAATAAAAATAATCAAGAAAATGAAAATGCCAGAAACACAAAGAGAAGTGAGAATGTTTCTTGGAATAGTAGGATACTGTCGACAATGGATTATAGGGTTTTCACTACTAGCAAAGCCTTTAATTCAGCTAACCAAGAAAAAAGCCAAAGATCCAGTTGAATGGAATGATGAAAGTGCCGGTGCATTTGTAAAATTAAGAAATGCTTTGTGTGAGGCACCTGCCTTAGGCATGCCTGATTATACAAGAGAATTCGCACTATTTTGTTATGAAAGAGAAAATTGTGCACTTTCAGTGTTAACTCAAAGACATGGAATAGACAGGCGTCCTATAGCATATTTTTCTGCTACTTTGGACCCAGTGGTGGCAGCATTGCCAGGCTGTTTGAAAGCAGTCGCTGCTACCTGTATGAGCATTGAACAAAGTGAGTCAATAGTAATGGGATATCCTGTAACAGTGTTTGTCCCACATGCAGTTGTGATCTTGTTGACAAGAACTAGAACTCAGCATCTCACACCTAGTCGGATGACAAGGTATGAACGAATTATTCTTGGAGCTGAAAATGTGACCATAGTTAGGTGCACTGTTGTGAATCCTGCTACATTATTGCCAGATCCAATTTGTGAAGAAGTTAACGACGATCCAGAACACGATTGTCTAAAGGTCACAGAATTGTGTACAAAACTGAGACCTGACATACAGGAGATGCCCCTAAAAGATCCAGATAGGGAGCTGTTCGTGCACGGCTCATGCCTAAGGCATGAGGATGGTAAATTGAGCTCAGCCTATGCTGTGTGTGAACTAACTGGAATAGTCGAAGCATCCTATTTACCAGGAGTCAAGTCTGCACAAGTAGCTGAATTAATTGCTCTGATCAAAGCTTCCAAAATTGGGAAAAATTTAAGAGTAACCATATTTACGGACAGTCAATATGGGTACAGGGTTGTGCATGACTTTGGCCAACTGTGGATGGAGAGTGATTTCATGACTTCTTCAGGATCCCCAATCAAAAATGGACAGTTTGTTAAAGAATTATTGGAAGCAATACAATCACCAAAAGAATTGGCAGTGGTGAAATGTGTCGCACACCAGTCAGGAGATGACTGGGTGGTAGTCGGTAACAGATACGCAGATCTAGTTGCCCAACACTGTGCCAGAAACAGGTTGGCAGTAAACAAAAAGGTTGAAAGGATGGGAATCAGCTGCCAACGTATGCTATGTTCACCACCTGAAACATGGAATGATGTGAAAAGACTTCAAGACGATGCTGAGGAGAGTGAAAGATATGTTTGGATAAAAATAGGATGTACCCGAAGAACAGATGATGATGTATGGGTATATACAGATGGCAGACCAGTCATGCCCGACTGTCTGATTTCACAAATGGCCAGAATGTATCATGGAGACACACATGTAGGGAGAGATGCCATGATTAGACTTTTCAGACAAAGTTGGTACAATCCAAAGTTTAGGGCTGCAGCAGAGAGTCTTTGCCAAAGGTGTTTAACTTGCCAAATGAATAATCCAGGAAGGAGAACAGTAATTGGTTTGGGAAAAATTGGAAAGGCTGAAGGTCCCTTTGTCAGATTGCAGCTAGATTTCATACAGTTACCACCATGTAAAGACTGAAATATGTACTTGTCATAGTATGTCTGTTTTCAAAATGGGTGGAGGCTTACCCTACCAGAAGGAATGATAGTATTACAGTCGCAAAACTGTTATTACGAGAACTCATTCCTAGGTTCGGTTTCCCAGTAACTTTGGAATCAGATAGATTCAATAACGATGTAATTCGAATAATCTGTGAAGCATTCCAAATTGAACAAAAATTGCACTGTGCATACCGCCCAGAGGCTTCTGGAGTGGTTGAACAAATGAATGGCACAATAAAGTCAAGACTGTCAAAGATGTGTGCATCAACATAGTTAGATTGGCCAGATGCATTGCCTCTTGTTTTAATGGGACTCAGAAGCATTCCTGATAGAAATACAGGATTGAGTCCACATGAAATCATCATGGGAAGAGCAATGTGACAAGCACATGTACCTACAAATAAACTGCTGAACATAACTGATGATATGGTTCTAGATTATTGCAAGGCTTTGGCTGACCTAGTGCGTTCTGTCTCTCACCAGGTTGGAGAAGACGCAGTTTCCAGGCAGCCTGAACAAGAGCATGATCTGAACCACGGAGTCTGGGTGGTTGTGAAGCATCACACCAGAGAAACGTGTTTATCACCCAGGTGGGGCGAACCTTGTAAGGTTATATTAGTTACAAACACAGCAGTGAAATGTGCAGGATTACCTCATTGGATTCACGTAAGCCACACCAAAAGGGTGCCAGCTCCTGAAGGAAACGATCCTCAGTCAGCATCAATAACTGAGGAAGCTGAAGGTTGGCCAGCTGAAGAATCCCAGTGAGAGATTCGGGGAAAGCTGAAGAAGAACAACCGAGCACAAGTCAGGACTGGATAGCAGTGGTTGAAGTACCAGAAGTTTACAACAAAACAAGAAGTCGAGCAAAATTAGAAGAAATTAGGGAGGACCAGATAGGTGAAGAAGAAGCAGCTCAGGATTAGGCAAATGAAACGATAAGAGAACCTGAGCAGGACCAGATAGGGAGAGGAAATTGGGCTCAAAGCGACAACGAAACAGCAAAATTTGAGCAGGGACAGACAGGTTTAGAAGAACGCGGTCAGGCTGCAGAAGTACAAAGTGCAATAAGCCCTGATCAGAACCAGTTAGAACTCGAAAAATACGTTCAGGGAGAAGAAAACAAAGAAAACCTCAAGCATGAAGACGTAAATCCTGAACAGGGTCAGTTAGTAGAAACTCACATTGAAGCAACTGAAAAAAATTCAATAAGACCTGAACAAAAACAAATAGAAGAAGAAACTGAAAACGAAGTAAAACAAATTGTACAACAGCTTGAAATTCAAAGAACTTTTGGAGAAGACTTAAGAGGTGAAGAGACAGTGCAAACAAAGAAAGCCAGAAAAGGTGATCATTGGCCTAGTGTCATTAAAAGAGTAAAATACCATATAGAAACAAGGAGTGACGATCCGGAACAAGTAAATGAAGTAACAAGCTTAACTGGACAAACAAGTGGAACTGAAAAACGAAAAAGCAAAAGCCTGAAACTTGTGAACAATAAGTTTAAAGGTCCTGATTGGACGTATATAATAATTGAAGACTACGAAAATTCAGAGTCAAGTGAAAGTGGTGACGAAAGAACAAGCGCAGAACTGACTTATGAAGAAGAAGTAAAGCCACCTTGATAACGTTAAAATCTTGAAAGAAAAAGAAAAGAAGAGAAATCTTCCTTGTCAAAATGCCTGACGACAGAGTTTCTGGGAGACCGAAACGGAAATGTTGTAAAAGATGCTGTGCTATATGCATATGTAGTCTGGTAGTGGTGCTCATAGTGTGGTTAGTTGTGATTGTAGCAATTCCTTACCTTATAATAATGGATAAAAAGATTAACAATGAAACGAAGGGAAGGATAGATAACTTGAAAGGTGATAACGCAAGAATAGAAGCGAAGATGAACCAGAATTTCATCATGTGGTAACAGCTAACAATACTAGTTTAAATGTTTTCACTAAATTATTGTTTCAATATGTAGATACCATGGAAGTTAGTGACTGTTATGTTTGTATGAAGTTACCAGAATCAGTAGCAGAAGGGTTAACATACCATCATTTGCCATTAACTTATGGCATATCATGTAGTGTATTAACTAGTTTATTTTATAGAACAGGGAGACTTCAATATTATTATTCAG
The DNA here is from genome assembly GCA_963921515.1 of Calotriton arnoldi. Taxonomy (NCBI): domain Eukaryota; kingdom Metazoa; phylum Chordata; class Amphibia; order Caudata; family Salamandridae; genus Calotriton; species Calotriton arnoldi. The sequence goes on from CAWUFW010002629.1 coordinate 897,710, forward strand.
ATATAGATGTGATATTTTCTGAGGTTCCGATTCGAAAGAATATGAACCCAGTGCTTAGTAGTCAAGATGCACAGTTTATGGGAGAATTTTTCCTAACAATGAAGTCGATAGATATAACACATACACATAGAAGCAATTTAACATGTTCATTACATGAAGAAGAAAAGATATTTTTGAACTTAGTAGAAGATAGAAGACAAAACTTCCAAAAGAAAGCGTCTGAGCATAAAGCTCATCTTCCACCTTGGGCTGAGAAAGAAGGTATTTACACACATGGCAAAGCTCAAGCTGCTATGGCTCTGGATTTTGTAAAGACAGGGAAAATTTGTCTGCATAGGTTAAAGACTGATTATAACAATATTTTCATCGGTACCAGTGAATGTGAACATAATTTCTTAATTCTTGGAGGTTGGAGATTAAAAGGAGGAACAGATTCAGTTTTTCCTGGAATCTATTATGTGTGTGGGAATAAGGCTTACTTTAGGCTTCCTGCACGGTGGTATGGAAGTTGTTATTTTGGAATAGATTTCCAAAAGTATACCACGTAAAAAGAAACACTGGAAGCAATGAAAATAATAGTGAATTAACACGTAGTAAAAGAGCTAGTTTTTCTGAAATTGTAGGTGATATATTTGGTGCATTGATACCTTCAGTGGGAATAATTCTGAACTGAAGGAAAATATGTAAATTATCTACAGTGGTTGATCGTTTATCAACGGATACCGCTGGAGGGTTTCTAATGATTAATGCGGAGATGGTTGCGATTAAATCAATGGTTATGCAAAATCGACTTGCTCTTGATATAATATTAGCAAAAGAGGGCGGAGTCTGTAAATTGTTGAAAACGAAACATTGTTGCAAGTATATTCCTGACAAAAGTGCAGAAATTGGAACATATATAAAGAATATCACAAAACTTGAGAATGAACTAAAACCCCTGGAAGTTGATAGTGTATGGGAAAGATTGACAAATAGCATTGCGTCAATTGGTACCTGGTTTGCTAATGTAGGAAAAGGCCTTATAGGTCAAATATTAGTACCCTTAGTAGGGATGGCAATAATAGTATTGTCAATAATAATATGGTGCAAATGTTGTAGAAAGAATTAAATGTATAGAATAAGTGGGAAAGGAAAGAAACGAAAATTTGATCAAATAGAATTAGAAGATCTGAAAAAGTGAATTATACAAGAAACTGAAAGGAGAAGATAAAAATAGAAAGTGTAAAAATGAGAATGAGACAAAAGTGTGCTAAGAAGTTGGCATCTGGTTGTGGGTAGTATTTGATGGCTCAGAAACACCATCAGAGAGGGGATTGATGGAGCAAGAACTCAAAATGAGACTTGCTCGTAAGCAATCTTCTCACAGTATTAATTAATTAAACTTTGTAATGTCTTTACTAATAAATGCATACACGAACACACTATCCAAGAGAAGCTTGCCTATGTGTTTAAACTAATAAGTAATGCTTGTCTAATCCAAAATGGCCGCTAAAGCGCAGGAACTCTATTACGCATGTGCCAACCATATCACGTGGTATGACGTCTTTCTCTGCTTGGAGGGAAAACTTTGCTTCTGCGCAGTGTGTGTTAAAATGGCTGCTTAATGTTCTCACGTGCTAAAGCTTACGCATTTGCTGCAATTAACACTGTGGTATTCTAACGCTACTAATGCGGGATAGATTTCTAATTAAATGGGAATAGAGTAGAAATAGGGGGTATACAGTGAAGACATTTATTTGTGATTTTAATGTTTTCTTCTTTGACTTTCCTATTAGTTCGTAAATTGGGGCCTGGGTTAATGGAACGGCAGCTTGAGACCTATGGGATGTGCGCATGCGCTCTGAAAATCAAGACACAGCGATGAAGTCAACTTGGAAGACATCCAAGGCCACGACCTGTTGGTCAACTCCACTACATCCGCGATGTTCTCTCAAATGCAACATTTAATATACATTTTGTATTAAACTTTGTCGTGAGATGGGTGGGAAATAAAGCAAATGTATTAATTGTGAGGGGCGGTATTTAAAAACAATGGGCTTAAAGAAATCGAACTAAATTGACATGGTGTGAGGATCAACCCCCTGTCCCTGTCCAATCAGAAGTAGTGGGCCCATAAATTTGAAACATTAATGGGAGGTACCTGGGTGTAGAAGGGTATAATAGATATAGAATTAGCTCATTAATTGGCACACAGGAGCACAGGGTGCAGAGTGTGAGGCTGTCAGCTCTGAGAACCACAGAACAAGTTGATCGATTGCGAGGGGCGGTATTTAAAAACAATGGGCTTAAAGAAATCGAACTAAATTGACATGGTGTGAGGATCAACCCCCTGTCCCTGTCCAATCAGAAGTAGAGGGCCCATAAATTTGAAACATTAATGGGAGGTACCTGGGTGTAGAAGGGTATAATAGATATAGAATTAGCTATTTAATTGGCACACAGGAGCACAGGGTGCAGAGCGTGAGGCTGTCAGCTCTGATAACCACAGAACAAGCTGATCGATTGCAGACTGAACCGCTGTCCAGAGAGGTCCTGAGGTGGGGGCGGCGGATTCCATTAGAAGGAAGACACGGAAAAAATCGAGGAGGAGTGAAGTGTCAGAGAGGGGAAACGACGCAGGCGTCGTTGATAGAGAGGTCACCTATCCTGTCCTGAACCTGGTCCGGAGGTCTTTAGTCTTCATCTTTCTTGGACCTATCTTTCCAACTCATTGGCCAAGCGGTTTGGTTCTCACATCTTTAGGTAAATATAAATGCAACCTTTAGCTGTGCTGCTGTCTCTATCTTCTTCTTTCTGAGGGACCGTCATTGATTGATAAATGATTATTTAGTATACTTCATCCTTGATATACGATTAAGTATTATGTGGTTTTGTAATTTACTCTGCTAAAACTTTAGATAAACATTTTAAAACTTCCTGACTCAGTGATTATTTCAAAATTATGAATTGTATGGAATGTCTCTCATTTTAAATTTTCCAATTATCAAAGGGTCCATTGGTAAGTCATTACTCTTCAATCAGAAAGGTAATTGGTAGCAGGGATATTGATAAAGAGTACAACTGACCCACCAGCGGAAATTGCTAGCGTAGTATGAATGAATGGGCCCAGGTGAGTATTCGGCGTATGAATGCTTGTTGCTAGTAACCCGCTGGATCAGTAGGCCATGCCAATTATAGGTGTACCCTAACACAGTGTACCCTAATGCATGTGCGTGTTTTCACTTGTGTTTTCAACATAGCACTGGCCCTGGGCCTGGTTAGACAGAGCCCAGGACACAGTCAAAGTCAGTTACCATCAGTCAGCAAAAAATGGGGGTGCCCAAGGCACACATAATGACTTTGCCACATAGTCCAGTTTCTATTCCTCCATTTTTAACGAGGCCATCTGTAGGCTGAACTCCCTTTCGGCCTTCCTGTCAATCAGCTCGTCTGGGGACAGGCCTTGTGAAGACATGGTGCTCTCTGATCTGGCAGGGATCTCCAACTCAAGAGACAAGTCATCCCCCTGAGCTGAATGCTGCAACTCAGACTGGTATCCAGATTTCTGGTGTTGCTCTTGGATGGCAGTCCTGTGGTCCAGCAGAACTCCTTGTGCTCAGCCACAGTGTAGGCATCTATGTTTGCAAATTCAAACTTCATCCTCGCAGGTGTGCTTTCAGGCCCAACAGTCAAAAGAATGAGAGGGAATTTGGGGCAAAAAAAAAACAATCAGGGAGAATTTAAAAAACTCGAATTTGTCTTAGATCATTTATCTGGGATTTTCAGTATAACACAAAATCACTCCCAGCACTGAACAAATCCTCACAGCTGAGTACCAATGTAAGAAATTGGGTTACTGGTTGAGTGGGGTGAAACCCTTCTCAAGCAGCAACCGCAATCCTTGTGAGGGCGAAGTCACAAGCAAACCCCAAATTAACCTGTGCTCAACTCGCTGGTAGATTGCCACAGAGCAGTCAGGTTTAACTTAGAGGCAATGTGTAAAGTTTTTATGCAGCACTTCAAACACTAATAGGGTGAAAACACAACACAAGAAGAATCCCACACCAATTTAGAAAGATAGAGTAAATTGTTATAAATAAATCAAGACCAAAATGACAAACATCCAGTCAGTAGAACCGGAGATATGCAAGTTTAAAGATTTCAGTGAAAATTGTGCCAAAAACCACAAAGCGCCAACTGTGGTTATCTGGTTGCTCCAGCCCGGGACAAAGTCACACAATCAGGCCAACCGCGATGGAGCGCTGGTCGGCTACAGAGACCCAGTTAGGCCCGCTTAGCACAGTACCTTAATCCTGATTGTGAAGAGATGCGGTGATGTCCTTGCATGGGGATGCGTCGCCTCTGATGGGCTGCGATCGGCCATGCGAAGTCCTATTGTTAGCGCAGCAGAGGCGATGCGTCAGTTCTGAGGGCGATGCGCCATGCCACTGAGGAGATGCATTGGTTCTGCTGTATCCAGAGATGGGCTGGCAGAGCACCTTCATGCCCACTTCCAAGAGTCCAGGACTTAGGAGGGCACAACTCACAGATGGCAGAGCAGGTGCTTGGGTTCAAGGTTGTTGAAAGCCAGTTATGTCCCTGAGGCTCCTGATCAGCAGGCTAGCTACCTAGACCTTGGAGTTACTCTGAGGTCCTGGGTTTACAGATGCATGTCCAGTCCTTATCACCCGGGCAAGAGGGCAGCAGGTCAGGACTGGAGGGCAGCAGTGTCGCTCTCCTTTCAGCAGCACAGCAGTCCTGGTGCCCACATTGAAGTAGAAGAAGCTTCTAGAGGTTTCCACCCCTGAGGTGGAAGGCATTCCCATTCTCACCAGCTTGTCTGGGGTCACAAATAAAATAGCGGCAACCCCCTTGTGCTGTGCAAGTGTGGTAGGTGACAGCTCCTCCCCCTCGTTAATTCAGAGTGGCCAAAACCTATCTTCCATTTGTCTCACTGTCTAGGAGTAATACACAAAGACCAATTGCCATCTACTCCTAGTTATGTGACCCAGGATCAGGCTGTGCGCACCAAATTGTTAAGACAAGAAAATGCCAGCTTTCTAAGCATTTTCAGAATTGTGATTAAAAATACAACTTTACCATTAAGGAGGGTTTTTAACTACAATTCTTTAGACACCAAACTCAACTGTCTACCTGATCCCAATTGGAAGGTACGGCTTATTAAGTGTAATAAGGTAACTCCAGCGTTATCCTATAGGAGAGGTAAGCCGTCCAGTAGTGAAAAACGAACTTAGGAGTTTTTCACTATCAGGACATGTAAACCTTAAAAGTGCATGCCCTCCTTTTTAAAAACACTGTACCCTGCCTTCAGGGCTGTTCATGGCATACCCTGAGGGTGACTTACGTGTATTAAAAAGAAAGGTTCAGGCCTGGTAAAAAGGTTTATTTTGCCAGGTCAAAAAGGCAGTTTAAAACTGCACACACACACAGGCTGCAATGGTAGGCCTGAGATATCTTTAAAGGCTACTTAGTAGGGTGTTGTACGTCCACTAGTAGCATTTAATTTACAGGCCCTGGGCACATGTAGTAACACTTTACTAGGGACTTAGAAGTAAATTAAATAGGCCAGTTGGGTGTAAGCTGATTCTACCATGTTTTCAGTAGAGAGCACAAGCACTATAGCACTGGTTAGCAGCGGTAAAGTGTGCAGAGTCCTAAATCAAGCAAAAACTAGGTCGTCAAAACAGGAGGATTGAAGGCAAAAGATTAGGGGAGAACCACACCAAGGATGCCAGGATTAACAACTATGAAAATGTGGGCAGTCTGCATATTACAGAAAACATAACTTTTGAAAGAACTGTAAGTACTTAAACACTTAGGGGCCGATTCACAGAACTAATCTGAGATAAAATCCTAAACGTACTACTTTTGGTATTCACAGAAGGCATTTAGTAGTAGTAAAGTTAGGACTCCTAACTTTACTACTACCAAATGCCTTTTGTGAATACCGAAAGTACGTAAAGTTAGGATTTTGTCTCAGTTTAGTAGTAGTAAAGTTAGGAGTCCTAACTTTACTACTACTAAATGCCTTCTGTGAATACCAAAAGTAGTAAGTTTAGGATTTTATCTCAGATTAGTTCTGTGAATCGGCCCCTTAGGGCCTGATTTAGGGTTTGGCAGCTGGCTTGACATCTGTCAGAGTGGCACAGGCCATTATGTCCACCACTTTGACTACCACCCGTCAAATTCTGAGATCACTGCTGGCCCAGTGGTGAACTCTGTACCTTTAGAAGAAGTAGGGTCACAGCGGATCCTCTAGAGTTACCAAACGCTTGAAGGACAGCAGCCATTGGTTTGGACAGCCATCTACAAATCTTCAGGTTTTTCAAAAACAAACTCCAAATGACCCCCACACCCAAGAAGTTTACTTCATGCATGGCGGGGGGTCATTATTTTATTTTTTGTTCATCACCACCATGATTTCCCTAGAAGTGACGGACAGAAAAAACAGACACTAGACCATCAGCACTAAATAGGCATGGCACCCCTATTGTGATGGCCAGATTCTGCCCGTCATTGGGGTAAGCTTTTCGTCGAGCGAAGCCAAAGGGTCCACTGTTGATGGAAAGCTGGCAGTTCACCCAACTCTAAATCGGGCAGGAATACGAAGAATTTGAAATCACAAACGGGCGTGGTGCAGTACCCTGTCCACTAGACTCTAAATAAAGCCTCTAATCTTTTGCACATTTTGCTACAGCTTATTTATGCTGTATGTATATATTTTTAAACTGAGGAATCCTATCTTATGCAGTGTGTAAACCATTTCTTTAAAGTAATGACTGACATTCACAGTGCTTTCTGTCACAGGGTTGGACTTCATAGCACTATTCTCAAGTGCATCAACCAGGATTTAAATCACTGACCCAACTCTGCCATGTGGCACAAAGCTCTGGTTAGAGAAATACATTGAAACAATTTCCCTGCACTCCGCAAGGTCCCAGAATTGTCACGTGAATGGGCTGAGGCTATGAGACTCTTGACAGGTTGGTTATTTGGAACCACTCTGTTCCTCTATACATCGCGTCTTTCTCCTGCTCGAACATCCGACCAGATTTATGGCCCAAATCTTGCATGACTGGTTGTGTGATCCTAATTTGCTCTCACACATCTTGGCTTCCTCACCTTGACACTCTAATTGGCTGAACGCTGGTCTGTGACTAACACTCAACATTCTCCTGACGTGGTACCAAATGTACTAAATGCCCCTTATAATGAGGCCGATCATTCGTCTCCAGCAGTCAGAAAGCTGTAAGAGGGTCTCACTGGCCGAGAGACAATAATAAGTGGCTGCCAGGTCATCATCAGCTCAAAAGTGCCTAGAGAGCATCCCGGCTGACCTAAACAGGTGGCTGACCATGGCCTGCAGGCTATAGTCACAGGCTAGCACAGATGAATGTCACTTGACGGCCATGAAGTATGAGTAAGAAGTGAGCTGTGCCTTCACACGGCTCGGGAAAATTGGGAAACCATTTTTCAGACTACAACAGTTACTTTTTATGTATAAGCTCAGGGAGTAGATGTGATCTAGAGAACTGCTGGCTTTAGAACATGGGGAACCAAACTCGAATCCTGATCTTGTCTCAACATGATGTGTGTCTCTGCAAGTGCTTAATCTCCTTTGCCCAAAAAAGAAATATGTAATGTTGTCTGGTTCTGTTGTAAAGCACTTAATGTGCATTGGCCAGGCGCACTATAATAAAACTGCAAAAATAAAGTTACAAGATGTGTCACTGTTCTACTTTGCAAAACATGAATAGGCTCTACACATGGCTGCTTTCAGGCAGATGTCTACTCTTGTGAAATTTTGACCAAAAGGATTCAAACTTTCCATTGAAATCGTTATTGTAACAACACTTGGGGGAAGGGTAGTGGTTACATTGATCATAGAGGTCAGCGACCTGCAGGATGCCACTTTCTTGTCACTCTATTCTCCATCTCAGCTACTGCAGAAACACAGACTGCAGAGACAAACCATGAAAAGGCACTGCAGAGACCGCTCCAATTGTCATAAAATATCAGACTCTACCCAGCCCTCCTTGAGTCAGAGTAACTTAGCAAACATAGACCTCTCTGGGACGAATACTGTAGCAGAGACTGATACTGAAGATGCATCTCAGAACAAAACAGCAGAAACTAGTAGACACCTGTCTGTAACAAATTACCATTGTGGAGTGAGACTGTACAAAGATTTCTAGGATATGAATACCAGACGGAAGAGACAGATAGATAACTCTAGGTTACATAGACAGACTTCTCATTGATCTGTCTGAGCTAGACTGGTACAGAATAGTGTAGCATTGACAGACATGAGAGACCCCTCTAATGCAGAATTCCACAGCAGAGACTAACACTAGAAATACCTCTCTGGGACAAAAAGCCAAAACACCGTACTGAAGCTTCGCTTAATAGATACCTCACTGGCTCTTAGTGTATCACAAAAATAGACCTAATGTGTTTCGTGTTTTAAAATACCTCTCCTTAGAGACATAACGTCTGCAGTCTCTCCCTTCCACAAGTAATCTGATGCATTCTTTTACTCTGCTGCCAGCATGGACTGTGGTCGTTGTGGCAGGGTGACACTGAATGATTGAGAAATAGGTCTCCAGAGCCCCTCAGTCACTTATGCAGTCTGCAGCAAATGTCTGTTAGTACTTAGCAGCTGATTCAGAGACTGGTGGGCAGGGGCATTTCTTGGTGGTGCTCCCAACTACCAAACAAAGAAAATAGCGTCAGCAGTGCAGCCTGTAAGTTGAAGGCGTGCCAGCAGTGAGACCTCACCTTGTATGTTCATTTAATTGCTGACTGTGTGTCTCCTCACATAAGAGTGGATCAACGGTGATACGCTCATATTTTCTATTATTTTCACTGCTGAGTGTGTCTTCTCACTTTAGAGCAGATCAACGGTGATACGCTTACCTTTGAGTTGCATAATTTTGTATTTTATGTGACACTTAAGTTGCATTGTATATATCTCTTTTTCATGTATGGCAACTGATTTAGTATTAGGAAATATGGCTTGGTGTCTAGACTTGTAAAGCCATATTTTGGGTGGTGTTGCTGGATATGTTTTAGCACTATATGTGCCTTCTTGGCTTTGCAGTGCTGCTGTTGATTAGCACTTGTTGATGAATATGCAGAATGTTCGAGCGCCTACATTTTTTCTATCATCTCCCGATGAACTATCTATTCCTTGGCTAAAGTGGAAGAAAGTATTCAGCCACTCTGCTCGTTTATGTGGTAATTCTCTCAGTGCTCAAAGGAAGATATAGTTGCTGTTGCATTGCCTTGGTTCGGAGGCACAGGACATTTTCAAAAATCTTCTCGACCTTTCAGATCAAGATGCTGCAAATTTGAATGAGTATGAGATATATCTCAAAAAGTTGGACTTGCATTACCTTCCACAGAGTTACGCAAGCTAGCTTCTACTTGCAATTTTGGGGTGTCTCTAGAGGAACGGTTGAGAAATGAACTGATACTTGGCTGTGTGGTGGACAAAGCCAAAGAAAGCATGTGGCAGAAGGACAACCCCTCTCTTTAGGAAATTCTTACGACTGCCAAAGCGATTCAACATTCAAAGGCATGTGTGAATGTAATACACAAAGATGCTGTGGGAGACAAATGTGAGAAAGGGGGTGGCAGCACTGTGAAACTTGTTCAGGAGAAGATCTCTAAGAATAAGATGTCCACAAGCTCCAAGCTTACCTCACAACTGTTTCAGGGAAAATGTTTCCAGCATGGAAATACCGGACATGTTGCTTACTACAAAGACTGGCCAGGTTGGAAAGTCACGTATAAGAACTGTGGACACAAAGGACATTTTGCCAAGTGCTGTAGATCAGCTAAAGTTTCAAAGAAGGTGCAGGAAGTTGAGTTTGATGAGGTTGATGAAGGGGGCGGTGGAGGAGATTAACATTCTCCAGGTGAACGAAACTGTTTGCGATGGCCCATTTGAAGTGATCATGGTCAATGAAGAACCAGTGAAAATGCTGTTTGAATCTGGAGCCAAGATAACACTGATCCCAAAACCTTTTATGAGAAGTGTCTACTTGGAAAAGTTAAGCTTCTGAAGCCAGATATCAAACTGAAAGGTTATGGTGGGGAACCTACTTACTTGTTAGGTTACTTCTGGGGTACAATCGAATTTCATGAAAGAATTATCCCTGGGAAAGTATATGTTTCTGTAAAGGGAGATTCTTTTATTAGCTGAGTTCACCAACGGGATCTTTACGTTTATTTAGATCCAAATGAGGATCCCTTTGTGTGTGCGAGGGAGATGCCATATGTCAGCTCTGTCTCTAAGGGGTGTGAGATGTGGACTAAGAAATTTACTGAGGTCTTTGTCAACAAGTTGGGCTTCTTAAAAAATTCTTGTCACCTCATAAAGGTGAGACTGAGTAGTCCACCGAAAGTGGCCAAAGTCAAGAGTGTGCCACTACTTGTGAAAGAGAGTATGAAGTTTGAATTGAACAAACTTGTTGATAGTGGTATAATACAGGAGGTGGAGGCAACAGATTGCTTGTCTCTGGTGGTTATGGCCTGCAAAGCCAAGGGGGAGGCCAGGCTCTTTGTGGATTTGAGAGAGCTTTACAAAGCGGTGGTGGCAGACCATTATCCACTGCCTAACATATGTGAGATGTTTTGTTCCCTGGATGGTGCGAAACATCTCTCGTCTTTAGACCTGACATCTGCCTACCACCAAATGAAGTTGCTTCCTCAATCTCAAGAGCTAACGGCATTTGTCACGCCCTTTGGCACCTTCAAGTTCCTGAGAATGCCCTTTGAGTTGATTTCAGCTGCCTCTGTATTTCAGAGAGCGATAGAGTGCATTATTCGGGGGATTGAAGGTGTCAAGGTTTATCAGTATGATGTCCTGGTGTTTAGTGTGGATGGTATGTAACATGATGGCAGGTTGCGGAGAGTTTTGTCGAGGCTATGTGAGGCTGGCCTGACTCTGAGAGCAGAAAAGTGTAGGCTTGATGTTCAGGAGATTGAGTATTTGGGTCATGCTGTAACCACGTCTGGAATCAAACCAAAGTCTGCCCTGTTGAACACCATTTGTAGTCTTCATGCACCACGGAATAAAGAAGAGCTTGTGAAATTCCTGGGTATGGCTGAATTTTACAATAAGTTTGTGCCTAGGTTTGCAGCCAGAACTTTTTGTACAAGAGAATTGTTGAAGAAGGGGAAGGAATTTGTTTGGTGTAAGGATTACAATGATGAGTTTGAAAATATAAAACAGTGTCTGAGTGCAGCATCCAATCTAGGAAGTTCTGATCCAGCAGATGAGTCTTATGTAATTACAGACGCAAGTTCTAAGGGGCTGGGGCAGTTCTTATGCAAAAGAAGGATGGGAAGGAGAGGACTGTTTTATTCATCTCAAGAGCATTGAGGGGACCAGACTCAACTATTCAGTGGCAGAGAAAGAAGCGCTTGCTGTCTTCTGGGCGGTGCACAAGCTGACGAGGTTTCTCTGGGGAAAAAGGTTTGAAGAAAACTTATCACAAACCTCTTATGGAAGTGTTCATGAAAAAAGGGATAGACTTTGTCTCTCACAGGATACGCAAGTGGGTTGTAGCCTTGCAGGAGTTTGAGTTTATTGTGTTGTATTTGCCAGATGCCAACAATATTTTGGCTGACTTTTTGTCCAGAATGGGTGATTTGGTGTGTGAAAGCCCAGAGGATGGAGATTGGTTTGGTGGTGAGGACTTGGATGAAGAAGTCAATGTGTGTCTCATCTCTGAGGGGATTTTGTCTGAGGGAGATTGGAGAAATGGTTTAAACGATGATAAAGTATTGCAAAAGGTTGTGAGGATGGGTTTGGCTGGGTGGTGTGATAAAAAAGAGTGTGATGATGAGGTGAGGGGTTTTTAGATGGGTCAATGATGAGTTGGCAGTTGTGGACGGTCTGCTCATGAGAGGCAGTAAATTGGTTCCCCCACTCTAATTGCATGAAAGGTTGCTTGATCGTGCTCATGTTAGTTACATAGGCATTGCCAATACTAAAGAAAGTGTCAGAGAAGGGTATTGGTGGCCTGCAATGGATGTAGGCATTGAGAGGATGATGAGGAACTGTTTTGAATGCTCACATAGTGATAAGGTATTGAAGTGTAGGACGCACCCCATGGTGTTGAGGGAGCAGGCGAGTGATCCCTTGTCTGACATTGCCCTGGACATCATGGGTCTTATGAAGATTAAGTCTTATGATCAGTATGTGTTGGTGTGTGTAGACATGATTTCACGCTGGCCGGAGATCAAGATTGGGAGATTGGTGGAGTCTTGTGTCATTATTGAGTTTTCGGAAGACTTGTTTGGAAGAGAAGGTTTTTTTCCTTTGTCTTTACTCTCTGACAATGGGGTTCAATTCACCTCTGGTGTTCTGGAGGAGTTTCTGAGAACAAGAGGGATAAAACATAAGAAAGCGGCATTATATCACCCAGAAAGTAATGATGTGGTGGAAAGACTAATCAAGGTGTTGAAGTAGACATTGCAGCAATCTGTAGTGTCTGGGATGAATTGGGAAGTGGCGACAAACAAAAAGGTGCGTGAGTACTGCTTCACCCCACAATCCTCTACAGGTGTTTCCCCTTTTCAGTTGTTCATGGGTAGAGTGGCCAATACAGAGGTGATTCCCATGTGGGTTTCTGAGAAACAGAATGTGATGGATGATCAGGTTGGAAATGCTGGTGGGGGTGTGGAGAGAAAAGGAAAGGGAGAACATGGTGAAGAGAAAAATGTTGTATGATGTGAGAAAGGCTGTCAAGAACATGGAAGTGCATATAGGGGACTGAGTCAACATTAAATCTCCCAAGAAGAGTGGTGGAATGTCTAAGTTTAGCCAACCCTCCAAGGTAATCAAAGTGTTCAAGAAACCTATAAAAACAAGTGGTCACAGAATCTGGAACCTCAACAGGGTGGATAAATATCGTCTGGTTGTGGAAGATGTGAAAATTATTGGAAAAGCACAAAATGAACACAAAGGTGTCTGTAGACCTCAGTGTATAAAAGAAAATGCCTCTTCGCTTACAAGATTATGTGAAGTAGATTCTATACTTTTTGTGTACTTTGTTTTGAGTTTGACTTTTGCTCCTTAAGTTGACCATACTCATTTTTTATTGGATATTTCAATGAGGGTTATGTTTTCTTCTTTTGCTGTATTGGGTGAGGGAGGTGATGTGGCGTTCTTTATCTAACAGGTGATTGTCGTGCTTGTAATTTGACACAATAGGACACACCTAAACCCTGCACTCCAGAGAGGAGGCAAATGCACTGCCGCCCCTTTAAATGACACACACAAAACAGCACTCCCAAAAGACGAAGCGATAAAACAAGACCCAGCACTCTCTTAAGGCGAGGCAAGAAAACAAATTCAGGTGCATTTAAAGTGACACACACGTTTATTAATTCAATATTTTGGAAAGGAAGGCAAAATATATCGGTTAATGCAGACTCCCAAATATCAAGTAACTTAGGCAAAAAAACAGAATAACATGTAGCATATATACATGTAGCAAAGCAACTTAGAAATTATATACACAAAGTAAGTAACACCTCACCGATCGATCATGCAACATCCTTGCCAACTCAAGCTGGAGGAGCCCTTCGACAGCCCAGGAAGGAGTTCGATAAGGACTCAAATCCAGATTCTTTTTTGTGGCAGTACGTCTACTCCACAAATGAGCTCCCAGCTGGCCGCGAAGACTCCCCGCCTTTTAATATCTTTTACTCAACGTGAGGCGAAGGTTCTAGAAACCTCCCCCCCTTTCTTCTGTTACGAAAAACCGAGCTGACAGTACTGGTCTGTGTCAAGGTCAAGACAGAAGCTGGCTAGGCCCCTGTGTTTTGGCTCCTAAACAGAGCTGTACGTTGCACTCATTCAGCTGGCAACAACAATCTCTGCCCTGAAAGGTACCAAGCACGCATCCCACACAACATGTTCCAGTTCACTCTGATTGGTGAGGACCGAAAACAAGTGAAGAGCGAAAACATCCACTCCCCACTTTGCAGCTACGTACAAGCACAGAAAATGGAGTCTGTTACACAAGATCGAGTCAGCACAGAAAATGGAGTCAATTATGCCAAATGGAGCCAATGGTCAATATATCATTCTTAATATCACTACAGTGATATAGGGATCTAGAATGTAAATTGTTTCTAGGGTGGAATGTATTGTGTTTCATGCTCAGTCAGTTGCTGGGTCTTGAATGTTTTTGAGGTCTCTGCTGATTCTGCACGTAATAAACCTGAAGCTTCACCAACCTACTGGTCTGTATTTATTGGATGAACTTCACAACGGCTTTTAGGGTTTACATGACTACTGACTTGCCTCTTAGTTCACTAATGGCATTGTTGTCGAGGATGAGCTATGAATATTTCTAAAAACTAGCACTTTTAATAAATGGCTGTCTTTATAGTAACATAATATGGTGTACTAAGGGGAACGCTTCTACATGTTTCAGAAAAATGCTTTTTATCATTTTGAACAGATTGTATCATATTTTTTAATTATGTTTGTTGTACGATATGCATACCAAAGGTTTTCATGGCTCGGCTTGTGCAAGGGTGCTTAGAGCCAAGCCAGATCCATGGCTCGGCTCGCCTAAACAATTTGCCTGTGCGCCATTTTCTATTTGCGACTTGGGCTTAGTATCATCATCTTTATTCAATCTTTTATTCAATTTTAAAGATAAAATCATAAAAGTCAAATCATTTAAATTGGTCCACAAATTGTCATCCTCATGCTCATGCTTATTTTAAAACCCCTGTGAGAAAACATACAAGAAAAAAGCAAACTGTGGGGAAATTTAGCAGCTGTAAGTACAATAAAGCAGGCCTGACTTGAGTAAAATTCAACTGTTTTAAATTGGATGTAAAAACTTGTGTCGCAAATTATTATATTTTGAGCAGATCATAACAACTTGCAATGTGTCGTTAATTGAAGTGTTGTCACAGTTACAGAAGGGCAAGTCGGAGTTCGTAAAACAGCCATAATTAAAAGCAACTAATTGAGGAAATGAGTTCAACCTAAAATAAATCAATAGGCGGTGCTGGTGACATGTCATGTTCCAGGTTAGATAGGGTTCTATGTTGCTGACAGTTTTCACTAGGATTGCATGTTGCAGTGTTTCATTAATGCTGAATCCTCACAGTCTGCTGACAACTTGTCCCTAAGGGTGGTCTCAACCCATTTGCAATCAGAGCGAGTTATACTAGAAGGATTGTCATACAAGTCGGGCCTCCCCAAAATCCTCATATTATGCGCAACACAGGCCAGTCACGGGATCAGGGAGAATTTATCCAAATTTAAGCAATCCCGAAGGATTAGTCTGCTAAAACCAAGTTCCTCTTTTAACCAAATAGAAAGCCAGAGTTTTAGAGGACAGAGACGGAGCTGATCAATAATCTAATCTAAGCCGAGTTCTTCATGGACAATTTCATAAGGTACACTATGTGGAACTCCCAGAAGGCCCCTCAAGAATTTATTTTCTGCTACTTGGATTGAGGCGACCCGACCGTATCCCCATATTCCACTGCCATAGCTCACTAATCGGATGCACTTGGGCCTGTAGATTTCCAGGACCGATTGTATATGAGTGCGCCCGAGCCGGTGGGAAAAATCTCCTATACTGAATATCGCTCTATTACAAGACAAAACATTCTGCTCGCTTCTTACCTCAAACACAATCAAAATCAAGACAGAATCACATCAGTCAAAGATATGAACAATCAACCACACACTAACCCAAAGGAAATATTAAATTGTTCTAAAAGGTTTTATGAATCTCTATATCGTAATGATCAGGTCTTCAACCGGCAAAAATGCACACATTACCTGGACAGGATTAAAATTCCACAACTAGCAGAAATAGACAGACTGGCCCTCGGCAAGCCGCTAAATGCTTCGGAAGTTACTAAAGCCATTAAAACCCTGAAAGAAAACAAAGCTCTGGGACCAGACGGCTTCACAGCCAGATTTTACAAAACATTCACAGATCTACTACAACCAACCATGCTCAACGTATTCAACACTTTTGCTAGCTCAGGCGGAATAACAGACTCAGTGGCAGAAGCCAACATTATAGTTATCCCCAAAGAAGGAAAAGACCCCTTACAACCAAAAAACTATAGACGAATATCGCTCATAAACGTAGACTGCAAAATCTATGTGAAAATATTGGCCACTAGACTTAACGAATTCCTCCCAAAATTAATAAGCAACTCCCAAGTAGGCTTCATTAAACACCGCAAGTCTAATGATAATACCCGCCTTTTCTGCCACGTCCTCGAAAACACGAACTATACTAACACACCATCCGAAGCCATAGCTCTAGACGCAGAGAAGGCGTTTGACAGGGTATCTTGGTTGTTTTTAAATCAATGCATGAAGTCCTTTGACCTTGGTGAGCCCTTTATAAAGATGGTCATGGCCCTGTACGCGAAACCCACCGCAAGAATTGCGATTAACGGTTCTCTTTCTGAACCGCTCCCCCTTCAACAAGGCACAAGGCAAGGCTGCCCACTTTCTCCTTCCCTATTTCTTTTAGCCCTAGAATCCCTCCTACAGGACATAAAACAAAATCACTGGGATAGAATTCAATGATGTACAAGTTAAACTAGCCGCTTATGCGGATGACATTCTGATTGTTACAAAGAATCCTGGACCCTCAATCAAGGCCCTTATGCACACTATAGAAACCTACTCTGAACACTCGGGCTATAAACTAAACAGAGACAAATCAGAAGTAAAACCATTAACTATTCATTGCACAAAAGAGGTCCTAGGCTCATCAGGTCCGGCATGGCAATCCGGACACATAAAATACCTGGCAATTGAATTTGGGAGCAACATAATAGACACTTTACACCACAATGAAAACACTACCCTAGATAAGATTAAAAAACTATTAGACAAATGGTCCCACAAATTTATCACCTGGTGGGGCAGGATCAAAACAATAAAAATGATGATCACCCCGTTAGTCAATTCCCTCATCAATATGCTACCCCTCTTACTAACCGAAGACTTTCACCACAAACTAAATAACTTGCTTTCAAAATTAATTTGGCAAGGTAAGAAAGCTAGAATAGCCCTCAGAATGCTCAGACTAGATAGATCACTAGGGGGTGTTAATCTGACCGATTTTAAAACCTATCAAACTGCCTTCTTAGCAAAACAGGGCTCCTATTGGCTTTATCTTTTTAACAATTACACCCCAATGTGGCTAGAAATAGAAGAGGCCACCCTAAATAATCTAAGCCCACTCACCCTATTAACTACCAAACTAGATAGATAAAAATCTATATTTAAAAACACAAAAACCTCTCTCTTAAAACTAGACAAGAAACTCCATATAAGCACAAGATACTCAAACCTTGCATCTCTATGGAGTAACCGCAACATCAAATACAATGGTAAACCCCTATACTTTGAGTCATGGATAAATAAAGGTATTTTCTTCCCACATCAACTAGAATGATCATCATATCCCATAACATTCTCGGAACTCCAAAATACTTACAAACTCGATAAAATGGAATTCTATAACTTCCTTAAAATCAAAGCTGCCATTTCGAAATCTAAACTGCATAGAACAACCCCATCTATCCCTGGCTTCATAATAAAAATTAATAGCTTGGGACATCAAGTCTCCCACATATATAAACTCCTATGTTCTAAATTCTCGCACTTAAACAAAAAATTAACTTCGTTCTGGGAACAACACTCCTCTAACCCCATGTCTGAATCTCAATGGGCCCAAATATGGAAATCAGTTACCTACCAAAAAATCTCTCGGGTTTTGTCACAAACAAAACTATGGCTCATCCACAAGGCTTATTGGACCCCAGCACGTCTACATGCACAACACCTCCTCTCAGAGCCCACTTGTTGGAACTGTGATGAAGATGTAGGTGATTTAGCCCATCTCATCCTTCACTGTAAAGCTCTATCCTCTTTCTGGGACAAAGTGTTCACTTTTTTATCTACCTTATTCAACTGCCATCTAAAAAAATAATTTGCCTCACTAATTGCTGGATTTCTTGACGCAGACCTAGGAAATCAAGCAGACAAGGCACTTATGGACCTTTTACTCATATCAGCAATAAAAATAGTCCTAAACAATTGGAAGGACACACGCAAAGCCTCACTCAAATGTTTGATTAACTGGATCATGCATATTAGAGGCGCAGACAATATCTCCCTCCAACAATCACCATGGCAATCTCCAGCTAGACACACCTGGGACAGATTAGACAACTATTTCGCCTCAAACAAACCACGAAGGCAGGTTTATGGGTATACACTATCTCACTTAAGTACCAACGCAATTAACCTCATAGATATATTAGTAGCCGCTGGTGGCACTTCCTCTAACAACCACTCACAACCACACTTTGCACTCCTGTATACTGAAGGTTGATGCGCATATCTCAATACACATGGAAAGTAATGGTTCCTTTTTCCCTCTTCTCTCTCCCTCTTTCCTCTTACCTATCTTTGCAGACTTGCTCACTACACATGATCTCAGGCCAATTATTGCTTTGTACTATTAATATTGCTTTGTATTATTTTATAGTATGTTTTGGATCTTGTTTTATATAGTTTTGGACTATTACTTTGTATTATAGCCTTATAGCCCACCGTAGCGGGCTATACCGGCTATTAAAGGCCTGCTCCCGAGTTAAAGGCCCGAGCCGAAGGCGAGGGACTTTAACAAGGGAACGGGACTTTAATAGCTGGTATAGCCCTGCTACAAAGGGCTATAAGGCTATTAGAACATTCTGCCACTAGAGGGCAGAATGTTGTAACAAATAAAACAAAGGCCTCTCGAAACTCGAGAGGATTTAAATCCCCTCGAGCTCCGAGAGGCCTTTGTAAAACATTGGAATGTTGCTCTGCGGGCCTTTACCGGCCCATAGAAGCAGGGAGCACTCCATTGTCTACAATGGAGCTCACAACATTCCAATGTTCTAATAATACTTAGCATATTACTTATGTATTATTATTGTATTATTTGTTCTCTCAAAAACTTAATAAAATACTTTGAAATAAAAAAAAAGACAAAACATTCTGGGTTATAAGCGAATACCAATTAAGCCCCAAGTCCAATTGAACCCCCAAATATCTGAACTTATGTACCTGGCTAATGTGATGGCCATCTATTATGTATTTGATTGTTTTCGTGCTAGGTGGACCAAACTTCATGACATGTGACTTCGAAAAGTTTGTCGTCAGGTCAAGAATGTTTATAAAACTAATAAAAAGATTAAGAAGTTTTTGTAAGCCTTTAGCTGTCTGGGCGATTAAAACTGTATCGTCTGCATAAAGCCGGTCTAGGGCGGCCTCCCACTTTAGGGACATCCACACCTGGAGCTATCAAGGCTTGCTCTATTTGATTGATATAAAAAATAACAAAAAAAGGTGCTAAGATACAGCCTTGCCGAACCCCACGCTGCAATTTAAAGTGCTCAGTACATTTCCCGTTGGAGCCAAACCTGACACTGGATGAAAGATCTTTGTGCAGGTCGTGCAAAAAATTGATTAAAACCGGATCGACATCCATGGACTACAGCTTAGAGCAATTAACTCTATCAAAGGCAGATCTGAGGTCCATAAAAGACAGATGGATTGCCCCCTTCTTGGCCTTAGTGTATTTACAGATTAACAGATAGAGGTTCAGAGTTTCTTCTATAGTACCCCGGCCGAGACGGAACCCGTACTGTAGGTCGGATAAAAAGCCTCTCTCCTCGGCCCAATCCGAGAGGTCATTTAATAAAATCCAGCCAATGATTTTTACCTCTGAGTTTATCAAGGAGATAGGCCAAAGCAGGCGGGGTCTGAACTGTTGCCCTTTTTAAAGACAGGGACTATTATTGATTGAGACCAGGTTAATGGGAGAGGTCCAGTGGCTGTGGAGTTTAAAGGTAATGTCAACAGAGGGGCCCACAAATCTATACAGGTTTTAAAAAGATCCCCTGGTACCCCATCTGGCCCTGGTGCTTTGTTTGATGGTAACTGAGAGATGGCAGCTTTGACCTCACATAGCTGAAAAACAATGTGCTGGTCAGTACTCAGATCCTTAAATGCCTCAGGTTCCTCATCTAGGCTATAAATGGCCTTAAAGTGATCAACCCAGGCCTAGGACGGAATAGTACAGGCCTGGTTGGAGCGGTGATCATTGCTAAAAAGAGGCAAGTTGACGACACTCCAAAAAGCAGAACTATCGCACTGCTGACTTGCAATTAATAACTTGTCCTAGGACTCCTCTATAAGCTGGGCTTTATGGTCCTTACAAGCTGTTCTAAAAGCATCCCTGGCCCTTTTCACCTTCTCTTGGCAGCGAGGCCTCGCATGTAGAAGGTTCCAGAGGTCCTTATGAGTTTTAGAACACATCACCGTCCATCAAACCATCTTTCTGCATAAATTACAGGGGATGGGACAATTTTACAAAGCACGGATGTTAGAAATGGGATTTCTGGTTGGCTAGGGCAAGCGCCTAAGCCAGGCAGAAACCACCACTCTAGTCAGGGCAAGGAGTTACATGCTGAAGATAACCCCTGCTCACACCCTTGGTAGCTTGGCACGAGCAGTCAGGCTTATCCCAGAGGCAATGTGTAAAGCGTTTGCGCAACACACTCACACAGCAGCGACACACTAGGCACAGCACAAAAGAAACTCCACACAAGGTTATACAAAAATAGCCTTTGTATTACTCATAAAACACATTAGATCATAATCACAAATGTACACTGTGCCCCCTGGCACCAGGCAATATTTTACAGGGGATTAAATACATGACAGGGCCAATTGGGCCACTGTCAGAACCAGTAGATCTCACTAATAGGGAAATCAAAACCACCAGTAATTACTATCAATAGTACACTTAGTATAAACCACGTTAGGCATAAACACATTATACATCCACATTAGGCATAAACACATTATGCAGTCACATTAGGCATAAACACATTATGCAGTCACATTAGGCATAAACACATTATTCAGTGCCTGTAACAAACATTATTAGCGTGCACTACGAAACACCTATCGCAGTGTATGCCTCATAAACCCATCCTGCCCTTCTGCGGCATATGCAGGTCACCCTTACGGAACATCTCGGGTACAGCCCAGATAATGTTATACCTCTCTCTACATGGACTCCTCACTGGCCACGGCCCGTACATCAAGGCCCAACTTCTACATATTCCTAAACGGGGGCCCTGTCCTGGGCTCGCCCCGTGGCGCTGGATAGCCGTTAGGGATGTAGCTGCCCGCTACCATGCAGCGCAGCTGCGGAGGTGTCAGAAAGGCCCTACAAGGCTGAGCCGGGGCCTCCCGCCCCGGGCTCCTTGAACCGCGGCTGCCCCTGCCGTGAAATGCTGAGGAAATGGGCAGCAGGGCACGGAGCGCAGCCTCCGTTGGCTCCGCCCACAACCAGGATTTCTTCTGCCTGACGTCCGTTCCTGCTAGGGGTTCCGCCCACGACCAGGCTTTCCTCTGCCTGGCTTCCGTGGACGAGGCACTTCTCTTCTCCTCTCTTGGTCGTCGATCCCAATGGCCCCACCCACAACCTGGGTCAAAGGCTGCAGGGGCCGCACTGACTCGGGCTCCCACAGTGGCTATCAGAGAAATGCCGGGAGCTCTGGGCAGCCCGTCCAGCCCTGGGAGACTCTCGTTGGGTGTCCTTTGTGGTGCCTCGCAACGGCACGCACAGCTACTTTGCCCGGACCCGCTACCGGGCAACCACGCCTCCCTCGCTCTCACCGGCCGCAAGGCGGGGGCGATGAAGAGAGGATTCCGTCGGCAGTGCTGCCACGAGCAGCCCGCTTTCCTTCCACGCTTTCCCTCCCGACACAGGGGAGAAAGGACTGCGTTTCCTGGGGCCAACACCCAGCGCTCCCCTGTACTACAAGGGACACAGCGCGGTGGCAGAGCCAGGCACACATCGCCCTGGCAATAGTAGTGCACAGCACCTGGAAACTTCCAGTGCGGCAGAGAGTCCCAGGAAAGCAAAAGAACACCAGGAAACTCCAAATAAGCAGAGTATAGCGCTTGGAAGACTCTGATGTCCCTGAGTCATCCACAACCGGAGGCCAGCACGGAGGGTCTCCTAGCAGAGGGCAGCCCCCTCCAACTATCCAGCAGGCAGTAGTTGAGCCCCACGGCGGTTCCTCCTGGCAGTCCAGCAGCCTGCCGGCCGCAGGCTTCTAGTAAGCACCCAAGCACCACACAGACATGGGGTCACAGCCCCAATATTTATATCTTGCTTTGTCTTTGTTCTGCCCTTGCACAGGGCTTGGGGATCCAGCCCCAACTGGTTCTGGGGGTACTGAAGCACTTTCTATACAGTGCTCACACCCTCCTTTGTCAGGTTAGGCTCTGGTCCCAGACACACCACAGGAGGGCGGAGCCAGCATTGTACAAGGCAGGCACAGACCTATTCAGGGTCAGGGACTACTCCTCCCACTACTCCAAATGCAGCTCTGCCCATTCAGCCTAGCGCTGACTCACCCTGCCCCTCTGGAGCCACACACCTCACCAGCCCCTGTCACTCCAGAGCCAGACATGCAATACACATCAGGCAGGCAAAGACACATAGTACACAGACATGCCAACTTCTAAAAGAGGCATTTCTAAAATAGTGATAATAAATCTGCGCACACCATTACGCAGCATTTATTATTACTATTCCAAACAAACCAAACTTGACCACGCTCCTCCTCTCATATCAGGAATTACCACTGAAACACTTATCAGGGAATCCCCAAAGCATTCCTATGAGAGGGCAGCCTCACAGCAGTGAGAAACCAAAATGGCTGTTTGTCACTACCAGGACATGTCACACAGTTAAGGCACATGTCCTACCTTTTACCTACAATGCACCCTGCCCATAGGGCTAGCTAGGGCCTACCTTAGGGGTGACTGACATGCAGTAAAAGGGGGGTCACAGACGTGGCACCCACTTTATGTGCCATGTCACAGCGGCAGTAAACTGCGCGCCCAGGCACTGCAATGGCAGAGGCCTGAGACAGGTTTGAAGGGCTGCTTTGGTGGGTGGAGCAAGCAGCGCTGCAAGCCCACCAGTAGCATTTAATTTACTGGCCCTGGGTATCTGAGATACCACTTTACAAGGGACTGACAGGTAAATTAAATACGCCAAACAGGTGTAGACCAATCTTACCATGTTTACCACAGAGAGCACACGCACTTTACACTGGACAGCAGTGCTAACGTGCCCAGAGTCCTAAAACCACCAACACCAGGTCAGAAAAAAGACTAGGAGGAAGGCAAAAAGTTCAGGGATGACCCTGCAAAAAGAGCCAAGTACAACAACGGATTTAATGAAACTACTAATATTAAAAAATGACTTCAGAATACTCTGGGGTGACTCTTCTTCAGACAAGCAGGAGTTATAAATCAAATTTTGGACAAAAACGTAGGGAACGGTGGTAGCCCACCTCACCCTACGGCCCTGATTATTCAAAGTGATGGGCTCCTTCTATATGGGCACTAATCCCAACATCAAGGCATCTTGTAACAGGGGCGAAGAAGAATGCATGCAGAGAAAATACATTTAAAATAAGTGATCCTAGGGCAGGGGCTCCAATTTGGTGTGTTGTACATGACTGTAGTCATGAGTTCCCAGGGACAACTACCAGCCCAGGTGGGACGGACAGGGGCATAGCTTCAGTGGTGGTGTTTGGGGTGTGACACCCCGCAAACGCTTTCTTGGTTTGGTAGTTGGGTCTGGGGCCCTGAGTTGAGTCTATTATGTCTATGTTGGTTTTTCTCATTGCTATGATTTCACTAAGATTTTTTAACATGTTAATTTTTTGGATTGGGATCTAAAATGTATATATAGTAACCAGTTTACCAAAAAAGTGGTAAATCTGCAAACATCAACGTACTCCTTGAACAGGTGCTATTTTACTACTTTTTGGAATTCACAAACATTGGCAGTAGTAGGCTTGGAAAGCTGTACCAGTCTCAAGTAAGTTTGCAGCCATACTGCTAGCAATCAAAAACCTAAAATGTGATGGGATGAATGCTTGCAAATAGTCTAACCAGTGGTAATCACTTGTGGTAGTATTCCAACCCATAGTTGTTTGCCTACCGTGCCAGTCTAGACAGAGGCTCACCTAATACAAATCAGTACACAAACAGACATTATTAACAAACCTTGATCATCTCACCCCTTCACACTGCAGCCCACTGCTTTTTCTGTAGAGAAATTTGAGTCACACCCTCTGAATCTCACCAACTAAGCTACGACAGTGCTAGCTGGGCGATTATAATGGGTTAAGTGTGCTATTTAATAGCATGTTTCAAAAAAAAAATTAAATTTACTGTGCAACTGCTCACCAACATCAGATTTTACTTATAGAATGTAATAGTTTTGCATATTAAAAACTATATCCAGTAGGTGCTTTTTCTCCCAGAGTCATCACTATCATAAAAGAAAATGAAATAGTGCAATACCACCAAGCAAAACTTTACACAGACGTTATTTACCGGTATGCTGCATCTATATTGTTGAGAAATAAAGATAAAGTTTGCTTAATAAATAGTGAGACCCTGTATTAAGATCTCTTAGGAGGTGTTTCAACAGGCAACCAGATGTTAAATCTATTCACCCATGACATTCTTTACTCTGGGCTGTCCTGTGGGCTGGAGCTGGCTATCACACTTATCTGTACCCAGGCTAGGAAGGGGCCACAAGGCCATGTCCCCCATACATAGGTACTTCGTGAGTGATGCAACTGTTTTAAAAATGTTTGTACAGCGCTACCACTGCTTAAAAGGGTGTCATTTCTGAAATTGTGTTCATTACCTTGGCAGTGCTGCCTTTTCTACTTAAAATAAAGTATCATTCAACGAGTCACACGTACAGCATCAAAATATACACATAAGCACTCTGTAAACGTGGAACTATCACATAAAAGCACTTTGAAAACGTGGCAGCTATGTTGACCCTACATTTACACCTATAGATTTGGAGTGGTCACATCAACCAACCGAGCTTTCCTGACAGAAATATACATTTCCTACAGAAACATTTAGCTTGTATTTATTTTTCAGTTAAGGTGTGTCACACACTACATAATGAATATGCAGTTACCTGTATGTGAAAGGCCAACAATATAGCTACAGATTATTTTGTTCAAGTCACTGCCCTAGCCCCCATTGTATTCAGAGCCTACATGCCAACAATTTGGAAGAGGAAAGTGGGAGATTTAAAAAAGAAAAATAGGGATGATGTATTTGTCCTATTGACTTCTATTCAGGCCTGCATTGGGTAAAGCGGCGTGTATGGGACTTGCAAGAGTGCTGCTGCAGGATCGGAAATCAGAACGTTAATCAGGGCACGAGTCGGGGGTACACGCGGGTGGACGGTGTCTACCCACTATTTTCACAGGGTGGACGCCGTGGACCCTGCCAAGAAGTTGGGCCCCACTGAATAATGTGCTGAACTCGTCCCGGTGTAATTTCCAAACACCAGGACACTTTCAGCAACGCCTGCACATTGTCTGCTTTCTATCTGCAACAAGCAACAACCTGCAGGCGGGGGATGGGGCTTTCTTATTTAAGACTCCTGCTGGGCCCATAACAAAGGTCGAATTTGAGGGGTCATCAGGCCTTCTTTTGTTGGGGTCTCTTGGCTGAGAGCAGTCAGGAGCCTCACACCTGATGCAAATGAAGTGGAGGGGAAACAAAGGCTCACACCTTGTTAGCACTTCACACATACTTAAGAGAGGCAGCTTTTCCCTTTGTTCAGTCCTGGTTTAGGAGATATGCATGAACTGTAAGAAGTCAGATGTGCATTGGTCTTTCCCAGTATATACACAAAACAAATTGCATTTATATAAAGCTTACTGCCACTGAGGAGGCGTTGAAATAATTGAAGTACCACTATTTTTTCATGTATAGCCCTACTCATTCCAATGCAGGGTGTCAGAGCGCTTTACATCAACACGTGCATATTACATGTACAATAAATTATATGTTTGTAAATGAATGTACAGGATGTGTTACATAAAACTGGGGGATTGCAAGGTGTAGAAGTCACATTTCATCTTCCATAGCTCACGGTGCTATTATTCTCGCAATGCGCTCAAACGTACACATGATAGACCTGCTAAACATATATGTGAGGGCTTTAGATCTGATGTCACTTCTTGTGATGCCACTTACTGTAAAGTCGTGGCTTGTGATGCCACTTTCTATGATGGCAGTTCCTGTGATGCCATGTGTGATGTGCACCATGATGTCATGCGCCGTGTTGTCGCGTGCCGGGATGTCACTTGCATACTGCCTAACTAGGTTAGTTCCCCCACTTCTTTTTTTAGGACATGTGCCCTGTCTTTACTATAAGTTGTGTCCATACCTGTCAGGAGCAGAGAGAAGGCGCTATGGCAGGCAGAGAAAGCGTGACAAAAATGTCGTGCACTTGATTGCAGTAGCAGATAAGTGGCAGTGCATATTCCGAGTCATACAAGATCGGTCCCTGCCATCTGAAGTCCACTGAGGATTCGGGTTTTTTTAATGCAGGAATCAGAGTCACAATTCCCATTCTTTTATTTTAAACACTTTAGACCACTGCATACAACACAAGAGAGAAACGCCGTACTAAAAGATTAGGTCGAAACACTGTTCCCCTTTCACTTTAGCAAATATATTTTGACGTTATGTGGGTTGGGCTTGATTCGAACTTCTTTTGAGAAACACGTGGAGCTTGTTTTTTCAACAAACCTCTGGCAGCAGAGTAGTTCTTGCTGCGCTGACAGCTTGGGCCAGCAGAGAACACTTCCTGCTGCTGCCGCTGCACCACTGCACCTCTGCCGCCTCCCCTGCCGCAGCAGCCGCAGCACGGGGGTTAAATGGGAAACCTCTTCGGAGGGGTCAGCCAGAAGGAGCCCACCGCCCTGGAGGAGTGCGACTCCACCTGGGAGACAGACTCGGGAGGTGAAGACTCAGAGGAACTAGACAGCGAGAAGAAGCAGCTTTGCTCTGAGCAGGAAGAAGACGGTGACCCGCAGGGGAAGGAGCAGAAAGAGGGTGCAGAGGTTGGCTCTGAACAGGTAAGCACACCGTGAACATCGCTATGGTAAACTTATCCACCTCAGACGCTGGCCATCATTGTGCACACAGTAGTCTCTTATCCTAGAGTCCACAGAATAAGACTGCATGGTCAGGTGCTGGAGGATTCTGGATTGTAGTCGCGCTTGCAACTGTTGTACATGGGTGCTGAGAGAACAACATCACCCTCGCATCTGCAGTACATTGGTGTCGAGTATTTTTCAACACCCCTTATCTTAAGAATACAGGTGCTAATGAATCATCACTACTACCGTGTAAGAAAATGTATTCCTTTATTTGGCATTATATGGTGTGCAAAGGCTGCCTCAGAGTGCTTGGGGGTCACCAGCACCCTGTTTGCTAAGGGATTATATACATTGCTAAGGCTAAAGTGCATTCGACCTGAGCAATGGTCTACACCTACAAGAGTAGAACAACACGGGTGATCATGGGTTCTCAGCACTCCCCTACTCTAGTACCTAGATGTTGAGGAATCATCATTATTCCTGAGCATGTGCTGACAGGGCGCTAAGGGAGTTTAAGCACCCGGGCACCTGAAGTATCTTTCACCAAGGAATTTTAGCTCCCCAGGCCTTCTAGTGGATTGCCTTCATTCTTCCACCTGAAGTACTTGGCCACGGAGTCCAGAAGGTCATTCATGCTGAGTGATCTTTATCACCTAAATGGCTGGAACAACACTAATGAAGACCAATTAGCAGCACATACCTGTCACAGGTTCGTAAGAGGAGTGAAATCATCAGCCTTCCATGCCTCTAAGTGGGTTCACTGCTGTATGTTTGCAGTAAATTCTGTACATGGGCGGTGTATTTAAAAGTTCAAGTGACACAGCATTACGTGCCTGAGTGCCCCCTGATCTGGCATCACTGCCTGCACCTTTAATTACAACATGCATGAATTTCATTGCACAGTTTAGTTTGCGGCTTTGTGAATTTCGTCAGCGCTACTACAACTTTGCATGGGGAGTTGGATATTGCAAAATTCCAAGTTGGCGTACTGGATCTGAATCATTGAGTTAAAAAGCAGCAGTTTGCAAATGGTTGACTTATGTGGTGGTGTTGTGGCAGCCCAAGATAATGTTACATTTGTGTACTATCGAATGCTGAAGTACAGTGCCAATATTGAAGGTGCCCGAGTTCATGGCACTAAGAAGCATTTGAAAGTACTGTGTTAGTATATTATAAATGAGAATTTTAAATTATCTCTACATTGTTTGCCATGTCGTGTAATGAAAGCATCTGCATTTTAGCAAATTCTCAGTAGACTAGACTATTTATTTGCAAATATTTGGTTTCATCATAGCAGTGCTTATGGGACAAACAGTTGCTTTAGCATTATATGAGACTAGGGCATAGGATAAGAAGTGGTAAAATGCTTCACGTTTTGTCCCTCCAAAAAAGTCAAAGATGTACTCTGGCATTCTTGTATCACAATTGTTCAGCAAAAGGACTGACTATATCTATTGATCATTTTTTAATGCCCATATCCAAATTTACAAGGAAAGTACTTATGTGAATGTAAAATTACAAAAACAACAACCAAAAGCGAAAAGCAGACTGAGCCTCCTGGAGGTACATATTCTCGGAGAGTACTACTTCAAAGAAAAGAGTATTCTGAGAACCGTGATCAGCACCACAATTTCTCTTTTGTCTGGAGTGCAACATATTGTTTTGATTATTTCTTCAACACTTAGGGGGCTATTTGAAAACGTAAACTTACATGTGAGTAAATCTGCACATGTAAGTTTACTCTTATACCTCTGAGTAACTGTACCACTTTTGGTTGTTCACCATTTCTGAGTGTAAAGTTACTCAAAAATATAAGGGAGTCGGTTAAAACATCACATGCGCACTTAAAGTTGCTACTAGTATTGACTTACGACAGTATTTAACATTCCACACACTTGGAGGAAACCACTGTGGTCGGGCAGATATCTCCCTTTTGTACAGTGCAAGGAAGAATTTTGGGGCATATTAGCAAGAACATGCGATAAATATCGCAAACCTTGCTTAGCGCGCCTTTTTTTATCGCTGGCTATCGCTGGATATTACCGCGGAAATAACATGCTATTAGCAAGGTTTATCTCCATTGAGATAAAATATCCAGCGATAGCGGCGAAACCCAGCTTTAACGCGAGAAATCCAGCGATAAAATCCTATCGCTAATTCTGGGGACTTAACCTTACAATCCACCTCCCATTGACTTTCATTGCTAAGTCATGTTTTTATCAGTTCTTAAAAACAAGCGATAATCGGGGTTAGCGCGCGTTTTTTATCGCTCGCGGGTATTGCTAATAGGCGATAGGTATGTAGCGACTGTTTACCGTCGCTTTTAGTTGGGAACGCCTACCTTGCATGTCATTAGCGATAAATATCGCTGACATGCAAGGCGATGTAATTCCCGGCCTCTAACGCCTGAAAGCTGTCGCTAACGCCTGTTAGCGACAGCTTGCTAATAGGGCGTTAAAAATATCGTTGCTTTAGCGGCAAAAAGTGCCGCTAAAGCGGCGATAAAGCCCTTGATAATATGCCCCTTTGTTTATTAAAGTTTAAAATATATATATATATATTTTTACATCTAATGTTCATTCTATATATATATATGTTAAAAGTAGTAAAAATGTTACAAATCGATACTACAGCACTATTTAATTTTGAATTAAATATTGAATTTAATTAAGTATATTTAAAATATTTTTAAAGATTTGTTTTAAAGACAATACACCTAAAGTAAATTGTTTTTATTTTTTATGCATTAAAGGGTACTAAACATTATGTAATAACTTTAAAATTTCATTTTTTATGAGCTTTACATTTATTTGTAAATTTAAAAAGGTAATTAATTTTAAAAATGAAAATTTTACAATGTATATTTAAATGTATATTTACATTTTTAATATTAAAATCAATGTATATATATTTTTTTTAACGTTTAAATAAATTAAAATATTTTAACATTATTTACTAAGTGGTTCTATCTTAGGTCCCTGCTTCTGTTATTTTCTATGGGAGAGTGTTGGAGCAGAACCAGTGGTTGTTAGGTATTTCCCCATTTTCAAGCCACTCTCCCTCCCTGCCACATTTACTACTAAAACGTATACCCAAGTGTTCAACATCTCTGCAGTCAGGGAGCAGATAAAAAATAGTAGAGGCCGGGACGTTGACAGCTGCATGTAGGCTTGTAAATAGCATTTCGTAGTATGCTAGTAGTACTATTATAGTATACTAAACCTACTACAAAATGTAGTTTCTGACTTTGGGCCAGATGTACGACCATTTCATTTTGCATGTCTCTAATTGCGATTTTTGCGACTTGCAAAATGAAATATACTAATGTGTCTCAGACACATTAGCGAGTCCCAATGGGGTTGCAATTGACCTGCCTCATTAACATTGATGAGGCAGGTCACATTTTGCGACCCATTGTGAATGGGCAATAACACAGGGATGGTGGCCTGCTGGGGACAGCAGACCACCATGTCTGTGTTTTCTTTTAAATAAAGCAACCTTTTTGTTTTTTGGAAATACAGCCCATTTTCCTTAAAGGGAAATGGGTTGCATTTCAAAAAGAAAAATGAAACGTTTCTGTTTGATTTTTGTAAGAGTAGGCAGTGGTCCTTGGGACCACTACTTGCTCTAAAAAAACTTTTCGCTACCATTCGCTAAGGGAAATGGGTGCCCTAGAGACCCCTTCCCGTTTGCGAATGGTTTACCACCTACTTGAAGTAGGCGTTAAGATGCAATTGTTTTGCAACCACATTCTGGTCACAAAACAATCCTACACCCCCCTGCAACTCGCTATTAGGAAGGAAGGCCCTTGGAACACCACTTCCTAATGGCAACTTGCAAGCCCTATTTTGCGAGTCAATAATAGTTTACCAACTAACAAAATAGGGTTAGTACATGTGAAAAGGCTATTAAGCGGTCGCAAACAGCCTGATTTTCCATTTGGAACCGCTAAAAGCCGTCATACATCTAGCCCCAAGCCCCTTAATTTTTTATGCTGTAGAATGCCAAGAACATTTGTAGTGCTATTGTTTCTGTGTTATGTGGCTTGTGAGTAAGTGTAGAACTGTTTGTGTATGTGAAGGAAAACAAACCAAGGGAACCCCTGTATCTCCCAGGAAATCTAGTCAAAAAAGTCTCTTAATGAATACTTTTGATAATACCTTACAGTTGTCATAATTCATCACTGGGTGGCATTGGCAAAACTGTTGCAGGTTCTGAAGCACTTCTGGCATTTGATGGAAAGCGTCTTATTGACTGAGTTCAAGTTGTTCTTCTGTTTACACTCAAGAATGTGATTCTTAGTAAAGAGAATGTAGTATTTAGAACATCTGACGTGAAGTTGGAGCTTAAGCGATACCAATGAGTTGTGAACACTGAGATCCAATTGTTGATGGTGTATGTTCCATTTGGGTGATGATCTTTTAGAGTAGGAGTCCAATAGTTCAGAAAGTCCTCCATACTGGAGTAACATTGCTACTACCTGTGCTGGAAGGTGTCGATTTAGAAACTGGTGATGCTGACCTTGTGTATGGCGTGCAGTTTACGAAGAGTGAGAATGCTGTAGTGGTCACTCCAGAGAAATGGGCGAGGTTACTAGTTTTTTGCTCAAAGGATCAGAGTAAATGGCATTCAAGATATGTGTGATTGAGTGAGTAGATATGAGGCCTATGGCATTCAAAAATGGGATAGTACATTTTTCGATGCCAATGTAAAGATGGTTAAACCAGAAATTAAGGCTGCTATAGATGATCACAGTGGATGCTTATGAATTATTTACACAATAAAGTTACGGAAGGATTCAGCAAAGTCAGGGTTAGGTGGAGAAGGAGAAAAGATTGAAAGGAGAGTTTGCATCTTGCTAAACAGATTTGCAATCAGAAATATTGTACCATATGTGATGGGATCAGCATATTTAAATATAATTGGAGAGTTTAATTTATATTTTGATTCTGAGAATTTGAGTCACATAATACATTTAGTTAAAGATCTGGAAGCCATTCAGCTGACCCAATTTGTTAAAGGTCCTATGCATTCAGCAGAATCTGTTGGATCCTGTTTTCTCCGATTTAATGCCCCTGAGTGTGCATACCCTCTTCACATTAGCTTGGACCAGTCACTTTGCAGTCCCTCCAGCAATGGTGGTAGAGCCCTTACCACCTCGGATGAATGGTAGACTGCGGATCAGTAGACAATGGTATAAAGTATGACTTATTGCAAGCATCCCCTCAACTCCTTTTGTGTGTTTGATGTACCACCCTAAGTGGCCAAGGGTATGCCCAGATGTGGGTCTCTTGCTCACCTTGTCACTGGAACCAAGCTAAGTCCAACTGAAGAGCCAAAATCAGGGCGAAACTGGTCTCACATTGCCTGTGTTGTGGTTCATTAAGGACCTGGCTTGGCAATTCGGGCTGGGCTGTTCCTATTGGAGCAGGGTCAAGACTGATTTGCATATGCCTGGGTCTAATCTGATGTGGCATGGGGGGCAAAAGAACGATAGTTTGGAATGCTACCCTGAACGATTGCCATTGGTTAGACTTTTTGCAAGCATCCTCCAACCACCTTTTGTGTGTTTGATGTACAACCCAATGTGGCCATGGATGTGCCCAGACATGGGTCCCTTGTCCACAGTGCTACTGAAGCCAAGCTACAACCGACTAAAGAGCCTCAATCGGTTCAGAGAGGACCTGGCTTGGTAGTTCAGGCTGGACTGGTCCCAATTGAGTAGGGTAAAGATTGATTTGAACATAACTGGGTCTAATCTGAGCTGGCATCGTTGGCTAAATAACGATGCATTGTCATGCTACCCTGAATGGTTGCCAGTGGTTAGACTTATTGCAAGCATCCTCCCATCACCTTTTGTGTGTTTGGTAGATTGAATGAAGCCAATTTTTTGTAATTTGTTACAGCACGATATACTGGTGGTGGACACTAATATAGAAGAACCAGTGACTAGAACTAATTCCTGTATTTTGTTGGCAGTTGACACTCTTATTCCTGAAATAGTGGCCAAGCCTAAAAAGAAACCGCCTGCCACTTGGTTTGATAACCACCTAGATGAGCAAAAAAAAGATGTAAAGTTCTGGAACAAGCATGGCAGAAATCTTATGATCCTAAGGATAAAAAGATCTATTCATAATACATGGAAGACACTGGAGTACTGAGATAGCACACAGTTATAAAAAAAGTTCAACACAAATATATAGATTGCACATATAAGTATATATATTTGATTTGACAATATTCATACAGCCAACCTGTGTTTCATCCTGAGGGACTTTCTCACACAATGTCATAAAAGAAGTTATTGGGAAATGTATATGTAAATATCATAAAATATGTCAATCTTGATGTTACATAAACAAGAATGTACAAGATCCTTATAGACCACATTCCATGTTGTATAAAAAGGTATCTTTAATTAAAAATCCAAATTCCCATGTTAGTAATAGAGAGTGATAAATCGAAACCAATTGTGGGCACGGTGCCAGAAAGTAAATACACCTCATAGGTAAAGAAACACAGTGCAAGTAGTCAAGAAAACAGCCTAAACATCCAAATAGTGTACACCACTGATAGAAATATGCCCAAAAACAAATGTCCAGAAAAATGAAGGTCACAGTTAAAGAAAAGTAAAGTGTATAGAGTATATAAAACAAATATGCCTCCTTAGAGCGCATGCCTTTTCCCCACAGGCTATTACAACGTGACGTGGTCGTTACAACGACCGCGTTGTAACAATGCATACCATTACCCCGCAAGTCATAACAACGACTTGCTCTAGAGGGGCGCTGGATGTTGGAATAGTATAATTTACTATTCCAACTCCAGTCTGTGCAACAGTAGGGAAGGTGTTGGATTTTAAATCCAACACCTTCTGACCCCTCCGCAAGTCGTTCTTATGACTTGTGGGGTAATGGTATGCGTTGTTACAATGCGGTCGTTGTAACGACCGCATTGTAATAGCCTGCGGGGAAAAGGATTTGTGGTAAATGATGTTTACCATATAAAACTCCAGACTTTTAGAGTCATCTTGAATCCTCTGGATCAGTGAACATATAGAAAAAAAGGGTCTCCAAAAAAAGACTGTCGGAGGGGCCTACCCTGTGCATCGCGTGTTACTCAAGAAAAAATAAAAGGAATGTCCAAACAAACTGTCGTGACAAAAGCCAATAAGATCTTTTAGGAATATTAAGCAAATGTGATCATAGTGTTAAAAAAATGGGGGAAAAAGGGCACGGATTCGAAGGCGGTCATAATGGTTGTTCATAGCATACCGTAATTGGACACATGCTATGATAGGTATAATCCCAAAGTATTGATTGGTCAATCGGCAAGTAAAAAAAGTAAGAAGGATGGAGATCATGCCACATATATTTAATTGGTAATACATATGCAGTATGACAAATTGAAAACACTTTGCAGTTACGTACAGTTCTGTAGCCCGTGCCTGAGGTCTAGAAGTGTTTTCATCAACCTCTGTAATTGGCAAGGGGTATGATACGCCCTACCTCACCTAAAGTAAAAAGACCATGAAGAACATAAAAAGCCTCAACATTGTCATCTGAACAATTAATACATTATCTGTTGAAAGAGATTACTATTAAAATACATACAAACAAGGGTACAAGAATGGGGGGAAGCATGTCTTATAACAGACTTGGGGTATAGATACATTTTCAACTCAACTCCTAGGGCACCATGCATATATGTTCTATTTAAGGTCTATTCTTCAATATTTTATTTAAGGTATGCAAGTCCTGCCCCTTTCCCCCAGGCAGGCCCATTGTTGTGGGTATTGGCTCTACCACAGAGTGTTTATTTGAATACATTGATTCATTTTTACAGCCAATTGTTTTGAACCTTCCTTCCCATATACAAGACACTAGAGACCTTTTGAATAAACGTATTGCTTTTGATTGGCACGGAGACTTCACCTTTGTCACTTTGGATGTATGTTCCCTGTACACTTCCATACCTATGAATTACTGCCACTCAGCACTTTCTCTATCTTAGCGATGCCACTTTGTATGAGCAATAAAATATGTTGTTGGACATCCTCATCATCTTTCTTTATTCGGTCATTTGATGACAATAAAAGATGCGCAATAAATATAAAATCACATAAATCTATGTCACAGTCTAGTCAAAATAATTTAATTTAGTCAATTGGTCAAGTACCTGGAGGAACTTCATTTATTGCATACATCTCAAACTGGCTTTCAGCTGTCTCATAGCACTGAGATTGTGTTGCTCAGGCTCACAGAGGAGCTTCGTAAGATTGTCAACACAGGAAGTTCAGCTGCTTATATTTTACTAGACTTAAGCGCTGCTTTTGACACTGTATCCCACAAGATACTATTGAGCAGATTAAATGACATGGGTATTTCCTGCCATGTGCTAGGCTGGTTTACCTCCTTTTTGGTGATATCTCCATCCTCCTCCTTCCAAGTGATATCTCCATTGTTCTCCTCCACAACGCACAAGCTGGAGTTTGGGGTTCCCCAGGGCTCTGCGCTAAGTCCTACACTTTTTAAAATCTATGTTCGCCCACTAGCGGAATTTTTGGGGGTTTCTTTGGTTTCATATGCAGATGACATTCAATTGATTTTACCGTTGTCCTCGCTTTAGGAGGCTGGCCCCTCCCACTTCAGAAATTGTATGACATCAGTGGCGCAATGGATGAACTTGAATTGCCTGAAGTTGAACTCCAATAAAACTGAGGTTCTAACTATTTGCAAACACTCCTTGACTTGGGGACCTCACTGGTGGCCTAAGGTTTTTGGACAATCCCTGTTCCCAAATCAGTGGTGAATAATTTGGGAGTTTGAGTTGATAATAAGCTGTTCTTTGAACCACAAATTAAGGCGGTTACATCTTATTGTTTTTGCCTGCTTAGAAACCTTAAGAAGATTCCGCAAAGATGTTTTTTCAGACCTTCACCATTTTGCTCGTAGATTATTGTAAACTCATATGTCTGGGCTAGGAATAGATTACAGGACATCGTAAATGCTGCTGCTATACCATCTGCCAAGAGAACATTTGGTATCCAGTCAGCTGTGAAATTTACATTAGCTCCCGGTGGAGGAGCATACTCAATGTAGGCCTGTTTGTTACTCATCGCACCCTCAATAATTCAGGCATGCCTAGTCTCAACTCTCTTCTTCAGCCTTATCCGCCCCCCCCCCCCACCCAGGTGTCTAAGATCATCTGGGCTCAACCTAGCTATGATACAACGGTTTAAGTTAGTGAGGCAGGAAGGAAGCTCTTACCGTGTTCTCGGGCCACGTTTGTGCAATAAACTTCCTTTCAGCCTGCGTAGCTATACCAACTACTTTATTTTCAGTTAACAGCTTAGGACCTGGCTGTTTTGAGCTTGAGACCGTTGCGTCTCTCCTTGCTGTCTGCATTAAGTACGCTGGGAAGCCCTATTAGGGCAGTAACGCTTGTTATAAAGCCTCGTAATATAACATAACAAGTAAAGATGACAGGAAAGGAGGCAAGTGAAAGTGATAATTTGTGGATTATCTTGAGTGCCTTTGCCCTTTGAATTAGGTTTGTTTTCGAAAACCATTTTACATTCTGGTTGAATGGCTTCATGAATAATGAAAGCTGTCATTTGCATGTCAGTGGAAATTAGTAGTTCATGTCTGTGGATTAGACGATTATTCATGTGCTACTGATGTTGACATAGGTAAAGGTTCCGAGGATGCATAGGTTGAGTGGAGAAGCAGTAATGGGTTGAGAGTAGACTGATGGAGGTCAGAGCAATAATTGGGTGTTGAAAGGATCCAGTTAGCAGAAGAGGTATTTTTATTGGGTCATCGGATGTAGAAATAGGACAGGAGGTGGGCAAACTAAGTAGGAGCTAGAAGAAGTAGGTGCCTTCTGGCTAAGGTAGGTTAAGAGAAAGGCACTGGAAAGAAAGGATGATGGACGTGTTAGGCATCTGTTTGGCATGTTGAGGAAATGTGGTTAGTGGGAGAGGATGAGGTAAGATTAGTGGGAGAAAGGGGGAGTATAGGGTCGGACAAGTCATACGAGGATAAAGAATTTGGGTATAGCATCGTGAAATAGGGGCGAAAGGGAGAGTTTGAGGTAAAGGTGGGACAGGGATTTTGAATGAGAGTAGGTGTTATAGAGATGAGAATAGAATTGGAAAGGTTGTATGAGGAAAATGGTGGGTATGTGAGCTGTCATGGTGGTGAAGATATGGTGTGGGACAGAAATGGTGATTTTCAATGGTTGAGATGGAGGGAAATGTCAGAGTATGAAGGTATGGGTACCTGGTGAACTGCTGAGTAGGAGAGAGAGAAGTAAATGGCTAAGAAAGTAAGGGGAGGAGAGCAAGAGATGGAAATAAAGTAAATGGGTAAAAAGGAAAAGAATGCTAGAGTATAATCGCTGAAGATGGGAAAGGTAGGAAACAAATCGAAAGGAGATAGAATAGCAAGGATTATAATGTGTGTGGGTTGAGTTGATAAGACAGAGAAAATGGAGTTATGGGGGGATATAGGTGTCAGAAGTGGCGAGGTAGAAGAAGAGCTTTTGGTGTTGGGTTAGCTGGAGTGAATTTGATGCTACTTGAGCACCATGTTCTCCGTGTGGTGGAATATACCTAGTGAATTGAGTGGTCCCTAGAATCTGGACGAGAAAGGAAAAAGTGAACAGAACTGCCCATTGGTACTGAGTTTAGCACTCTAGGGCAGAGTAGTAATTCACCCATGGCACCCAGATGTAGATGAGGAATACCCAGATATTAAACCAACCCATAGGTAGGACACTGAAGAAGTAGTGGTGTTCCAAGTAGCACTCACGTGTGGAACCAATTGACAGTTCACACCCAGAGGAGATATACACAAATCACAGGTAGCACCCTAACTGCTTGCAAAAACAATCCACAAATGGCACCCAGATGCAAATAATTTCACTTTAGCACCGAAAAGACGATTAAACCAATTACGGTCAACACTCAGAAGGCAAGTGTAGGAAAGTGCCCCTTTGTGACAAAGTTAGCCCCACTTTTTGCCCACTGGTACTGATGTTTTTGACTGGATGTGCACAGGGTCCCTGATAAACAGGCCCCAGTGCCAGTGCTCTTACCCTAAAAACTACAAAAGCTCAATTGTGTCCTAATCGGCAAGGAATTAAGCACTCATGTAAGTCCCTGGTAAATTGTACCTATGGTATCCAGCGAATGGGTAGTAAAGAGTGCCTCTATGGGCTGAAGCATGTATTATGCCACCCAAATGGACCCACACAAAAACTGCATGCAGACTGCCACTGCAGGATGCGTGAAAGGGTGCAAGCCATTCTGAAAACACTCCCTGTGTGCAATGCCCAAGCACACCGCATTATATAGCATGTGAGGGCACATCTGCATGAGCAGATATGCCCCTGTGATGTCTAATTCCAATTGCGAAGGCCTTGCAAGTGATCAGGAAGCTATTTTAAAGGTATGTACTGGGCACTGGTGATTACGAGTTACCCAGCTACATAATGGCTTCACTGAAAATATTGCTGTTTGATATCAATCACCTCGTCACAATAAATCTATATTGATGCTAGTATCAGATTTATTGTGACATGCACCCAGATGACACCTAAGAGGTGCCCCCTGAAAACCTACTAGTCCTCTAGTGTATGGCTGACTGGTATCGTCCAGCCTGCCACCGCAGGCAAGTTTCTGATCCCTGTAGATGAGAGCCCGCGCTCTCGGAGGCCAGAAACAATGCCTGCCCCGGAGGAAGGTGTCCACATCTCCAGAAGGATGGCAAGTGATTTAGCATATCAAGGCCATAGGCTCCAAAGCCTCTGCCACCTTTGGTATGCAACCTTGGCTTCCCCCCAGACCTGGGGAATGCCACCCCCTACCCTGGGACCCATTTGTCACCAGGGCAGACAGGACATTAGCTAGCCAGAAGGCGTGTCACACAGGCAATGCACACCCCTAAGGTGGGCCACCTGAAGTGGACAGTCGAAGAAGGGTTTCACCATCTTGATTTTGATGGAACTTGAACTCTGGCTCAGGATTATGCCCACTCCTCGCAGGGAGTGGTCATATAGGGGGTGTGTTGTCACCCTAGAGGTAAGTAACCCATTGGCTACTACCCTACACTGCCCTTAACGCCCCTAAATTCAATATTTAGGGGCCTTCTTGACACCAGAGAGACAGGGTTATCCACCTAGGAACACAAGAAGGACAAAGAAGAGCCATCACAGCTAGAACAGAGGACCTGCTCCGAAATTGGCGTCAATCCCTGCCTGGCTGCTGGCCCAACTATTGCAAATACCCGACTCGTCCAAAAACTGTGCATTCTCCAAAACCCTTCGAGGACTGCCCAGTGCTTCAACAACCACTAAGCATCTCCCTTGAGGTGGAGGAGCCATCCCCCTGCATTTGCAGGCACCTACCACACTTGTCCGGTACTCTGTTTGGTGGCCATCAGGCTCACCGATGGAGCATCTCGCCAGGAGGAGGTCACCATGGTTCTAGTAGGTCAGCCCGTCTCGCCAGCAAGTTTCCAGATACTAAACGCTCCAGGAGCCTCCCAGCACCAATACCCTGGGTACCGTAGCATTTGCCACAAACCAAGGCTTGTTAAGTATCCAGCTCGGCCACCACGGCCACAAAAACTGACCTGCCGACAAGGGACTTCAGTACTGATGAAGCCCACGCAGAGAGTGGCTATGCTGCCCTGTTTTCTTTCCCCTTCCAGGTTATCCAAGAACCGTGAGAGCCTCTAACTCAAGCTACCCGCCGGACAAAACACCTCTGCACCCGAGACCCCCAGCCCGGTTCCACGGAAACCAACTGTGTCCCCTTGCTCCAGAGACCTTCACGAGCTGAGCCCCCCTTTGGGTTCTGCTGGACTTATCCCGTAGTCCCCACTTACAGCCTTTTTGTTACAGGCACCCTTTCTTTGACTTTAACGTGTAGTGCTCGAGGCTACCAACACGGCCAGCACCTCTGCACCCTGACCCCTCAGTGCAGGTAAAACTGAACTGCTGGTAATTCTTTTGTCCTTGGCGCCTAAGCACCTCAAGCCCCAAAAGGCACCTTCAAATACCGGTTGCAAGTATGTGTATGCAGTGTATGTTTCTTCCATAGGATAACATTACTGCGTTTGAGGCGTATACCTCAATAAACGTTACTTGAGCATTTTTACTGTTTTACTGTAAAATCTACAACTCTGAATTACCTGATTTCGATAATCTTGGTGTCTAAAATTATATAAAAATCTGTATTATTTTTCAAAATGGGTCTGGAATTTCTTCTTGAGTGTGTCTCATTTATTGTCTGAGTGTAGCAAATGCTTAACACTCCCCTCTGATAAGCCTAAGCTGCTAGAGCACACTACCACAAATAGAGCATTTGGAATTATTAAAGTAAGCCTTGTAAACCAATAATGGTTGTCTCGACTTTTTACATGGTGTGCCCATACATTGGCCCACAGCATACAAAGCCAGCTTGCTACATTGGTGGTTCAGTGGTGGGATACAAGACTTTGCATTTGCTGATACCACTCTGTCAATAGGTGATTCTGCAAAGAAATCCACAATTGACTTTAGTCAGAAAAAAAAAATATATATTTGTTTTTTCTCCCCCCTAAATTTTCTAATCTGAACTGTGAGGGCCTTGTGTTAAGTCCCCCAGTCCATTACATTAGAAATTTAAAAAGTATACTAGTCAGTTGGGCCTTAAAAATCTTTTTGATTTTTTTTTTCCCTGAGTCTCTAAAAAGGTCCCAACTGTACTAAGCATGTCTGGCTCAGATGAGACAGTGCAGGAAGTCAACCTGTTCCCTTATCTGCAGCTTAGTATGAAGCAGTTAAGCGTCCTCTGTAAAGCCAACAGCATTGTTACTAGCTCAATTCCTACCAAGGTGCAACTCCAGGAGGCTCTTGCATATTTTGATGCAACCCAGTTAACAAAAGGTCCTGACACTCCTACAGAAGAGGAGCAGGACATTGACAATGAGACTATAGTCAATACTCATGGGGGTAGCCCCCCCATTCTAACCAAGGAAGATGACTGCATAACCCCTCACGTCTTCCCAAACAATAGATCTAGAGTGCCTTCCCCTTCTGAGACTAGGCTAGGCAACCCCAGGCCTAATGAGATAGAGGATTTAGATGAGCAGGATATATTCCTTACAAGACTATCCAAGAGAGCAGCTCATGAAGCCAAAATCCTGGCTATAGAAAGAGAGAGGGCTGAGATGGGTCTAGCACCCATAAGTTGTGGCAGCAACAAAATAAATAGGGAGAACAAGGAAACCTTTGATCCCAAAATCCCCAAAGGGATTGTCCCCAAATATGTTGAAGGTGATGACATTACCAAATGGTTTACAGCCTTTGAGAGGGCTTGTAAAATGAGGTAGTCACACCAGAAGTACTGGGGCTCTCTACTATTGGAGTTATTCTCAGGAAGGTGCGGGAATAGACTCCTGACACTGGACGAGGAAGATGCTGAGTTCTGTGAACTCATGAAGGATGATTGAGGGCTCTGGACTCACCACTGAGGAGTACAGGATTATGTTCAGGGAGAATCACAAAACCTCGAGTCATTCCTGGGTAGATTTTGTTAACTTGTTAGTCAAAAAACTTGGAGGCTGGTTAAAAGGCAGTAAGGTGCAAGATCATGAAGGCCTCTATAATTTGATAATGAAGGAGCAACAGTTAAGTAATTTTATATCTGAAAAACGGCATCAATACCTAGTGGACTTGGGGTTAGTCTCTCCTCTAGAGCTGTGGAGGAAGGCTGACCACTGGGTCAAAACAAGGTTGTCCAGAAAGACCCACGGTGGGGGTGAACAAAAGAAAGAGGTAACTGACCCCCCCGCCCCCTCCAGGGAAAGATGTTGGACAAAAAGGGGAAAACCCCAAAGAGTCTTTTTAAAAGCCCCCAAAAACCTGTTCAGGAGGGTGGGCCCAGAGACACTTCCCAATCCAAGGGTGGGTATCAGGGTAAAAAGCGGGATCCCAAGAAGGCTTGGTGTCCTCTTTGTACACAGAATAGACACCGAACTGGGGACTTTTCTTGCCCCAAAAGGTTACCACTAGTCCAGCACCCACAGAGGTTGCTAGTCTCTAGATAGGGTCCATAGTATGCCCTGACCAAGTCAGAGAGCACACTGAAACTATTTTAATCTCAGAGGGTAGGGTGGATATGGCTACCCTAGCTGTCCGGGCCAGTAACCTGGAGAAATACAAACAAAAGGCACTCATAAATGGGGTTGAGGTAGAAGCACTGAGGGATACAGGTGCAAGTGTCATCATGGTGACTGAAAAACTGATACCCCTAGAACAGTACTTAACTGGGCAGATATATCCAGTTATCAATTCTTATAACATTATCAAGGTTCATCCCATGTCTATGGTGACTATCAGGGCTCGAAAAATCCTATAATTTTTACTAGACCTGCTGGTCTAGTAACCTACAAAATCTGCTCGACCTAACTGAAATGCACTTGACCTGTGTCTGTGAAAGCAAGCAAATGTGACAAGTTAACAAGATTTAAAGGCATTGGAATGCTGGGGGATTACTAGCCAAAAGAAGGTGGTATAGTCCTTTGCAATTCCAGTAGAATGTCTCCTAGGTAATGATCTGGAGACCTCCGCATGGGCTGAGGTAGAGATGAGAACCCATGCAGCAATACTGTGAATACCGGATTGGGTGTGTGTAAAAACTAGGGTGCATAGCAAAGCCCAGGGTGAAAAAGAGGTATTGAGCTTGGAATAATGGCCGAAACCTCCAAGAGAAAAGGCAAGAAGGCTGGGAAACTAAGTTCTGAAGTGTCACAAGCTCAGATCCCCTCTCCTCAGGGAGAAGACCTGTTAGCCCTGGAGGGAACTGAGCCTTAGGAGCTTCAGCGTTATACGGCAGAGCTCTTAGGACCAGAGGGACCCTCTATGAAAGTTCTGGGCCAGGGACAAAAAACATGTCCTAATCTTGAGAGCCTGAGACAGCATGCTACTGTATAGAAAAATAGAGATGTCAGTGGGTCCCACAGGACCTATTGGAAGGAGGGGCTCCTGTACACTGAGGCCAGAGATCCCAAACCTGGTGCCACCAGAAGAGTGGTAGTGCCTCCGCAGTATAGTGAGTTCTTACTCACTTTGGCCCATGACATCCCCCTATCTGGGCATCTTGGCCAAACTAAGACATTGAGTAGGTTGGTTGCCCACTTCTACTGGCCCAATCTGTCACGGAAACTGAAGGAGTTTTGTAACTCCTATGTTTCCTGTCAAGCCAGTGGCAAGACAGGTAGCAACCCAAAGCTCCCCTTAATTTGTCTTCCAGTGGTTGGTGTTCCCTTTGAAAGAGTAGGGATTGACATTGTTGGTCCCCTTGACCCCAAAACGGCTTCAGAGAACAGGTTTATTCTGGTAGTAGTGGATCATGCCGCCAGGGATCCTGAGGCAATTCCCCTTAGGACTGTTACTGCTATTGCAGTTGACAGAGCCCTCTTAAGTATTTTTACAAGAGTGGGTTTCCCTAAGGAGGTGGTTTCCAACAGAGGTAGTAACTTCATGTCTGCTTACCTAAAAGCCATGTGGGCTGAGTGTGGGGTCACACATAAGTTCACCACTCCATATCTCCCACAAACCAATGACCTTGTTGAAAGGTTTAAGAAGACCATGATGGGTATGATCATGGGACTCCCTGAAAAACTCGGAAGGAGATG
Organism: Calotriton arnoldi; assembly: GCA_963921515.1. NCBI lineage: Eukaryota > Metazoa > Chordata > Amphibia > Caudata > Salamandridae > Calotriton > Calotriton arnoldi. The sequence goes on from CAWUFW010002629.1 coordinate 941,497, forward strand.
GGATGTCCTATTGTCATGCCTGCTTTTTTGCCTACAGAGAGGTGCCACAGAAAGGAGTGGGCTTTAGCCTTTTCCGGTGTTTAGAAAGCTGCTGAAAACATGGCTTTTTTCGACATAGTTGGTTGATCTGTGCCTTTCTTCTCCTCCCCGTCCGCCCAGCGCCTTGACACCCTCAGGTATTAGTACTCTTTATAAATCTTATCCTATCCTATTCTAACCTAGTCCTTTTGAGCTTCTTTTTGGCCATCCTGTTAGAGGTCCCCTAAATCTGGTAAGGGAAGGCTGGGAGAAGCCTCTCAAAGAGCCCAATCACTACATAGCAGACTATGTGCTTGGCCTTCATTCCAGGATGGCACAGTACATGGAAAAAGCAAGTCACAACTTGAGGCAAGCCAGGAGATCCAGAAGCAATGGTAGAACCAAAAGGCTGTACCGTTTGAGTTTCAGCCACTGCAGAAGGTATGGGTTTTTGGAGCCTTTGGCAACTTGGGCCCTCCAAGACAAACAGAGTGGCCCCTACCTTACCCTATCCTTAAAAGAAAAGAGGAGATCACCTACTTGGTGATCTTGGTACCTTCAGGAGCCCTCACTGGGTCATCCATATGAACCACCTTAAATGCTTTTATGACAGGGCTGATGGGACCATGTTCATGGTCACTAATGAGGATCAGGAAAAAGAGAGTGAACCTCTCACTGACCTCCTCTCTAACAATCCTAAAGATGGGTCTGTTGAGGGAGTTGTCTTTGCAGACACCCTCATTGCCCAACAGCAGGCAGACTGCAGGCAAGTCCTGGGGCAGTATGCGGAGCTCTTTTCTTTAACCGCTGGTCAGACAGACTGGTGTACACATGATGTGGATCCTGGAGACAGCCTACCTGTCAAAAACAACATTTACAGGCAGTCTGATCAAGTTAAGGAAAGCATCAGGGCTGAAGTCAGCAAGATGCTGGAGTTAGGGGTGATTGAACCCTCTGAGTCTCCTTGGGCAGTCCCCAAACTTCATTCCAGGGGAGGTAAACCAGAACTGAGGTTTTGTGTGCAGGGGTCTCAATGCCGCACAAAGGCTGATACTCACCCTACTCCCAGAGCAGATGAGCTAATTGACAGGTAGGCTGCAGCCACGTGTCTCAGTACCTTTGATTTGACATCAGGGTACTGGCAAATTGGACTCACTCTAGGAGCCAAAGAGAAATCAGTATTCTCCACCTCAAATGGGCATTACCAGTTTACAGTAATGCTCTTTGGTTTAAAGAATGCCCTTGCAACCTTTCAAAGGCTGGTGAACAAAGTCCTGGCTGGGCTTGAGTCTTTTAGCAAAGCGTATCTTGATGATATTGCTGCCTATAGCTCTACTTGGCAGCATCACCGGATCCACCTAGGAAAGGTCCTTGAGGCCCTGCAGAAGGCAGGACTCAATATCAAGGCAAGCAAGTGACAGATAGAGCAGGGCTCAATTGTATACTTGGTCCACCTTGTTGGTGGAGGCCAAGTTCAACCCTTACAGCCCAAATACAGACTATTCTGAACTGGGATGCTCCAACAACCCAGACTCAAGTCAGGGAATTCCTTGGCTTGACTGGGTACTACAGGTGGTTTCTGACGGGGTATTGTACTAGTGTGGCACCCCTCACAGAATTGACCTCCAAAAAGAAACCAAAGAAAGTAAACTGGATAGTGAGCTGCCAAAAGGCTTTTGAAACTCTGAAGGAAGTAATGTGCTCAGCACCCATTCTAAAACCTCCAGATTATTCAAAGCAGTTCATTGTGTAGACAGAAGCCTCTGAGCATGAGATAGGGGCGGTTCTATCCCTGACCAAATTATGATGGCTAGGACCAGCCTGTTGCTTTTATTAGCGGATGAGTGCTCCCCATAGAACAGTGTTAGAGTGCCATTGAGAGGGAAGCCTTTGCTGTGGTTTGGTCACTGAAGAAGCTGAGACCATACCTGTTTGGGACTCATTTCCTTGTTCAAACTGACCACAGGCGTCTCAGATGTTTAATGCAAGTTAAATGGGAAAATCCTAAACTGTTGAGGTCGTCCATCTCCCTACAGGGCATTGACTTTACAGTGGAACACATACCTGGGACTGAACATGCCAGGTTCTTTCACTTAAAAGTTGAAGACTGTCTTAGGAAAGGTTACTCTCATTCCCTCTCGTTTGGGGGTGGGGGGTTGTGTAGCAAAGTGCCTCTTTTTGACATGGTCACCACCACCTTTTGCCCACTGGTACTGAAGTTCTTGCCTGAATGTGCACTGGGTCACTGCTAAACAGGCCCCAGTGCCAGTGCTCTTTCCCTAAAAACTAGACCATGCTCAATTGTACCCCAATGAGCAACACCTTTAGCACCCTTATAAATCCCTGGTAAATGGTTTCTTTGGTACCCAGGGCATGGGTACTAAAGAGGGTCCCCGTGGGCTGCAGTATGTATTATGCCACCCAAAGGGACCCACACAAAAACTGCATGGAGACTGCCATTGTAGGATGCGTGAAATGGTGTAAACCCTTCTGAAAACACAATATTGCACACTCCCTGTGAGCAATGCCCAAACACACTGCATGTCTTATATATGTCAGCCCTACAGTAGGCCTTAGAGCCCTAAAGCAGGGTGTATTATATTACATGCAAGGGAACATCTGCATGAGCAAATATGCCCCTGTGATGTCTAGTTCCAATGCTAAGACCTTGCAAGTGATCAGGAAGCCATTTTAAAGTTATGTACTGGACACTGGTCATTACGAGTTACCCAGCTACATAATGGCTTCACTGAAAATAATGGTGTTTGGTATCAAACACCTCGTCTCAATAAATCTATACTGATGCCAGTATCAGATTTATTGTGACCCCTGAAAACCTACTCGCCCTCTAGTGTGTTGGCTGACTGGTAGCCTGCCACCACAGACAAGTTTCTGACCCCCAATAGGTGAGAGCCCGCGCTCTCAGAAGCCAGAAACAATGCCTGCTCTGGAGGAAGGTGGCTTCCCCCTCAGACCTTGGAAATGCCACCCCCTACCCTGGTGCCAAATGGGAAATTGGCTAGTCAGAAGGTGTGTCACACGTACAGGCTAGGCACCGCCCTTATGGGGGGCCGCCTGAAGTGGACAGTCGAAGAAGGGTTTTGTCATCTTCTATTTGGTGGAACTAGGAACTCTGTGTCAGGATTATGCTCACTCCTCGCAGAAAGTGGTCATATGGGGATGTAGTCACTCCAGGGAAAGTAACCCATTGGCTACTACCCTGCACTCAGTATTTAGGGCCCTCTCGACACTAGACCGACAGATTTGTCTACCTGGGAACAGAAGAAGGACAAAAAAGAACCGTTACCGCGAGACCAGAGGACCTGCTCTGAAATTAGCGCCAAACCCTGCCTGGCTGCTGGTACCTCGAACATTGCAAAAACCCGACTAGTCCAAAAGCTGTGCATCCTCCCAAACCGATAGAGGACTGCTCTCCAACAACCACTTAGCATCTCCCTTGGGGTGGAGGAGCAATCACCCTACATCTGCATGCACAGATCACACTTGTCTGGTACTCTGTTTTGCTGGTCATCGGGCCCACTGAGGATGCACCTCGCCAGGAGGAGGTCACTGTGGTTCCAGGAGGTCAGCCCAGTCTATCCAGCAAGTTTAGAGATGCTAGTCGCTCCAGGAGCTCCCCCAGCAACAATACCCTGGGTACCGGAGGATTTGCAGCAACCAATGCTTGTTAAGTGTCCAGCCTGAACACCACCGCCACAAAAGTTGACCTGCTGATGCGGGACTTCAGGACCAACAAGGCCCACACCGAGAGTGGCCCTGCTGCCCTGTTCCGCCCCCCCCCCCACCCCCTTCCAGGTCATCCAAGAACCTTGAGCGCCTTTAACTCAAGCGACCTGCCGGATAATACACCTCTGCACCCGAGCCCCCTAGCCCGGTCCACAGAAACCGACTGTGTCCCCTTGCTCCAGAGACACTCACGAGCTTACCCCAACTTTGTGTTCTGCCAGACTTGTTCCCACTTGCAGCCTTTTTGTTACAGGCACCCTTCCATTGACTTTAAGGTGTAGTGCTCGAGACTACCAACGTGACCTAAAAGGCACCTTCAACAACCAGTTGCGTATATAAGTATGCAGTGTATGTTTCTCCCTTAAGATAACATTACCACATTTGAGGCTCATACCTCAAAAATGTTATTTGAGCATTTTACTGTTTTACTGTATAATCTATAACTCCGAAAGTACTTACCCGATTCCGATAATGGTGGTGTCTAAAATTATGTAAAAATCTGTATTATTTTTCTAAATGGGTCTCAAATGTCTCCTTGAGAGTGTGCCTCATTTATTGACTCTATGTGAGCTACAAATACTTAACACTACCCTTTGGTAAGCCTTAGCTGCTTGACCACACTACCACAAATAGAGCACTTGGGATTATTAAAGTAAGCCCTGTAAACCAATAAGGGTCGTCTGGACGTTTTGCATGGTGTGCCCCTACATTGACCCACTACATAAAAAGCCAGCTTCCTACAGCAAGCAAACATAATTTATAGGAAACACATCGAACTAGATTAAAGAAATAACAAATGGAGCTGAAACTGCAAGTGAAATAGTTAACAGATAGCTATCTAACTATGACCAATGCCAACAATGTGTGAACCTGCTTCTATGCCCATGTTAATGGTCTAGAGCAGTGGTTCTTAGCCTTTTGACTTCTGTGGACCCCCACTTAATCATTACTAATATCTGAGGACCCCCACTGAATAATGATTGGAATTGGAAGTCCCCCATGAGTAATTACTGGAAGCCAGTGACACAAGCTTAAGCATTTCTGATCATTTGAACTGCCAAGCAATAGAGAAAAAATACAGAAACGAGCATTCATCTAACAAATGCTGAAATATGTTATTTAATTCACAAACAAATATTTTTAAAAATCTACATTTGAAGATGTAATTGGAGGTTTTATAAATTCAATTAAGGCCACTCATCGTTCATACTATGTTCTGCTTGATACACTAACACTGCTCCCATGAATCAATCTGAGGATACTACCTTAACTTAATACGCCACTACATTGTACCCCACTCCATTCTATGCCACTCTACTGTATGCCACTCCACGCCCCTCCACTCCACGCCCCTCCACTCCACTCCACTACCCTCCACTCCACTACCCTCCACTCTGTGCCACTCCACTCTGTGTCATTCCATTCTATCCCACTCCACCTTATTCCACTCCTCACCACTCCACGCTATGCCACTCCAGTCTACGCCATTCCATTGTATGCCGCTTTACTATACGGTACTCCACTCTAGGCTATTCCACTGCACGCCACTCCACTGTACGCCATTCCACTGCATGCTATACCACTGTATAAGCCAGCCCACTGTACTTTATTGCACTGTATGCCACTTCACTGTACACTACTCCACTGTGCGCTATTCCACTGTACACCATTATACTCTTCCTCACTCCACTCTGCTATTACATTATATGCCACAACACTCTACCCCACACCACTCTATCCCTCTTCACTCTATTTCACTACACTCTATTCCACTTCACTGTATGCTATGCCACTCTACTCCGCTGTACTCCACTCTACGCCATCACACTGTACATGACTCCACTCAACGTCCATCCACCCTACGTTATTCCACTGTATGCCACTCTAATCCACTGTAAGCTATTCCCTGTACACCACTGCACTGCATCATGCTCCTTTCTATGTTTTTCCATTCCACTCTATGCTATAATACTGTATGTCACTCCACTCTACCCTTCTCCACTGTACACTGTTCCACTCTACGCCACTTCAGCCTATGCCACGCCACTCTACGCTGTTTCACTCTACACCTCTATGCCACTCTACTGTATGCCACGCCAATGTACGCCACATAACGCCGCTCCACTCTATGCATCTACGCTACTCCTCTCTATGCTATTCCGCTCTATGGCACCCCACCCCACTCCATTCTATGGCACTCCAGTGTACGTCGCTACACTCTGTTTCCACTCTATGCTATGTCACTGTATGCAATTCCACTCTACGCCACTTCAGTCTATGCCACTCCACTGTATGCTATTCCACTATATGCCTTTCCACGCTACGCCACTTCACACTATTCCACTGTATGCCACTGAACTGTACCTCACTCCATTCTACTCCACTCTACGCCACTCCACTGTACTCCGCTCAATGACACTGTTCTCCACTCAACGACAGTCTGGACGCTTCCACTCTACCACACTATATGCCACTCTATAGCATGCCACTGTACTACAATGTATTCCTGTCAATGCAAGTGTACAGCACTCTACTTTACTTTACGACACATTACTCCACTCTACACTACTAAACTCTTGGCAGATCCACCACTCTTTACTATACTCTACACTATGAAACACAAATCCACTCCACTGTACTCCACTCCATTCTACGCTTCTGTGTGCTACTCAACTCTACAGCAGTCTATGCCACTCCACTCTACCATGCTGTACCACACTCTACTCCATGACATTCCACTGTACAACACTGTAATCCACTCTGTGGTACTCCACTTTACTCCTCTCTGCGACACTTTTTCTGCATTCTACAAAACGCCAGTCCACTCTACTGTGTGGCACACCACTCCACTCTCAAACACTTTACTCCACTGTTAGCTATGCCAGTCCACTCCACTCCAGGCCACTCAACTCTATGCTACTCAACTCTTTGCTACGCTACTCCACTGGACTCCACTCCACTGCATGACACTTTACCCCACTGTATGACACTCCACTTTACCACACTCTATTCCACTCTATACAACAAGACTTTACTACACTCTGTGCCACTGTATCACACTGTACTCCACGCTATGCCACCACACTACATTGTATAATCTTCTACTCTGTGCCCCTCACTCCACTGTACAACACTATATTCCACTCGGACGCTTCCCAACACTCTACGACACACCACTGTACTGTACAAGACTCCACTCCAATTTATGACAGTTTACTCAACTGTACACGTCACCTCTCCACTCTGACACTACACTGTACAACACTCTACTTTACAGCACTCCACTTAACACCATTCCACTCAATGACACCGGACTCTTCGATTTGAAACACATTTTTATTAAAACAAATAAAAAATTAAATAAACCATAACTTTAGTTAGGAAAACTTTATTTATTCTTTCTATACAAATCAAAGTCAAAAAGCCCAAACATTAGAAATTCTGAAGTTATACTTATACCTTACATTTATAATTTACGCACCACTTTCAAATTATTATAACTCACGCAACTACATACACAGTGTATTAAACTTGGTAGCCACACTACATTAACCTAAAATCACTTCCCTACCATGCACTGTATTCTCATAAATGATGTGATTAGGGATGTCATTAGTGTTGATGTAAATGCTATGATTTCAGATAGTATAAGTGATGTAATATGAAAGGGTACAAGCAGTGCATGTAGAAGGTGTGTGTAATAGTTAATGTAGTGTGGCTACAGAGTTAAAATTATTATTAAAAAATTAAGTTTAATAAATGCTATCTACTTTTAGAAAACCAATACAAATTTAGATTTTCTACTTTTTGAAATATTTATTAGAAGCCCAATTCACTGGTGAAGACGGATTTGTAATAAATATTTTGGAAAGATGACTTTTAAAAAGTTACCTTTCCCCTGTCTAAAGTCTCTGGAAGCTGATTCTGAATTTTGTTTCCTATTTCTGCCAGGCAGTAATTAGTATTTCAAAAGGCATGGATGAGGTGTGAACTTGCTCCTGGGACAGGGACAAAAGGCCTTGGGTGTTGGCCCAAGTACTTAATCAACTTCAAAAAGGCCTTCCCTGTCACAGGCAGACGTAGCTCAAGCCCAGGCCTGTACCCTTCTTTTGTTCCCCCAGTAAGACCGGCCTCCATCACAGTGGGGGTCTTATTGACATCAGTGTCAGCTCCTGCTGGAGTGTCAAGACCTGTTTGATAGGTTTGCTGGTTTTACATAACATTTGGGGCGCAATTCAAAGGAGGGAAACAGAATGCCCAAAATAATGTGGGTGCATTCACTGACTTGTTGCGGAAAGCTCAGCTTTGTTGTACCAGACTTATGTCTTTTGGAGTTTGTTGGGGGAACAGGGACTGCCTAAAACAGGATTTTAGTGTTAGATGTTGGGGAACACTAGGATTACTAAAGTACACTCTCCACACGCACTCCCAGCCCCCGGCACTCAAGTTTATTCTTGAAAATGCCCAAAGTGGTTAGGGTTAGCTCTGAGAACCTATAGCTGATTGGTTAGGGCATATTTTGTACCTGTGGTAGATCAGAAGAGGAATGAACCTGCTGTCTGAAACCTGAGAAGAGCCTAGCAGACTGGACCTGCTCTTCTCTTGTACCCAGGACAAAGAAGTGGGCTCCAAGGTCATAAGATTGACCTTCTGTGGAAGCTACAGGGACACAACAAGCAACTGCCCTGCTGACCAGTGGCAACTGCACCTGGACTGAACTGTCCAGTGGGCCTCTGCCTGCCACCCTGTGAGTTTCTAAGCACCTCCCCTGAGGTCCTGGAGGGCTGTAGAAGTTACTCCTATGGTGGATTGAGACTTAAAGGACTAAAGTAAGAAGGTAAAATCTTTGACCAGGACAAACCTAGTTAGTGTATCTGACCCGCCCTCAATCGCGGTCAGCGTCAAATTGCGCCAGGGTACTGAACCTTGGCTATCATTCATACTTTATGTTCCTTGGCACTAACATTTAATAAAAAAATCATCTCACCGGTTCCCCTTATTGGATTTTTGTCATTTTTGTTTATTAACTTTTACTCAATTTTTCTAATTCATTTTGGGAATTTTATCATTTTTCATTTCGACTTTGATTGTTTTAGTACCCCATAAATACTTTACAGATTGCCTCCAAGTAAAGCCTGTTTGCTCTGTGCCATAATTACCGGGGGGGGTTGAGCTCAGGTTATTTAAGTGACTTTAAGGGTTGAGTTATCAGTTTAAAACTGCTTTGCTGGTCTGTAGTGGCCTGCTGTGAGATATGTTTACATATCACATCCAGGGTGGCACAATATGTGCTGCAGCCCCGGTGGACCACTTTAACTTGAAAGTCCTGGGTACTCCTGGTACCATATACTAGGGACTTATAAGTAAGCAAAGTTATATCAATTGGGTACAAGCCAAATCGAACATATAATTTTAAGGGTCAGTGCACTGCCATTAGGGGTCTAATTAGGAGGCCTCAGTGCACGCTAAGTCGAAACACCAACAGCATCAGTCCAAACTTTGGGGGTGATAATGAAAAAAGGCAATTCCTTACAAAGTACATTTCTGACTTTTTCTTGGGTTTTGGTAGCATCCGGCCCACAATGTCAAACACTGTTTTGTTGTCTTTACACACTTTTGTTCTTGTCACTGATATTCTTTTTCTTTTGTATCTTGGGAGCTCTTCAGTGTTTATTCCAGTTTCAGGGTTTAAGCCTTTTTGTCCGTTGCAAGCTACTTAAAATATTGTAAGTAATAAACGTGGTTCAAATGCTTCCTTTTCGATTTTTCTCTGGATTCAGCTTTTTGTTTTTCATTTTACATGCTCTTTCTTTTAGCTCTTAGCTCATGAACAACAAGGCTGGTTTCTTACAGACTATATTGTTTTTAAGTATGCATCAGTACTATGCTAAATAGTTGTAAATACAGATTGATTTCGCAATTACTTCGCCTGATAATTAATTGTGAATGCATTGATGTTTAGGAAAGCTGTATACGTTTTAGTTTTCGAATCCACTTTCAAGGTAACTGTTCCAATCACTCTGCACTTTACATGCCTTTGGGTATTTGGCACAATACAGCTCTAATAAATAATTGTCTGCAGCTACTACCTCACAGCTTAAATATCACTTTAGTCGGTTCTCGCCCTGTGCGGCAACTCAGAAATTTGTGGGGAAAAAAGCCTAATACACCAGAAAATATGCATTCAATCCTAAATTGACCGAATCTGTCATTTACCTTTTTTGTTTTCACTCTATAAATGAGCTTGTCTATCTATACTGCAAATAACGTAAATGAGTTATTGGTATAGATTACAAGCAAAGTACTCACTTCTTGCAAAAAGCCATGGCACATTAATCTAATGAGCATTCTACTTTACTGCCCAAATGAACATTATTTGCAGCGGCGGGGTCGTTTCTTTTATGATATCATGGAAGATGGGAGAACACCCAAAAAGGTCCCGGTTAACACTCGTGCAGAGCGGAATTTCCAATGCAGTTTATACTCTGCATAATTATACATGGCCTAGTGTTCCCACACCTGGGCTTCCAGGGTGCACGAATACTCAATACTATTTTACCGTCCAGAAAATCTACCCGGTAAAATTGCATCCGGAATAGGCTGCACTTCAGTCTTGCGTGCGTGATTGGATCCCTACTGAGTTCTAAGAAATCGAGCTCTCTTCCTCTCAGTTTCCGAAATGTCTCAAGCAGGCAGGACTTGGAGAGATTTTATTTTTGAAGACTACTTATTGTTTGGGGTTTCTTGGAAAGTAGCCTTTATTTTTGTGCTCTTTTATTGTGTTTTTTAATGTTACAATCCATTTTATTGGATCTCCCTTTCAAATTACTTTAGGCACAGAGGTCGATGCGTTATGCTTCCATAACTAAGTCTTGATGCCTTTAATAAGGTGTACAGTAGCCTTTCAGTAAGTATTTTTGGTGTGCTATCTAGGGGCGTGTGAAATGTACGTAATTTGCTCTTGTGAAAATATGCGAAAGTATGTGAAAATGCAAATGTGTCCGTCCTATAGTTTAGTGGGAAATACGTTATTGCATCAATTTCTGACACAAGGTCGAAAATTACACGTGAGGGGAGCAGCAACGGCTCACATTCTGACCATTTGTGTTATTCCATGCACTCACAGTAAAATTTCGCTGCGCAAGGTGCGTAATTACGCAACGTGGCGGGCGCGCAACGCCCATTGGGCTCAAAGGGCTTCAGTTCCCCCCCCGCCCCCCCACCCCCCCACCCCCGTCGTGTGTGGCAGCCCGGGCTGAGACAGCTTCCCGGGCACACACTCAGCCGCACCCGAGTACTTCACAGGTCTTTAAAAGACCATTTGCTTGTAAATGAGGCTCTTGTTTTTCACCCCTTTTTAGAGCCCCTGCATTCCCACTCTGCCTATTGCTGGAAGAATTAGCCCACCCGAAATTTTTCTTAGCCCCCCCCCCCCCCGAAATTTGGCTCTAGTTGCGCCTCTGCAACGTGGCATAATGGTATACTTTCAGGAATTTCATGTAACCAGCGTATTGCGAACTTCCCTAAATTAGGATTGCATAATTAAAATTTTGCCTAGGCCAAGTGCTGTCATGCCATTAAAAAAATGTCCCCCTAAGAACCTGAGCTTAAGGCTAGCAAGCTGGAAAATGGGTGCAAGTCACTGTTTGCTCAGGCAGAAGGCAACCTTATCAAAAACTCCTGTGGGCTTGAAACCTACTGGTGTAGCCGCACTGTGCAGCCATGCTTCTGATAGCATCATATCCTGATTTAGCTGGTATGTTTCCTGCTGGTCGACATTTTACTAAGCGAGTTGCTCACCTTCAGAGAGCCCGAACCAGCTGCAAATGGGGTCCACCCAAAGTGGTCCTCCTTTAACATGGGTGCTTGCCATGCCTTACCCAGGCCATGACATGACTGATTGCAGGCGGAGGAGAGAGAAATAGAAAAAGAGAGTTTATTTACATGTTTGCCAAATTCGATGGCACTTTAAAACACATGCCTTCTGTATAGCCTTCTGCTATACTGCAGTAAATCAGTAAATTCAATTCTCTTACCACAGCTACAGAAAAAAAAGTTCAGGTTTTAGGAATGTACAAAAGACATTCATTGATGGGTGGAAAATAGGCTGTGGATGCCACTTATCTTTGCCCAGAAATTAGGGGTGTTAGTGTAGCGAACAATAGCCATGGCTCAAAGGAATATCCTTCTGTGAATGGGGAGCCAAAGAAGGACCCTAACAAGTGGCGTAATTTGATCTTGTTGAGAGTAACCACTAATCAGTTTAACAAAATATATTTAGCAGTACTTTAGGCGAGCTGTGCACAAGAGAATAGTTTTGCAGGAGCTGCAGTGCTATATTGCATTAACATAGTCCAACTGGGACCGTATCAAAACATTGATAGCTATTATGTGCTATTGTGGGTGCATAAAAGAATGTGCCTTTTACCTGATCATGCCGGAAGCAGGTATTTGCCACTTTGAAGACCTGGGTCTCTAAATATAGAGCAGACTCCTGGGCTTCTGTCATGATTGCTGAATCTTCAGACAACACTAAAGATCAGCTGATTTCATACATATACATCTAAAATTTGGCCCCGGCAGGATGGAGTAGGGATCTCATGTAAGTATTGGAAAGGAAAACTCGTAATATTGACACTTATGTCAAACTACGGCTGAAATTTTGGGAATCGATGTAATGGGGAACGTGATGATTGCGATCTATCCTCCAGAAACCATTTAAGACTGACCGGTAAAAGTCACTTCTACCAATCTACTGAGCAAGATGAAATGCTTGCCATTGGCGAATGTTGCACAAGGTATTACCTGGTGAAATTTTCATAGGCAGAAAACGTAGATGTGTAGCAATTTCACACAAATTAGTGGCTGCTGTAGTGGTCTTGTATCACAGTGTACCTCTTTGGTACCATACCTGAATTTATGGAGATCATAGCTGGCCCTCTTCAGTTCCAAAGAGCAGACTGTGATTTTGCTCTACACTCTAGTTCCATATGTAGTGTCCCATTGCTATGGCCAGTCAACCTTCTCCTGGAACGGTTAGTTGAAATTAATTCTCCTGCCCTTACAGCTCTAGAGATGTTGTCAACTAAAGCTACAGTTGAACCCTGACTGTGTGTCAGGTCACTAAATGGTTAACCTCTCAGCCCACTGGGTGCACCCGACCCGAAAGATCCTCTAGCCAGTCAAAAACCTAGACCTCGACTGACTAGCGTCAAATAAGGGATCTCAGTTCTTTTGAGCAGGGTTCATTGAAGCACGGTACTCTTGACTGTGTACATTGGATGCTAGCCCAATGAAGGCATCAGTAAATTTCCAAAGTAAATTTTTGTCGGAGACCAATTTTAACCTTAACCGCTCTTCCCTGATTGTGTCCTATTGTGGATAATGACTACTGGTCTGCCAGTAGCCCCATTAACTAGACAACAAGACATTCGTTAAATGGTCTGATGCACAGTAACTTTTCACTAATGACCTAGTATGGTACCAGTGTGTAATATTTAATGCTGGGATATTTGGGTTTTTTGTACCACTTTACTTATTTCTCAGTAACCCTGGGCTCAAACAAAGAGTGTCAAGCCTATTGAGATGTAAAGCATTACATCCATTGCTGCTGAATTAGTGGGGCACAAAGCAGAAATTTCAGAGCTACCATGATACATTGTAGCACTATATGACCCCTCTGCCTACTGACTAGCTCGAGTAAACCCTATGTTTAAGTTGAGTGTACACAAAGTTGACTTAAGGAAGCCGAAAAGGTTTCTGTAAGAAAGTGTATAATTATTTGGGCTGAACACTCACCCACCTTAAAGAATAATAGTATCTTGTCAGGGTGAACCCTATAGTCACTAAATAAACTTGAGCTCAACCCCTTGGTAGCTATGACACAGAGCAGACAGGCTTAACCTAGGACGATGTGTAAAATATGTATGCAGTACAAAAACAGTAATAAAGTCAAAACACCCAAAACTAAAAATCCCAAACTGAATTAGAAAAATAGGGTTACAATTAATAAACCAAATTACTTCAAAATGACACAAATCCACTAAGGGGAACCGGAGATATGAATTTTAAAAGTTTTGAAATGCACCAAAAAGAACTTAACGGCAATGACAGTCTATGGAAGCAGAAGACTGGGACCTATGTGCAATTTCAGGCCGCTTGTGACTGATCATGGTTTGGACACACCAAGCGAGTTTGTCCTGGTCAAAAATGTTACCGTAGTCTCTTTTATGTAGCTCAAAATCCTTCAGGGGGGCAAGGCTGAAGCTGTATCGGAGGAAGGAGCATTGAAATCTGACACCTGTGCCGTGAGGTCCCACTGACGACAACAGACGCTTTAGAAGTCCAAAACTTTTCTAAGTTCCACTTTTCACAGTTTTTGGAGCAGCTCCTCTGGATCACTTCTAAGGCTCCCACAACATCAGGAACAGCACATTGGAGCCAGGACTCACTCAAGCAGAGGCCACAAGGAATATCCTGTCCAGGTGGTCCAGTTGGGACTGGTTGCATAAGGAAAAGCTCCTCTTACAGGTTATTGTGTCTCTGTAGCCACAGAAGAGGTAAGCCGTCTGACCCTTGCACTCCACTTCTTTGTCCTGGGTACAAGAGGGAGCAGGTTCAGTCCTTTAGGGCTCGTGCCAGATTACAGTAAGGATGGCCCAGTTCTCTTCTGAATTTCCACAGGTATAGAAAGTGTTGTGAGAACAGTGCCTTGGGATGCCACTTTTATGGGTGGCACTAGCTAGTGGGTGACGGTGACTCCTGGCTCCACCCTAAGCAATGGGGTAAAAGTTCCCAGGGGCAACTCTACACACTTTTTCAGTAAGTACTGTTTGCCCTTCTGCGAACAATCCCACAGCGCCTCTCATACTAGAATCCAAGATGGGGAAACCCTCCCTTGTGCAGAGCTTTTGTGTCCACCTAGAGGCGAGGCCAGGGAAACGAGCAGTTGTCTTCTCTGTGGTCATTCAAAACTGGTTGTAGAGGTAGCTGACAAGTTAATGAAGTTTTGAGTCCACCCTAAGTAGTCTTCCTACATGGGGGAAAATCCCCTCCCCACACTCAGGCCATTGTTCTTGCGCTGGGAGCATTCTTCACACCTCATTAAGGCTAAGGACTGGCACATCAGCTGTCAGTAGGCTTATGTAAGTCAGCCTACTGAACGTTCAGGTAGGTAAAAGTTAACTTTCTAAAAGTTACTTTTCCTTAAATTCTATTAGAAAAAAATCTAACTTTACCAATGGATTGGGCTTTTAATAAAAAAAAAAAAGCCAGTGTTTAACTATTTTAGACGTTTCCTGTTGAAAGCTACAGATGAAAGTTTAAAATGTGTACTTTGATATATTCTAGGATGTAGCTATAGCTCTGCAAGTGAAAATAGCCTTTGGGGCTTAGGCGCTGGAGGAACATTAAATTTCTAATTTAGCACATGTTACATTTTTAGGTTTCACCTGCACAACACTTGCTGTGTAGGGAAACCTAAAAATCCTCTATTGTGTTTAATATAAATCTAAATCTAAAAAGGTTCTTACATCCCGCCCTTACTTTTTATTGGTTTGTGTGCTTGCTACTTACTTCTCCTCCATTTCTATTTGCTGACACACACTATTTCCTGTTGCTCTGCTTGTGTTTGCTCTTGTCAGTGTTCCAAGGCCCAAGTACTCCTTTTCATCCACCGAACTTCTTTGTGATGCGGCTCTCTTGATGCCTTTCTCTCTTGATTCTTTGTGAGGCTGCTCTTTACTGTGTACCTCAGCTTCATGGCACTTCCTGTTTGTTCAGTCCTCATAATCTCCCTGTGGCTGCACTAGAGTAAAAAGCCTCTGTGAAACAAGGAGCTGCATGCTCCGATTGAAATGACACTCACCAGTCCCCCCGGGGCAACGCACACTCACCAGTCCCCCCGGGGTAACGCACACTCACCAGGCCCCCCATGGCCAAAGCATAGATCCACTCTAGGGCTCTTCTAGACTCTCCTAAGCAATATACTTCGCTCGTTTCCATTTTGCATGTAAATCTGAGGTTTAAATAAGTGAGCGTAAATACGGGTCTCTGCTACTCTCCCTTTTTAACACATTGGCTCTGCTGTCATTTTTCACTGACCTTAGATAATAATTTGCTTCAGATAAAACTGCATCCATTTGTTCAGACAATTTCGAGGATCGAGTGCACAGATCCTCTTCTGCACATGTGCTCATCTTCATTGTCTCTTACTAAAGTACTTTGTTCGGCCGTATATCTCCTGGCCACCCTGGTGTTTCCATTGCCATTCTCTATTTAGAAATGTAATCTACACTCCATCCAGATTCAAGAGATACTACGGGAATCAATTGGCCTCTATTTAATAGTATATTGCCTATGCATGCTCTCCACATAAGACTTGTCTGTGAAGTGGTCTCTTCGGCGCATGCTCTTTAAAGCAGTAGCTCCTCTCCATTGCCCATATCTTTATTATGTTTTCTTATGCTCGTACTGTCCCAGCCGCTAAAATCTACATTTGTCATTGAATTATTGTTGTTTGGTATTGAATTATAGCTTAATCACCCAGCAAGTGACCCTGGAGTGAGCAGCTCGCCCCATTGCACTCAGAGTAGAGAGGCAGAGAGACGGGTGGGTGTTGCACAATTTCGAAAGGTTTGTATTTAAGAAGGCACTTTGAAGACGAAAAATACACTAGAGCCTGTTTAGTCATAGTTACTGCCTTCAGACTTTTTGTTTGTATAGGATTTTTTAGTTCTGTGTTTATTTCTACCTCGCTGTTTATGTATTCTTGTCTGAATGTCAGATTGAAAGCTGTCTGAATGTCAGATTGTAAGCTATGCAGTTAGGGACATAGTCATACTGCTTACAGGCAGATATAAAAAGAGAGTGATAAAGAAATTGTCACTGTTTCACTGACCCTGGAAAGATATAAGAATGGGACATATCCAGTTAACCCATGCACCAGTCGTCAATATAGTTGATCATATATTGAGTAGTTGCACACCTGGGAACATGATGAGCAGCCCTGTGGCGTAGTGTGCCAAATTGTGTTGCTTACTGATGATATGGAGTAGAGTTTTTACTTTGTTCACTTTACTTTAAAAGTTGTTTTCATTTTGCTTTTATTTATCTGTTTTTCTGTATCGCAAACTACATCAAACTCAACACGAAGGTATTGGAGTGCTTTACAAGAGCACCACTTACATTACACAGGAAAACTTTAATTTTTAAAACATGTTGCACAGCGGCGTTAGATGCTGTACAACATGGCTATAAGTTTTTTTTTTTTTTAAGCACTATTACTCGGCCAGCGTTGTCTGCGTCATAGGTTTTTTTTTTTTACTTTAAGCCACAGCAACTTGCTCTGCTGTGTAATTATGTTTTTAAAAATGAAAGTGTCCCTGTGTAGTGTAAGTGGTGCCCCTGTAAAGCACTCCAATACCTTCCGGCCGAGTGTGCACTATATAAACGCGCCTCAAAAATGTATTAAATAAAAAACATGTTGCAGTGCTGCTATGTAACATGTTTTGTTTTAATTACTATTTGGGCGCTTTTATGTTGCGCAAACTCAACCCTAAGGTATTGGGTGCTTTACATTGGCACCTCTTTCATTACACAGGAGCACATTCATTTTTAAAAACATGTTACTCAGCAGCGCGAGCTGCTGTGGCTTAAAGTTAAAAAGTAAGCCCTTTGACGTGGTCAACGCTGACCGCGTCATAGTGCTTTTTTGAACATCTTTAAGCCATGTTATACGGCAGCCCGTGCTTCTGTGTAATATGTCTAACTAAACATTAACAAACCCACTAGCATTCGTAAAGACCAAACCTATTGGCTTTGCCAATGCTTGTTAAATATCTGGCACCCTACATTGTGGGCAACAAGGTGCACTGAGGGTGTCTTGTTAATATTTAAAAGCAGGGTTTCCTTCCTGTCAAAAAGGGTTATTTTGACAGGTGTAACAGCAATTTTCAGCCTGCTGCAGTCAGGCTACACATAGTAGGCCTAAAGCCATGTTTTCCAGGGCCACTCTGTAGATGGCACAATAGATGCTGCATTCCACTGGTGGCATTTAACTTCCAGGCCCTGAATACACTTTCTGTACCATATACTATGTACTTATAGGCAAGTATAATAAGTCAATTAGGGATAAGTACATTTAAACATGTTTAAAGAGGGGGCACTGGCAATTTTCTATTGCTTAGCAGGGGTACCAGTGCACAGAGTTCTACGTTGAGCAAAATTAAAGTCCAAAAAAGGAAAATAAAATTAGGTTGACTGTGCAGGGAAGGCAGACTGCTACAGGTTCAAATGATATAACATTGGCCATATTGCCTAATATTATTGGATTTAGAGTGTCTCCTGCATCAGCACTATGATTCTGTTTGAGGACGTACCTCAACCCTAAAAGGTGCTATAACCTTGTCTTTTTGTAATATTGTAAAATTCAACTACACTACTTCCCATCATCCAAATAAAAGGCATGCTGTTTTTCAAAGCTATAGCATTCACTGGACATTAAGGGCAATTGTATCATACAGCACAGGAGTTCTGAAACAGTCTATTTCCTTTTGGAGTAAGATTTAATGGTTCACCTTTATATAAGTATAGGCAAGTATGTTCGGCAAGTATATTAGATTATCCATTTGAAGCACAATAGTTCGAGAGGATCTGGGACAACAGTGGTATATTGAAGTACTTGGCATAGATACTTCCCAATTGTCTGTGACTGTCCCAGGGCCCAGAGGCAAGCTTGTGAATGCAATGAATGGGTTTGTAATCGGTCTCTGTCACCATGCTGAAACCAGAGTAGTCCATGAAGAGCGGTAAGTAGACCATTGCTTGAGCACTAACAAATCTGGGATACCACACTGACACTAGCTTGGCAGTGCTCAGTCACTGTCATAGGTAACCACGATGTCTGCCTTGGTGCAGTCCTGGAATTTCTCTGACATCCTGCAAACCTGGATTATTGCAGGCGGTTTCTCCCCTTTATGACAGTTTTATGTAGATTGGATCCAGTTTAGGCGTTTGTGAAAACAGGTGGGCAAAGCAGCTCACCACTGTCATGCATTTTACCTGCTGGCCAGGAGTTAGATCACAGGCAAGATTTAAATAAATCCCTCTACTAAACAATCCTTTCGAAACCATGTGGTCTGTCATGATGAGACTCATTTACCTCTGTAGCCAGGTCAATGGCCATAGGGACTGCTCCAGGTTCCTCCCTCTGAAGGTAAGATTTGAGCCAAATAACAAGGAACACCTCTGTTTTACCTATGGATACCACTGGAATCAAATATTCGATTTTGCTCTGGCTTTTAATGTATAATTTGCTATCTTATGCATGAGGACTAAGCAGCTTGTTGGTTAATTCACACTTACTCTCTTGGTAACCAGTAATGGTTGTTTTGTACTAAAAAACTCCTTAAGGATATCCTGGCTAGTTTTATAGGTGTCCTTCGCATTGTGCACTTAAGCGATCTTCCTCTTGAGGCCAGCACATAGTCTTCTACATAACATGTGTGGGACTCCTGTTTCCCTTCCTATATGTTTTCAATGAAGTGGGAGCTCCATGGATAGGATGACGGTAACAGAACCTCAAGTCCTTGATTCCTTTTCCTTTTTGTGGAACCTCCTATCAGGAACATAATATAACATTATTAGAAGGAGGATGTCACAGGAGACCAGCATTGGCTATGCCCTCCGCCTTCCAGAGAGAACACCAAGCACTTGCGCTGGTGCAGTATCTTTAAAGTCAGAGCAAACTAAAACACCAAATATCTAGACATGTATACCTACAGGGAACTTGAAATTCAGATGTACAAACCTGCTCACACAGGCCAGATTCAACCAAAGACCACAGAGACAAAATGATATGATTTTTGGATCCCAGCTCTTAAATGCTTTGTACTCCAATTTGAGAAATCAACTTAAACTGACTACATTTAAGAAAAAAGGCTGAAAATAAGTCTCTTCAAAGATGCTTTTCCAAGAAAGATCAAAACCATTGGCACCAATGCCCCTCTAATGAGGAGCATTTAACTGTTTAAATGTAATTCAATGCCAGCACATTGAAAGGTTGGTTCTGAAAACTATACTTAATATCAAACATCTGCGGACAGTGCATCACACAGGTATGAACTTGATTAAGCCAACAAATGCCATCAGTACCTTTTGCAGCACTATGGAGTGCTATTTGTCAAAAGCAAAACAAATAAATACAAGAGTAGCCCTTGCCAGCCTCCTGATGTACAGCTCTTATAGTCAGACCAAACAGAATGTCTGTTTCCTTGTTACATTCTCCCATGGAGAGTCCATATTGACACATCTTTAGTCGTTCCTTGACCGACTCATTCATGATTCCCTGGATTAGGAGATCTTTGGATCACCTTGATGCATTTCTTGAGATGCCCAAACTTGTGATAAGCAATCGGTATGCTGGCTTTGGAATCCTGAAGAATAATCCTCTTACCATCCATATTCTTCATGTAGAGGTACTGGTATGTGTTTTTTTAAGCTGTCGTCAAGAGAATAACATGGTCTGCCTCAAAGGATGGAACATTGGTACTTCTATACTCATATTTGTGCCACTCTTCTATGAATTGAGAATCACCAAGGAAAGTTTTACTTGTATGGCAGTTTTTTTCACCTCACACAAACCACGCCTCGTTGGGACTGGTCAAAGGATCCTTGCTTCCATTAGTTTTCTGACTCTGTTGGGAAGATTCATTTCTCTTAGGTTTTTTGTCACTTTTGGGTGCTCTGGCTATTAACACATGCATTTTAAGAAGGCATCTGGCCAAACTGCTATTCTGCCTTCCTAACATTACTGCTGTCCCTGTCTTTCCTGTGATAGCCTATTTGTGACCTATTGAACTGCAACTTTTAAACTACAGTCCAAGAGTAGCCTAATTCTGCCTCAGCTCCACAGTTATGAAAGAGACATTCTGTTCCCAGTGCATTGCAGAAAGCTATGTAGGTGATTGCCTTCTTTCAAGACACCTAGCTTTCAACATTTCTCTTCAACTCAAGTACCCAGCCCTCCTATGGCACTCCATTTCTCTTACTGTATTCTTACATTTTGTGGCATTGGATGATGTAAGCCTGAGCTGTCTCATTAGTGCTTTCCTCACGCAGTTCTCATTTACTTAGTCACTCTCACTCCGCTTTACAGCACCAAACAAACAAGATCCACAGCATTCTCTTTTCCACTCTTGCCATCTTACAAGCATGGTCAAATCTCAACGACTGCGTTGAACAGTGTGCCACTGGGACCAAGCTATAGCTGTCTGAGGATCTCTAGTAAGAACAAAACTGATCTTGGGTTGCTTGTGTTCCAGTTCAGGGAGGACCTAGTGGCAGTTCGGACTGGACCATCCTATTGGAGCAGGGTCAAGACTTATTTGTGTATGGCTGGGTCCAAACTGAGGTGGCCTGTAGTGCAAAATAACGATAGCCTGGGATGCGGCCCGAGTAATTACCTGTGATGAAGATTAATTCTAGCATTTCATCCATCCCCTTTTTGGAAATTCCAAGAGTGAGCAGGGGCATTTTTAAACAATGTTTGAAGTCTGCAAGAGTTATAGCAGCCCCCCCACCCTAAATTATTTATCCAAGATGGACCCCAAGTCTCTCAGGAAGTTACATTGATTCCCCAGGGCGAAGTGGCTCATTGTTTTAAGCTTTCCCTGCGCCTATACTTTGGTACTTGGGCTTCAGAGTGCGTGAACCTCTGTTGGTTGGTCCTAAAGCTGCAGTAGCAGCCTAGTAAAGACAGAAATAAGAATCTGGGACATGCTAATCATTAGAAAACTTTATTGTCAATGGTGATCATTGACAATGCAAGGTTTTGTATCTAAATGCATAATTTTGAATGTTTGTACTAACCCCATTGATTTTAGTGGTGTTGCAATGGTAGATTATTACAGGTTTCTACGTTAATTAAATCAGTCCATCAATCGTCTCTCAGAGGTGGAAACAACACACTTGTGATTCTTATCTTTTTTTATAAAAACTCCTTTTTATTCATTATTGTCTATAAATCTTGAATTTCATACTTCATAAAACAGTTTGTGACAGTCAACACGTGTTTCGCAACAACAGTCACCTATTCAGGGCTAATGAATCAATCATTCTATTCATGCAACAAATATTACAAAGAAAATGTCAGTCAAAGTCACAGTCATCCAATAAGTTGTTAGTAGGAATAACTAGATATCTTCTCAAATTAAATTCTGCAGAGTTGTTGTTAGACCTGGCATCCTTGGCGTTGTTCCCCCTAACGTTTTTCCATCAGACCTCCTGTTTTGCGGACTTTGGTTTTGCTAGCCTTAGGATTTTGTGCACTTTGCCACTGCTGACCAGTTTCTAAAATGCTTGTGCTCTCTCCCTAAAACTTGGTAACATTGGCTTATCCACAATTGGCATATTTAATTTTCTTATAAATCCCTAGTAAAGTGCACTATATTTGCGCAGAACCTATAAATTAAATGCTACTAGTGGGCCTGAAGCACTGATTGTGCCACCCACTTAAGTAGCCCTTTGAACATGTCTCAGACCTGCCATTGCAGAGCCTGTATGTGCAGTTTAAACTGCCATGTCGACCTGGCAAGTTCAACCTCTTGCTAGGCCCAAACCTTCCTTTTAATACATATGTCAGCTCTAGGGTAGGTCCTGGGCAGCCCCAAGGGCAGGGTGCAGTATATGGTTGATGACTGGATCCAATCCAGCTGGCTAAATTTATTTCCTCAGCCAGACATCGGCCCCCTGCCCCATGGTTTAACAAGACTTTACGTGAGGAGAAAAAGCAGTGTAAGGGGCTGGAAAGATCCTGAAGGAAATCCTACGACAAGGATAAAAAACTTAAATACAAAGTGGCACTAAAAAACTATCATGCACTTTGCAGAGCTGCCCGGGCTACATTCTACTCCGACAATATCTCCACTAACCAAAACTTCTCTAAAACTCTTTTTAAAGTAGTTAAAGAACTTTCAGACCCCAGTTATGTATCTCTGTCTCCTTTGCTGTCACAGCTACAATGTGAGGAGCTGGCACACTTTTTTGTTAAAAAGTGACAGATATCCAACACTCTCTCTCTCGACTGCTCAGACAGGCGAATCCCAGTTGGATGGTAACATCTCCAATACCAGCTCATGGATGCCTCTTCCAACTGGTGAAGTAAACAACACGGACACTTTGAAACCATTCAGAAAAGGAATTCTTTGACTCCTCTGGACACCCCTCTTTTCCTGACCTTGTTACATTTGATAAAGTCCGGCTCTCCTTGAGACCCTCTCCCTCTGGTCAAACCTAGCACTGCGGGCCTAGACATACAACTTTTGGTAAGACTCCTCAAGTCATCCTTACAAGAGGGACATATTCCCCAGGCATGGAAGAACGCCATGGTCCTGCCCCTCTTTAAAAAGCCTAACTTGGATCCCTCCAACGGTTCTAATGTTAGACTGATCTCAATGCTTCCATTCTTTCCAAAATGTTGGAGAACATGTTAACATGCAATTGACCAACTTTGTGGCCCCCCAAATTTTTTTGCATCCTTCACAGTCTGGTTTTAGAGCAGGACATAGTACCGAATCTGCCCTTCTGGGAGTCACTGAACATCTGAGACAGCTTCAGGATAAGGGCGGAACCGCTGCGCTGATTTTACTCGACCTTAGCGTGGCCTTCAATACTGTGTCACATACCACTCTACTGGAAATACCGGCAAACTTGGGTCTCCAAGGGACAGCTTTATCTTGGATGGCCTCTTTGCTGAATGATGGCACTTTCCAAGTCTTTTCAGTCAGCTCCACGTCAAAGCCATATGACTTTACTTCTGGAGTCCCTCAGGGATCAACCTTAAGCCAGATGTTATTTAATATCTACGTCCATCCACTTGCGTCATTAGTGGAAAGCTGTGGCCTTACCCTGTTTCCCTACGCAGATGATAATCAAATCATCTTCTCTTTGTCTTTTGTTCAGGGCCACAACTCTGAGGCCCTGAAGTCCTGCCCGGGTTTGACTTCCACCTGGATGAACACCAACTCGCTAAAACCTAATGCTAACAAGACCAAGGTAATGGTGTTGGGTAAGAACCCCCCTGCTTTGAGGCCCACAGCACTGGCCTGCAACCGTAGGTGCTCTTCCCAAACCGGCCTCTATAGTAAAGAACTGGTGGTACCTTACCAGCACACTTGCTTTCAGCGTTCAAGCAACAGGTTGCTCTGCACTGTTCCCAGAGTCAAACTGGCTCGTTTCGGAGGTCGCTCCTTCTCATACTTGGGCCCCAAGTTGTGGAACACCTTACCCGAGTCCCTGAGGAGCTGCACCTCACTGACCATCTTTCGCAAGAACCTTAAAATCTGAATGTTCTAATCTTGTCTTATTTTGCTATCCCCTACCTACAGTCTATACAACACTCTATTATAATAATGATAATAAAATATATATATATATATATATATATATATATATATATATTTTAAAATATTTTTATTGTCAGCAAGGGAATAACATTGCAAATTATCTTTAGAGTACCTTATAGCGTACCATTGATACAATATAACAACCACATTAAGAATACATCCCGGCACAAATCATTCCTAAGACAGTACAGTACCGATGATACCGTAAGTAATTTTATAATAAACTTAAATCTGTATCTATATTACAAGGAAGTTTCTCTTCAAATTATATATTACACATTCACTCAATCAAATCTGTTGGGCTTATGTATCAAGTGCCAGTTGCCCCCATATGGCCTCCAATTTTATCAAAGAACAAGTTCCTCTTGCCCTAGCTAAAGCTTTCTCCACCTCGTAAGTTTCCCTTACAATGACCCACCATTCGCCTATGGTGGGAGGTTTAGGAGAGATCCAAGCCCTGGCGATGGTAAGTCGGGCAGCCACTAGTAAAATTGCATTAAGCCTCTTCAACCCTTGGGTCTCTTCTTTGTAGCCCAGCATAATTTCTATTGCTGTAGGGGGAGAATCTACCCCTAGTTGTTCCCTCATCACCTGAGCTATCTTCTGCCAGAAGGGTTCTAACTCTGGGCAGGTAGCAAACATGTGTACTAGGCCTGCAGCATATATCCCACATTTGGGGCATTTTTATCGATCTCCTCTTTGGCTCTGCTGAGCCCAGCTGGCAATCTTCTCTGGGTTGTAGTAAAGCATACATATTGTACGAAATTGCTGTAGTCTTAAGTTAACAGAGTGAATTGACTCTTCTATAGTTCCTAATGCCTGAGTGATAGTTGTGGGTGTAACCTTTACCCCCAAAATCTTAGTCCATCGCACAGCAAGTTTTTCACATCCATTCTGCCTAAAATTGCTGAGACACTGATGCATAATACTGATTACTGATTTTGATTTTTCCGCGTGTAAGCAATCCCATATCTCTGACCTAGACACTGCAGTTAAGGCTAGATGTTTCACAAAGTAGTCCCTAATTTGAAGATACTTAAAAAACATTTGGCCAGGAAGATTGTAAAGAAGCTGTAAGTTCTCGAATGTGGTAAAGCCCTTGCTATCATACAGATCACCCAAGTGCTGAATCCCATACCAACAGTGTCTTGAAATACAGCCGGCAGCATGGGATTACCCCACAATGGTAGTTTGTCGTGAAACAACGACAGAGTACATTTAGCAGCCATAGCACGCCATATATACACACTATCTCTAATAGTCTTGAACCTAACCCTTTTGAAATAGTTGGGGTCATTAGTTTTGTATAGAAACATTTGACATTCAGATCCCAACAGCAACCAGTGAAAATGTTTTTGATTTTCGGGATCTAGAAGACTACGGAGACGTCCCGCAAATGCTGCCCAAAAATAAATTTGGAAAACCAAGCCCCCCCTGATTATACAGGAGTTTGAGTAGATCTATTGCCCGTCGAGCTTTTTTGTACCCCCAGATAAAGCTGCCTAATATACCTTCTAGTTTCCTAAAAAAAAAGCATTAGAAACAAGGAGAGGAATTGAGCGGAATAAGTATAAAAACTTAGGAAGTATCTTCATTTTTATAATGTTGCACCTGCCTACGATTCCAATTGGGAGCTTGTGCCAAGTCTTAAGTCGCTTAGCTGTGGCTTCTAACAAGGGCTCATAGTTCAGCGTAGGTATACGCTCGATCTGCGCTGATATACGCACCCCCAGGTATGTGGCTACTGAGCACACCCCCGCTACGGGTCTGTCAGGCCGAAAGTTGAGAATCACTTGTGTCTTTTGAACATTCAGCTTATAGCCTGACAGAAGACCAAATTTGCTTGCCTCCTCTTCAATAAAACTCTTTGCTGTTGCTGGGTCAGTAGTAAAAACAGCAATATCGTCCATGTAAGCGGTTACCTTAAGCTGGCTTGCCCCAGATATCAGTGGCGCAATTCCTATATTAGAGTGTAGCGCCCGAATAAATGGCTCAATATATAGAGCAAACAGCAGGGGTGAGAGAGGGCATCCCTGTCTGGTGTCGCTTAATATAGGGAAGGATTGTGATTGTAGCCCTGCATAAAGCAGTTTTGCCTGAGGTTCATAATACAGAGCCTGTACCCATTGATTAAATTTCCCTCTAAACCCAAAAGCTGCGAGTGTGGCTCATAAATAGTCCCAGACCACCCTGTCAAAAGCCTTCTCGGCATCTAAAAGAACCATGCCTAAATTTGTTGTTGTCTTTATAGCAAGGTCAAAAGCCCCAACTGCGGTATTAGCATGCGCAGTAGTATCCCTTCCCTGGATAAAGCCATGTTGCTGGCTGGATAGTAACCCGGGCATTATTGGAGCAAGACGGGTAGCCAAAAGTTTAGCAAAAATGTTTGCATCTGAATTAATGAGAGAAATCGGCCTATAAGAGCCACATTCCTCACCACACCCTTGTAGGTACTGCTGCTTATCCTTCTGTTCTTGTACTATAGGTTGTGCGTACAGTTTCTGATAAAACCTGGAAAATTGATCCAAAACTGCCTGCGAAGATGTCTGTAAAACATCATTTGTCCCTTTTATAGCTTTTATCCGGGTTTTAGCCCTGTTGTCTGCTACTTGATGGGCAAGCACCTTCCCGATTTGCTCCCCATATTCATACTGTAAAACCCTGTGTTTATTGTATTTTACGGCAGTCTTCTCCCTTAATGACCGACTCATAACTGCCCTTGCATCAACCAGAGAAATATGCAATTGCTCTTGGTCAGTAGCCCTTCGTTGAACCGCATCAGCATGTTGGATTTCAATAGCGAGCAAAGTTTGAGTAGCTACTCTGACTGAAGTTTCTAGCTCTTTATTCTGCCGCCAGATGTATTACTGCATGACCCCTCTTACGAACGCTTTCATAGTATCCCAAACAACTAAAGCAGAAGCCGTCCCCACGTTCTCCATAAGGAAATCCTCTAGTTGTTTATTGATAGTGACCACATATCTACTATCTGTAAGCAAATAGCGTGGGAATGAAAAAGATCTAACTGTCTTTCGGTTGGCTTGGACCTTAAAGGACAATAGTATAGGATTATGGTCGGAGGTGATCCTAGGAAACACTTCCATGGCTGCAGATTCCAATATGTTCTCCGAGACCCATGCCATATCAATTCTGGAATATTGCCTATGCGGGGCAGAGTAATATGTATAGCCTGTGACAGTTGGGTGAAGTTGGCGCGAAGCATCCCTTATACCCTGCAGCCACCCCATTTCTAATATTGCAGACCTCACTTTCCCCAATCTAGAAGTAGCAGCTCTGTTTGTCGAGTCAATTGAATAATCCATTACACAGTTAAAATCCCTCATTATCAAACATTCACCCTGCCAATCTAACCGCTCAATATTTAAAAAATCAAAAATAGTGGGGTCGTCAATATTGGGACCATATACAGCACAAAAAATATATTTCCTTCCCCTTATCTCTAGATGCGCTATTGCCCACCTTCCTCCCTGGTCAGCCAAGGTCTTAAGGATTCTGTGTTCAAATTTCTTATCCACTAATATAGCTGTGCCCCTTATGGAAGCATTCTGAGTTGTGCATACAACTGTCTGATACCCCAAGTGTTTGAAAAGACCCCGGTCTTTATAGGCCAGGTGTGTCTCTGTAAGTAAGACAATCTGAGGCCTATACATTTTCATTTCCTCACGAACAAGTTGTCTCTTAATTCTGCTATTTAGGCCTGAGACATTCCAGGCCATACACCTAGTCTGCAACATGATAAATGATATGCATGTCTCTGTGATTCCTAAATAATACATTCTCCCTGCCTCGCCTCCTGCTATTTGCTCTATTTCGAGTACTGTACTCCCTATAGCATTCTAATACCTCTTTCTCCCAGTGTTTCTGTGCCCCCCGCTGACATTTTCGTCTGCCTCCCCCTCATCCATCCCACCCAAACCACCCATCCCTCTCGAATTACACCCCCCCACCCTGTCTCGTTCAGGAGGAATCTTCCCCTTTGCTATGCTGCCGATGAATGGGCAGCTACGAGAAAGCAGTGCACCCCCGGTGGCCCCCGCACACCCCGTTACCCAATGCATCTATTAACTAAAGAGAGAGAAAAAAGATTTTTTTTAAAAGTGCCAATAAGAATAAAGACAGTGAGAGACAAAGATAGAAAAGAAGAGAGAAAAAAAGAATCAAAGTAAAGTTTTCAAAGATCATTAACATACGTCACTTTTATGCAAATACAAGTCATTGCCTTAAAAACCCAGTCTCTTAAGTCTTTGCCCCTGTTGCCTCCAGTCGCCATTTACTTAGCGTTTGCTTAGCCTCCTGCTCGGTAAAGAGAAATTGAGAGTGTCCTTCTTTGGTGACTTTTAGCCGTGCAGGCTCTTGTAAGAAAACTTGCGCCCCTTCGGCCTTCAGCGGGTCTATCAGCTGCCTTAATTTCCAGCGCCTGTCCATAGTTGGTCTGCACTAGTCTGATCTCACAAAGATGGAAAAAGAATCGCCAATTACTGGAGAGCTAGGGCGTGCTTTCAAAGATATTGCTTGTCTAAGCAAGAAGTTGCCCAAAAAAATCAGCAAGGGTCGGGGATAACGTGATTCCTGCTTTTGTGCTCCCAATGGTAGTCTATGTACACGTTGCACTTGACAGTCCCAGTCCCAATCTGCGAGGTCAGGAAAGGCCTTTTGAAACAATTGGACAACAAATGTGCGAGGATCTGCCCCCTTTTGACCCTCCGGGATCCCAAACAATCTTAAATTGTTGCGACGCTGCTGGTTCTCCATGTCTTCTATCTTAACCTGCATAGCACATATCTGAGCGTCGTGCGTTTGCACCAAACTAGCTGTTAGGGTGGTAACTTCTTCAGTTTCAGTGACCCTTTGCTGTAGTTCTGATATATCGTTCGTTACTGTCCCAATCTTGACTGTCACTTCGTTGAGTGCCTGCTGGATACTTAAATTATCCGCCCGAGCTTGCGCAAAGTGCTCCTGTGCTTCTAGTCTTTGATCGTGAAGGGCCCGCAAGATTAAGGAGAGTGCTGTCTCGTTGCCATCCTGTATAATTTTATAATTCTGCCTCTCCCCCGCCTCCTCACACCCGTTTGTAGCGAGATTTAACATTAATGAGTCTTGAGACCCCGGTCTAGATATCTGGGCAGCAGGCGCTATAGGGTCCGGACTGGTCCCCCCACTGTGCCTTATTCCCGAGCTACCTATGAGTCCTGCCCCTGAAAGCCGGGATATCATAGGCTTGACTTCCCCTTTCGCTTGGACCCATTTGCGAAGAGGACTACCCTCTAAGTTGGCTTTGCTACTTGCGGGTGTGTTGTTGTGTCGTTGGGAACCAGGAATTTCGGGTGTTTTCTTCAGGGCCCTTATTGTTTTAGATCTTTCCTTTTTTTCACAGAAACTGAAATAGGCGGACTGTTCTCGGCATAAGCCTCATCTGACGGGTTACTAATTGCTGGTGGCGAGAACTGTATAGGCTGTGTCTGCATGGCTGGTATAGAATTATTATTGCCTTCTAGCGGTTCTGCCCTTCCAGGGACGACATCTGTGGTGCTAACAGCATTGAGGGATCTGCTCTAAGATTAAGTGTTTCTTCCCTCTGATCCCCAGCATGCCCGACCAACTTCCCAATTGCTGAGTTTTCCCCCATTAAGCTTGTAGCAGATTCCGTTTGTTCCAATTGTTCGCCGTTACTGCAATAGCTGGGTCTAGTTGCTGTAATGTTTCTGCTCACAGGCAATAAATCTTGCGAATTCATTGTATCCGCGCCCCCTTGGTGAGCCAGGTCCTGCGCTGAGCCTGCATCCTGCCCCACGTTTTTGCTCTGCCCACTGCTTAGTTGGCATAAAGGAATTGCCTCTAGCAAGGCATCTGTAAGTCTATCCCCAGCTGGCTGCCCTGCTAGATTGCAACTAAAAGCAGATCTGCTGCCTTGCCTGACTGTAGTAATTTCAGCATGGGCTTACCCACTCTCGACGTTCCTCGTGGTATGCTCGTCCCCTGAGCTGCAGCCGTTGCCTCCTCGATATCAGCACCGATATTAGAGCCACCTCCTGGGTTTGTCGTAGCCCGAGCTGCTCGAGCACCTCTCACTGTCGTCTTTGGTGGGGCCATGTCTCGTTCCGTAGCCAGAACCAAGGGCAGTCCCAGCCAGCCGCCCACCGAGCGGCGTGATCTAGCGAGCCAACAAGCAACCCGGGAGGCAGGCAGAAGCCTTACAGCAGATGCCGCGATCAGCACCAGCATTCGTCCCCAGACGCCGTAAAACAGCGTGTGCGGTGAGTTTTTTTCTCTCCTTTTTAAAAGTTCTTATTTCTTGTCTGTGTCTTGATTTCCTTCTCTCCACAGTCTCTTTATCTTAATAGCGTTGTTCAGTCTCCCATCGTCTGGCGTGCTGGAGCCTTCTGTGTGCCTGCTCCCCGTTACGGCGTCAATACGCCATCTTCCCCCCCAGAGAGCTGACAATAATGATAATAATATTTAAAACTTTGCCCATGTACTTTTAATTTTTACGTGTCATGGTAGTGAAAAACTCTTACATTCGTTTTTTACTATTGCAAGGCCTGTCTCTCCCATAGGATAACATTGGGATTACTATTTTTTACATTTTATAAGTGTAATTCCCAATTGGGAAGAGGTAACCTTTCCAAGTTTGGTGTCTCTGAAATCCCAATTTAAAATCCAAACTTATGGTGAAGTTGGATTTTAAATTGAAATTCTGAAACTTGGCATTTTCTTGCTTTTGGTGCTTGCTGCCTGTCTCTGATCACATGTCTGGGGTGGGTGACAGCTGGGCTTTGTGTATTCCCCTAGACAGCCACACACAATGGGAGCTTAGGTGTGGCCTGAAGGGCTATTCTGGCTGGATGGAAGGAAGAAGCTGGATCCAGCCTCATTTACACCTGAATAGGCTGTGCCCTGTCCCCACACAAAGGGCTGAATACCTACCTGTATTGAGTATGGAGCCAGAGTAGGAACGGAGGACATATGTGCACTTCAAAAGCACCACTAAGTATAATACTGGACCTCGGACTCCACCACTTCAGTACACTTCTGGACCTGTGGATGCTCTGCCAGGAAGAAGGACTGCTGTGCTGCTGAAAGGACTGCCACTCTGCTGGACTCCTGTTTTGCTGTGCTGACCTGCTGCCCTCTTGCCTGGGTGAGAAGGACTGGACCTGCATCACTTGAGCCTAGAACCCAGAGTGACTCCAAGGGCTAGTTGGCTGGCCTCCTGATCTGAAGTCTCAGTAACATAAGACTTCCAACCACTGTGCTTCTGCCACTGGGCTCTGCCATCTGTGAGTCGGTCCTGCCAAATGGTGCCAGCCCAGTCCGGGACCCTTGAAAGTGGGCCTAAGGTGTTTGCTCCAGCAGAACCGACGTGTCCTCTGTCGAACCAACGCATTGCCACTGCTACGTGGATCAAAGCTGATGCATCGTCTCTGCTGCATGGGTCAGAACCGGCGCATCACCGCTGCTGCGTGAATTGGACCCCCACACAGTGCCTTTGGAACCACTACTGTGCAACGCTCTTGCCGGCGCAAGGTTCTCACATACCCATCGACGACGACGAACCTCCGCATCGTAGCACTCCACTCATCAGAGCCAACACTTTGCGCCTGCTGCGCGGATCAGGACCAGCGTATCGCCGTTGCTGCGTGGATCCTCACCGACGTACGGCCTCGACTGCATCATGCATCCTCAACATTGAGGCATCATGGATTATGGTACTTTAGCTCAGCGTGCCTCACTGGGTCCCTGTAGCCAGCCTGCACTCTCTCACAGTCGGCCTGAGCTTCTGACTTTGTCCCTGTCCTGCAGGACCAGATAACCCTTGTTGGCGCTTCGTGCTTTTGGGTGCTATTTTAACTTAACTTAAATCTTTAAAATTCAATATTTCACGCTCTACTCATTGGGTTTTTCTTGTTTTGCTCTTGTTTTATTTATTAACATATACTTTATTTTTCTAAACTGGTGTGGGATCTTTTTGTGTGGTGTTTGTGTTTACTGTTTGAAGTGTTGTACAAATACTTTACACATTGCCTTCAAGTTAATCCTGAGTGCTCTGTGCCAAGCTAACAGAGGGTACGCACAGGTTAATTTGGGGATTGCTGGTTCCTTACCCTGACTCGGATTGTGGTTACTGCTACACCAGGGCTCACTTCTCAGTCAACCAGGAGCCAAATTTCTAACAGTAGTCATCCCCAAGTTAAGGGTGTCCAAAAGAATAAAATGTATTGTTTGTAGGGATAACTTGATAATGTCTCGAATTGAATTCCATTCAATGTTCATCCCCATGATAAAGGGTATCACTATTGATTGAGCGTAGTCAAAATCTCAGCCCTCCCGATAAATTGAGCAGTCAGATTTGTGGAGTTTATTGGGATATCTGAGCTTGATGGCTGCTTGTTTGTCATGAGTGTGGTGTTTCCACCTCTCAGAGAACAACTGATGGACTGATTTACTTAAACTGTTAAACTGTGCTGGGCAGATAACCTGCACATCTGAGAGGATAAGTGCCCGGTAGTAATCTTGCTTACCTGTTTAATGTAGATGCTTCTTAATGTTTTCTACTTTTACCATTGTAGTGACACCATAGCAAAGCCATTAGGCCCACCTCATTGATACTGACACCCACTATATTGTGCTATTGTTTCTATCATAGGTGGGTGGATTGTGATTATGGGTTTAGGTTTTACTGGGGTATGAACTGCTATGTGGGTGTCACCAGATATTTCCAACTACCTGAATGTATATATTTGTAGTTAATGTGTAGTGTTTAGTAGTGTGTATTTATTAAAGTACTTTTCTTTTTATAAGAAAAAGCGTTGACTGGACAATGATGTATTGAATGTATCTGTTGCACACCAACGAGCTGGGGGCACTAGCTCAAGCCTCGCTTTGCTATCCTGAGAGAGTCAAATTCTGCAATGGGATACTTTGTTCCCAGTAAACAGAAAGTTGAAGGCTTATTACTAGTGAAGGGCTCAAGTCCTTCCCAGCTAATAACCCAATGTCTTACTCTTGTGTTTTGACACCAAAAGCTTGGAGTGGGACCAACTGGAAATCAGTAGCCTCTCAGATCATTTAACTGCCGAAATCATTTGGCCACCTTTTCTGGTGTTACTCTCTACACTTTGAATGTGTCACTTCTGAGGCATGTAAGAGTAGTTGTTGTGATCGACTCATGTTAAGTAATGATAGCAATAATCACATTAGCAGGTGTGTAATGGTGGTCCAAGTGACCAAATATAATATGCTTCTTTTACAGGCTTGCAACTTCGAAGATACGATTCTAGCACAGAGATTTGCTCTATTTCAAATTTGGAAATGATTGATATAGCACATGTAAATAGAAATGATTCCAAGTGGCTAGTTTTAATATCGTTGCTTCTCAAATTAATGGATATAATTTTTTTTTTTATCGCTAATGTTCTTAATGTACACATTGCAATTCTGCACACATAGCTACATATATCTGTGTCCTTATACAGGACTTCTTCAGGGCACTAGTAGTTGGGATAGGTAAATCTCAGCAATGAGCCGGAGAGTGGCCGAATCAGCAGCCTATATTGTGTTCCACGTCTATATCACGACTCTTAGGTATGAATTGTTTTGCGGGTTCCTCAAGGTCTCCGTCCGTTTCGCCGAGACGACCGGCCGTAGGAGACGCGAGGACAGCCTGATACCGGCTGCCGGCAATAACCTTGTGCCTACAGGATGCACTCGAATTAATTTAGTTTGGGTCTGCTTTTTACTTTGATGAGGCTAATTATATGGTGATTAACGTAACTAATTGGTCGGGAGCAATCCTTTTCGCGAGATTTACGCTTATATGCGCACCTACCCTTGGGGCTCTATCAGTATCCCTGGCATATTCTCTTTATTATAAGGAATCTGCAAATTGAACCCTTATTTAACAGCTGTTAAGACCGGCTCAGGAGCGATCGTTCCTTTTTTATGATATTTCGCGTAGCCACCTGTGCCTCATCATTGGACTCATCCTGCATCCTTATCCTATTTTCATGACCTTGAGGAACCCACAAAACAATTGATACCTAAGAGTCGTGATATAGACGTGGAACACAATATAGGCTGCTGATTCGGCCACTCTCCGGCTCATTGCTGAGATTGACCTATCCCAACTACTAGTGCCCTGAAGAAGTCCTGTATAAGGACGAAACGCGTCGGCTGTATCGTTGTGAAAATTGATGTTTATGATCTTTTAAACAAAGAATCTGAATTTAAATTAAAAGGAAAATTTTGAAGAATATATATGTGTTGTATACAGACTACAAAACTGTTTTTCCGCTCTTAAGTTTGACTTGTGGTGCACCTTTGCTTGTGTTTTAAATTGTTATGTCCCGAGGGGACTTGCACTGTGACAGTGGGTGCGTTTCAGTGTGCACACAACCCCAACAAGTATAGAAGGGCTAAAATAATAGAGGGATAGCATTTCAGGTGCTGTGGATTGAAGGGTTCCACTGTTGAATTTAATTGTTTACATATATCTATGTCCCTGAATGGGTCCTTGGAAACTGTTCATTATTGTGGGCCCGGGCCAAGAATCAATTCGGTGCCTTTCCAGCGATCTGTGTATGTTTTAACATACATGACATCCACCTAATCCATGCACACATTCCTCTAGTCCTTTAGTATAGGTTAAATACATAAATGGTATGATTGAAGAGCTCAATCAGTTAATTGTTGACAAGAGTTTGTTTTCAGTGTTTAAGATGTGACAGTTGAAAGGAATGTGACTCTTCCATTACCTTGGCTATGGATTTTGATGGCACTGACGAGACTGTTTACAATTAGAGAAAAGCAGAATTACCTTGACCATTTTTTTCCGTGCAAGATTAGCGAAATAATGTGCACATTGTTTTGAATGAAATAGTTCTTGCAAGTTGCCTCATATAACTGACAACAATTTCAAAAGCATATAATGTTTAGTCCTTATGTATTTTTTGTTAAAATGCCAACCATTTTAGGAGCTCATAAAGATAACGTGAGCTAATTCGATTTTTAGTGTTTCTTTAACAAGGGAGGGAGTGCTGGGACTTACTTTTAGCCAAAAAATAGATCATGGATTTAACTTGCCAGTTTAATGATCCATGTTAAAAATTAAGCATTGTGTTTTGTGTTTGTGATTTCTGTGCCATGAAAGAAGTGTTTGATACAGGCATGCCATAATGAAAATGTTAGTTTGGTATTTTATTGTGTTTTGTTAAAAAAACAATTAGGGAGCTAAAGTTCTTGTTTTTCCACGTGCTATTTATATTTTTTTTTAAAGTAGCTGGCCTGGTCAAATTATAATGCGAATTCTAATTCATAACAAAATATTGCATATTTCGAAGAAAACTTAGCTGATCTTGTGGGTTTGCTTTCTGGTCTTTCTGAATAAGTGAAGCTTTCCTGAACAAATGTGATGTACTTTGAACAGATGGGTATGTTGTTTTGCAAATGCACTCATGATCAAAAGTTGAATGTGTAAAAAACATCCCAAACTGCTCGGTTTCTCCTAGTCCACAGTAAGGTCCTGAAAGGAAAAGGTATGGCTAGTTTCTGGAGAGTGCTAAATAATCCTGAAAATAAAAACAGGAGGGAGAAAGCTTTCCTGACGTTTAAGTGCCAACCAACCTTCAGGCAAGAGCGTCTTCGGACTATTATAATTACCCCAGCTCTGAAACGAGGGCAGTGCATGCACCAGCATAGACGCAAATTTGAGTCTTGGGGAAAATCGCCCGAGGTTACCCTAAACCTATCACTGGATTTCAAAGCCATCTAGCAAAGGGCAGTCCCTCTAAATCTTTGGGTTATGGCATAAACTCCTTTTGAGCGACTCAAACCTATAGCCATGAAAGCCTCCTCATTGCTAGTGTCACATTTGCACCTTTATCTGCCCCGGCTGTTTGTGTTTAGATTTAGCCACTTTTTGGCGCTCGATGTCGTCTAGCAGGGCAAGGCTAGGAGCAATAACCCCTGCACTGGGCCCACTCCAACATTACATTCATGACACTCCTCACATGCACCCCAGTAACACTGCCAACACATGTCTTGTTTCTTGTGGTAAATGTTGGCTGCAGTCTATTCTGTTAACATGTATGACATACTTGCATCATCACTTTTATGCATTACAGTACTTGAGTCATAAATCAAATGACAGGTTCATCAACCCATGGCATAGTGTTCATAAATCATTTTTGACAAGCTCGTAAATTATCAGTGTGACAGGTCATTAATTATTCCATTTACCAGGTCATAAATCACTTTTGACAGGCTCGCAAACCATGTGACAGGTCATAACTCACAATGGCTGACAAGCCATAAATCATTTTTGACAACTCAAAATCTCGTTCTGTTATCTGCTTGCCATACTTGTGACCTCTTAGTATGTCCATGCCATCATACATGCCGTTTTATGGGGTCATAAAGTTCCCTGTTGGTTTTACGCCGATTGTGTAGGGGGGCAGCCTCTTACTTGGAGTTAGGTCCCAACACGCTACCTTGTTTGTCCATTTTGTGCCCTGCCGTGCAGTGGGTCTTGACTGCGAGTGCCATCTCCGCTTACGCCCCCCTTTCGACCTACTCACCCTGCCGTAAGGCATCCTCAGGTAAGTGGCCTTTCTCCTGCACACCGCCTTGCCGGTGTGCCTCCTTAACCAACAAATGTCCCCCTTCTTGACCGCCATGCCACAAGGGAGGCATCCATCTCCCGGCGGCTCCCCCCTTCCTCGCTGTGGGACTTGTTTTCAGGAGCAGCCTGCCATTGCCAGGGATGCCCATAGGTTGGCCCAGATAACTTTCATCCCTTCTTCTGACAGATGCACCCCATCCGAGGCGTAGAGCTCTGGGCGCCCAGGGTTGATTAGGTCTTGCCTGGTGCTCTCCAATCCCTTGGCCCTGCAAAATCGGCTGACTGCAATGTTCAGCTTCCTCCTGGAGTTGTCAACTGCGCTGTTTGACATGTCCCCTCGCCATGCCAACCTGGTGATTATTTCAGACCATATAATGGTGGTGCTGTCGAACAGTTTGGCTGCTTCTTCCAAGCCTAAGCGGATGGTGTGGATTAGGTCCCTCCTCCCCAGCCTTTGCGAGGTCGTTGCCCCCCAAATGGATCACCAGGACGTCAGGGTGCCAGGCGGCTGCCGCCTGTAATTTCCTCTGGGTTGCTGAAAGCTGCTCCCATCTCATCCCAGGGCGGCTCAACCACCTGATGCATGAAGCTTCCGGCTGGCCTTTTTGCCTGTGTCCGCCGCGCCACCACCGCGTCTGCATCCACTCGATATATGAATGGCCGACTACCCAGACTAACCTGGGGGCGGGTCCCGGCTTGGGCAACAAGTACAGTGTCAGCCTGACCAGGCATCATGTCTCTTCTCTGCCTCACGTAGGTTTTATATGCATTGGAGTGCCACCTGCCCACTGCCTTGATTCCGGCTTAAGTTATCCCGTGTTGGGCCGCCGTTGTTGCCGATCCTATCCTAAAGGAGTGTGATCCAAAAGATGGGGGTAGGAGCCCTGCCTTACGCAGAGCTTGGGGCATGACCTCTGTGACCCGGAACCTGCTCAGCAGGTCACCGTTTCTGTGCTTGAATAGCGGGCACTCCCCTGTGGGCCGTATTGCCATGTAAGTGAAAAGGCAGCACACTGGGCAGTAGCTGGAGTCTTCTATGCATTCTAGC
Source organism: Calotriton arnoldi (assembly GCA_963921515.1). Classification (NCBI taxonomy): domain Eukaryota; kingdom Metazoa; phylum Chordata; class Amphibia; order Caudata; family Salamandridae; genus Calotriton; species Calotriton arnoldi. The sequence goes on from CAWUFW010002629.1 coordinate 979,349, forward strand.
TTTATCCAGGCTCCTTTGCCCGCTTAGTCTGTCTTAGACCCTCTCAACAGTATATCTACCCTTGCTATACCTGGTTTAACATCGGCTGCATGTGGGCATCTGGCGCCCATGTCCTTCTTTGATGGGGCCATGAGTTTGCTGACCCTGAATGCCCCAAAAATGCAGTAGCAAAGGCTTCTCTGAAGAGCGTTACCTAAAATGTGTCCCTTACCACCTCCTCCAGCGAGTCCATTAGCTGTGTCCGTTTCTTAAATTCCATGGGCCTCCATGTGTCTGGTTTCCTCCCCTCCAGATGCTTCCACCCTATCATGGCTGCCCTGATGTAGTGGGAGGCTGTGGTGTCATGTGTAACTTTGAAAAGTGTGCCACCGCTGACAAGTGGGCTTGTGCCCATGACTTTGACTTTCTCTCTGTGTACGCCCATTGAATGAAGTGTTCACTGCCCTGGCTTTGGCTCCAGGATCCCCCAGTGACAAGAGCCCCCCCCCACTCGCATTACTGTTGCTACTTATTTCCTGTAGCGATTTGTCGCGTTGGGGCTGAGCACATGCTGTACTAGTGCAGACAGGTCCATTCTGCCAGTTCCCACAGGTCCTCTGGAAAAGGGGTCATCTTCTGCTCTGCCTCTGGTGCTAGCCTCTTGAACTTGTCCATCTGCCCACGGGAGAGTGCATCTGCGGTTGAATTCTCCACCCCGGGAAAGTGGCATGCCTTCAGCTCTAGATTTTCCTCTAGCTGCAATTTAACCATGCAACGCATTAGTCGCAGTATGTCTGGACACCTAGCCGTACCGTTATTGTAAGCCTGGACTAGCCCATGGCTGTCTGACCAGAGTCAGCTTCATGTCCTTTAGGCTCTCCTTCCAGACTGACAGGACCACTACTATGGGGAAAAATTCGAGGAACGTAATGTTTTTGATGGTTCCCAATTCATGCCATCTCTTGGGCCATAATCTGGCGCACCACTTCCTCCCTAGTATTGCCCCGAACCATGTGCTGCCAGCTACGTCCGTGACCAGGGCTATCTGTTTGGCTGTTACCCAACCTTCCTGCCATATGAGGAGCCCGTTGAAATTTGCCAGGAATGAATCCCACAATAGCAAGTCCCTTTTTACTCCTGCCCCCAGTCTAGCATGGTGGTGTTTCTCTCTAAGACCAGCCGTTAGCTGCGCTAGGAGCCTTGCAAAGACCCGTCCAGCCGGGATGACTCTTGCCGCAAAATTAAGTTTGCCGATCAACCTTTGCAGCTCACGGAGTATCGCCTTCTCCCTGCCGCACATTGCCCTTATCTCTTCTCTCATCTCTGTCACCTTTCCGTCCGGCAGCCTGAACATCCCTGCCTCTGAGTCAAGCTCTATTCCTAGGAATGTCCGCTTTGTTGCAGGTCCACAGTTTTCTCCCCTGCTAGCGGTACACCCAGGTCCTTGGCTAGGCCCTGGAAGGCCGTGAGTGTGTCCCTGCACGCCCCAAGAACAAGAAGTCACAGAGGTAGTGTAGTTTGCCTTCCTGCAGATGCCTGTCGTGCAAGGCCCATTCCAGGAATGTACTGAAATGTTCGAAGTAGGCGCAGGACACCGAGCAGCCCATTGGCATTGCTTTGTCAAAGTACATTGCCCCATCCCAGTGGAAGCCAGCTCGCCGGGTGCACAGGGAGGAGGCGGAACGCTGACTTGATATCTGCCTTTGCCATGAGGACCCCTTTTCCTGTTGCCCTTACTAAGTTAATGGCGTCGTCCACAGTGGCGTAGCCCACTAAGCATGCCTCAGGACTGATGCCATCATTCACTGATATGCCTTCGGGGAAAAAGAGGTGGTGGATGATCCTGAACTGCCCGCCTCTTTTTTTGCTACTACCTCCAGGGGCGAGGTCACCAATCCCTTGGAGAGCGGATATGTTAATGGGCCTTCAATCCTTGCCAGCTCCGATTCCTTTTCTATCTTTTGGTGCACCACCTCTGGGTGTTCCTGGGCTAATTTCAGGTTTTTTGTCCTCCCACTGGGCAGGGGGTCCTCGAACGTAATTACAAATCCTTCTTCAAAACCTTTAACTAGTAGGGTGGCATTGTTTTTGTTGCTATAGCTCTTGGCTAGCCTCCAGAGCTGGTGGGTGTTGATGGGAGATCTGGCTAGCTGAAAACATCCCCATCCTGCCTGCTCCCACCGCCTTTGGATCCCTGCTAGTGCTTCTTTTTCTTTTCTTTCTTGTCCCCTTGGTGCTCGTTCCGCCTGCACCCTGATGCTGGGTGACCCCCCCCCACTCCCGCCGACTGAGCAGGCGTGTTGGAATTTACATGACGCCCTCCATGTGCATTCATTGGCTTCGTACTTCCAGCAGATTGCTGCTGGCCCGTTTGAAGATGACGCCTTCCAGCTGCTGTGGACTTGTAAAAAGATCTGTGTTTACCCTTAAAGGGGTACTCCGTAAGGACTGGTTGCCTTTCCCCGCCCAAGACCTGACCTCCTTTGCCGCCAACATCTTGTGGATGAACCCTGACACATCCTCCTCATCCGATTCCATTTCGGCATTGTAGGAAGGTAGGATCTGACTGCATGGGTACCCTCACTTTTTGCCTGGTGTTTTGCTGGTTTTTGACTAGTCTGCTAATCAGGACCCCAGTCTATCGCTTTCTCCCTTAAATTGACATACATGTACTTTGGTACACTCCAGATTGGATACTGGGGTACCCTTATAAGTCCCTAGCATATGGTACACTTGTACCCAGGGCATAGGTACCCCAGAGGCCTCCCCTGGGCTGAAGCATGTATTATGCCACCCATGAGAGGCCATGCAAAATGGAACTCTAGGTCTGCTACAGCAGCCTGTGTAAGATGGTGCTTGCACCACTTACTTTAGATATAGGTTCACCATATTTATAGGTCACTACACTTAAAAGTGATAAGTCACCCCTATAGCAGGTCTTATCAATCCTGAAGGCAGGGTGCTGGGTTTTTAGTGAGAGGGTGCCCCTGCATGAGCAGAGCCTCTTTGCATCCTTCGGAGACCATTCTCCCGGGTTGTCTGTGACTCAGCCGGACTTATAGGTAGAGGTGCATTATAACCTCGTGGTAAATGCTATCTCGAAAACGGCTACATAGAAACATATCGTGTTTGGTATCAAACACCTTGGAATCATACCTCCACACCAGTAACTGGTGTGGGAGGTATGATTCCACCCTTCAGAAGCGAGCTTCGTGGGGTCACCGGTCTGCCAGGTACCACCCTTCTCGACCCGGACACAACAAAATGGATGCTGCCAGCCAGAGACACATTTCTGCCCTCCTGCTGCTGAGCCAAGCTCGAGCAGAGGAAGGCAGCACAATAGGCATCCTGTCACAGGGAGGTGTGACCACCACCCAGACAGGGTTTAGTGTATTGGGGCTGGGTGGGTGCACTCTGAGAGTGCCAGAAAGTCTGCACTGGGGGCACATTTGGTATCCCTGTGCATAGTCCAGCTCAAACCAGTTCTGGGAGCCGTTGGCTCCTGCTCTGGTGCAAAACTGGACAAAGGACATGGGTGTAGCCACCCCTCTGTCCTGCCCCTCCCCTAGGAGGGTCCCCTGAATCTGTCCAACCCTCTCCCGTGGGTATACAATGGGTTACCTGGCTACCGGACATTGGATTTTACGTGGACAAGACTCTACAAAGAAGAAACCACCAACCTTCGACCGTCTGGACACCTGGACTTCGCTGGACCTAGACTGGGCTTGACTTCGTCCCCCTTTCCGTCCGAAGCTTAGTTTGTGCCGTGACTCCATACAGGCTCCGTGCAGGAACTGTGGAGCACTTAAGACAACAGAAGAATCTCCCTTGGAGTGAAGGAGTCACTCCCCTGCTTCGCAGGCACCTAAAGCGCAACTGACCGGTAGCTGCTCCTAAGCTCCTGCAGACTCCGAAGATTTCAGCAACACAGGAGGTGGGTTCTTGAAGGTCCCTGAGGTCGATCTGCCCTCTCACCGAGTTTGAGGCCTGTATCCCTCGTGGGGGCTGCGTAACCCGAACCCCTGTGCACCGCGTCCATTTGCAAGTGCATATGCTTGTTGGCGATTCCCGAGCTTGTGCATTGGACTCCGTGTAGTCCTGACCCTGCGCAGTATTTGCACCAAAGATCTCCGGCCTCCTCGCACTGAGTGCTCCGTGGGCTGGTACTTTGCAATCTTGCTCGAGGTCCCCTCCGACTCCTGGTCATCCGGCCTGTGGGTCCTCCTGAGGGTCATCTTGATTGTTCTTGGGCTTTCCTAGTTGCTCCAGACGTGCCCTGACTCTTCATTGCTTGGAGAGTCCCCTGGACCTTGCTGGTCCACACCGTAACCTGTTTGACCTTCCTGCGTGGATTGCTGTTGCCAAGGCTTGTTGGTGCTCTCGCCGAACACCGACCCCTCAGCACTCGACATCCTTCGCGGGACAGCTCACCTCCGGCTCCTGGTCGTCCTCGACGTCTCCTGGTCCTTGTGGCTGCAGAGTCAAGCATCCCTTCTTCGCACCTGAAGCACCCGACATCGGTGGGCATTCGTCTACTGAGCCCTTGGTCACTCTAACGTGACCCAGACTCTGTCCCCCATGCTTTCAGGTTCCTTCCATCCAGAATCCAGGCTTGGATTCCACCGGACCCTTTTCACCTTCACGGCAGCAGCACTTCTTCCTTTCCTTCCATAGAGAACGACGAGAGTTTCCGACACCACTTCAGACCTATGCACCCGGTGCCCCTGGGATAGGTAACTCTGATACTACGGTATCCACGGGTGGGGTGGCTCTTTAAACTCTTAAGTTCCGAAGGGTTGGTTCGAAGTCCTCCTAGAAGGGTCCTTCAACTTTAACTTTGCAACCGCGACTTTCCCATAGAGTTGTACGGAGCACGCGGTCGTGTTTCCTCACTGCACCCATCCTCCGTGGGTCTCCTGTGTCATCACCTTGGGTGGTTCCTTGGGGTCCCAGCGATTCTACGTGCACTAGGCACTGTGTCTAGTCAAGTCGTGATTGTTATACCACTATTTTAGTACATGGTTCGGTCTCCCCCTGGAGCCCGCTGTGTATTGTGCTACTTACAACTGTTCTATTGATCCAGTATTGTGTGCTTTGTGTTCTATCCTCGTGTAGAGGATAGTAGAGAGTGTTATATTAATAAATACATATTTTTATATAACTACTGTGTGGTTCTCCTTCATTTAGTCATTCAGGAGGTGATATTCTGGTAAAACAAGCTGCTTTACATTCCTTCAAGATTAAGCCTGAAGGCTGCTCTCCATAGCTACCACTAGGATAGCTTTCATAAAGGTTGTCTTTGACCTCATACATCATAAGGGTCGTGTGGATTGGTACAAGGTGCCCACTTTAACTAGTGGACAGCATATACCAAGCCACCGTCTCACATTGGTGTGCAGCGGTTGGGATTCAAGCTTGCTATTGTTTTACCAGATAAATCTCATTGAGTGATTAACTGAAAGCCACTAAAAGTATTAGGCACATATAATACAAGATTTGAATAAGTAAGTTCTACTGAACTTGGAGTTGGGCAAGTCAAGGGTCTAGCACACCCTTTCTCCAACTCAAGAGAGTTTAGTCTCCACTAGGTTAGGTAGGTGCCTACACCACATAACACTAGTATGTCTTCTAGAGGAAAAGCCAGTGGCTCTCTGCCAACTAGGTACAATGGCCTCTCATTCCAGGAATTGAAAGCCATGTGTGTGTCTAGGAAGTTGAGGACAGGGAGAAATGCAAACACCCAACGTCTCATTGGGGTGTTACTCTTAGATGATCTTAGAAAGACCCCAGGGTCTGATGAGGTAGAAAGAGTGGGTGGTGCAGGGAATGAGGAAAGGCCAGGAAGTGAAACCTTCTTTGACCTGGAATCAAACCCTGACCAGGGGGATCAAGATGATTCCAACCTGGACAACATAGATCTTCCATTAGGTGGGGGAGAAGGCCCTAGTGGCCCTCTCTTACTCCACCAGGAAGAGTACAGAATTTACCTAGGAGATCCAGATCTCCCTCTGTAGAATCTCGACACTCAGGAACTTCTGTAGGGACTTCCATATCCAATAAGAGGGAATCCTCTTATGATAGACCGTGCCAATTTCTAGAGCTTGAGAAAGTCACGCTCAGGCTCATGAAAGAGCAATTGGCCCTAGACAGGGGATCCCTAGAGCTCCAGAAGGCTACAAAGAGATTGGGACTAGAGTCCCATGGTGGCAGCAACAGTGTCCCTAGGGTTAAGGATTATACTAATGCCTAAAGGAACCTGAGCAAGATAGTCGCTCCCTACCATGGTGGGGATGACATCCACAAATGAATAACTGCTTTAGAGAGGGCCTGTAAAGTACAGAGGGTCCCTCAAGAGCAGTGGGCAGCTATCTTGTGGCTCTCCTTTGCTGACAAAGGTAGAGATAAGCTCCTCACTGTTAGAGAAGAGGATGCTGATAACTATTCAGTTCTGAAGGGTGCTCTCATTGATGGGTTTGGCTTAACCACTGAGCAATACAGGATTAAGTTCAGAGACACCCAGAAGGCACAGACTCAGGACTGGGTAGACTTTGTAGATGGTGCTACAAAGGCTCTGGAAGGTTGGATACTTGGCAGCAAAGTGCATGACTATTTAGGATTGTACAATTTGATTATGAGGGAGCAGATCCTTAATAATTGTCAAAACCAGCTTTTGCACCAGTACCTGGTGGACTCAGATCTGACTTCCCCCCAAGAATTGGGAAATAAGGCAGATAAATGGGTCAGAACCAGGGTGAAACAAAAGAACCAGGGTGGTGACCAGAAGACCCAAGAGAAAGGTGGGGATAAATCAAAAGATAAGTCCTCTGAAGGGCCCCATAAATCCTCTTCTGGGGGTGGGTCCCAAACTCCTTCCTCCCCTGAAAAGAAACCTTATTGCTTTGTCTGTAAGAAGCCAGGCCACAGGAAAAATGATGCCATTTGCCCCAAGGTCAGCAATAAGGAAAATATTCCTCTAAACACTACTTCTACACCTCCTGGTACTACAGGTAGTAATCCCCCAGGAGGTGGTAGTGCACCCAAACATTTGGTTGGGTTTTCTTAGCGAACTGAGGTGGACCCTGGCCTAGCCAGGTCCCCCACACAGGCCACTTTAGTCTGTGATGGTGGCATGGGGTTTGCCACTTTTACTGTCAGTCCCAATTCCTTGGGCAAGTACAGACAAGAGTCTCTGATCAATGGTCAGAAAGCGATAGCCTATAGAGACACAGGAGCCAGTGTCACCATGGTGACAGGAACCTTAGTGCCCCTAGCTCAGCTTTTACCTGAGTTTAAATACCAGCTGACCAATACTGATGGTGTGAGGACAGATCATCCCATGGCCATAGTCAATCTCAGCTGGGGAGGGGTCACTGGTCCAAAGAGAATGGCAGTTTCCCCAAACTTGCCTGTAGATTGCCTATTGGGTAATGATTTAGAAACTTCAGCCTGGGCTGAAGTAGAGCTGAAGGCCCATCTACAAATGTTAGGCCTCCCTGAGAGAGTTGGTGGGACCCCTAGGGCCTCAGTCCAACCCCAGGAAACTTTTGGAGTAGTGGTGCCTGGAATAATGGTCCACCTTGCTCCACCAGAGAGCACAGAGAATGAAGAAAAGTCTTCTTCCCCCCAGACTATAGGTAAGGGTCAGCTTCCTCAGGGAACTGATCCTATCCCTTGTGAAGGAACTGCCCCAGAGGTGGTCAGGCCTGTCCTGGCAGAACCACTGAGGGCAGGGGACCCTTCCAAGGAGGTCCCCAGTCTGGAGCAGGTAGCCTGCCCCTCTCTACCCATCCTCAGTCAGCCTAGGGCTGCAGAGGTCAGGGATGTCAGTAGACCCATAGGGGCCCACTGTCCAGAGGAACCCCCTCATCAGATTAGGGACACCCAGTCTAGTAGCACTAGCCAGGTGAATATTCCTCAACATTCTGAGGGATCCCTCTTACCCTTAGGTAGTGACATTCCCCAGATGGACTCTGTTGGGCAAAGGAAAACCTGGGACAAAGCTGTCCCAAACCTTCCCTGGCCCTCCATTGTTCCAACCAGAGGGACTCAACCCCCAGCTGTAGGCAGCCAGAGGTTGACCCCTAGGGCCAGATATAACTCAGTCATGGAAAGAAAGGCCTCCATAGTGACCAGTGCTCTGAGGAAGCTGAGACCAACCCTATTAGGGCCTCACTTCCCCACTCAGACACCCCACCAGCCTATTTCTTTACCAAAGCAAACTACAGGTAGTTATTCCAATTTTTGGAGAGCATCCAAACCCCTTAAGGGTAGGGACTCCTTAGTGGTCCATAAGACAGGGAGTATCCATGCTAGTGCAGGACCTTCCTTATATGGCCACTTAGGAAATAAAGTCTCAACTGGGCAAGGTTAGCCTTATCTCCTTTCGTTTGGGGGTGGGGGGGGGTTATGTAGGAAGGTAGGATCTGACTGCATGGTTACCCCCACTTTTTGCCTGGTGTTTTGCTGGTTTTTGACTAGTCTGACTGGGATCCTGCTAATCAGGACCCCAGTCTATCTGCTTTCTCCCTTAAATTGACATACATGTACTTTGGTACACTCCAGATTGGATACTGGGGTACCCTTATAAGTCCCTAGTATATGGTACCCATGTACCCAGGGCATAGGTACCCCTGAGGCCTCCCCTGGGCTGAAGCATGTATTATGCCACCCATGAGAGGCCATGCAAAATGGAACGCTAGGTCTGCTACAGCAGCCTGTGTAAGATGGTGCTTGCACCACTTACTTTAGATATAGGTTCACTATATTTATAGGTCACTACACTTAAAACTTTTATAAGTCACCCCTATAGCAGGTCTTATCAATCCTGAAGGCAGGGTGCTGGGTTTTTAGTGAGAGGGTGCCCCTGCATGAGCAGAGTCCCTTTGCAGCCTTCGGAGACCATTCTCCCGGGTTGTCTGTGACTCAGCCGAACATATAGGTAGAGGTGCATTATAACCTCGCGGTAAATGCTATCTCGAAAACGGCTGCATAGAAACATATCGTGTTTGTTATCAAACACCTTGGAATCATACCTCCACACCAGTAACTGGTGTGGGAGGTATGATTCCACCCTTCAGAAGCGAACTTCGTGGGGTCACCGGTCTACCCGGTACCAGCCTTCTCGACCCGGACAGCATAAAATGGATGCTGCCAGCCAGAGACACATTTCTGCCCTCCTGCTGCTGAGCCAAGCTCAAGCAGAGGAAGGCAGCACAATAGGCATCCTGTCACAGGGAGGTGTGACCACCTCCCAGACAGGGTTTAGTGTATTGGGGCTGGGTGGGTGCACTTTGAGAGTGCCAGAAAGTCTGCACTGGGGGCACATTTGGTGTCTCTGTGCATAGTCCGCTCAAAACCAGTTCTGGGAGCCGTTGGCTCCTGCTCTGGCGTGAAACTGGACAAAGGACATGGGTGTAGCCACCCCTCTGTCCTGCCCCTCCCCTAGGAGGGTCCCCTGAATCTGTCCAACTCTCTCCCGTGGGTATAAAATGGGTTACCTGGCTACAGGACATTGGATTTTACGTGGACAATATTCTACAAAGAGAAACCACTAACCTTCGACCGTCTGGACACCTGGACTTCGCTGGACCTTGACTGGGCTTGACTTCGTCCCCCTTTCCGTCCGAAGCTTAGTTTGTGCCATGACTCCGTACAGGCTCCCTGCAGGACCTGTGGAGCACTTAAGACAACAGAAGAATCTCCCTTGGAGTGAAGGAGTCACTCCCCTGCTTCGCAGGCACCTAAAGCGCAACTGACCGGTAGCTGCTCCTGAGCTCCTGCAGACTCCGAAGATTTCAGCAACACAGGAGGTGGGTTCTTGAAGGTCCCTGAGGTCGATCTGCCCTCTCACCGAGTTTGAGGCCAGTATCCCTCGTGGGGGCTGCGTAACTCGAACCCCTGTGCACCGCGTCCATTTGCAAGTGCATATGCTTGTTGGCGATTCCCGAGCTTGTGCTTTGGACTCCGTGTAGTCCTGACCCTGAGCAGTATTTGCACCAAAGATCTCCAGCCTCCTTGCACCGAGTGCTCCGTGGGCTGGTACTTTGCAATCTTGCTCGAGGTCCCCTCACGACTCCTGGTCATCCGGCCTGTGGGTCCTCCTGAGGGTCATCTTGATTGTTCTTGGGCTTTCCTGGTTGCTCCAGACGTGCCCTGACTCTCCATTACTTGGAGAGTCCCCTGGACCTTGCTGGTCCACACTGTAACCTGTTTGACCTTCCTGTGTGGATTGCTGTTGCCAAGGCTTGTTGGTGCTCTCGCCGAACACCGACCCCTCAGCACTCGACATCCTTCGTGGGACAGCTCACCTCCGGCTCCTGGTCGTCCTCGACGTCTCCTGGTTCTTGTGGCTGCAGAGTCAAGCATCCCTTCTTCGCACCTGAAGCACCGACATCGGTGGGCATTCGTCTACCGAGCCCTTGGTCACTCTAACGTGACCCAGACTCTGTCCCCTCGGCTTTCAGGTTCCTTCCATCCAGAATCCAGGCTTGGATTCCACCGGACTCTTTTCACCTTCACGGCAGCAGCACTTCTTCCTTTCCTTCCATAGAGAACGACGAGAGTTTCCGACGCCACTTCAGACCTATGCACCCGGCTCCCCTGGGATAGGTAACTCTGATACTACAGTATCCACGGGTGGGGTGGCTCTTTAAACTCTTAAGTCCCGATGGGTTGGTTCGAAGCCCTCCTAGAAGGGTCCTTAAACTTTACCTTTGCAACTGTGACTTTCCCATAGAGTTGTACGGAGCACGCGGTCGTGTTTCCTCACTGCACCCGTCCTCCGTGGGTCTCCTGCGTCATCACCTTGGGTGGTTCCTTGGGGTCCCACCGATTCTACGTGCACTAGGCACTGTGTCTAGTCAAGTCGTGATTGTTATACCACTATTTTAGTATATGGTTCTGTCTCCCCCTGGAGCCTGCTGTGTATTGTGCTACTTACAACTGTTCTATTGATCCAGTATTGTGGGCTTTGTGTTCTATCCTCGTGTAGAGGATAGTAGAGAGTGTTATATTAATAAATACATATTTTTATATAACTACTGTGTGGTTCTCCTTCATTTAGTCATTCAGGAGGTGATATTCTGGTAAAACAAGCTGCTTTACATTCCTTCAAGATTAAGCCTGAAGGCTGCTCTCCATAGCTACCACTAGGATAGCTTTCATAAAGGTTATCTTTGACCTCATACATCATAAGGGTCGTGTGGATTGGTATAAGGTGCCCACTTTAACTAGTGGACAGCATATACCAAGCCACCTTCTCACAGGCATGAGTTTGCATTTTCAGCCGTTAATCCTTATCATACTCCAACCAAGCATCCCCTGGGAACTGCCTATGTGCCCTGTGAATGTTGGCTTCATAGAGCCAAAGATCAGTTGTGCAGTGTGGAAACTTTTCCACAATAATGCAGGCCATTATTTTAAATGCTTTGAGCCAATTGTCAAAATTTCTCTCTTTTCTCCTTTCTCTCCTATCCTCCTCTTTCTTTTCACACATTGCTAGATCCAAACCCTCCATTTGTGTTTCGAGCAATGAGAATATGTAAATGAATTCCTTCCTCCATATCCTTTCAATTACTACTAGGGGATGAGGCTCGCTAGCCATGTTGTTCTAGTGGTCATTGATGGCTGACCTAGTGATGGCCTTGCATATGCCTCATGAGCTTGACCCACCAGTGCTGGGTTGCCTGCTCTGCTTGTGCTGCCCCAGGCTGTCAGGGGGGAAATAATCTTCCCACCATTGCCCTTCTCGTGGTTTGACCAATTGTAGGCCCTGTTCTATTGTTTTCCTTTGTTGGGCCATGCTGCTGCCCGTGCACGGATCCTCAGCGTGTGCGCCCTGGGTCCATTAGGTGCTATGGGAGCCTGTACACCTCCCCCCTCCTGTGCCAGTGAGCCTGCAATACCCTGGCCCTGCACACCCGACCCATTTACCAACAAAGGGGCAAATGATTTTAAACATTCCAGTACAATTGCGCTGATATGTTCACCCCCTGTTGACCTGCTGCTGTCCTCGCCACTGGCTCCCACCATCGCTGTGATGGCTGTAGGTGGTGGGTCCGTATGTCCACGCCCTTTTTTTGCTTCCCCTTTCTTTGGCGTTCTTGTGGTGCTTCTCTGGCGCTTTCTGGCCACTCATGCTTTGCTGGGGCCTGCTGCCTTGTCGTCCTGCTGGCTGTTTGACCCTTTTTCCGGGTCCTCCTGCAGGTGGGGATGCAGCCAATCCGTGCCTTGTCTCACTGAAGCTGTCTCGGTTCTGAAGAGTCCCTATTCTGGGCAGTGGCAACCTTATAACCCCCCCATTGCCCCCTTTGCAGTCGAGGTGGCGTTCTCCCATGGGGGGTGGGGGAGTGTTCAAAGCATCACCTGGCCGCCTATTGGCCAGATTTTTCGCCACCCCCTCCCCTTTTGCTGTTGCTACAGCGGCCCAAACCAGTATTTACGGGTCCACTGCGGTAGTTATGGCACCGGCCCGTGAGGCCCCCTTTGGAGCTGCCTCTGCTAAAGCCGATCACGGTCCACGAGGTCAGATATCCAGTTCCCGAGGTCATGCAGGAGCATCAGACTTCATTGTGAATAGTTGAGAGTGAGATGAGTTCAGAAATCTTGCCTGATTAGGTTGCATCTTCCTCGCTCCTATGGTACCAGGTCTGAAATAGCCACTGTAGACATGCTCAACCACTCTCCCCAGCCAGGACGCAGCCAAAGTTCAGTTTCGACTAGTCAGATGGTGTTTCTGAAAATAATTGTATCTTCAACTTTGGGACTAGAGTGGGCTGGCTTGTCTCACTATTGTGAGGCCCTTCCAAAGCTTAGGTACATGGAAGAGCAGAATCCAAGACCTCAGTCCTTTCACAAGACATCAGCAGCAAACTTACCCTCCTTATAGTATTCGGTCAAATCTAGTTCTGATTGCCTTGTGATAGGCGCCGTAGCAATAGAAGTACCTCAACAGTGCCTATTAGAGTACCATGAATCTAGCCTTGTTAATTTGCAACACTGATAACTTTCCAGCTTTTCTCCTCCCCATGGGGTGGTCTATTGCAATGAGGTACTTCCCCCTTTCCACTAGTAGAAACCCAAGCATGCCACAGCACTTTCCGGGGTGACATTAGTCGGCCTGGCTATAGAAAGGTAAGTTTTAAAGGCAGGCTGACACTATAGCAATGATTTTGGATAAACATGCTACTTGTTGGGGTTTTTATCTGTCCTTTGTGTGGCTATTTGATTTCAGCTGTTTTCTCTACCCCCTCACAAATCTCAGTTAAGTGTATGTGGATGTTCCTGCAATTAACCTCTTCGTTTCTGCCCCTCATGAATCTTCTAGCAGTGCAGCTACTCTTATAATCCTGCTTTTTAAAAATATGTTACTATCATACTTCTTGCAGTTCGTCAGTCTCATGTCCACCCCCCCCCCATTCCTGATGTGTGTATATGGATGTTCCTCTAATTAGCCTCTCCTGCTTTCCTGCCAGGAATCTTCCAATTGGGAAGCTGCACCAAACGGTCCTTAGTTCTCTTGGTGGCTCCTGATGGGTAAAAGACACAAGATGATGGACGGAATGCTGCACATTGGCAAACATTCACCCCCAGTCACAGATCTGGGTTTAATCCATCGTTATTTTGCTTCACCACGCCACCCCAGTTCAGACATAGCCATATGCAAATCAGTCTTGACCCTGTGCCTCATGGGAACAGTCCAGACCGAACTGCCAAGCCATGTCTTCCCTGGACCGGAATCAAGCATCCTAGGACCGGTTTCAGGCTATCAGCCTTCATCAGCCAGGATAGCTTGACTCCAGTGGCGTAGTGAGCACGGGACCCACGTCTGGGCATACCCTTCCCACTTAGGGCGAAATGCAAAACACACAAGATGATGGACGGAATGCTGCACATTGGCAAACATTCACCCCCAGTCACAGATCTGGGTTTAATCCATCGTTATTTTGCTTCACCACGCCACCCCAGTTCAGACATAGCCATATGCAAATCAGTCTTGACCCTGTGCCTCATGGGAACAGTCCAGACCGAACTGCCAAGCCATGTCTTCCCTGGACCGGAATCAAGCATCCTAGGACCGGTTTCAGGCTATCAGCCTTCATCAGCCAGGATAGCTTGACTCCAGTGGCGTAGTGAGCACGGGACCCACGTCTGGGCATACCCTTCCCACTTAGGGCGAAATGCAAAACACACAAGATGATGGACGGAATGCTGCACATTGGCAAACATTCACCCCCAGTCACAGATCTGGGTTTAATCCATCGTTATTTTGCTTCACCACGCCACCCCAGTTCAGACATAGCCATATGCAAATCAGCCTTGACCCTGTGCCTCATGGGAACAGTCCAGACCGAACTGCCAAGCCATGTCTTCCCTGGACTGGAATCAAGCATCCTAGGACTGGTTTCAGGCTATCAGCCTTCATCAGCCAGGATAGCTTGACTCCAGTGGCGTAGTGAGCACGGGACCCACGTCTGGGCATACCCTTCCCACTTAGGGCGAAATGCAAAACACACAAGATGATGGACGGAATGCTGCACATTGGCAAACATTCACCCCCAGTCACAGATCTGGGTTTAATCCATCGTTATTTTGCTTCACCACGCCACCCCAGTTCAGACATAGCCATATGCAAATCAGTCTTGACCCTGTGCCTCATGGGAACAGTCCAGACCGAACTGCCAAGCCATGTCTTCCCTGGACCGGAATCAAGCATCCTAGGACCGGTTTCAGGCTATCAGCCTTCATCAGCCAGGATAGCTTGACTCCAGTGGCGTAGTGAGCACGGGACCCACGTCTGGGCATACCCTTCCCACTTAGGGCGAAATGCAAAACACACAAGATGATGGACGGAATGCTGCACATTGGCAAACATTCACCCCCAGTCACAGATCTGGGTTTAATCCATCGTTATTTTGCTTCACCACGCCACCCCAGTTCAGACATAGCCATATGCAAATCAGTCTTGACCCTGTGCCTCATGGGAACAGTCCAGACCGAACTGCCAAGCCATGTCTTCCCTGGACCGGAATCAAGCATCCTAGGACCGGTTTCAGGCTATCAGCCTTCATCAGCCAGGATAGCTTGACTCCAGTGGCGTAGTGAGCACGGGACCCACGTCTGGGCATACCCTTCCCACTTAGGGCGAAATGCAAAACACACAAGATGATGGACGGAATGCTGCACATTGGCAAACATTTTTTAACCCAAAGCAGGCCTAGACAAGAATAGAAATGATTCTTCAATCTATGCAGTAAACATCATTAGGTCTCGCGCCTAGCGTTGCAGGGCGCAGCACTGCTCGCGCAGCGCGAGACCTCTTGTATGGGCTTCAGAAAGCTAACCACACGCTTGTGCGTGTGGTTTTGCTTTCGGAAGCCCACATTGGCTGTAGCGTGCTTTTTAAAAAAAAAACGGCACGCAATTGGGCAAAGGCGGGCGCATGTCCCGCCTTTGTTCCGCCCATTCCCGTCCGTGTCTAGGACGCGCATCAGCGCGCGGCACAGACGACAGGCTCCCTCGCCCCCCCCGCTCCTCTGTGGTGCGCGCGCACCACTGGTTGTATAAGAGCATCTAATTCTCCTCCGTAAGGTTTAAAGATTGATTCAAGATTTTTAGAAATGTTGTTGTACTTTACCAGACCCTCTTATGGGGGACAGACGATGACTATTTCTTGAAGACATTGAAAACAATTGCTGTTATTGGTTCTTGCTGGAAGTGGTGTGACTTGTTGTTGCAAGAGTAGTGTTTCTGGTCCAAAACCCTTCGAGGCCCTTCCAGCCTCAAACAGGAAAATAATTTCCTACCTCAGTCGCCTTTAACCATAGAATGCTACGGTGATAGGACATCCTAGAAAATGTGAAGAATAAGGCTACAGCATTGCCTTATAGTCTGATGACTCAAGCAAATCATTTTTTTATGTTAGGCGTTAGGCAATCCAATATTCCTCTTCTCAATTCTCTACTGTTCAGACGCACAAGAATTAAATATCAATCGCGCCTGTCTTCGATTGACTGCTTAATAAACAGTGATTTCCCTCCCCACCCCGCGCAAACAGAACCAAAAGAACAAATGCTAGTAGATTTGATCCCAGCTTTTTAAAAAATCTTCTGCAAATTTATAGCCCCACTGTAATGTAGTTTGGGCACAGATGACACGCTTCCCAGTCCCTAACTGCACATTTTGACTCTGGACTATTCTAAGTAAAAGGTAGATTATGGATTCAAATCAACCATTACACAATAGCCCGCGCTTGTCAGAACTTAAAAACTCCGAAGGGAGTTAATTTGGAGGGCGGTATAAGGTTTCTCGGGTACCGACCCGGGAAAATTACGCTTTATCGATGATAAATAAACAGGTAAAAATTTTGGTTTAGCCTTACAAAGTATGTGAAGAGAAAAGTAAATTTTTCTCGCTGTTGAAATTAATTTTAAGTTAAGAAAAAAACAGACATTTTTAAAGTAGCCATTTCACAGGCTCGGAAACCGGGCATGTCCTCAAAAAGTGGCGCACTTAAAATCATGTTGCAATACGTGTTTTCTACTACTCGTTACTGAAGAAATAACTTTAGACCATAAAAGCGGGTTTTGTCAACAATAAAAATATCTACGCCACCTCCCGTTAAACGGAAACTGAATTTAACATTAAATCACATTTTTACACAAAACGTGACTTAGCTAAACTGCCATTGAAAACGTTTAAAAAGCTATACAAATGTTAATTACCAAATCTATTTTCTCATCATACATTCGATTCGAAAACGATGATTATAGGATTTAGACAACCCCACCCTCTGACGCCTCTTTTTCACTAAACCTCAGCGTTTCCCTAGTACTGTCCTGTCAGTGCGACAGGGTGTCGACGTTTAGTTTACCTGCTCTTCTTCCGGTGTGAGCTGGGCGGCCATGCCGACAGCCACAGCGTCCTCGACGGCCAGTGTCGCCACTCTAGTACGGGGATGCAAGCCGGGCCTCCGTCGCTACGAGCAAAAGAGGAAACCAGCTTCCTTTTGCCTTCCGCCAACGGATGCCTTAAATTCCCCCTTTTCGGATTCCCTTTCCAGCATTTCTGTATTTATTATATATTTTTTAAAACTTTAGGAGCAAGGTTTTGGAAAGGGGCGTGGGCTGACGTCTATAACATCTGCAAACGGAATGCCGTTAAAAAGCAAAATAAAAGTCCAGTGGTCTGGTTGTAGAAGTCTTTATTTGTGTCTCTGCTGCAGGGGGCACTCTGTTGGTCTGTTCTCTCGCGCAGGAAACGCCAAATCCCGGATCGGTAAAATCAAGGCAGACTTTGCAGAGAAGTGTGCAATATTTCCATGAAAACTCGTCAGTTCCAAGTAGACAGCAGTCAGTTTGGGAGCTCCACGCTCGACCCTTAACAACACTCATGGGAAGCGGGCAAGAAACTAAACGTATATTTTAGGTTTTTCTGCTTCCTGTGATGGTTTCAGGGAGAAAATCACCCTTCGAAGGCTTAACTTTGGTGCCTTTTCTTGGAAAGCAGCATCGGCGTAGGCTAGAAATTGCAGCAGCCACCTCTTTCTTCCTCCGCCTCCTTCCTGCCTGCCTCCCTCCTCCCTCATCAACATTCTTCGCCTCCACCCCCCAACTCAAACCATGACCGACCTCCAGCTGTAGCTCCGCCATTGATAAATAGGAAGAGGCGAGAGAGTGCTTTCCATTCACAACAAGCATTGGCAATGCAATAGGTCTCGCATTTGCGAGATTTTGAGCTATTGCCATTGTAAATGACAAAGCCTTTTATTTATGTGTTTAACCCCTTCCGTGCGCCCGTCGGCCAACGGCCGTCGCGAGCACTACCTCCGTAGTTCTGCGCACGTCCGTTGGCCGCCGCGGCCCCGCCCACTCAATAAAACTGCTGCAGCGGTTAAAAAACCTGCAATAATAAAAGGCATTGTCATTTACAATACCAATAAGAGAAAGTTTAAAAAATGCGAGACCTATTGCATTGCAAATGCTTGTTTTTGTTCTGTTACTGCAGACACATACCAGCTACGTATTCGGCCTGTCACATTTCTACACATTATGCACCTACCCCTCATAAGCTCCAAGACACGTTTTACATGTGACACAGAAAAAGACACAGCTAAACTTGGAGCAGTGTGGCCTCTGGCAGGTGATCGTCACAGTGGCAGCCCTAAAGGCACATTTTAGAGTCTGTTCTATGGTGATGAAAGTCCACACGGCAGCCCACATGTGACATTTGACTTTTCTACCACTGGTACAGTTTCTGCTCCTCTTTACTGAGGCCTTATTTACATGCAGGATGTGCCAGCTGAGGCTAACCAGCTATTTTCCGTGCTTAGAGGTCAGAGCATATACACTTGAAGGTGATTAGCAGTTTCACAATGTGAGTAAATTTAGCCGAAATACCTGCTAAAAAAAGATATACTTCCTTACCAAGCCACACCGTAGATTCATATTGCCTGCAGTCACTCTAACTCTTTTACATTGAAGGGAATTGACAAGTTATTTCCTTTTCTACAAAAGTATCCCACTTGTGCTTCTGTTTCGTTTCCTTGTTCGGTTGATGTATCCCAATGCTCTGCTGCTCAGACATTCTCTGACCTCTCCATCTCCAGATCTAACCTCTTATCTTTGAGCTCATTTGTCTTTCAGACAGCTAGAAAGACTGTGGAAACCAGGCTCTTGTCGCTGGCATCAGGAGCTGAATGGGTAGAAACGCGAGGAAGGCTAAGGTGCCCGCTCTGGCTTAGTTCCGACACTCAGTTTCTGAACTTCTATCTCGCTTCCTACAATTATGCACCTTTCTATACATGTATGTTTTGTTGGTTGGTATAGGGAATATTCGTTGCTTTGTACAACTTTCTAAGCTTTTCTAAAGGTAGAAGGGCCACCGATCACAGCTAAACGTACATAGTGCCAGTGTTTTTTTTAAACAGACCTGCTGTGAGTTTCCTCACTTTTATTGTTTGTAATTAATCATCTGCATATGTCTGGAACTTGTGCACAGTCCTTGCCAGCCAATATAAGACCATATCTCTAGGTTTTGTTGCAGATTGTGTGTATGTGACAGTAGCTGTGGTCAGTACTGTTGTTTACAGCTATTGTCAGAATGGCCTCGGATACCATTGTAGTTCTAGCGGATCATCAAGTTATTCTTTTTTGATCCTCGATTCTCCAGTTTAAGCGAGATTAGCAATAAAAGCCGACTGTATGAGGTGGTACTGTATGACACTAGTTATTACACTCAATCTTGATGCCGAAAACAAGCTACAACTTTGGAAATCTTTTTTTTTTTCTTCTTTTTTTTACATCTATCAAAGTATAGCAGTTAAAATTATGAATGACAGAACTATTACTACTCAACCTACTCCTTACACTAGATGTCAAAACTATCCTCTGTGATTGGAAAGACTTCAAATCCATTTCTTACCACACTTGGTGGACCTGGGTGACCTTCCTCAGAAGTGGAGATAATACTATCCTTAATCAAAACGTCAACCATAATAAATCTAGATGACTTTAGTTACCCCTAGATACATACACACAGACCTCCTCTTCTACAGAGAAGGGCACCGCTCCTCAAAATCCCGATTAAGTAGGTCCCCCCTCTGCACTAGATACTTGGGATAACCACCCCCACACAATTACTAAATTTCTATTTCTTTCTCTCTTCTCTATTCCTCTCCTTCTTCTCTTCCCACTCCTCTTTCCAAGAGAAGCTCACCCCATCTGACCATACTAGACAATGCAGCAGCTGTAATAGCCGATTATGTCGACGTCCGGTCTCGTTTACTGAACAACAGTGTCTTAAATGCATACTGACGACACACTTTGTAATACGAATCTTGCAATGTTCTTTTCTGTCGGACTCAATGTTCTCATACAAAATATCAGCGTAATGCCTGTGCTTCCCAACTGCACTATCTTGTTTTCTTTTTTATTCACTTCTCTTTATTACTGTATTTTTCTTGTATTATGAAAATACCTAATAAAATGTTTTAAAAACATTATGAATGACAATGATTCTTTGTGAGCAAGATAATACTGTTATCCTATGCTGAAGGATTTTGGTGCCTTCTACAATCTAACTAACCTCTTAAGTTTATTTTAGTCTCAGTTTGCTACAGCCATTATTTGGGACTGGATTTTGATTAACTAATTAAAATTTGGACTAAAAAAAACATTTGTGGTAACTTATTTTACAGTTACCAACTACTTGTGACCATTTGTTTCCATTGTCTGACACAACTTGCATTACATATTAAGCACTACGTGTGCCACCAGCACTGGGCACTTTATTATGATTTATTATAATAATTATAATATAATAATTATTATATTGATTATTATTACGTATTATGTTAATTATAATACTAATAATTATTATATTATGTATTATGTTATATTGATTAATTATACGTTCTTATTATTCTTTTAGTTGTAATATCACTATTCATGTTTAAATGCATTCTTCCCAATTCCTACACGTAAATGCTATGTATGTGCTGATGTCTTCAGATTTAATGACAAAATGTTAGCCATAAGGTTATGTATTTTTGAGTGAATCTTAACCTGAACCCTTCAAGCTCTTTCGGACAATTCATCAGGATTAATTACCCCTGAGAAAGACGTGCCTCCAAGGTACGACCTCATTGAGTTTCTGTCCTCCAGTTGCGCTCAGAAGATTAGGGAGTGAAGAGGCCCTCCTTCCTGCCCTTCATATTAGCCTTGTCAAACCGTATGGAGTTGTACCATCTTTCAACCATAGGAGCAATCTCCTCTTCACCTTCTGAGTCACTTTTAGGTAGAGCATGGAACTGATGCTTTCACACCACAGAGCAACATGCCAACACTTGTACTACTGACAACAGGCTGGTGTTTCTCAAGGATGTCGATTCTTACCCAGGGCTGTTGTCATAACCATGGACAATGCTCTGGATGAACTGTTGGCACTGGTGTTTCTTTTCACTGTCTCTGACTCAGGGACACTTCTTGTGTAACACCACTAGTGCAGTGCACCAGGCAGTTCATAAGCCAGTTTAGCTCTTCCAGTCCTGGAGAGTGCCATAATAATTCTCATCAGGGCTTCAGAGGAAGTGTCCTGTCCCTCAGGCCAGGAAGCACTGCATGAGCAGGTTGCAAAAAAAAACAGGAGTGCCCCCTATTCCCACTTTAAATGTCCACCTCACAGCCCTCCATTCTTGAGTTGCACCGGCGTCTGCTTCCCCAACACGGACACTTGTGCTGCAGCTTGTAGGAATGGTAGTCTACCTCACCCCAGCAATCTCTGTCCGCGTCAGATATTCTTAAGCACGATCGCCAAAACTGTTGGCTTTGAAGTTTGCTCAAAGTTTTGTCAGGGAGAGCCCCGTAGAGACTATTACAGCATTCAAAATCAGAATGCAAGATGGGGTCTCGAAAGGGACTATGGCAATACAAGTGTGTGTTTGTAGTAGTGATCAGTGCCCACAAAGGTAGTAAAGTATGTTTAAGGTTTGTTGTTTTACTGTAGGATGAACCACCCCTATGCCTTGGATTTAGTTCGAAAGTGGCAGGTAGGAAGAGACTCATGCAAGAAAGAGCCAGGTGAATAGAAGCATTCTGGACATTGCATTCTACCAGATAGTCCTCCTTTTTTATCCACTAAGCATGAACAGTTTTGGCCTGTCCATTCTCATTAAGAGTGCATTACTTTCCCAGGTTCTTAAATATTTAATATGGATCTGAGTATTATCAGGTGACTGATGTTATGGTTACCCAAGATGGTCATTAGATGTGCCATTTTGTTATTGAAGATGTGGAGAATTCTCAGGCGACTGTATCCACAGGTGCAGGCAATAAAAATATTGCTTTTTGTTGTGAAAATTATGAAGCTTGGTTTACTGGAAGATGGAAAGTGCTGGTGGTGTAATACACAACAGGCTAGTGCTTAACACAAGTATGTAAGGTGTGTTGCATTCAGATCTAGCTAGCATCACTGGAGGGCTTTGGTGCCTGGGATCTCATAGGAATCCCAAGGATGGCGGCGACATTTGGGAAGGAGACCACATTCAATCCTTTAACACTATGCAAGAAATGTTATAGATACATTCAATGTTGCCATGCACGGGGATCTTACCGGGCAGAATTGATGTCCCTTTGAAAGGGTAGGTGGTGCACTTCTCATTTTTATATATCATTGGCAATAAATATGTCAGACTCCCTTTTACAGCTACGCACACAGTGGAAAAATGATTTAAGACTCTTGGGAGATAATAAGTGGAATAAAGCTAACGTGGCATTTTGCATGCCAACGATACTTGCTCGCCTGTGCTTGTTCCAAGCAAATATTTTCCATGGAGGCCATTACACACCAAAAAAGTTATGGAAAATGGCCAGAAGTCATTTTAGGTTTGTGCAAGAAGTCAAGAAGAGGCTGGCAGTTTCTGCCATATGATTTGGGAATGCCGGATAATTTGTTCCTATTGCGGTAGCGTTTGCTGAACCCTGACTACAGAAGTGGGTTGGCCGGTAGGACTTCACCCGAAGAGCAGGCTCTAGGGAATCTTGGAGGAACAGCAGGGTTCTGGGGGCTACCATCCTCGATAGGGTTGGATTTTCTGTTTGCATCTATTTTTGATACACCAAAAATATCTGGCTGTTGTGAGGAATACTGTTGGCCAAAAACATAATTGTGAAATACTATAAATCATCTCCTAAACCATCAGTAGATAACAATGTAATGCGAAAAAACATTCTATATTAATATAAAATGCGAACCCTGTTTATATAGTTTTTTTTATGCGTCTCATTCTTCTAACTCCTGGTCCTCCCCTCTGCCTTTGTGTGTTTCTTAAATGTTCTATTTTTTGTCTGTTCCACAAGTACGTGCTAAGATCATTGGTTTTTGTTATGATTACTGTTGGAACTGGCACTTTCTGGTTGGCTGAGGCGGTGCCCTAGCCAGGCAGAACCTACCACTCCAGTCAGGGGTAGGTGATTACACTTACTGTATAGCCTGCGCTCACCCTTGGGTAGCTTGGCACAGAGCAGTCAGGCTTATCACAAAGGCAATGTGTAAAGCATTGGTACAGCTCTCACACACAATAAATACACTGAGCGTCACAAAAGAGACTTCACATGTGGTGTATGTAAATAAAGTTTGTGTTAAACACACATTAATTAACACAACATGAACATCATGTATTTCTAGGCATAAATCACATTTGGAAATATTACAAGCAGTACTAGGCCCAACCATGTTAAAATGACACCAGTAGTATGCACACTTGGGAAAGATTCTAATGTACCCCAGCACCCTTATGCAGTGTGAAACATTGTCAGAACTAGGCCCACCCTGGCAATTATTACAATTCAATACCACACAGTTATAGAGTGCACCCCAGATCACAACGATATCAGGAATGTGTACACACAGATAATTATAACACTTTTAAACAGCACCGTGGGCCAAGGCTGTATGGGTAAAAACCAATGTCAAACATAGTATTGTTTTGGCAAGGAATCAACGTGTAAAGCAACACCGCCATGCTGTGTAATTAATAACAGCCGGGCCTTATGCAGTCAGTCTCACACATTCACTCAGCACCGTTACATGGTGCAATGGATATCAGGGCAGGTGTGTATATATATATATATATATATATATATATATATATATATATATATATATTATATCCGATAGCTGCTGGTAGAAAAATAAAGGAATTTTCTTGCACTTCAAATTGGTGTCCGTGCTCCTTTCTCAGCGTGGATGATTGTAAAGAGAGACTGGAGACATACTGTGTAGATATATATATATATATATATATATTAACTGAAAAAACCATAGGTTTCAGGCACGTTATAGTTAGAAATTAGCATTTAAAAAACCTTACAAATTCACTGAAAAAACCATAGGTTTTAGGGACAGTTATAGTTAGTTGGACATTGCACTCGTACAAAACCCGTGAAATTCCCCCGTTATAGTTAGTTCAGCTAACTATAACTCGCGCCCCCGCAATGCACTGCTGATGACGTCACATATTACATCACTCATGACATGGTCAGTGACATCACTGAAGACATCTCAAATGACATCACTGATGACATCATCCAGTGACTGTGTGTTTCTGTAAAGTTTAAATATTTTTTATATATATAGGGAAAGGCGTATTGAAGAATGAGTGGGTGTATAAGTGTCTGTATGGATGATTTAGTAGGTGCGTGACTAACTCTATAAGTGAGTGATTAAACGTATCTTACTGAATGCATGGGTTAGTGACTAAACTGGGTGAATGTCTGTATCCGTCTGTCTATTGCTGTGTAAGTGGCTGCATGGGTTTGTGAATAGCTACATGAGTGTCTATATGAGTTATTGATTGGTTGTCTGAGTATCTGTATGGGTGCCTGAGTGTTTGTGTGGGTGGGGTGTGTGCGACTCTGTGCATAGATGTGTGAGTGGGTGATTCACTGGGTGGATGGTTTCAAGAGTGCATCTGTGATAGACTGTATGGGTGGGTAAGTGTGTGTAAGAGTGTGTTAGTGAGTGAATGTATGTCCCAGTGGTACATGTGTGAGTAACTACATATGTGAAAGGCAGTATATATGTGTGTTGGAGTATATAAATAGCTATAAGCGAGAGTGTGTGATTGTGAGAGTGACTGTATGGATGAGTGTGTGCTTGTATCAGTGATTGTATAAGAGCGTAAGAATGTGCTAGTATTTTTATGAGTAAGTGAGCTGGTGTGTGTATAACTGTATAGGTGAGTAAATGGCAGTGTGTTTAATTATTTGCATGACTGACTAGGTGTGTGAGTACCTCTATGGATGAGTGGCGGTGTTTGAGTGTCTATATAGAGTATGAGTGCATATGATAGTCCTGTACTGAGTGACCGTAAGTATGAGTGACTGTACGGGTGAGTGAGTGGATGTGTGTGTAGACCTAAGAATCAGTGAGTGGGTATGTAGTTATTGGTGTTGGAGTGTCTATGGTTTTGCGAATGGCAGTCTGTAATTTAGAGTGAGTGTATCAAAGGTTATATTAGGGTGTGAGGAGGTGCATCAGATTATCACGTGGATGATGTCATCAGTGATCTCATCAGTGATGTCACTGACCATGTCATGAGTGATGTAATATGTGACGTCATCAGCAGTGCATTGTGGGGCGCGAGTTATAGTTAGCTGAACTAACTATAACGGGGAATTTCACGGGTTTTGTACGAGTGCAATGTCCAACTAACTATAACTGTCCCTAAAACCTATGGTTTTTTCAGTGAATTTCAAAGGTTTTTTAAATGCTAATTCCTAACTATAACATGTCTGAAACCTATGGTTTTTTCAGTGAATTTCAAAGGTTTTGTAAATGACAATTTTTAAATGTATTAATTGTTATATTTATTTTTTGATACTGATTTACTACATTTTTTTAAACTATTTATTTTTACATATTTTATTTTTAAATTACATTGTAATTACATTATACATTACATTACAAAATATACTTTCTCAGAATGAATTACTTTAGTTTAAATACTTTGCAAATAGGCAATAGACTTTTAAGTACAGTAGTTACAGTTGTTGCAATGGGCAACACAATTCCAAACACAATGCAACATTGAGCTCAATGTGAATTTCTAGTTAAATGCAATTAGTTACTTTATGGATTACTTTTCTAACCACAGGACTGGATCCTAGATTCAGTCCTGCGACATCTCCTGTAAACAGTTGAGTAAAAGCGTTTTGGTTACAGTAGTGATTTTTAAGGAATATTATTGTATTTTAAAAGTTGACACTTAGAAACTTTTTCACATAGAATCACCAATGTTATCCTATGGGAGGAAATTCACTTAGCAGGTAAGTAGTGTTATCGTTACTTTTTCTTACTCAGTGGTGGATCCTGGATCCAGCACTGGTGCATCTCCTGTAAACAGTTGAAAGAATGCGTTTAAGTCATACAGGCGATTTTTAAGGAATATTTGTAGTTTGTGAAAATCGATACTTTGAAACTTTTCTGCTGAAAACCAGACAATGGATTCCAATGGAAGGAAATACAAGTTACTGGTAAGTACGGTTAGAATTACTTTTCAGGGTCAGTGCTGGGCTAAAAGATGCAGCACTGGGTTCTCTCCTGATAACAGGTGAGTAAATCGGAATTCGTAGTTCGGCTGATTTTAGAGGAATATTATAAAGTTCCAAAACTCCACACACAGAAGAATTTCCAAGTGAAACCAGTCAATGTTAGCCTATGGAAGGAAATTCAAGTTACTGGTAAGTACGGTTAAAATTACTTTTCAGGATCAGTACTGGGCTCAAAGATGCAGCACTGAGGTCTCTCCTGATAACCGGTGAGTAAATCGGAATTCGTAGTTCGGCTGATTTTAGAGGAATATTTGTATGTTTCAAAAATCGACACTTAGAAACTTTTTCAGCAAAAAGCAGGCAATGATATCCTATGGAAGGAAATTCAAGTTACTGGTAAGTACGGTTAAAATTACTTTTCAGGATCAGTACTGGGCTCAAAGATGCAGCACTGAGGTCTCTCCTGATAACAGGTGAGTAAATCGGAATTCGTAGTTCGGCTGATTTTAGAGGAATATTATAAAGTTCCAAAACTCCACACTTAGAAGAATTTCCAAGTGAAACCAGTCAATGTTAGCCTATGGAAGGAAATTCTAGTTACTGGTAAGTACGGTTAAAATTACTTTTCAGGATCAGTACTGGGCTCAAAGATGCAGCACTGAGGTCTCTCCTGATAACAGGTGAGTAAATCGGAATTCGTAGTTCGGCTGATTTTAGAGGAATATTTGCACAATGGTGAAGGAAGGGGGTGGGGCCTGAAGTGACATGTCTGCAAACACGGCCTGTGGCGCGTTTTAAGTTGGAGAATTAATTCCTCCTCAATCCCGGGGTCCCTAGGGGCCAACTGGCCCACCAGATACCTCCAGTATGCGCCAGAGAGCTGCGTTGCAGAGAGGTGTTCAGAGTCCACGCCCCTTTTTACAACACTCTGCAACGCAGCTCCGTGGCGCTTACTGGAGGTACCTGGTGGGCTAGTTGGCCCCCAGGGACCCTCAGGATTGAAGAGGATTTAATTCCCCATCTTAAAACGCGCCACGGGGCCTGTTTGCACACATGTCACCTGAAGCCACGTCCCCTCCCTCAACCACTGTGCAAACGCGCCCCGTGGCGCGTTTTAAGTTGGGGGATCATCCCTCAGCCCAACACTGTTCAACATCTATATGGCCCCGCTCGCACGTATCGCCAGACAGCACGACCTCAACATAATCTCCTACGCCGACGACACTCAACTGATCCTCTCCCTCACCAAGGACCCCCTCGCCGCCAAATCCAACCTCCATGAAGGAATGAAGGCCGTCGCCGATTGGATGAAGATCAGCCGACTAAAACTGAACACGGACAAGACAGAGGTCCTCATCCTCGGCTCCAACCCCTCAGCCTGGGACGACTCCTGGTGGCCAACGACACTGGGAGCAGCCCCGACACCCACCGACCACGCACGCAACCTGGGAGTCATCCTTGACTCAACGCTCTCCATGGCCAAGCAAGTCAACGCAGTCTCCTCCTCCTGCTTCAACACCCTCCGCATGCTTCGCAAGATCTACAGGTGGATCCCGACAGATACAAGAAGAACAGTCACCCAGGCCCTCGTCAGTAGCAGACTTGACTATGGGAACGCCCTCTACGCGGGAGCCCCGGCCAAGCTCATCAAGCGACTGCAACGCATACAAAACGCCTCCGCACGCCTGATCCTCCATGTACCACGCCACAGCCACATCAACCCCCACCTGAGGAACCTGCACTGGCTCCCCGTCGACAGGAGAATCTCCTTCAAACTCCTGATCCACGCACACAAGGCACTCCACAAGACTGGCCCAGCCTACCTCAACAGACGACTCCTCTTCTACGTCCCCAAACGCCAGTTCCGCTCCGCCGACCTCTCCCTCGCCACCGTCCCTCGCATTCGAAGAACAACCACCGGCGGCAGATCCTTCTCCCACCTCGCCGCCAAGACCTGGAACACCCTTCCACTAAGCCTACGACAGACCCAAGACCTGCTGACCTTCAGGAGGCTACTCAAGACCTGGTTGTTCGACCAGTAGCAGCACCCCCCCCCCCTTTTTTCTCCCCAGCGCCTTGAGACCCTCGCGGGTAAGTAGTGCGCTCTACAAATTCTGTGATTGATTGATTGATTGATTGATTAAGTCCCCTTGAATACTGAGGATCCCTGGAGTCCCAACTAGCCCACCATGTACCTCCAAAAGCGCCACAGAGCTGCGTTGCAGAGAGGTGTAAAAGGGCGTGGCCTCTGTACACCTCTCTGCAACGCAGCCCACTGGCGCATACCGGAGGTTCCTGGTGGGCTAGTTGGCCCTCAGAGACCCCCAGTATTCAAGGGGAATTACTTCCCCTTCTTAAAACACGCCAGGGGCGCGTTTGCAGACAGCTGCAGGGAGGGGTGGGGCCTCCGGCACGATGCCGGTCTTTTTTTTTTGCTTTTTTTCTGCCCAGGGGTCCTTGTGGGACCCCTGAGCAGACCTAGAGGGTCAGGGTGTTTCTACCCTGCCCCCTTTGTGCGTTTTGCGCACTTGTTTTACTGCTTACAAGATGGCTGCCAACACTTCCTGGTTTGGAGTGTTGACAGCCAATTAGCATGCAGCTCGTGGTCGGGAGGGTGCGCGGATCCACCGTGGCCATAGATATCGAAACTTTTATTTTGGATTTTTTCAGCAACTACTGAACGGATTTACACCATTTTTAAAAGGGTGCTTTCTGAACCAAGCACTACCTTTTTGCCAAATTTGGTGTAATTCCGTTCAGCAGTTCGAGCTGTAGCCGTGGCTAAAATTTCCTATGGGAATTAACATGGAGAAAACACGTTTTGGGACCCCCTTTTTCTCGGCCCCCGCTTAATGAATCACCCCGAAACTTTCAAGAGAGGAGCGGACCGGAGCGCCCCACTAGTTTTGAAAATTTTGCGATGATTCGTCAAACGACGCCAAAGTTATTGGGATTAGAATGTTACGGATTTCCTATGGATAATAGGTCCTAACTATAACTATCTACTGGCGACCGCCAGTAGATTATATATATATATATATATATATATATATATATATATATATTCACTGAAAAAACCATAGGTTTCAGACACGTTATAGTTACAAATTAGCATTTAAAAAACCTTTGAAATTCACTGAAAAAACCATAGGTTTCAGACACGTTATAGTTACAAATTAGCATTTAAAAAACCTTTGAAATTCACTGAAAAAACCATAGGTTTTAGGGACAGTTATAGTTACTTGGACATTGCACTCGTACAAAACCCGTGAAATTCCCCCGTTATAGTTAGTTCAGCTAACTATAACTCGCGCCCTGCAATGCACTGCTGATGACGTCACATATTACATCACTCATGACATGGTCAGTGACATCACTGATGACATCACTGATGACATCTCAAATGACATCACTGATGACATCATCCAGTGACTGTGTGTTTCTGTAAAGTTTAAATATTTTTAAAATATATAGGAAAAGACGTATTGAAGAATGAGTGGGTGTCTAAGTGTCTGTATGGATGATTTAGTAGGTGCGTGACTGACTCTATAAGTGAGTGATTTAACGTATCTTACTGAATGCATGGGTTAGTGACTAAACTGGGTGTATGTCTGTATCCGTCTGTCTGTTGCTGTGTAAGTGGCTGCATGTGTTTGTGAATAGCTAAATGATTTTCTATATGAGTTATTGAATGCTTGTCTGAGTATCTGTATGGGTGCCTGAGTGTTTGTGTGGGGAGGGGTGTGTGCAACTCTGTGCATAGATGTGTGAGTGGGTGATTCACTGGGTGGATGGTTTCAAGAGTGCATCTGTGATAGACTGTATGGGTGGGTAAGTGTGTGTAAGAGTGTGTTAGTGAGTGAATGTATGTCCCAGTGGTACATGTGTGAGTAACTACATATGTGAAAGGCAGTATATATGTGTGTTGGAGTATATAAATAGCTATAAGCAAGAGTGAGTGATTGTGATAGTGGCTGTATGGATGATTGTGTGCTTGTATCAGTGATTGTATAAGAGCGTAACAATGTGCTACTATTTGTATGAGTAAGTGAGCTGGTGTGTGTATAACTGTATAGGTGAGTAAATGGCAGTGTGTTTAATTATTTGCATGACTGACTAGGTGTGTGAGTATCTCTATGGATGAGTGGCGTTGTTTGAGTGTCTATATAGGAGTAAGAGTGCATATGATAGTCCTGTACTGAGTGACCGTAAGTATGAGTGACTGTACGGGTGAGTGAGTGGATGTGTGTGTGTAGACCTAAGAATCAGTGAGTGGGTATGTAGTTATTGGTGTTGGAGTGTCTATGGTTTTGCGAATGGCAGTCTGTAATTTAGAGTGGGTGTATCAAAGATTATATTAGGGTGTGAGGAGGTGCATCAGATTATCACGTGGATGATGTCATCAGTGATGTCATTTGAGATGTCATCAGTGATGTCATCAGTGATGTCACTGACCATGTCATGAGTGATGTAATATGTGACGTCATCAGCAGTGCATTGCGGGGGCGCGAGTTATAGTTAGCTGAACTAACTATAACGGGGGAATTTCACGGGTTTTGTACGAGTGCAATGTCCAAGTAACTATAACTGTCCCTAAAACCTATGGTTTTTTCAGTGAATTTCAAAGGTTTTTTAAATGCTAATTTGTAACTATAACGTGTCTGAAACCTATGGTTTTTTCAGTGAATTTCAAAGGTTTTTTAAATGCTAATTTGTAACTATAACGTGTCTGAAACCTATGGTTTTTTCAGTGAATTTCAAAGGTTTTTTAAATGCTAATTTCTAACTATAACGTGCCTGAAACCTACGGTTTTTCAGTGAATTTCAAAGGTTTTGTAAATGACAATTTTTAAATGTATTAATTGTTATATTAATTTTTTTCATACTGATTTACTACATTTTTAGAAACAATTTTTTTTTACATATTTTATTTGTCAAATTACATTGTAATTACATTATACATTACATTACAAAAAATACTTTCTCAGAATGAATTACTTTAGTTTAAATACTTTGCAGATAGGCAATAGACTTTTAAGTACAGTAGTTACAGTTGTTGCAATGGGCAACACATTTTCAAACACAATGCAACATTCAGCTCAATGTGAATTTCTAGTTAAATGCAATTAGTTACTTTATGGATTACTTTTGTAACCACAGGACTGGATCCTAGATTCAGTCCTGGTACATCTCCTGTAAACAGTTGAGTAAAAGCGTTTTGGTTACAGTCGTGATTTTTAAGGAATATTATTGTATTTTAAAAGTTGACACTTTGAAACTTTTTCTCATAGAATCACCAATGTTATCCTATGGAAGGAAATTCACTTAGCAAGTAAAAACTGTTATCGTTACTTTTTCTTACTCAGTGTTGGATCCTGGATCCAGCACTGGTGCATCTCCTGTAAACAGTTGAAAGAATGCGTTTAAGTCATACAGGCGATTTTTAAGGAATATTTGTAGTTTGTAAAAATCAACACTTTGAAACTTTTGCTGAAAACCAGTCAATGTTAGCCTATGAAGGAAATTCAAGTTACCGGTAGAGTACGGTTAAAATTACTTTTGAGGATCAGTACTGGGCTGAAACATGCAGCACTGAGGTCTCTCCTGATAACAGGTGAGTAAATCGGAATTAGTATTTCGGCTGATTTTAGAGGAATATTTTAAAGTTCCAAAACTCCACACTTAGAAGAATTTCCAAGTGAAACCAGTCAATGTTAGCCTATGGAAGGAAATTCAAGTTACTGGTAAGTACGGTTAAAATTACTTTTCAGGACCAGTACTGGGCTGAAAGATGCAGCACTGAGGTCTCTCCTGATAACAGGTGAGTAAATCAGAATTCGGATTTCGGCTGATTTTAGAGGAATATTTGTATGTTTCAAAAATCAACACTTAGAAGAATTTCCAAGTGAAACCAGTCAATGTTAGCCTATGAAGGAAATTCAAGTTACCGGTAAGTACGGTTAAAATTACTTTTCAGGATCAGTACTGGGCTGAAAGATGCAGCACTGAGGTCTCTCCTGATAACAGGTGAGTAAATCGGAATTCGTATTTCGGCTGATTTTAGAGGAATATTTTAAAGTTCCAAAACTCCACACTTAGAAGAATTTCCAAGTGAAACCAGTCAATGTTAGCCTATGAAGGAAATTCAAGTTACCGGTAAGTACGGTTAAAATTACTTTTCAGGACCAGTACTGGGCTGAAAGATACAGCACTGAGGTCTCTCCTTATAACAGGTGAGTAAATCGGAATTCCTATTTCGGCTGATTTTAGAGGAATATTTGCACAATGGTGAAGGGAGGGGCGGGGCCTGAGGTGACATCTTTGCAAACGCGCCCCGTGGCGCGCTTTTAGAGTTGGGGGATTAAGTTCCCTTGAATCCTGAGGGTCCCTAGGGGCCAACTAGACCACCAGGAACCTCCAATATGCGCCAGGGGCTGCGTTGCAGAGACGTGTAGAGAGGCCACACCCCTTTTTACACCTCTCTGCAACGCAGCTCTGTGGCGCTTTCTGGATGTACCTGTTGGGCTAGTTGGCCCCCAGGGACCCTCAGGATTGAAGGGATTTAATTCCCATCTTAAAACGCGCCACGGGGCCTGTTTGCACACATGTCACCTCAAGCCCGCCCCCTCCCTTCACCACTGTGCAAACGCGCCCGTGGCGCGTTTTAAGTTGGGGGATTAAGTCCCCTTGAATCCTGAGGGTCCCCGGAGTCCAACTAGCCCACCATATACCTCCAAAGCGCCATAGAGCTGCGTTGCAGAGAGGTGTAAAAGGGGCGTGGCCTCTGTACACCTCTCTGCAAGGCAGCCCCTGGCGCATACTGGAGGTTCCTGGTGGGCTAGTTGGCCTCAGGGACCCCCAGTATTCAAGGGGAGTCGTTCCCCTCTGCAAACGCGCCAGGGCGCGTTTGCAGAGTGGTGAAGGAAGGGGCGGGGCCTGCGGGCCCGATCGGTTTTTTATTTTTTTAAATTTTTTTTTTTTTTTTGGGGAGGGGGCCGCGTGGCCCCTCCCGAGCCACTACTTGCCCCGGGGACCCCATCCCCGGGGCTGGCCCTCTCGTTGGGGACTGTGGGGGTCCCCAATCCCCCACAGTCCCGCCGGCTCCCCACGTCCCTTGGGAGCCGGCATTGCTATTCCACATGGGGAGCAGCTGACATGCTGCTCCCCATGTGGAAAAGCAATCGGCTTTGGATATTGGAAGAGAGGCAGGTTTCCTGCTCTCTCTTCCAATATCCAAAGCAAGTTTGTAATGACAGGACGGGAGCCGCGAGGCTCCCGTCCTGTCATTGCAAACAGCAGTGTCCCGGGGGTAGGCACCCCGGGACACTGCAGGAGCCGGCCCTGGGGGTGGTGGTCCCCAGGGCCATCAAGGGCTCCAGGAGGGGGCCGCGCGGCCCCCTCCCATTCAGTGCACAGCCCCGGGAGGTGGTGGTCCCCGGGGCTCTGGGGGTCCAAAACGGACCCCCATTGTAATTTTCTTAGTGCCCCGGGAGGTGGTGGTCCTCGGGGCATGTGGGGCTGGAGCCCCCACACAGGTTTTTAATAAAAAAGAAGCCCCGGGAGGTGGTCCCCGGGGCTGCGGAGGGCTCAGAGCCCTCCCGCACCATTGTACCATAAAGCCCCGGGGGTGGTGGTCCCGGGGCTTGGGGGCCCTTAGAGGCCCCCACACATAAAATTAACCCCCCAGCATGCCCCCGGGACTTGGGCCACCCGGGGCCAGTGCTATCATCGAGCGCGGAGACCGCGCTCGATTTCCGGCAGGGTTCGCGCTCCCTGAGCGCATCCTGCCGATTTTTAAAAAAAAATTTTTTTTTTTTGCCCAGGGGTCCTTGTGGGACCCCCTGAGCAAACCTAGGGGTCAGGGTGTTTCTACCCTCCCCCTTTGTGCGCTTTGCGCACTTGTTTCTGTCCCTCGGTTCTACCGAGGGACAAAATGGCTGCCAACATTTCCTGAATCGGAATGTTGACAGCCAGCTGACAGCCAATTAACATGCAGCTCGTGATCGGGAGGGTGCGCGAATCCTCCGTGCCCATAGATATATATGTACTTTTACTTTTGATTTTCTCAGCAACTACTGAACGGATTTACACCATTTAACAAAAAGGGTTCTTTCTGAACCAAGAACTACCTCTTTGCCAAATTTGGTGTAATTCCGTTCAGCAGTTCGGGCTGTAGCCGTGTCTAAAGTTTCCTATGGGAAAATGCATGGGGAAAACGCGTTTTGGGACCCCCTTTTTCTCGGCCCCCGCTTGACGTATCACCCGAGACTTTCAGGGTAGGAGCGGACCGGAGCGCCCCACGAAGTTTGAAAATTTCGCGAAGATACGTCAACCGGCAAGAGAGTTATTTCAAATAGAATGTCACGGATTTCCTATGGATAATAGGTTGTAACTATAACTATCTACTGGCGATCACCAGTAGATATATATATATATATATATATATATATATATATATATATATATATATATATATATATATATATATATATATATATATATATATATATTCACACCCCCATGGCCCAAGCCCTCCTTCACCTTTCAGCTGACCCCGGCTACCCTACACCAACGGGTTGGAGATCAGAAAAAAAAACTCCCCTTCATACTAGGCAGATTGCGGCGGAGTCACACTTGCTCAGGGTCCCAGAGAAGGAGGTGGGGGTAGGTAGCAGGTCTAATTAGGCAGCAGTCGACAATTTGGGGTTTGACCACCACTCCAACTTTATCCACAGTATGTGGAGCTAAAGCGGGCTCAGGGCGATAGTCGTTCAATCAAAGGGTTCCACAATTGGCCTTCCAGCACCGTTCTCCAAAGCACAAGGGGGGGAAGGGGGTCACACAGTCCTTGACCAGCTTCTAATCACTCCCGGAAGCGTTCCTCAGCCCAGTCAATTCCTCTCACCACCCACTCCGGGCAACACTACCGGGCAACACGAAGTCGTCGGGCTGGGTGAGGAGAGGGCAGTTGATCTGCTGCACTGAGGGCACAAAAAGGAGCAATTGATGAATGGGGGGGGTGAAAGAGGTGAGCCTCTCGGAAGAAGGAGGCACCCCTCCAGACACATCGATCAAAGTAGCACCCATGCAACCTGGGCACAACAGAACACGAATCCGGTCCTACGCACCTCCCCGTAAATGAGGCACAACATCCGGTGCACGTTGATACAGGTTGCACAAGACAATACCAGTTACACACACAGGCGCACGTTTAGCAGTGCTGCAAGAGGTAGAATGAGGCATTACTATGGGTACGCCCACCCTCCGAGGGTTGTAACCTGTGAATCGGACAATGAGCATGCCGTCGGTGTGTCACACAAGAGAGATGCGACACGATCAACGAAGTGGGCCACGCTGGGTCCCACAACCGGTGAATCTGCTCATTGAGGCCTCCACAATGCAGAGGTTGCACTCCTTAGATGCGGGCAATACATTTGGGGCTCTGCACAAGGCAGTCAGGGTCTCCAGGCACAATACTTAGTCCCACGCTCATGCCGTGCTACCAGTTGGGATCCAGCAGATGATGTGGGCACTTAAGAGGGCACCGTTCTTAGGGTGTCACACATCGATGGTGTGGGTCCCTCACGGAGGTTCCTGAGACCTCCGCAAGCAAACAAGCCCTTGGAGAGCACACTTCAGGGTGCCACACAGCAGCAGGTAGTCAGCCCAGGCCAGCCACTATTCAGGAAGGGTGCACGGTCCCTTCCAATGGCAGTAATCCTCCTTGTGTGCAACCAATACCTCTGGCAGTGTGCACCGCACAGTTCCAGGATGTCCAGTCCCACAAGTGCATCTCTGCCCTGCTGAAGTATGGCACCAGTAGTTATACTGTACTGTGCCTTTGAAGTAGGGGGTGGTCTCCCCTAAATTTCAGTCCTGTCTACCATGAGGTGGTGGAATGCAGTTCTTAATCTTTCCCAGAGGGCAAGCGTAAAAATGTCACCCTCCAATCTATCCAGCCAGGCCTTCAAATGGCAGAGGTCTGTTGTTCCAGTTGCATGCCCAATATTTATGGCTGTCAATGGGGAATGCACAGATGTGCTCTCCCAAACTCCAGTGACGACTGGAGTCAGACTAAAAGGCACACAAAGAATGTTAGAGCAGAGAAATGGCCACTTTCTAGAAGTGACATTTCTAAGCCATTAATGACAAATCCACCATTACCACAGGAGAGGGATTGTCACTGTGAATACAATGATAGGAAACATCATGAGGCTACTCCACTGCAAGCCACTATTGCAGCTTGAAGTAATTTCAACCATTCCCCCATGTTAACCTATGGGAAGAGCAAAACTCATAGGTGGTGAAAACACACCTGGGTATTGTTCACTACGTGGGCAGGGAACACACATGTGTACCTGCTCTGCCTTTCACCTACCACTTGCTGCACGCCTCAAAACATCCCCTAGGGGTGCTCTAGTGGTAGTGGAAGATCCCCTCAGGAGTGGCCAGAGGTTTAGAAAGGCCAACCTGAGTGCAAGGGCACACACACAGGCCTGCAATTGCAGGCTTGAGACATGTTTAAAAACATCAGGCAAGCACCACTTTCTAACACACTGCATTTACAGTAGGAAAGTGCCCAGAGCCCTAAGGCCACGAAAAGAGAATCAGCAACCCCGGTGTTGTTCCATGGGAAGAGCCTACCTCCTAGGTAGGGAAAACCCAAATGGGGGTTCTTCACTAACTGGGCATGGAACACCCATGTGTACCTGCCCTGTCTTTTGTCCCTCAAGGCTTACCCCAGGGGTGACGAGCTTTTGGAGTTGCACCTGTGCTCCAGAGAGAGGCACTGAGGCCTGAGAGGATTGTGGCAGCTTTCTCAGCAACCCCTGATGAAATTCGTTTTTATCTCTACTGATGACAGATGATATCCAGAAACACATGTGTCTAGAGATTCACAGCAATAACCTACACCAACTTTGGTGAAACACTTCAGCAAAAATTCAAGTAAGCATTTAAAGTGAACTGCATTTACCGTAATGCTAAGGGGTGAACTGTGCTGGGAGGTGAAGCAGTGTGCTCCCATCCCCCTTCATTTTGAAAAGGCTCTCATGAGTCTTTGAGCTGACGAGCTTTCGGAGATGCACCTGTGCGCCAGAGAGAGGTACTTGGACCCGAGAGGATTGTGGCAGCTTTCTCAGCAACCCCTGATGAAATTAGTTTTTATCTTCTCATGGCAAATAATATCCAGAAACACGTGTCTAGAGATTCACAGCACTAACCTGCACCAACTTTGGTGAAACACTTCAGCAAAAATTCAAGTAAACATTTAAAGTGAACTGCATTTACCTTAATGCTATGGGTTGAACTGTGCTGGGAGGTGAAGCGGAGTGCTCCTATCCCCCATCACTTACCCTAGGGGCGCTCTATTGGTAGTGGAAGGCGCACTCAGGGTTGGCTTATGAGTTAGAATTGCCAACCTGAGCATAAGCGCAACTGCTCACCCACAGGCCTGCAATGGCAGGCTGCATACATGTTTAAAAGGCTATTCTGGTGGGTGGTACAATCAGTGCTGTGTTCCACTATTAGCCAGTGCAGTACCTGACCTGGGTATGTGGTGTACCTTTTTACAGGGCACTCATAGGTACAATAGCTAAACCAATCAAGTACGCACAGCTTCCTAGCATATGTAGGAAGTGCATGCGTGCTTTCCCACTGCATTACAGTGGGAAAGTGCCCAGAGTCTTAAGGTCACGAAAAGAGAATCCGCAAAAACCAGAAGAAAAAAAACCAAAACGTTTTTGGGAAATCCTCTAAGAAGGGCCATGTTTGACAATTACTTTTTAGATATTGAACACATTGGCAATTATTTGATACACATTTAATTGGCTCGTCAATTAATCCCTTGTTTTTATGGAGGTAGGACTTGATAAATTAGTTGGTGTTGGAAGCCGGAGTCCCAGTCACGCGACACTGTCACAAATGCGAGACCCGGGATTCCCCACTCAACGTTAGGCCAAGTAAGGACACCGTTTGAGATAGCCCTGCTCACCCCCTTAGTAGCTTGGCACGAGCAGCCAGGCCTATCTCCAAGGCACGAGTGTACAGTATGTGCAACCACACCCACAGCAACCCCCTGGTGACACCACAAATGGACTCCACACAAGTTTGATAAAAACAAGCATAAACTTTATATAGAAAGATATACGATCAGACCACACGATACCAAAGCCAACAGATAATAATACAGGGTAATATTCGTTCCGGCTGGCTGGTAGGTTCAAATCCCAACCACCGCTTTCAAAATGCTATGCTGGTCGTAATGCTAGAATCACACACGTTGCAATAGACAAACAATAGTGCGCTGCGTAACGATACAATCCTGTGCTGGGCGCAGGAGAAATAATACAATGCGTAACGATACACCCCGGTACCTGCAATGGGAGAAATAATGCAATGCGTACCGCTACAATCACGTACTTTGCAATGAAGGGATAATGCAATGCGCGCCGCCACAATCATGTACTTTGCAATCAAGGAATAATGCAATGCGTAGCTACAATCATGTACTTTGCAATGACGAAATAATGCAATGCGGGCCGCTACAATCCTGTACTTTGCAGGGGAGAAATAATGCAATGCATAGCGCTACAATCGTGTACTTCGCTAGGCAGAAATAATGTCAGGCGTCATAAGACAGTCCGGCAGTTCGTTAGCAGCAATATTGGCAATGTGTATTACGACAGTCAGCCTCTTCGATAACAGTTACCCCCCACACGTATCCACAATGACATAAAGTACAGCTTCGCACTCTGGCCCCAGTACCGCCACTCATTTGGTAAGTACGGGCCCCCAATCTGAGCCGAAGCAAAGGCTCACGTCGCCAGAAGGACTGAGAGGCCGAGAGAGTGTCCCTCCGAGCCCGCAGCCCGCCCAGGCAGTGATCCACGTTACCTGGAGGGGCGCGACCCCACTTTCCTCTCCTCCTTCAATGAACTAGGCCTTCCGTGCAGAACTTTCTCAATGGGCCTCAGTGTCTCGGCCTGGCAGCTCAGCTCCTCCGGGGATGCCGTTCCGGGCCGCGACTGTTAGGAAGGTCTCAGGCGGCCGCAGGGCACACGTACCCCACGCCCCTGAGATTACGTTACTCTGGGTGCACGTTCACCACAGCACCCTCCGGGTCTCTTCTGGCACGAAGCCACACACACAACGGTGATGACACTTCACGTCGCCTCCGAGTGCACGTTCGCCAGGCACTCCTTCCTGCTGTCTCAGTTGGCACCAAGATCCGCACACCACGCTGCAGAGACTCCCTTTCTTCCGGTGCACACGATGATCAGCCGATCACCTCTACAGTCCCAGGTTGCACCAAAGCACGCACACTGCTTCACTGAGACTTACTCCAATTCCGGTG
Source organism: Calotriton arnoldi (assembly GCA_963921515.1). Classification (NCBI taxonomy): domain Eukaryota; kingdom Metazoa; phylum Chordata; class Amphibia; order Caudata; family Salamandridae; genus Calotriton; species Calotriton arnoldi. The sequence goes on from CAWUFW010002629.1 coordinate 1,018,730, forward strand.
CCCCGATATCCAGGCGCTCTTCACCAACGCCTCCGGCCGCACCTCGACACGCTCACCGTGTCCGAGCCTCACTTCTCCTCCGGTGCACTCGATCACCAGGCGCTCTTCACCAACGCCTCCGGTGCACCCCGACACGCACCCTGCGCGTCCGAGTCTCACTTCACCTCCGATGCACACGTTCACCAGGCGTTCTTCACCAACGTCTCCTGTGCACCACGACACGCACCCTGCGCGTCCGAGACTCACTTCTCCTTTGATGCACACGTTCACCAGGCGCTCCTCACCAATGCCTCCTGTGCACCACAACACGCACCCAGCGCGTCCGAGTTTTGCATCTCCTCCGTGTGTCCAAGATCACAGGGCACACCTTCCGAGGGTCTCAAGCTGCCACAACACGCGCCCACTGCGTCGCTTGAAACTTCTCCGGAAACTTTTATGTTCCTGTGTTTCCAAACAGGGAGCCAGCTCACCTCGGGCCCTTGGGGTTACAAGACACAGCACAAAGCACAGTCTTCTTCAAGCAGGGGGACCCAGCGCACGCAGCACAGTCCCAACAGCCTCTTCCTTGGTTAAAACAGCAAACTGCAGACCAGCCCCAGATCACGAAGCAAGGATTGGTCCTCCCCAGCAGTCTCTTCAGTTGTTCCTTCCTTAGCAGAGGTTCCTCTTGACCACGAAATGGGTCCAAGCCTTTTCAGTCTCAATCCATTTCTATTCCAACGTTCAGGGGTTTCAGCTCTCATAGATATACCCCTAAATGTCTTTGAAGTTTGTTGTGCTCAGGGGTCCCTGACCCCTGCCTAAATCAGTTCTGGGTGTCTCCCTCCCAGTGTCACCTTTCTCCCTTTGATACTGGGGGTCTGGATCCTTAATCACTCAGCAGGAGATGGGTCAATTGTTTATAGCCGCAACCCAGGCCTCTTCACCTCCAGGGGTGTCTCCTCGCATACTCTCCAGATGCAGGTCAGCCAGGTGCCATCTCACCCCCTCCCCTCTCAGATCCAGACAGTCAATCCACATTCAGCAGAGACACACAGAAATGCTTAAAGCACAAACTCAGCCACTTTCTAAAAGAGCGGCTTCTGAACACACAGTGACAAAACCACTTTCATAGAAAGATGTGTTATGACGCTGTGAGTTCATACATACCAAACTTCACCTCTCCATTTTAAACTTATGGGAAACTAGGCTAACAAACACAATACCCAGCCTCCCCCATCTGTCCTATGGGCAGAATGGCCTTTCACCAGTGAAAAACGAAATGGAGGGTTTTTCACTGTCAGGACATAACACACACCTCAGTATATGTCCTGCCTTTTACTTACACGGCACCCTGCCCAGGGGTTACCTGGGACCTACTACAGGGGTGCCCACTGAGTACGCAAAAGGGAAAGTAAGGCCTGACAAGTGGTTGCACTTGTCAGGACAACATGCTAACTTAGCAAACTGCGCGCAGGCCCTACACTGCAGGCCTGAGTTCCCTTCTCCGCGCACCCTATGCATTACTAGCCCTGGCACACACAGTGCACATCACTAGGGACTTTACTAGTAAGGCAACATACCAATCATGGCCAACCAATTACCATTACACTTTACACAGGGAACACTTGTACTTTGACACTGATCAGCAGTGGCAAAGTACCCAAAGCATCTAAATTGGCAACTCTATGTCAGGAAAACGGTCTAGGGGGAAAGCAAAAAGTTTAGGGAACTTTAGCCAAAAAGGCCAAGTCCTACAGTTGGGATACAGCCATAAGCATGTTTCACAATTCTAAAACTAGTGTATGTTGTATATAGTAGACGTCTACATGAAATTGCTTTTGAGGTCACAGAAAGGACAATGATTGCAAACACCAAGCAGGGGTCACATTCAACCCCCGCATGCACTGGCAAGCCTTGTATGGCTTTGCACAAGCACTGAATGAACATAGTCCTATGTTTTTATTTACCACTCCTGAGTCACACGAAATAGAAAAATATGCATTCTAGGGACAATCACTTTAAGATATTCTTCCTGCGAATTAGCCAGGCTAGGAAGGAATATGAACAGCATCCCAAAATGGCCTTCCGAAGGCAGAGAACACTTAAAAAAAGAAGATTTCAAGAGTGAAGCAATCTAGTTTGGATGTAGAGTCGCTATTACAGATAGTGAAATAGCATATAATAAAATCCTTTATTGAGTAAGCTCAGAATCTTGAATTGAATCTAAGATCTAATTGGCAACCAGGGTAAATGACAAGGAAGAGGAGATGTCTAGAAAAATAGGACGCTGTTGGAACTGATCTAGAGGCTTGATTTTGGATACATCGGAACCTTTGAATATGGGATTTACTGATGCCTGCAAACAAGAGTTGCAGTTGTCACATTTTGACTCTCTTATCACAACTATTGCGTTTCAAGGGCATCTCCTGATATAGATAGTGTATGCTTTAGCATTTTCCTCAGCTGAGAGATACAGGACTTTGAAACGGCTGATACCTGTGGGGTCATATTGAGCTTCTCACGTAGCTTGACCCCCTACACGTTTCAATGCAGACAATGTCGTTGGAAAAGAGATGAGTTCCGCAGGCTGAAAGATGACTATCTAAAGTGAAGACTGTCTCCCAGCTATTAGTGTGGTTGTTTTATTAGAGTTTGGTTGCAGTTAACTTTCACTCATCCACCATTTATCCTCCACCAAACATTGATGAGTCATTGTTACCTCTGGCGGTAAATCAAGCCTCAACAATACCTGGGTATTGTTTGTCTAGGTATACCATAAGATAACAACATGGTACCATTAGCAAATCGGAGCCAAGGAAATCTTTGCCATAGTGAAAGACTTCGCCTCTCCAACACCAAACTGCACCAGTGTAACCCCCTCTGAGGACCTCTTCACCCAGCTGTCCTATTATTCTTCATCAACATGCTCACCAGCATCGAGCCCCAATGAAAGCTTCAAGCCCCCACCTGGCCATCCGTCCTGGCAGCCCTCCTGCCAATTTGTACCAACACCCATAGGACCAACGTGGCCTACCACCACTCCTCTAGAAACCACAACTACAATGCAGTCCATACACTCCAGAGCAGCCTCAGACCTGTACCCTCACCACGTCTTCATCAAAAGACTGGCTTTATCAGCAGAGACCTCACAAGAATCCTGAATGACTCAATCCCCACAGCTACCTAACTGGACACCTAGAGAGACACCACAATACTCCCCCCTTCTCAAGAAACCTTCAGCAGACCTGGAGACGCTAGCTAACTATGGACAAAAGCGATGGAAAAGATGATGAACAAACACCTAGCCACCCACCTCACTGACAACCACCTCCTCAACATCACTCAATCCATGTTCAGGCCCAGCCACAGTACAGTAACCACCCTCATCGCCGCCACAAATGGCATCTGGATGATCATTGACAGTGGTGACACTGCAGCCCTCATCCTACTGGATCTTTCCGCAGCCTTCAACACCACTTCTCACTCCTTTCTAATTCAACGACTGCACAAAGCTGGCATTTAAGGTCACACACTTTGGTGGATTTTCCTCCTTAAGGACAGGCAGCACCAAGTCGGTCAGGCTGGCATCCTTCACCTTGGACACTATCATTCTCATCTGCGAAGTTCCACAAGAATCCTCAACTCAGCCTTGCTCTGTTCAATGTCCATGTGACCCCCCCTCGCCAGCATCATCCGCGCCCACAGAACCAACTTCCTATCCTATCAAATAATACTTTCTGACAATACATCAAGCACCTGGACCAATTTCTCTGCCTGCATGACCGAAGTCGCCAGATAGATAAAAAACAAATGACTCAATCCCAACACAGACAAGGCGGAAGTAATCTTCAGCAAAGACACCTTATTCTGAGACTCTACCTGGTGGCCTGCCAAACTCGTACCCACACCCCTCCCGGCAGCCCACATAAAGAACCTCGGAATAGAAATCGACAACTAACTCGCCATGACCGGCCAAGTAAATGCAGTGTCTGTCTCCTGCTTCCACACACTCAAGATGCTCAAGAAGATCTACAAATGGCTCTCCACCAACATTTGCAAAACCTTCCCCTCAAGGCATAGTGCATTTCTTCTTAGAGTGATTGGTTCCTTAAAAAAGGAAGCAATCCAGTCAACTAAAGTTCTGAAGGCTAAATTGCTATCTCTAGGCAAAGAGGTATCTGTTATTTCCTACATTTAAAAAAAAAAATTCTGTTTAGTTCCGCCTATAGTAATCTAGTTGAGTAGAAAGAACAGTAAGTTAGTTTGACAGCTGCTTTATAAACGTTTAGTTGGAATTTATATTTCTTGTGGCAAGAAAGATCACAATTTCTACACCAGGCTCATTCAGCCGTCTAATTGGCATGTGTAAAATATTAAGCAAATAAGTAAATTACAGTGGTCTGTGTGGCTTGATCAACAGCAGTTTTCATGACCAACAGTGATTTTGTCTAGTATAGTGAAGATCCATATGCAAAAGTGGAATAGTCTCACTCTAAGGTATTAAAAACATAATTGTTAGAGCTAGCGACCTTAAATGATTGATTGAGATACGTTTCTAATTTCTGACCTTTTTCTGTATTGAAACATTTAAACACAAGACAGGCAAGTTTGAACATTATTCTCTTAGCATCTGGGAACCAGGGAAAAGACGATACGCCAGGTTTGCCTATATCCAATTGTCAGAGTTTCAGAACCAACAAAATTTGAAGGAATTGCTGTCTTATCAGAAACTTAGGGAGTTCTCCTAAAATGCCATTGTCATTGTCAGGTTTGAAGAAGAAACTCAGCCTTGACTTCATTCCGCTTTAGAGTCATCCGTTGGATAACATACAGCCATTTGCTTTTTAAGTTGAATGAAACAGTGTGAATTTTGTATTTTAAAGGATAGATGCATGTATGTTGGTATTTGAGACCAAACTAAGATCTACGTGAGCCCATAGAAACAAAAAATACTGAAGTGCTAATGAGGATGTTCTATAAATAAAACTTGGTTTGCACCGGTCATCTGAGTTTACACACATATTTTATACGGAGCTAATCCACAAGCTAACTTGGAAACAGGCAGTGTCATAAGAATGGCTTTCTATGACCATTTTTAATATTCATCAGTGTCCTTATTTTATTTGAATGAAAAGAGTCCATTATAAAAGATATGTACTGGAGGGCAGCGGTGCACAAATAAAATACGCCTGAGAGCATGAGAATCAGGTGGGGAGGGAGGGGGTAGGGGAGGGGGTCAGTTGTTTCCAGTAGCTTCCTGTTATGATCTATTCATGGCTGGTTTCTGTCTACAGAGTCCGTTATGAACACATTTTAGTAGACTAATTTTTCCCGGTACCCAATCATTTAAATGGGAGCCTTTCAAAATGATTAGACACTTCTTACAGGTTTGCTCCACCTCAGTTTCCTTGCACCTCAGACTCAAGGAGTCAAGATTCATAGAAAGCATGCAGGCTGCCCTCAGCGGACTGCTTAAATATTGTTCAGGTGGTGTGAAATTTTATAAGATATCATTGTGTCCAATTTTGAAATCTTTCATAAATCCACTTATCCTGTAAAATAAGGCAGTTGTTCCTTTTAGTGCCATGAAGTGACATGATAAATCAAACCAGAGATTTGATAATGGCACCACTGATTATGCCATGGCTCATATTATATCAGGGTTTGAATTCTAGCAAGGCTCTGATGTTACCACCTTTCCTCAAATTAACATATAAAAGCTGGAAGCATGCTAGTACTAGGGTTGCAATACCCTGTGAGTGTGCGCAGTCTCACACAATTGCATGATGTAAGGGTATTCACCACTCTTCTCCAGTCTCTTCCCACACTGGGGAAAAAATTGAAATTTACTCCTAATGAAGGCAGGAGTAAAATCCTGTACAATGTGGAGAACAAAGGGTGTAGGAAAAATTAGTTTGCATATGCTCAGCAGATTTCGCATGAAAAAAATACGTATGTTAGGTTTGCTTGTGTGAAATTGGAAATCACAAAGGTTTGCTCAGAGTACAGTTTTCAGATCTACATCTATAAACTTGGTAATTCATGAAAGGGGTAAACCTGCGAAAATGTAATGGAATATACCTGTGAGTAGACTTTTGTGACCTTCGTTAAGAATTTGGCCCTAATTTATTTTCATTCTTCATTAACGGGAGGTAACTTCATGTAATACTCCAATATATATATATTTCAGGATCAAAATTAAAAAATGTTGCACTCCTATTTTATTCTTCCTTTTTATACATTAGACATTGGTTCTTGATATACATCAAACAGCCAACACGTGTTTCGAGGTAAAACATTTTTCATGGCTGTAATAAATATAAACCCACATTTATCACATATAAACTTATTAAAAAGTCCAGTAAAAAGTCATGTTTTGCAAAGGAATGAAATTCCTCCTCCTTCCTCTTTCCTTCTTACCAATCAGTTAAAGATAACCAGCATTACATCAAGGATCATATTGTTACTATATATAGTGTGGTGATTTGATATTTTGCACTACAAAAATTATTAAAAGTGGGTTTTAAAAGATTTGTTTTCTGAATTAAAGGTTTTCTGAAATGTGTTTATAAATAGAAATGGCTCCCTATGAAGAATGAGGATGCATGATGCTATGACTGAGCGTCTTCTTCCCATGTGTTATCCATTTCAAATAGAAATGCTTGGTAATAATTCCTACGTAGTGAAAGAAGGAAAGAGGAATTTCATTATTTTGCAATATATATATATATATATATATCACTCATCAAAACATCCCCAGTTTGAAGACACACTCGAAAAGCAGATGAATTCTACTGATTCTTTATTTAAAAGAAAACCGGCATTTTCATTCAGATGCAATTTCCTTGCCTTACGCGTTTCAGAGCACAGCTCCTTGGTCACAGGCTTCAGAATACTGCGCAGAATAGGTAGAAAGGCACTCTCCTCTGCATGTCCTTTATTTAATTAGCCCTCAGTGGGCCTCACAGGTGAGTTCAACTTAGTGTTGCGTGCTGGGATCAGTAGTGCACTTTCATGAATTCCTTTACCTTTAGTAGATTTCTGCACTGTAGCATGATGTTCATTTGATTTAAAAGCCCTCCAGTGGGCCTCCGAAATGAAAATGTTCAGTTTATTTGTCCTTTTCTGCTGTTCCACTAAGGAAGACTCTGAGTAGTTCCATGTCCTCGTGGCCCCTGACCTTGACCTTGCGTTCTATAAATAACTGATACAATGCAATACTAGGGACTTACCAGCAAATAAAATATGCCAATCATGGATAGTCAATTATAATCACAATTTACACAGGGGAACTTGCTCTTTAGCACTGATCAGTAGTGGTAAAGTGCCCAGAGTCCACAAACTAGCAAAAAACTAAGTTCAGCATACAGTAAAAAAACAGGAGGTCAGGAGCAAAAAAGACTGGGAAAACCATGCCAAAGATGCCAGGTCTAACATCAATTGTTAAGAAGCCTCCAAGGATAGCTGTGGTCCCTCAATTGTTTTTCTTTTTTTGGAAAACAGAGTGTAGTTATACATCTGTACATGAAATATCATTCCACAGTCATAATAATTACGAAATCTCCTTTCAATGTTAACCTTGGCTGCCCCCCCTCCTTATGAGTACCCCAATGCTTCCTCAGGGTTTCTGTGATTGCCCTGTGAAGTAGAAAATGGCCTCTCTACAAATCAAACTCCATTCGGAGTTCTTCAAACAAGATCAGTTCTGAGTCTTTGAACAAGTCCCCAGCCTTCATCACCCCAGCCTCCATCCTGTTATCAATTCCCTCCAGCACCCCCCATGGGGCAGTTCTTTCAGCATGCTGAGGGGGGATCAGGAGACTACGGCATCTTCTGCAAGCAGCGATTCCAACATTTAGCAATCAGTCACAATTCTTGTGTGTCTTCTGCAGCTGAGCGTCGCACCTTAAGCAACACCCTAGTAAGGGCAGTGAGGCTTCGCATAATTGGGATTTGGGCTTAGTGGGATCTCATTTGCACGCCATCTATTGTACCAGCCATTGCAGCTGCACTGCAATATAATACACCACAAAGTTGGGGACCGCCAGCCCTCCGTCTGTCGATGAGCACTGCATCGTGGCTAGGGCCACACGTCTGCAGCTCGCTCCCTAGATGGAAGTGATTAGTAAGGATTCAAGATCTTTGAGCACTGCCGCAATCAATCAATCAAACAATCACAAGATTTGTAAAGCGCACTACTTACCCGCGAGGGTCTCAAGGCGCTGAGGGAGAGGAGGGGGGGTGTTGCCGCTACTGGTCGAATAGCCAGGTCTTGAGTCGTCTCCTGAAGGTCAGCAGGTCTTGGGTCTGTCGTAGGTTGAGGGGACGGGTGTTCCAGATCTTGGCGGCGCGGTGAGAGAAGGATCTTCCTCCGGTGGTGGTTCTCCGGATGCGCGGGACGGTGGCCAGGGAGAGGTCGGCGGAGCGGAGTTGACGGTTGGGAACGTAGAAGGAGAGTCGACTGTTGAGGTAGGCTGGGCCGGTTTTGTGGAGTGCCTTGTGTGCGTGGATCAGGAGTTTGAAGGAGATTCTCTTGTCGACGGGGAGCCAGTGCAGGTTTTTCAGGTGGGGGTGATGTGGCTGTGGCGTGGAATGTCGAGGATCAGGCGTGCAGAGGCGTTTTGGATTCTTTGCAGTCGTTTGATGAGCTTGGTCGGGGCTCCTGCGTAGAGGGCGTTTCCGTAGTCGAGTCTGCTGCTGACGAGGGCCTGGGTGACTGTTCTTCTCGTGTCTGTCGGGATCCACCTGTAGATCTTGCGGAGCATGCGGAGGGTGTTGAAGCAGGAGGAGGAGACTGCGTTGACTTGCTTGGTCATGGTGAGCGTTGAGTCGAGGATGACTCCCAGGTTGCGTGCGTGGTCGGTTGGTGTCGGGGTGCCCCTAGTGACGAGGGCCACCAGGAGTCGTCCCAGGCTGATGGGTTGGAGCCGAGGATGAGGATCTCAGTCTTGTCTGTGTTCAGCTTAAGTCGGCTGCACTTCATCCAGTCGGCGACGGCTTTCATTCCTTCGTGGAGGTTGGATTTGGCGGTGAGGGGGTCCTTGGTGAGGGAGAGGATCAGTTGAGTGTCGTCGGCGTAGGAGATTATGTTGAGGTCGTGCTGTCGGGCGATGCGTGCGAGTGGAGCCATGTAGATGTTGAACAGTGTCGGGCTGAGGGAAGATCCCTGGGGTACCACGCAGATGATCTCGGAGGCTTCGGATCGGAATGGGGGGAGGCGGACGCTCTGGGTTCTGCCGGAAAGGAAGGAGGTGGTCCAATCCAGGGCCTTGTCTCGGATCCCTGCGTCGTGGAGGCGTGTGCGTAGCATGCGGTGGCAAACAGTGTCGAAGGCGGCGGAGAGGTCCAGGAGGATGAGGGCCGCCGTCTCGCCGTTGTCCAGCAGGATCCTGATGTCTGTGGCGGCGATGAGGGCGGTCTCGGTGCTGTGGTTGCTGCGGAATCCTGACTGGGAGGGGTCCAGGATGCTGTTATCTTCGAGGTAGAGGCTGAGCTGTCTGTTAACGATCATCTCGATGACCTTAGCTGGGAATGGAAGCAGGGAGATGGGCCGGAAGTTCTTGAGGTCGCTCGGGTCCGCCTTGGGTTTTTGAGTAGGGCGTTGATCTCGGCGTGTTTCCAGCTCTCTGGGAAGGTCGCGGTCTCGAAGGAGAGGTTGATGACGTTGCGCAGGTGGGGTGCGATGGAGAGGCCGGCTTTGTTGAAGATGTGGTGTGGAAAAGGGTCTGATGGGGAGCCGGAGTGGATTGTGCCCATGGTCTTGATTGTGTCCTCGGTGTTCACGTTGACCCAGGCTGTCAGGGGGTCGTGGTCGATGGGGTGCGGCGGGTCTGATGTGCCGGGGCCTGTTGGGGTCGTCCGGGAGTCGAAGCTGTCGTGGATGTCGGCGATCTTGCGGTGGAAGAAGGTGGCGAGGGAATCACACAGGGCTTGCGACGGCGGGATGTCGTTGCCGTTGGAGCTGGGGTTGGAGAGTTCCTTCACGATGCTGAAGAGCTCCTTGCTGTTGTGTGCGTTGTTGTCGAGGCGGTCTTTGAAGGAGGTGCTCTTAGCGGACCTGATGAGGTGATGGTGGTTGCGGATGGCGTCTTTGTGGGCTGCGCGGCTGTCCGGCGTCTTCTCGCTGTGCCATTTGTTCTCCAGTTTCCGGCAGGTGCGCTTGGATGCTAGGAGTTCCGGGGTGAACCAGCTGGCTCTCTTGCTGGTGTCTTTGTAGGTTGGTTTTTTCAGCGGGGCTAAGGTGTTGGTGCAGTCGTCCATCCATCGTCTGAGATTGCGGGCAGCGGCGTCGGGGTTGGAGGGGTCGGTGGGTGGGCTGAGTGCGAGGTTTGTCTGGAGTTGGTCTTCGGTGACTTTGCTCCAGCATCTGCGGGGGATCTGTAGGGTGCGGTGGTGTGCGGCGGGTTTCCGGAAGGTGAAGTGGATGCAGTGGTGGTCGGTCCAGGTGAGTTCGGAGGTGTGGCTGAAGGAGACGTGGGAGCTTGAGGAGAAGATAGCGTCGAGCGTGTGTCCGGCGATGTGGGTCGGCGTCGTGACGAGCTGTTTCAGTCCGAGGTTGGCGAGGTTGTCGATCAGGGTGGGAGGAGTTGCTGTCGTTGTTGTTCTCCAGGTGAAAGTTCAGGTCTCCGAGGAGGATGTAGTCGGTGGAGGTCAGGGCGTGCGTGCTGATGAAGTCGGCGATGGAGTCGCTGAACTGGGGTCGGGGTCCGGGGGTCTGTAGATGAGGGTGCCTCTTACGGTGGTGTTGGGATCCGTGTGGATCTGGAAGTGCATGTGTTCGGCGGTGCTGAGAGTGTCGTCGGTGCAATCCGAACAAGAAGCGTGCTGAAAAAATAGAGGAAGCGAGGCACCAATAATGGAAGCATTTTCCAAAAGTCCATGTGGGTGCGAAGGGAGCAGATGCCCTGCACCACATTGCCCTCTAGGAGATCCTGGCGATCGAGATAGATCTTGGCCCCCAGATAGGCCAAGCAGCGAGGTTCCCACTGGAAGCGTTCTAGCACCTCCGGAGGGTCGCCACGTGGTGCTACAAGAAAAAGCATAGATTTTTGCCAATTGGCCTGTAGCCCGGATAGGAGCCCAAACGAATCCAGCATGTCTCTGGCGCACACCAGGTCCTCCACAGTGTCACAGAGCAAAATCAAGAGGTTGTCCGCATATAGCACAATGCAAAGATGATGATTTTGGATGGCTAGTCCCCAATATGCACGGCCCGCTCTCGTATAACTGGCCAAAGGCTCCATGGCTAGCGCAATGAGCAGAGGAGAAGGGTCAGCCCTGCCTCATTCCTCAACCCACCGGATTCCTCTCTGATATGACCTTTCCCATGCGGACTCTAGCAGTCTGGTTCGCATACAACAATTTTTTCCTCGTATAAGTAATGCCATTCCACCAGGTTGTCAAAAGCTTTCTCTATATCAATATTGCTGCATTTGCTCAATTGTAGCCTTGGCTTCTAATATGGCCACAAGCCTTTTGATATTGGTGGCTGTGTTCCACCCAAGTATAAACCCTGCTTTGTCTGGGTGTACAAGTTTTGTCATAAACGGTAACAGTTTAGTCACTAGAACTCTGAGGATTTTATAGTCAATGTTCAATATTGATAACGGCCGATAAGCTGTGTGAACGGTCGCTGGTTTTCCCAGTTTTAGAATGGGAATGATTTAGGCTTCACAGGTGGTATCTGGTAGGCACGCAGAATCCCTAGCCGCAGCATGGAGGGCCACCAGTCTAGGTGTCAATTCCTCAGAGTAGTTAGCATAAAACTCTGCAGGAAACCCGTCTGTTTCAGGCGTTTTATTCCATGCCATGTTTTTAATTGCACTCTTTATCTCCTGCGGGGTTATATCCCCTCCCAAATCATCCAATTCTGTTTCCTCAGGGCGAGGGAGATGTAACACTTCCAGGTTGGCCTGCGTCTCTAATCTGTCATGCGCCATGATACTTCGGTATAGAGTAGAGTAATAGTGGGTAAAGGAGGCATGAATCTCCTCTAGGGAGTACAGTCTGTTTCTCCCACCTGCTCCAATTTCGACTATTGGAGAGCCCCTCTTGGTTGGGTTAGCTAGCCATGCCAGGAGGGAATCTGTCTTGGCTCAGCGTGCATTCTGTCCGTGTATTGTTGGAAATCAAAACATCGTAGTCTTTCTGTCTGGGCCGCTACATCTTCGTTTGCCTCTAAGAGGTGGGGCTGCACCTCCGGATGCCCCGGTCTATGTCTCTCTACCTCTCTCAGGTGTTCCTCCGCAATCTGCACGTCTCGCAGCAAGGTGTGCCTAATCCCCTTTGATTCTGCTATACAATGGCCACCTAGGACTACTTTAAAGGCATCCCACTCCACTTGTGTAGAGGATGCCGTATTAGCATTGGCATCGAAATATTGGGTCAATTTCCCCTAATCATTTCTCAGAAGACCTGGTCCTCTAGGGACTTGGGCTTTAATCGCCAGGTAGGAATAGAGAGACAATCATGAGCTCATTTAAGATGTAGTAATATAGGGTTATGGGATATTGAGTGTATGGTGTTTTGTACCTCTGGAGTGCAGAGAAACGTGTCGAGTCGGACGTAGACTTCATGAAGGCTAGAGAAAAAGGAATAGTCCTGCTCTCGTGGATGGAGCTTCCTCCAGGAATCAATAAGCCCTCAGTCTCTCTGCCACTCTTGGAATGCCCTAGCAGTTCGCTTGGTTTGAGAGTCAAGCATTTTATAGTCAATGTTCAATATTGATAACGGCCGATAAGCTGTGTGAACGGTCGCTGGTTTTCCCAGTTTTAGAATGGGAATGATTTAGGCTTCACAGGTGGTATCTGGTAGGCACGCAGAATCCCTAGCCGCAGCATGGAGGGCCACCAGTCTAGGTGGGACTTCATGAAGGCTAGAGAAAAAGGAATAGTCCTGCTCTCGTGGATGGAGCTTCCTCCAGGAATCAATAAGCCCTCAGTCTCTCTGCCACTCTTGGAATGCCCTAGCAGTTCGCTTGGTTTGAGAGTCAAGCAGCAGGGATGCGACCTGTCTAGTTGTGTATCCGCCACACAGTTAAAGTCTCCCCCCATGATGGTCGGACTGGTAAGGTGCGGTGCCAAAGGTTGTGACAGGGTCTCTAAGAAGGCTCTCTGGTCTGAGTTTGGGGCATAGGCATTCACAATTGTATTTCCCTTTCCTCCAGGCAGCCCCATACCACTACATAACGTCCCTCCGAGCCGATCAGGGTACCTGCACATTGGAAAGGTAATCCCAGTCCAATCCATATGAGGACCCCTATTGCATAAGTTGAATAGGTAGTGTGGTATACTTGGCCCTCCAGCTGCGTCGGAGCACCCCTCCTTCCTTAGTCATTAAGTGTGTTTACTGTAATAGGGCTATCTGGATACCCCTCCTGTTCAGGTACGAAAATACTTTATAGCGCTTCGACATAGTGTGCATCCCCCGAATGTTCCAAGAGAGGCATTTATATGTTGGTGGGTTCGCCATCTATAAGACAGAGCAGATGTGTGAGGACATGTGGCCCCCCTCCCTTCTTCCAGCCCCCTCAAGTGCAGTACAGGCAATTGAAGCATCCCAGTACAACTCCTCAATCCCCAGCTAGTGAACCAAAAACAAGAATCCCAACTCCCACTCCCCAGGACAAGTAGGTTGCTATCCCTCATCCAAACAACTAATCTATGAGTGAAGCAGCGCAGGAGATCCCCTGCGGTTATCTGAGAGGGGTTGGCCAGTAGCTCCTCCCTGACAGCAATCCCTCCACCTAGTATAGAACCTTCTAACTGCACCTCCAGCCCAGGGGTGAAGTGACGGGAACAGACTGCTGCCTGAACCCCATGTAGCCATAAACCCGCATCATCATCAATCCACTAATCCTGTATGAGTGCTATCAACATTTTATATTATGTCATCTGACAACCTAGGGTTGATTTTGGGCATGATCAGGCTTGAGGGCGCAAATATGTTGGACCTTTGATCAGAGTTTGAGTCTCTCTCGAGCTCCTCCTTTTCAGGTGTCGGGGACCGGGCACCCCCATCACTCCGCATCGCCAACACCTCCATCGCTTGTTGCCTTTCAAGTTGCTCCTCAGCCTGTGAAGGGGTGACAGACCTGCATGCTGGCTTCCTACACCTCGAGAGAGATCTGCGGTTTTGCCGTTGTTCTGAGCTCTGGCCAGGCCCTGGTAGAAGCTGTTGGTCCAACCAATTCCAGATCTCCTGTGGGGTATGGAAGAATTTAGTACTATTGGGCGCCGCAACCCTCAGGCGGGCACGGAACATCATTGCGTAGGTGAGTCCCAGTTGCCGCAGTCTTTTTTTAGCGTCTTGGAAAGAGGCTCCCTGCTTCTGGACTTCTTTTGAAAAATCTGGAAAGATCCGCACCACTGCATTTCCGACTCGCAGTAGGCCGAGCCTGCATCAGGATTTGATCTCTATCTTTGTAATATAGGAGACTGGCCACTACCAGCCACGGTGGGGCGCCCGGCAGCGGTAGCTTGGTCGGCACTATGTGGGCCCGCTCGAGCATGAAAAAGGTAGAAAGGCCTTCCGGCGCAACTTCCTCGCAAATCCACTTCTCCAAATAATCCAGCATGCTGGGCCCCTCGACCTTCTCGGGCAGGCCCATGACTTTAATTTTGTTGCGGCGGGAGCGGTTTTCGGCATCCTCTGCCCTCAACTCAAGTGTACGGATTTTGTGTTCCATAGTGGTCAGATGCTCATTTTTTTAAAGGAGAGTAGTCTGTATTTCTGCCAGCACCTGTTCATTAGCGGTGATTCCCTCCGCTAGGTGCCAGTGATTGTCACGTAGTAGGCCCATGTTGAGCGTAAGGTATCTATTTTAGTTTCCAATGTTACTCAGGAGGATGTGATTGCCAGGATAACATCCTGCAGTGTAAGACTCTCAGCTGATTCAATCGCCCGCGAGGTCGATTCCATCATTCGGGGTTCGAGCGTACCTCCGTGGTCCTTGCCCCGTCTACATATGGTCTTGCCCATGGTCTTCGCAAGTCAGGGCAGGCTGTGCAACTGGCAGCTCCGTTCTCTACCAGTGTGGTTCACACCATTCTTCTCCAGAAGCTCTAGTTAGTGGTCAGCGCCTAGTAGGACCCACAGTCCACCGGGCAGGGCAGCATATCAAGCAGCGGTCGTGGGCAGGAGGGCCACCTCCGATCACAGTGGGCCCTCAGTAGTGTTGGTGGTCATGGCTCTACAAGTCTCTCCTCGGGGCTCCCATTCTGTCCTCTCCTCCAGCACTCTGCAGGTGGACCACCAGGAGAAGCTGAAGTGCTCCCGCCGTCGCCAGACAGTTTAGAACGTGCAAGCCCCCCAGACATAGTCATCCACACTGCAGAAGACGATCTATCCAGTCTCAGTTGTCCTGGGCGGAGCACCAGAACCGTGCCTTCGGACCCCAGATTTCAGAAGGCAGAGTTGTTTGTATTATGTAGTGCGAATGATAAGGGGACAGCAGGTCTCCCGTACACGGGACCCCTCCAAGCTCACCTCCCAGCTCAGGGGCAAAGTGACGGTCCTCCATCATCCAATGCTAACCAACATGGCCGCCCGCTGACCTACGGGCTGATAAGTCCTGTCTTTCCATCTCCTACTACCAGGAGGGCACGGTGCTCTGGTCTCCACCTCACTCACTGACAAAGTGTGTCTCGCACGTGGCAGTGTAATAAAGATGCCACAGCTGCGGCACTAATGACAGGCACAGTCAGCATAGATCTCAGGCCCTCCTCAAGAATAGGTTCCCACCGGGGCCCTCACCACTACTAGCTCGGTTCATCTCCGGCAGGCCTCCTCAGGCAACAATTCCATCGAGGTATGGGGCTGTATGCTCAGCTTCGATTACTCTAGTCAGTGCCCTGGTATCCCCCTCACAGGTCCCAAAGAGCAGGGAGCAGCAGCTCCAGTTCCGAACAGTTCAGCAGGGCGGGAGAGTCATTAAAGGCCATGCCGGTCAGTGGATTTCCTCTGCTCTACCCCCGTATCTCCTCCTCTGGCCCAGGGGTAATGAAACAGTCCACTATCTTAATTTCAAGCCACTAGGCCACCCCCGACATGCAGTCCCATAGGCCTACTGTCCTGTCATCTGCCGCCAGTCCCCCTATCACACAGTGCATAACAGTCCCAGGCCCAACAGCAGTCGCAGCCCATCCTGGTCCCGGGGGGAGCCCGTTGTCGGCCCTACCCCGCAGTCACAGGGCTAACCTCACTTCCCTCCTCACTCAGCCCCAGTCTCCACGTCACTGCTCCCCCGCTGGCCGGATCAAGGCATCACAGGTAGGGCACCGTCTCCGTGGCCTCACGTCTTCTGCCCCAGCTGCAGGTAGCACTTCACTTCTCCTGATTCAGCCCGATCAGAAGCTGGGTTGGCGCTGCAGCACCGGGGATGAGGCGCAGGAGTCACCAGCTTCATCCACAGTTAAATTTCAGCCTCTCTTGCAACTCAGGGCCCCAGCAGCAGCAGCATACCTCAATTTTAGTTTGTCGTCGGGCCGCAGCCGGCATCTTGGGTCGCAGCTTCGCTGCACCACCACAGCTAGAACGGCCCTGCTGGACGGCAGCGCCGAGGTCCCCCGTTTGTCTGTGGCAGTAGAGGGGCTTTTGTGGCACCTGGGCTGGATTCAGGTACTCAGGTTGGCACTAGATGGGCTTCGGCCAGTCGAAGTACTGAGCAATGCTACTCACTTCATCGGTGTCAGGCCACGCCCCCGCTGTGTTTCCTCTGCTGATAATAGAAGCACTCTATAGCCCCAACACAACCTCTATCTGGGTTGTGTGTGTACCTTCGCTCCAGTAGAATTGTCCTCTGTCTTCATCAAGATGTGACTCCCCTTTCTTTTATATAAATATTGGTAACTTTGGAAATATTCTTTATTTTGTCTAGGTTGTTTCCCAGAATCGATAAGGTTGACCTGACCCAATCTTTAGATGTTCTCATCCACTGGCTTTGTAAGACTTTCATCGACACACTAAACAGCTAGTTGCCTTAGGAGACTCAGGGATCTTGGTCTGAAACCAAAATACATATTTGATCATTCCTTTTTCAAAACTTAAATCCCCACAAATATCAAAAGTGCAAAACCTATGTACATGCTTCTGTCCTTGTTGCCTTTGAACGAGCTCCACAGCTTCCTGATCTTTCTTGAAAATTAGTCAATTGAACAAGACATAGTTTGCAGATCCACTTCCACTGTAAAAGCGATCAACTCATCACTATTATGTATCCTTTAAAGAAGTCTGTCGTATTTTATTTCTCTTTTCTTCAGTTTCTGTTCCCATAGCCATCATATAAACATTCTGCAAAATGTTTCATCCCTTGTCAGACTCTATCAAGACTATAGCCAGGTTTATAAAACACAAATGTGTGTTCCTGATTCTTATTTTATGTTTTCAAAAGAGTTTGACAGCAATTCAGTGCAACATATTAACATATATGAAACTAGTTTATTGGAGCAGGATGACTTATATTTTGTTTATTAATAGAAATGATTTAACATGTATAGCCATCAACTGTACGGTCACAGCATAGACATATGTCTGATGTAATTACTTAATTTGCTCTTTTTTTATCTGTACCCTCTCTTTTATATTCCAGAGTGAAATTGTAATTGAGCAAACTGTTAAACCTAAGAGAAGCTTTTATGCAGCCAAAGATCTGTACAAGTATCGACATCAATACCAAGTAAGACAGATTCATCATTTTTACATTTTTTGCATACGTTACTGTAACTGGCCACTTAGGATATTTAGAAGGAATATGTCTAATGAAATAAAAAATATTGGAAGTCACTTTACTTTTGTAACTATGGAGTTAGTAATTCTTGTAACCAGGTTTCCTTAATTTCTAGCAAAACTATAAAGATCTTCGTGGTCAAAATGATTTGTGTAATCTTCGATTTTATTTGAACAAAATCCCTTTCAAACCTGATGGTAAGTATTCTACAATTATGCATTTTAGAATAGAAAACATTAATGAAAAAACACTTAATTTGGATACTTTTTGTTATATGTGGAATTACTAAAAAATGATTACATACTTCAAATGTTTAGGTGGTGCTAATACTCAAATTTGCAATTTTATCAAACTACATTGCATTCGGTATCTTGTAGTACTTTAGGTGGCAAAACGAGTTATTTCAGCATACATTACCCAACCTAAAGTCAAACTGGGCGCATAGAATGATGATTATGCCTATAAGAAGTTTAATTATTATTTGGGGTGGGTGGCTACACACCTCAAAGAGTAATCCCAACCGTTGTCAGGTTGAACACTTAAAGTAACTGAATTAACCTGAGCTCAACACTCTGGTAACTATGGCAAAGAGCAGACAGACTTAGCTTAGGGCAGTGTGTAAAATATTTATGCAATACCAAAACTGTAATAAAGTTGCAACCCAATAAAAATCCCAAACTGAAATAGAGTAAAATGTAATAAACAAAATGACACCAAAATGCAAAAATCCAATAAGGGGAAACTGAGAGATGATATTTTAAAGATTTAAGTAGGAATAGCCCCGACAAGCATATAGTGCCACAATCATCAATTGTTGTGGTAGACAGGAGCCTATGCGCAATTTTATGCTGACTGCGATGCAGCGCGGGTTGAATACAAAAATCAGGTTTGTCCTGGTCAAAGATTTTACCTTCTGACATAAGTCCAGTAAGTCCCAATTTACCACAGGAATGCACTTCTAAAGACCCCCAGGACCTCAGGGGAGGCACTTAGAGGCTCACAGTGTGGCAAGCAGAGGACAAACAGCAGGGTCCATTTGCCACTGCTCAGCTGGATAGTTGCAGGAAAAGGCCACTTGTAGCTTGTTGTGTTCCTGTAGCTTTAACAGTAGGTCAGCCTTATGACCCTTAAAATCCACTTCTTGGTCCTGCGCACAAGAGAGAGCAAGTCTAGTCCTTCAGGGCTCTTCTCAGGTCACAGACAGCAGGTTCAGTCCTCTTCTGATCCTCCTCAGGTTCAGGAGTGTTCTAAAGTAAGTGCCTGGAGATGCCACATATATGCCTGGCATAAGCTAGTGGGTTGGGAATGATGTCTCCTGGGCATGCCCTAACCAATGGGGTAAAAGATCCCAGGGCCAACCGTACCCACTTTGGGAATTTTCAAGACGGCGGTAGTCGTCTGCCGCATTAAGCCTGGGCTCTGAGGGCACGGAGTTTGTGTGGGCAGTTTAATATGGTAATCCTAGTGTCCTCCCCCATTTAACACCATAATCCAGTCTGAAGCAGCCACAGTACCCCCAATAAACCCAGAGACAGAAGTCTTCCAGAACAAAGCAGGGCTTTCGAGCAATCGGACAGTGGATACACAAGAATTATTTTGGCATCTTGTTTCCCTTCCTTTCAAGTGCTCCCCCAGTGTTATATGTAAACCTTGCTGACCAGCCAAGTAGGATATGATATTCTAACAGGATTTGACACATTAATGTAAAAAATGATGCTCACAGCCCCACCCTGCATATTTTGTCAGATTCAGAGGAGCCAACTCTGCCCTTTAAGGTCAGCCTCTTGTTTGCACCTGGTAGGCATTTCACACCTTTTTCACACCTGTTCAAATACCAACTACTGGCTGGCAAAACTAGGAGAGCAAATGCAAATTTAGCCTCCATGACCTTCAGACAGAGAAAAAGTAACTGTCTAAAAGATACTTTTCTGTGATATTTATTAAAAATCTGACTTCACCATTGAATTGGATTTATTATAACTATTAAAAATAGTTGTTTCATTATTTTTCTACCTAGTCCCATTCCCAAGAATCAGTATTAGGATTTTAAATCTGTAATCTGTGTTTCTACTTATGACAGCTAGGACTGTCACAGTGAAAAATAGCTTTTGGCTTTTATTCACTGCAATGAGATACTAACATAAAATATCTGCATGTTCTACTTTTAAATACCATGCACCCTGGCATTTGGGCAGCAAGGCCTACATAAGGGTGACTTATTGATATTTAAAATGGAGGTTTTTACCTGTCAAAAGGATTATTTTTAATTGGTCAAATTACAGTGTTTAACCGCCATGGTAGGCCTAAAGCAATACCCCTGATCGCTTGCACCACTGATACTGCTTGCCCTGCTGTTTATAAACCTCTGTGCCTATTTGTAATATGCCAAATTTAAATGTCTAAAATGTATACAACTTCCTACGGGTGTGGAACACGCACTTATCTGTTGTACCAGACCTCACACAGTGCATTAAGGTAGCTGCAGTTCAGTTCAGTTAATTCAAGCAGTTAATTTTACTCCCATTTCATTTGCTGTAGCAGTAGAGTTCTTGCTCAGCCAGGACTGGAAATGTACAGACATGTTTCATGATTCTTGTCACTCATCAGCGAGGATTATTACTTTATTTGGGGTTGCTTACAATCCCTTGAAAATTGATGCAATAAAATGCCAAACAAAGTGAACGTGCAAATCCCTTCTCAGATGACCGATTGCGTACTGTGTAGGTTTCTGATTTTTTCCTAAGCGTTTGTGATTTATATTCTTAATACAAAGAAGGATGTTCTTAACTAGGTCGCATTAGTCCCATGTTTCATGGTTACCACACCTCTCTGTTTGACAATTATGAATAGTTCAGTATCTTGTTAGCTCCCATAGTCTCATAAATTCCTTTACATTTTGCGTTTAAAAATCGTACAGCAAGTAAAACTCCTATATGCCATTTAAAATGGTCAAAATAAAAATAATCACCTGTTGCACTCCATTTCAAATCAAGTTTATGCAGGTTATTACACCTAAAATAGTAATGAAAGGGCAGCCTTTGCTATATCATTGCACCAACATAAATCCAGGGGCGTCGGCAACTACCCGCTTGAGCAGCTACAGCAAGGATGGTGTTCTTGATGGGTCTCTTCTGTCTGCAGCTCAGCAGCCAAAGGCTCATAATTAATGTGGGAGGGTGAGTGAGTGAAAGGGTGGATGTATAGATGCATGCATGCATGAATGGATGAATGAGTGAAAGGATGGATGTAAGGATGGATGAGTGAATGGGAGAGAGGATGGATGGATAGATGGGCGAGTGAAAGGGTGGATGAATGGATGGATAGATGGGACAAGTGAAAGGGTGGATGGATGATGACAAAGGATGGATGGGTGACTGAAAGGATGGATGAGTGAAAGGGTAAATGGATGGATGAGTGGATGGATGGACTAAAAAGCTGGATAGATGGACGAAGTGAAAGGATGGATTGATGTACGGATGGATGAGTGAAAGAATGGATATATGAGTAAAAGGGAGGGTAGATGGATGGCTGGATGAAAGGGTGGACGGGCGGACGGATGGATGAGTGAAAGGGTAAATGGATGGATGGATGAATGGGTCAAAGGGTGGATAGATGAATGAAAGGGTGGATGAATAAAAGGATGCATGGCTGAGAGAAGGGTGGATGGATGAGTTAAGCGGAGGAAGGATGGAATGGAATGAAAGGGAGGATGGATGGATGGATGAATTGATAGAGGAAAGGAGTGGATAGGTGAAAGGATGAATGACTGATGGAAAGAGTGGATGGATGGATAAGTTTGAAGATGGATAAATAGGTTTGGATATGTATGGGTGTACGGAGTGTTGACAGACTTGGTGATGGAGGAAAGATTGAGTGGATGACAGAATATGAAGGTGAAATAGTGGATATCAGTGGGTAGATGGCAATATGAAAGAATGGAAGGAAAGATGCTTGGATGGAAGAAATAAGCAAGCTCTTCTGGAGAGGGTTGTGATGACTTGCTTCGTTTCCTTGGTGCCATAAGAGCTTTGGTTCAAAGTGGGGGGTATTTTAATTTTATGGTTACTCCCTTGTGAATGGCATATTATTTGGTATGTTTTGTATGCATCTGCAAGAAGCCGTAGTTGGGGGGCATAGCCTGACTGACAAGATTGCGGACAAGATTTTCTGAGTTCCAGGCAGGCCCTTACACAATCCTGTATAATCCTCCAACAAATGCCAAGCATCCGCCTGTTGTGTTGCTGGTCCCATGAGACAGATCGTTTAGGGTCATGAAGACGGCTGCAGCGGATTCCTAGGCTCCCCATGCTCTCCCTGCCACGGCAGGCACTTTATGCTGCCTGGTCTAAAGCGGGCATGGGAACAGCACTAGTCATAGCGTGGACCCACGCCTGAGTGGGTAATGCCTATCTCCACTGACGCCCAGTGCATCTGAGGCAAAACTTTTCCATTCACAAACAGTGCAATATTTGGAAATCGCAGGGTTCGCAAATACAAACCTGTTTAGTACATCAGCCCATAGTTTCATGTGACTGACACTGTGGATTTTAGGGACTCTGAAAAAAGAAAGAGTTCATGCAATGTGACTGAAATTAATAATATAAAAATCTAGTACCTCAATTTATGCATTCATTTAGGGCCTGATTCACAAACTGCGTTTCGTGGTACATAGAGTCATACTATTTACTACAAAATACAATTTACAAACCCACAAGTGTATATCACCACCTCTCTACTATCTTTTCTGTTGGGAGATTCTCACGCATGTAAGTTTACTACTTAGTGAGGAGTGGTTTAGGGAGGGACATGCACCCACCCAAAAAAAGAGTAACACCACTGCTATTCATAAACTGCACTTCTAAAGGAACCAAAGCAGTAGTAAATGTCCTCCAACTTATTTCAGCTAATTTTAATTTAATTTGATATTTTCAAAGTAATCACGTTTTAAATTAAAATTAAGTAAATAGTGCTGTAGCATTTTTATTTGTTCTTCATTTTAAATATATATATATATATATATAACATTCATTTACATTAATATTTAACATAAAATATTTTTACTATTTTTTCAGGCTTAATGCACTTTTTTACTTTACCCTGTAGTATACCATAGGGATATTTCTGCCATCGGGGCCGCGATATCCCTATGGTAAAGTAGAGAGTAAAAGTGACAAGTTTATTAAGCTTAAAAAAAAATCGCAGTAATATTTTTATGTTAACTACTAATGTAAATTAATGTTATATATTTGTGTATATTTAAAATGTATGACAAAAGTATAAAGATTCTACAGCACTAGTAATGCAATTTTGAATTATACATTTAATTTTAATATATTAAATTAACATAATTTTTTAAGACCTATTAAAAACACCTAAATGTTAAAATGACTAAGTATGAAAAGTATGAATTATGTATTAAAAATAACCAAAAATATGTATAGAATTAATTTAAAATAATTTATTTTGTCATATTAAGGTTTCACTTATTTTTACAGTAAAAAAGTTAATAAAATGTTATAAAATATGTATTTTCTAATCCTGTTTACATTTAATTATTTTTATCTATGTATTTAAAAAGTTGAAATAAACTTATTTCACTTAACAATATTCCTGTTCAATTTTAACTTCCTGCCTCCATTATTTTCTATGGGAGGGTGTTGCAGTTCTGTTGGTTAACCATGTGTGGTGCTTCACTTACTTCTGCTCTTTTATGGCAGTAGTCACTTACACTCATAAATTTAGCTCTGCCCCTTGTTTGACGGGATGGAGAAATGTAAGGCCACACTTTTAAGTAACTGTACACTTGGAAAGGTTGAATAAACTAAAGTAGTAAAGGTACTCAAAAGAGTAAGACTAAACTTGCACATTTAACTCGTGAGCGCAAGTTATCTTTGTGAATAGCCCCATACATCTCCATTTTCTGAAAATGCATTGGGATTTGTGTTCTTGCCATGGGAACGCTTTCTCTTTTTTATTATAATACAGGGACTGAATATTTTTTTCTTTCTCCCAGCTCGAAGTATTCCAGAAATGAAAACAAGACTACTCTTGCTTTCAGAATGCTATAGTTGACATGATTATTCACTCTAAGAATCGCCAATTGCACAGTAGATCAAACAACTGTAGTTTCATTCTTTCACAGTAATTTAGTGAGGTCAGAAGTTTGAATTACGCTTATTTAAAACTATTTATTCTTTCCTACTGTCCATGGCAATATGATTATTTCTTGATCTGACTCTTGGTGTTAATAAAAACTCAAACGATATATAGAATTTGAGGGGCTTAAATATCTGTAAGGAAGTTGGAATTAGAGTGGCAAGTCTCAGCTACCATTAAATGACACGTTTTTACTTCTAGACATTGCATATGCCTTTATCAGTTCTTGGGCCATCATGTAAATTGTTAAATGAATATAACAACATTGGTTTATATGACAAGAACTTTGAAATGTGTACCATTTAACGCATATCTTCAATCCTTTTTCAGGTGTTTACATTGAGGAGATCCTAAGTAAATGGAAGGGTGACTATGATAAACTAGAGCACAATCACACCTACATACAATGGTTAGTTATTGTTTCTAATTGAGAGTGGATGTGACCTTGTTGATAAAGCAAGCCTTTTATCCCATTTGATTGAACCTAGAAGTTTCTTGTTGGTTTATTGTGCTTATATAAATGTTTTGTTAACATTAAATGTACACTTTTATGTAGGCTTTCTATGGAGTTGTTTTTATGTGTGGACTTCTGACCATTCACAGTAGTCCTGGAAATACACAACAGATAAGTTCTGACAGGAACAGAGGAGAATGGCAAATATAATTTTCCGCAGAGGATATCAAAAACAGCAATCTGCACATTTCGTGGTGCCAGGTTCTGTGAGATCCAGGGCATTCCAATTTGTTGGCACTCGGTCTAAGACTCTGTGAAGATGTCAGTTTTAGCATAGCGTAGGAGACGCACCCAAAGCCCCCCCGTGTATATTTTGATCCTGCTCAAGTGTCAGTGGGGTGTAAATGATCCACTCCCTTCAGACTGATATCTCTGAATATGATTTAATATACAAGATCGGAATCCGCACATCTGTGTGTGAGGGGGTCATGGAATCGACGGTTTGAAGAAAGAAAGGGTAACCTTCCTAAAATCTTCATAGGATATGATCATTGATCAGAAGGATTATGATCACATTTTATTTGTCCTTTACTGTTTGACATATTTCTCCAACAATATTTCTAGTGTAGTACCAATAGATTTGGGTAAGTATCACCTCATTTAGAACTTTCTTCAAATGCACCACTTGAGCCTGCAGGATTGCAATTGATACCATGGTGTCAGAAATGTTTCTTACATAGTTATCTGTGAGCACACATCTGAAAGGAACCAGTGTATTTTTTACCATGTAAAACTACAGGCTACCCTCCAGATCAAGCAATAAACTCTTCCTTGTAAGGTCAAGTAATGGAGGTTCTTTCCTGAACCACTAGTAGTTCCTGAAAGTCCACACCCATCCTGACAGATAGAACATTTATCAGATGTCCACCAGAATAATGTCTTTTGAGATTCATATAACCATCATGGGTTACAAGCATTAGATTTTACATATCCCAAGTTTGTCTTCAAATGCCTTCCCCGCCTTACTCAAGAGAGCTGGTTTAAACTCCCTGAAGTACCCCAGGAAAACATTTATGAAATTATAGTTATTTCCTATTTACACTACTATTCAGCTTAATTAGCTTCCAACATGACATTGATACACCAGCTAAAGATAGGAACCACTTACCACGTGAAAAAGGTGTATCTTTACAGAGCTTGCGCTGCCTAAAAGGCAGGCTTTGCAGAGGGAAAAAAAGAAAATTTCAAAGCCCACTATGAGTTGCAGTGCAAACTGGGGCATGGCGGATGCATAAGAGAGGCACTCTACTGCCTTGGCCCGACATCCAACACAATTCTGTGCCTATCCTACTGTGCAACACCTCCCCATGATTGTGGTGCTGTTCCTGAGTCTACTGAGTGTGCAAGTTATGAGTACAGCGGCTCCAACGGAGATTTGGTGGCACTGCGGCCAGGCGGTGCTGGGATGCATCACAGGTCTCTTTGCTGACCCAACTGCACTTGCTCTGAGGGTCCTTCGTGGCCCTAACCGGGCTGCTGGACCATCATTGCCTTTCCATCCTAACAAGGCTGCACACCGGACCAGACAATTGGGCACGCTCCCAGCCTGACACAACTTTCTTGAGTGGGTGGAGGACAGATTGGGACCAACTCACATCAGAGCCCTATTTAATTGCACATGGCACTTGATGTTGCTAGCTACAGCGGCAGTGTGTGGATGCATGAAACGGACCTCCTCCCCCACGAAGGAGGCTTTTCTCGCCAGACACACTGCAACTCACTCTAGACTCATTGCAGGTCGGCCTTCCGATTAAATTCGTCCCTGAGCCGAATTCTATGGGACTTCCTGATCTGACACTGTCCAGCAGTGCCGCCTGGAACTGTAAAGTGCTGGTTTAGCTGAAACCAGGGGGCAATCGCTCTTGTGCTGCTTCCGTACTGTTGATGGATCACATTGCTGGAGCCTACAATTGATCGAGGCTGGATGGTGTCCACTGCCCACTGTGCCCCTTGACTCCCCTCTCCGCCCTGTTTGGTGGTGTTGCAATACTTTGGTTGCGTAAGCTGTGGGAACTAGGCCTCAAGTACTCACTCCTCTTTTCTGCAAACCTACGGATAATGGCCTAGAATACGTGTATTTCTTTGATAATCCAGCAGCTGCCTGGGATCGGACAGAGCAGTTTTCCTCCATTGTCACTGTGGAGCCAGTAGGGGGCTGGAAGTGGCTGCCCCATGGGTGGGAGCGATGGAAGATCCGCCATCGCCCTGGACTCATGGGTCTTAGTGACTTGGTCTCATTGAAGAGCCAGGCGGAGGAGAGCCAGCGCTCAGCCTTGAGACTGTGGCAACTTTTCACTCAGACACCAAGCAGTTAGACAGTGACCACATAGACTCGTCCAATAAAGCAGAATCACATCCTCCCACTTACCAAAGCCAACCCTGGCAGGACCCCTGCCTGTCACTCCCCAGACAACTGCCAAATTGATATGACACTGCCCTGCCTCCTTTCATGTATAATTGCACTCTCATTAAGCTCATGCCCTCTGACATGATGCGGCACTAGCAAGTCGTTTCTTTTGCCTGAATGCATCAGCATACACCCGGTACCTGACACTGTCAACCTACAGGGGTTCCGTTCCAATGAGGCACTCACACTAGATGAACGGATTCCCTCACTGCTTGTCATTGCATGTATGCCGTCTTTACTTCTGGGGGCTTACCATCACACATGGGCGCACAGTGTTACACTAATTTTTTTCCTAGGCTTCCGGCGGCGTTTCACCACGAGGACCACACCGAACCCCTCACCCCCAACTAAAGGATTTCCTTTTGACCTTCCTTTTGGGCAGAGAGACGTTTGCTCTCTGCTCCTCACAGTTTTGGTTTCAATGATGTGATGAATGTTTCAATTTTTGGTATTACAGAAGGGCTGAATGACCCATCCACACAAGTGGGCTCTTTGTGGGTGGAGACTGCGCGATCGTCACCTTAGCTACATGTTCTTATGATGCTTAGCGGTAGATCTAGACCTCACTCTGCTTACAATATTGTTAGGTGAAATGTTGGAAGGAAGCGGACTTCTAGAAAATGTTACTCTATTTCTATTTAAAATACAGGGATACACATGCCACAAGAAACCCACTTCACAGACCAATCCGCCTTATGTCTCTAAAGGGGGTGGAGGGGTCAGGTCTACACCATTCACTACTTGAGCTATGCATGTGGTGAACTAATATGGATCGGCGCTGGCGTTCCGTTCCAATTACTTACGTCTAAGAATGATAAAGAGGGCAGATATGTGTTGTTACAGGGACTTCTAGATGGCTCCCCTCTGGCACTTTGCTGTATTTATGCTCCAAACATTTACTAAAGTTCCCTTTTAGCCTCTCTCTTCCCACAGCTTGCCTGGATTTCAGGAGGCCGTTTTAACTGTGTCCTGGATACAGATTGTTCCCTCTGCTCCCACAAGCTAACCCCTCTCATAATTCCAAAAGCTTTGCACACTGGCTAACACATTGAAATCTCCTTGATATATGGTGTCACCGTAAGCTAACCTCAAGAGTTTATTCCTTCTACTCCTTCCCACACTTTCTTCTTGTGTGCCTTGATAGGATCTTATGCTGTTCTAACATGGACCCTCATATCATAAATGCGGATTATCTTGACCACACCACTTCAGACCAAAAGCAAACCCTCTTCAATAGGAACTGAGCTGGGGCCACCCACACCCAGTTGGCGTATTCAACCTGCACATCCTGAAGGCACCGCTTTACGTGTGTCACTTCAGGAACAGATTGTTGAATATTTCCAGCGAAATGGTGATATAGTCTCATCCAATGGTATTGAGTGGGATGAATTCAAAATATGAATGAGCGGTCATTGTATAGTGGATGTAGTGAGTACACGATGCACAGTTGAGATACAGCTAAACAAGGTTAAGGACTCCCTTCTCCCCAAGGAACCTACATCTGGGCACTCTTGTTGCTCTTGGTGTGTAGTACTCAAGTAAAAAAAAAAAGGTGGTTAGTGGAATGCTTGAATTCTTCTCAGCAACTCGTGAATACTTGGATTACATTCCCATCCATCTCTGTTTTGCTGACTATGCTACTCTAAATAGAGAGTAGTCGTGCAAGTCTGTCTTGGTCCTGCTCCAATACCAACAGTCAACCTAGTCCCCTACAGATGGGACTGTAAGCAGTTCCATACTTGTTTTAGGCCTCATCGGTGATGTATAGTTTGATTGCTATTGCGCAGGGAGGACAAGAACCACATCTGAGCATACTTGCTGGCTTAGGCTGTTGCTGTGAAGAAAAAGATGGTTGGTGTAATCTTGAATTAATGTCAGCCACCTGGTAACTACTTGGGCCAAATTAGCATCAATTTTGTTTTGCCCACCATACCACCTCAGACAGTAACCAACCATTTCTTCCGCCTTCTCAGTGCTAAAAAAACAAAAGAGGGGGATCCAACCATATCCCAATTTCATAAGTTATTATGGAGTCAGAAGGATGCCAACGCCCTGAAATGTGAGTCACAGTGCAATTTGCAGACTCCAGGACACATTCAGCATCATCCACTTTTTGTGCTGTGCGTTTTGAGCAGCTGCCTGCAAGAGGGTATGGGAGGCCTCAGTTCCAGCTAGGTCCAAAACAAATACCTCACTTGAAACACTTCTTCGAGTCTCATTCTGGCTGAGAAAGGAAATTAAGACAATCAGCTTGTTGTCACTTTACAAGTGCTTAAGAGATAAACTATTTTGCTAGCCTTATATGTAAGAGATATGTATGCATGGTAAGAACGTCAGATGTATCGGTCTATGCCACCATTTCGAGTGGCCCAGTAAATTGTGATCACTGCTCAAAACGTGTAAAAGGCAATATTTATCAAATCAAATAAATTCCCCACCCATCAGTCGTGGTCTTTATTGAGTATGATAATAATCTCACCAAACATCAGCCATTCATAATGAAAGCTTATGTACACTACTAAACCTTTACATTGCATTTATTAAAAAGTGGTTATTAGTATCCAAAGGAACTCTTTTTCACAACCTTAAAGCAAAAAACTGAGGAAAAAGAACAGTAAGGTTCTTAACTCATACCTTGCAGTTTAAATCCTTCTTCTTGATGTTGGTTCACAATTCACCAAACTATATTTTAAGGATTGTAATTTGTAACCTATATGTAGCACAATGATTTCTGTAGCAAAAGTAATAATTCACTGAGCAAACTACATAAAATAAAAATCTGTGACCTATATGTTGCACGCTGTGCTTTGCATCAGACTTTTTAGCCCTCTATGTTATTTTATGATTAGTTGAATCTGTGATTAGACTGCACACAGATCTCTCCAGCAAGTGCATCGACCGCTGGACTTCTCTTGCTGCTAGTATATTTTGGCACTTGCTGGCTACATGAATATATCTGCAGCAGGTTCCTTAATGTAACATAATTTAAAATGTAGCTTGTCTGCGACCAATTAAGTAAGCCAAAACAGATTTATTGTCTATTGTCGCATGTGTCCTTGTTGCCAATTTCTTGTGGGGGAGAGTTTTTAATAAATGTATAATACGTTTCCTGTACGACTCTGCTCCTCCTGAGTCCATACCTTCTAACTCCACCACTTTCTGTTGACACTCATGACCGGCAGATTATGGGATCCCAGAGTAACTTTATTTCCACTTTCAGCACTGTTCCTACGCCTTATATCCCCATTTTTCCCCCCACTAGCTTTGCAAAAGAGCAGACCCCTCCCCCCTTCTCACCCCCATGAACTTTGTCTGCTCGAGCACAGCCTCGTAACTTAGCCCAAGGGAATATGCCCTGGTCTAGAACTAAATCCATGTGGTATGTAGTCCATTCCAACACTTCACAGCCTCAGTTTCTGACCATTACTGTTTAGGTTGTTTAATGCCTAAAGGGAATAGAGGGCCAATGAGGCAAAAGAATTTTGTTTGGAAAACGAAAGCTAAACACATATCAAGATAACAATAACCCCTTCGCTGCTAGGCCTTTCCCCTCCCTCCCCCCCCCCCCCCCGTGCTAAGCCTTTTTTGGGCTATTTGGGGTAGTTCGCGCTTAGGCCCCTGTAACTTTTTTGACCACATAAGGTTTCCACGCCAAATGTGCGTCCTTTGTGTTCCAACATCATGGGGATTTTAAAGGTACCCAGGGTTTGTTGATTCCCCTGGAGGGGACCCAGCAATTAGCCAAAATACAGCTAAATTATGTTGTTTTGTTTTTTTTAATGGGGAAACAAGTGCTGCAGATGAAAGTGTCTGGGTTTTTTTCCCTGTAAATGGTATCAACAAAGGGTTTGTGGTGCTGAAATCACCATCTTCCCAGCTTTCAGGGACTGACAGACTTTTGTCAGAAAACCAAACACTTTTACACAGTTTTGGCATTTTACTGGGACATAGCCTATTTTTGCTGTTTAGTGCTTTCAACCATTTCTAGTTAGTGGTAGAAATGGGTACGAAAGCAATAATGGATTCTGGAAAGCTATACATTTCAGAAAAGTAGACAAAATTCTGAATTCAGCAAGGGGTCATTTGTGTAGATCCTTCAAGGTTTTTTTATACAAACTCACAGATGAAAATAGGAAAAATTGAAAATGAGTTGAAAAAAACAGCCATTTGTGCCAACGTTTTCACCTGTAACATCTTCTAAGTATGACAGATATTTGAAAGCAATATACGGTTACATCCGCTGGACGCTTCTGGTTGTGGGGCTATATAGGACTTGTAGGTTCACCAAGAACCCGACGAACCCAGAGCCAAACACTGAGCAGCGTCTTGCAATGGTTTTTTTTATTGTGTACCGGGGATATATAGCAAATCATTTGGGAAAATATAAACAGTGAAAAATCGGTATGAAAGACGCTTATGTATTTCTGAAATGGGAACAAAATACAGAGTTTAGAAACAGTTGCTATTTGCACATCTCCGAAATTGTGGGTACCTATACTAGCATATGAATTATCGGACATTTTTCGAAGTGACTTCTTTTTTACACATTGTCTTACATTTGGAAGGCAGAAATGCATCAAAAGTCAATAGGTAATAACAGTTGCTCTACAATTCTGTGTTCCCCCAAGTCTCCCGATAAAAATGGTACTTCACTTGTGTGGGTTGGCCTAGTGCCCGCGACAGGAAACGGCCAAAAACGCAACGTGGACACTCCACATTTTTACAGTGAAAACAGACCCTTTTTTTGCAAAGTGCCTAGCTGTGGATTTTGACCCCTAGCTCTGCCGGCACCTAGGGAAACATTTTTTAAAACTAGACACACAGGGGAATTCAAGATGGGGTGACTTGTCTGGCTCTCACCAGGTTCTGTTACCCAGAATCCCTTGCACACCTCAAACTTTGTAAAAAAAAACACACACATTTTTCTCACATTTCTGTGATTGGAAAGTTCTGGAATCTGCGTGGGTCCACAAAATTCCACCCACTCCGGATTCCCCAAAGTCCTCCGAGAAAAATGGTACCTCACTTGTGTGGGTAGGCCTAGTGCCCGCGACAGGAAACTGCCCAAAACGCAATGTGGACACACCACATTTTTACAGTGAAAACTGACCCTTTTTTTGCAAAGTACCTAGATGTAGATTTTTAACCCTAGCTCTGCCGGCACCTAGGGAAACCTACATAACCTATACATTTTTGAAAACTAGACACCCAGAGGAATCCAGGAGGGGGTGACTTGTGTGGCAATAACCAGGTTCTGTTACCCAGAATCCCTTGCAAACCTCAAACTTTGTTTAAAAAAAACACTTTTTCCCAACATTTCTGTGATGGAAAATTCTGGAATCTGTGTGGATCCACAAAATTCCACGCACCCAGCATTCTCCAAAGTCTCCCGATAAAAATGGTACCTCACTTGTGTGGGAGGGCCAAGTGCCCGTGGCAGGGAAGGGGCCAAAACGTATTGTGGAGACATCACAATTACCCAACACAAAACGACCTGGTTTTGCAAGGGGGGTCCCTAGGTTTTTGGCCCCGGGCTCAGCGGCCATCTAGGGAAACCTACCAAATCCACACATTTCTGAAAACTAGACACCCGGAGGAGTCCAGCGAGGTATGCCTTGCGTGGACCCTCCAACGTTTTCCTACCCAGAATCTCCAGCAAACATCAAATTTAGCTGACAAAAACACATTTTCCACATATTTTTGAGTGGGATCACCGTGCCGGCACAAATGTCCTACCACACAGCGTTCCTCTCAGTCTCTCGAGTAAAAATGAGACCTCACTTGTGTGGGAGTCCAATGCAGAATTGGTTAAAAACATATTTTTTTTAAAAATGTAGCGCTTAGAATTCGCTGTGCTATACCTTTAATCCCTATGTTTTTGGCTCTTCCCAGTCACATTCCCTTGCCCCACCATAAGTAAGGTACCATTTTACTTGAGAGACTGAGGGGAACGCTGTGTGGTAGGACATTTGTGCCGGCACGGTGATCCCACTCAAAAATATGTGGAAAATGTGTTTTTGTCAGCTAAATTTGAGGTTTGCAGGGGACTCTGGGTAGGAAAACATTAGGGGGCCCACGCAAGCCATACCTCCCTGGACTCCCCCGAGTGTCTAGTTTTCAGAAATGTTTGGGTTTGGTAGGTTTCCTTAGATGGCGGCCGAGCCCAGGCCACAAACCCAGGTGACCCCCCCCCTTGCAAAACCAGGTCGTTTTGTGATAGGTAATTTTGATGTCCCCTCAATACGTTTTGGGAACTTGCCTGTACCGGGTACTTGGGCCACCCACACGAGTAAGGTACCATTTTTATCGGGAGACCTGGGGAACGCTGGGTGGTAGGAAATTTGTGTCAGCCCGGTGATCCCACAACTTTCCCACACAGAAATTTGAGAAAAAAGTGATTATTTCAGCTAAATTTGAAGTTTGCATGGGATTCTGGGTAGGTAAACGTTGGGGGGTCCACGCAAGCCATACCTTCCTGGACTCTCCGGGTGTCTAGTTTTCAGAAACGTCTGGGTAAGTAGGTTTCCTTAGATGGCCGCCGAGCCCGGGGTAAAAAACCCAGGTGGCCCCCCCCTTGCAAAAGTTTCGGTTTCTTCCGCAGCTTCCGAGGCTGTTGGGGAGAAAAGGAAATCCCTCTGGTGCCTGCACCAGAGGGATTTCCGGTGCCATGTGCGAGGACGGCTGGGAGCCATCCTGAGCACACGAGCACTGTGGCTCAGGACGGCTCTCGGCCATCCTGAGCACCGAAGGGGAGAAACCATAGCAAAAAGGTATATAGAGAAAGACCCCTAGCAGGTAACTCTGCATACCCAAGTATAATTGCTGCCTGCACCACACTCACAATATGGTTATACTGATTACTTGGTGGAATAGATACGATTATAACAAACTCTTTTTGCTTAGGCTACAATAAAAGCCAGAAGTTCATATTCTTTTGCTTGTGAATTAAACACCGCTCACCTGGAGCACAAATTGCAGTTAATGCAAAATGTAAAGCATAGAGTAAAAGACGTGTACTTGAATACTTAACTGCAGTGGATAATCCGTAAACGGTAAGAATGTGGTGTCCATGAACAGTTCATCCACCACAGAAGTAAAGAAAATCCTTCTGGGCAGGCAAATCGTTCTGGTGCAAGCAGCAGAAGGATTTTCTTTTCAAAAAGTGTCAGTATGCGAGAGAAGAATATCCCTCACATCTCGCGGTTATTTTTAGGTCGAGCCTTGCGGCATCGCGCATGCGCTGCTCGCTCTGCGAGACTGCTGTAGTTGGCTTATGTCATTGTCTTTCGTAAATGCTGCCTTTGGATTCGTTAATAGGCTTGTTAGTCGGACATGCGCTGCTTCAGCTGAAACCGCTTGTGTTTTTTTAAGCAGCAGGGCCGTCCCCCGTTACACGGGCGCCTGCTATCAATCACTTTAACCCAGCATTATCTCGTGTCTGTTTCAAACCCCTCCCACCCCCCAAGTAAAATGGATTTAGAAATGATTAGCAAATTAAGTCATGTGAATTCCAGGTAGCACATAATCCTGATAATCCTGTGCTAATGGGCTGAAGCTGACAACAGCACATCTGTGTTACATGTCATCAGTACTAAAGCCACCTGATGGTTTGTTTTCAAAAGCCTGTTTTATTAACAACAAGCACACCACCACCAATACCACCACCATCAATACCACAACCAATACCACCACTAATGCCACCACCACCAATACCACTACCACCACCAATACCACCACCACCGATACCACCACCACCAATACCACCACCACTAATACCACCACCACCAAGACCACAACCACCAATACCACCACCAACAATACCACCACCAATACCACCACCACCAATTCCACCACCAATGTCACCACCAATACTACCAATAACACCACCACTACCAATACCACCACCACCAATACCACCACCACCAATACCACCACCATCACCACCAATACCTCCACCACCAATACCACCACCACCAAAACCACCACTACCACCACCAATACCACCACTACCACCACCAATACCACCATCACCACCAATACCACCAATACCACCACCAATACCACCACCAACAATACCAATACCACCACCACCAATACGACCACCATCACCACCAATACCTCCACCACCAAAACCACCACCACCAAAACCACCACCACCAAAACCACCACCAATACCACCACCAATACCACCACCACCATCACCACCAATACCACCACCACCAATATCACCATCACCACCAATACCACCACCACCAATACCACCACGAATACCACCACCAAAACCACCACCATCAATACCACCAATACAACCACAAATGCTGCCACCACCACCAATACCACTACCACCACCAATACCACTACCACCACCAAAACCACTACCACCACCAAAACAACCACCAATACCACCACCACCAATACCATCACCACCACCAATACCACCACCAATACCACCACCAATACCACCATCACCAATACCACCACCAATACCACCATCACCACCAATACTACCATCACCACCAATACTACCACCACCACCAATACCACCATCACCACCAATACTACCACCACCAATACCACCACCACCACCAATACCACCGCCAATACCAATACCACCACCACCAATACCACCGCCAATACCACCAATACCACCACCACCAATGCCACAACCACCAATGCCACCACCGCCAATACCACCATCACCACTACCAATACCACCACCAATATCACCAATACCACCACCACCAATACCACCACCACAACCAATACCAACACCACCACCAATACCACCACCACCAATACCATCAATACCACAACCACCACTACCAATACCACCGCCAATACCACGTACCACCACCAATACCACCCACCACTACCACCACCAATACCACCACCACCAATACCACCACAACCAATACTACCAATACCACCACCACCAATACCACCATCAAAACCACCACCACCAATACAACCACCAATGCCGCCACCACCACCAATACCACCACCACCAATACCACCACCAATACCACCACCACCAACAATACCACCAATGCCGCAACCACCACCAATACCACCACCGATACCAATACCACCACCACCAATACCACCATCACCACCAATACCACCATCACCACCAATACCACCACCACTACCAATACCACCACCACCAATACCACCACCAAAACCACCACCATCAATACCACCAATACAACCACAAATGCCGCCACTACCAATACCACCACCAATACCACCACCACCAATACCACCACTACCAATACCACCACCAATAACACCACCAATACCACCACCAAAACCACCACCATCAATACCACCAATACAACCACAAATGCCGCCACCACCAATACCACCACCAATACCACCACCACCAATACCACCACCAATACCACCACCACCAAAATCAATACCACCACCACCAATACCACCATCACCACCACCAATACCACCATCACCACCAATACCACCACCACCGATACCATTACCACCAATACCACCATCACCACCAATACCACCGCCAGTACCACCACCACCAATACCACCACCTCCAATACCACCACCAATACCACCACCAATACCACTACCACCACCAATACCCACACCACCAATACCACCAATGCCACCACCAAGACCACCACCAATACCACCACCAATACCACCTCCAATACCACCACCACCACTAATACCACTACCACCAATACCACCACCTCCAATACCACCACCTCCACCAGTACCACCAAAACCAATACCACCACCAATAATACCACTGCCACCACCGCCACCAATACCACCATCACCAATACCTCCAATAGCACCACCACCACCAATATCGCTACCACCAATACCACCACCAATAACACTACCACCACCAGTGCTAATACCAATACCACTACTACCACCACCGATACCAATACCAGCACCACCAATACCACCACCACCGATACCAATACCACCACCAATACCATTGCCAATACCAATGCCTCCACCGAAACCAATACCACCACCACCACCACCAATACCATCACCACCAATACCACCATCACTGATACCACCACCACCACCGATACCAATACCACCACCAACAATACCCCCACCAATAATACGACCAATACCACCACCAATAGCACCACCAGCAATACCACCACCACCAATACCATTGCCAATACCAATACCACTACCACCAATACCACCACCATCGATACCACCAATACCACCACCAATAATACCACCACCAATACCACCACTACCACCAATACCACCACCACCAATACCATTACAAATACAACCAATACCACCACCACCAAAACCACCACCACCAATACCACTGCCACCACCAATACCACCACCAATACTACCACCACTACTACCACCACCAATACCACCACCGCCAATACCACCACCACCAATACCACCAATAGCACCACCAATATCACCACCACCAATATCACCACCACCAATACCACCACCTCCACCAATAACACCACCACCAATACCCGTACCAATACTACCACCACCAATACCACCAGCAATACCATCACCAGCAATACCACCACCACCAGCAACACCACCACCATCACCAATACCATTGCCAATACCAATACCACCACCGATACCAATACCACCACCAATAACACCACCACCAATACCACCACCGATACCAATAATACCACCACCAATACCATTGCCAATACCAATACTACCACCATCAAAACCAATACCACCACCACCAATACCATCACCACCAATATCACCACCACTGATACCACCACCACTGATACCAATACCACCACCACCAATAGCACCACCAGCAATACCACCACCACCAATACCATTGCCAATACCACTACCACCAATACCACCGATACCAATACCACCAATACCACCACCAACAATACCATCACCACCAATACCACCACCAATAATACCACCACCAATACCACCACCCCACCACCAATACCACCACCACCAATACCACCACCACTACCAATACCACCACCACTACCAATACCACCACCACCAATATCACCTCCAATACCACCACCACCACCAATACCACTACCACCACCAATACCACCACCACCAATACCACCACTACCAATACCACCACCATTACCTCCACCTCTACCTCTACCAGTACCACCAAAACCAATACCACCACCACCAATATGACTACCACCACCAATACCACCACCACCATTACCACCACCAATACCACCACCAATACCATGAGCGCCACCAATACCACCACCAATACCACCACCAATACTACCACCACCAATACCACCACTACCAATACCACGACCAATACCACCACCTCCACCAGTACCACCACCACCAATACCACCACTGCCACCTATACCACCACCAATACCACCACCAATACCACCACCAATGCCACCACCACCATAACCAATGCCACCACCACCAATACCACCACCACCACCACTAATACCACCAATACCACTACCAATACCACCATCAATACCAATAGCACCACCTCAGCGCCTCTTGCTTACTAGTAATAGCAGGGGCACTGTACGAGGCCGGAGCTGCAGCCGGGACCATCACTCCCTCCCTCCATGCCTGCCATTAAGCACAGCCCACCCTGCACCAGGAGGTGAAGTTAGGGCCCTACTACAGCTGGAGTGTTTATTAGGCCAAAGATAGCAATGACATTACTCAATCCCACACTGCACACTCAAATCACGGAGAGGGCAGGAAATAGCCCCCCCCTGCTCTTCCTCCTGAGCCACAACAGTGTAATCACAGAGCAAAAGGTGTTGGAGCGCTTTGTTAGTGTTTATAGCTCGGATCATATGTAACTCTCACTTCACACTTTGTGTCTGTGTAATTTACAACACTTACACATCTTCTTCACAGCACTGTTTATCACTACTTTGAAGACGTCGCAGGCCGGTCTCTTCCTCTGATATTTACAATCTAACAAGCGGTTGAGAAGGCCCTTTATTGCAATGCAATAGGTCTCTCATTTGCGAGAGTTTAAGCTATTAGTATTGTAAATGACAATGCCTTTTATTTATGTTTTAAAACCCAAAACATAAATAAAAGGCATTGTCATTTACAATGCCAATAGCTCAAACTCGCGTGAATGCGAGATCTATTGCATTGCAAATGCTTGTTTTTTATTGGTGCGATGCGCAGCCTGCTGACGTCACGCTAAGAGAAAGTGAAATCTGTCGGTACTATTAGATGCCAACCTGTGAGTCACCCTTAAGCATAATGTTTGTGGAAGGAGCATCTCCCATGGGCATGGACCAGTACCCCACCCCCCTATAGATTAGATATTGAAATTCAGTCTTTTGGGGTGCTGGGGCGATAGGGGGATTTATCTCCATTCACAACCCGCCCCCCCCAGATGCCAAGGTTATTAATATTTATTTTGAAAGAAGGAATGGAGACAGTCTTTCCAGGTATCAGTGCATGTCCCCACTCCATAACAGGCCCAATAATCTTTGTGCCCCAATGGACAGATTAGGGGATTTTATTTCCAGTCTACCCATCTAGGGGCACAGAAATCCCACTAGACACTATGAAAAATTGGTTAAAAAAAAGAGGGTTACCCACCCATGCATCGGTGTGTGGTCCCAACTCTGTAGTGGACCGAACAGTCCTTTTGCACCCCTGCCCCTCCCCCGCCGATTACATATTGCAGTTGTACACTTCCCAAGTTGCTCTCGCCCACCCCCTCCCCCCCCAGTTGGGACAGAAAGCCCACTAGACACAAAGAATACATTTGAAAAAGAAACTTAAAGAGTGGTGGTGGCCTGCCCAGGCATCGTACTGCACATAACAAACCAAGCAGTCTTTCTGCTGCCTCAGTGGGCCAGATTGGAGGTGCAGAAAACCCACTAGATATCGGGGATTATTTGTTTCAAAATAAATGGGGTGGGGCGGCCCATGAAAGCATTGGGCCTTAGCCTCCGCCTCAAAGCACCAACAGTCTCTTTCCCCTGGAAGGCAGATTAGGGGGTTTACTTCCAAACTTCCCCTCCACCCCCCGCCCCAAAGAGGCAAAAAACCCACTACACTCAGGCATGTCACCTTAGCGGGGCATCATTTTTATCAGAAGTGCAGAGCTGATGGGTGGGAGGAACTTTGTTGCTCCCCATGGATTCAAGAGCTTTCCTTCACACAAAGTTTGATGCAAATTTGTAAATATGGCCAAAGTGTAACGTTTGCACTGCATTCTGGATAAGAAAACTTAGGAGGATCCATGCAAATCACACCACCCGCGACTCCTCTAACTGTTTTTAGAAATCCCTGGGTTTTGTAGGTTTCCTGTGTGGCACTGAGCTGGGCAGCTACCCACAGTGCAAAAATGGGTTCATTTTTATAGCAAGAGCTTGATGTCTCCACGTTGCATTGCGGGGACCATTATGTTCACGGGCCCTAGGCCCAACCACACAAGTGGAATGCATTTTTTTTTTATCGGGAGAATGTGGGGACTCTGGGTAGTGGGAATCTTGTGGCTTTCCACAAATTCCAAAACTTCACCTCACAGTAATATGAGGAAAATGCTTGGTTGTATCCAAAGTTTAACATTTGCAGGGCACTCTAGATAAGAAAGCATAGTGGAATCCAGACCAGTCACACCACCCTGGACTCTCCTCAGGTCTATTTCTCAGAAATATGGGGATTTGGTATGTTTTCTTGGGTAGCTACCCAGCCCAGGCCCCAATACCACATCTACTAAATCGCCAAAATGAGTTCATTTTCATTGCAAAAACTTGATGTCCCCTCGTTGGGTATTGAGGCCTTTTTTGTGGCAGGCAATAGGCCCAGGCACACACGTGGACTACCGTTTCTATGAGGAGAAGGGTGGAAACGCAGAATAGCAAATGTTATTATCAATTGATGTTCACTCCATTTTTTGCTTATAAATGAATTCCAGTAAGAACACAATTTGTAAAATGCCTTCTAACTCACATGATAGTATTCACCTCAAATTCAGTCAGAGTTGTACAAATAACCAATATTTCTAAACCAAGCAGTTATGGCATATTTCAGAAGTGCCTAGGTTTCCTGCATACCCGTTTTTAGGTCTCGCCTGAGCCAGCGCATGCACTGGTCTGGCGAGACATTTAGTGAGTGGGCTTTAGAAATGCCACCACAAGCTTTTGCTGGCCTAGAGCGTGCGGTTACGCGCACAGTAACGCGTATTCCTCGCATCGCTCAGGCGCCATCTCACTTGCTCTCCCGCTCCTCCCCCTCCCTCACCACAGAGCGCGTCTCGCGGCCGCGCGTCTTTTTTTTAAAACTTTTAGCGCGCGCGCGCTTCTTTTCATCTCTTATCTCTCTCTTTCTGCTTTCTGGCCATCACCCCGTTCCCTCTTCTCACACGGTTTACTCTCCCTGCTACCGTCCTCTCTCTTTGTCCCCCATTTCCTCTCTGTTGTTCATTTTTTTCTACTATCATCTCTTCCCTTGTTCTTCTTTCACTTCCCATCATCTCCATACCTCCACTTCTTTTTCCCCTGTTTACTTTTGCCCTCCATTTTCTCTGTACACTCTGTCTCCTATCTCACTTTCTCTTCCTGCTCCAGAGCTCTTTCCTCCAACTATCGCTTTATTTCTCTTTTTCGAAAAATCTTTCTGCCTTTCCTCTCTTCCCGTTCCAACGCTTCTCTTTTTTTCATTCCCTAGCCTTCCAATCACCTTTCCCATTTCCTCTGTTCTGCACTTCTTCTTGCACTACAGAGCCCCATGTGTCTACTTGACTCCGGAGCAAGTGTAAACAGACAGAGATCTATCTAGGATCTCAGGCAGACATTCCAAAAAAAGAAAACAAAGAGCGAGCCTTTAAAACAAAAAATCATATAATGCTAGTTTGGCAATGTCATCATTTATGTACACTTAACTGCACAGTCTTTAATTGTATCCAAACCATTACTGAAATTAATGCACAGTTCAAATAATTGATGGCTCTTCTTTTATGTGGCTCAGTCTACTCCTTTTAGTTTCTGTAAAGCGCTTTGTCATCCCTTGAGCCATGAACACACTATAAAAAACTGCTAATGAATGTGTTGATAAATAAAAATAGTGGTCTCGCATTTGGGACATTATAAGTGTTTAGCCATGCAACAGTTGTGCTGCATAACTAAATACTTATAAGGTCCCAAAGGCGAGACCTATTGGCTATGCCAATGCTTGTTTAATTTGTTACATTTTCCTCATGAATTGATGCATGATTGGTAGAAAATTAAGTATCCAATATAAGCTGCAGCTCAGTTGTTGGCCCTGGGTATTGGCAGGTTTTGGACAACCACATACAATATGGGGCATATTTATAAAGAGTTGCGTTGTCCTTGCACCATTTTTTGCACAGCACCTTTTTTCCATTTTTTTTTTTTTAACTTTTTAATTTACTATACTTTGGCTATTTTGTCGGTTCACTCCAGGGGAATTCAGAAACCCTGGGTACCTTCAGAATCCCAAGTTTGTGGGGGAAAAAGGGCCTATATCCTACATGTATAACTTTTTGTGGAAAAAAATTAAGAAGCCTTAAGTGCGAGGTGCTCTAAACATCAAAAAGGGATCCACACTAAAAGTGTAAACGCCTCAACAGCTAAATTAAATGTATTTGTTGTATATGTAGATTACATATGCAAAATGAAACTGACACAAAATTTTGCATTGGAGCAAGTGTAAAGATAGATTTCCATTCCATTAGGTAAGCTAGATAAAAAAGGCAGGAAGATGCATCTCGTTTTTGGATGTTATCAAACGTATCAAATACATTTCAAAACATATTGCTTTAGCTTAAAGCCACTACTTACTTGTTGGACACAGAAACACGGACTGCAAGTCCAAAGATCCTTCGGAGTTGGCTGAAGGAGGGGCTTCATGGGAAAGAGCTCTCACACCTGGGTCAACCTCTCCCTATATAATGCCTTAAAGTCTCCTGCTGCGAAGGACGCACTCGAGCGAAGCTTGGGCCAAGGGCCGAGCCATCTTCGCCAGGATTGGGCAGGGCTACCTCTCTTGACTTTGTCTTCAAGTGGGACAGCTGCACTTAAGGTATGATATTGTCCCGCCCCTCCCCCCATTGTTGTTTCTGTGTGAAGGGTAAAAGGAAAGTATTATCTCTAAAAGGAGAGAAAGACTCTGTAGCCTCCATTACGCCCTGAATCACTAGTTACCTTACCGTCGTGATGGTGGCAATCAACTAAGAAATTAGCATAGTGGAGAAGAGGATTGACGCAGATTGCCGTCGCTCTCTAAATGCTACTGTCGAAATGTGGGCAAAAATGACAATTCTTTTAAAATGTTAATGTTACAATCCAAAGGAAGTCCAAATGTAGTCATAGAGTAGGTTACATGAGTAACGTTTATTAAGCTTAGTTACAGTATATTCGGATGGTAAATAGTAGATGGGAAGTTCAGTCCCATCAGGAGCAGCCTCCTTGCTGCTCAGCCCACATACTCAAACTGACACTCTCTCCACCACACTAGGCACTCCAGCATTCCATTACATCACCAAGCACTCCGAAATTCCACCACATCACATCCACACTGGCTGAGCAGCAGGGAACAGGTAACTAAGGGAAAGGATGCAAAATAACAATTCAAGTCACAACACATCTCCTTCCCTTAGGGAAAACAGTTAATAATATAAAACAGTATTCAATGGAAATACACATCATCTAATATCATAAGCACAAGGGAAGGACATACAAGTCCTATGACATTAGCTACATTACATCAATGTAGTACTATGCAGGACTAGAATAATTAAGAGACACTCCTAATAGATTAAAATTACATCAGTGTAGCACTATGCAGGACTAGGAGAATTAAAAAACAGTCCTACGAGATTACACACATTGCATTACAATTGCACCAATGTAGTACTATGCAGGACTAGGAGAGTAAAGAAACAGCCCTACGACATTACATACATTAGATTACAATTTCACCAATGTAGTACTATGCAGGACTAGGAGAATAAAGAAACAGTCTTATGACATTACATACATTACAATTGCACTAATGTAGTGCTACGTGGCAAAACACCTTCACTCACCCCCTTCTGCACACAACAGAGGGTACCACGTACAAACCACCTATGGCACACGATCCTTCAACGCAGTACTAGGGTACACAACCCTACAACATAGAACTAGGGTACACAACCCTACAACACAGCACTAAGGCACACGACCCTACAGCACCGCACTAGGATACACAACCCTACAGCACCGCACTAGGGTACATGACCCTACAGCACCGCACTAGGGTACATGACC
The DNA here is from genome assembly GCA_963921515.1 of Calotriton arnoldi. Taxonomy (NCBI): domain Eukaryota; kingdom Metazoa; phylum Chordata; class Amphibia; order Caudata; family Salamandridae; genus Calotriton; species Calotriton arnoldi. The sequence continues at coordinate 1,062,793 of CAWUFW010002629.1, forward strand.
CTACAGCACCGCACTAGGGTACACGACCCTACAACACAGCATTAGGGTACATGACCTTACAACACAGCACTGGGGTACACAACCCTACAACACAGCACTAGGGTGCATGACCCTACCACACAGTACTAGGGCACACAACCCTTCACCACCGCACTAGGGTACACAACCCTTCATTCCAATACTAGGGTACACAACCCTACAACACAGCGCTAGGGTACATGACCCCAGCCGCGGCCCGTGCAGGTAAGAGTGGTGGGCCGGGTGGGGGGAGGATTTCGACGAACGATGATGAGGGGAAATTAAAGAAATAATTAATTTTCCCTCGTCATCGTCTGTCGATATTCCCCTCCCCCCTCTCCCCCCCCAACTCGGCCCACCGCTCTTACCTGCACGGGCCGCAGCTGCATGACCCTCAACTCAACAAAATTCCGCAAAAGCAATGCTACACACCTTACAAGACCAGAGTAAATAAAACTCTAGACCCACACCCAAACATGGTACAATACACATAGGCTAGGAATTAAGGATAGCCTCACTACATCAACATTTCATAAATAACACTCAGTAAGAACACAGCAGCAAATTGAGCATAGCAAATAAAAACATGGAGCTCCTCCCGACCTTCCGGTGGATACACTTCACCGCTGGGCTTATCCAGGTCCCGGCTCAGATCCTGCAACACTGCTACGCGGATCTCAATTGGTTCCTGTACTTCCGGGAACCTACCACGGATATATCTGTACTTTAGGGCCCACTGAAGCTCCAAGTGGATCGCCACCAATTACCCCCGGTTCCTGTAATACCGATACTGTGCAATTACATTATTATAGGACCTACTGGGCCTCGTTAGCGGCTCCTTACGGCATACGCCCACACGCTCGCCGTGTCAGTTGCTCCCAGTCCCGTCCAGGACATGGTGGTTACTGGCGTGATTCTTCAACAGGCATTAGTCACGGGCATATATGCTTATGTCCTGATGATGATTCCGGTACCAAGTTCTATGGGATCGAAACGTCGTCGACTTTGTACACCTTGACACTATCATAATTACTCATTGTAATGTGCTATGGTGTTTTCTTCTGTACTTGCTTTGAATACTGCACATTTATATCCAGGCCAATGTAAATGCTTGAGCCTTCTTTCTCCTTTTTTTACCTTTCACGACGTATGTGTCCCCACTTGAATGATTTTGTTTTGTTTTTACCTTAAGACAAATATTTTAAAGATTCCTTGCACCGGATGGACAAACATATATACATCTCATTGTACTTCTATATTAATCCCTACTTCTATTTGTTTTGTTAGGGACCACTGTTTACACAAAATATAACAACACAGCAGCAAATTGAGCATGGCATATAACAACATGGCAGGAAAAGAAAATAAACAACTAGGGCTGTAAACATGGTCAGAAGAGGCTGTATCCAGCTATAAGACTCAAAGCATCCAGAGTGCAGCTCCTCCACGGTGAAGAAAATAAAGAAATCACAGTCTTCCCAGCTCCCAGAGGTTGTAGTTATTCCAGCCGTAAAGGTACCCATTCTAGTTACTGGCCATGACGTAACAAAGTCAGCCAGTCAAAGAAGAGCAGTCTACTACTACTCAGCAATGACAGTAGCGAGGTGGTGGTCCCGCGGTGCTGTAATTAACACACACACTGTATAAAAATGCTGCTGACAAGCTCTTGTGATTCTTCCACGTTGACCAAGCACTTATTTCCACCTTCCGTCCTGACGACAAGCAAAGTCTCATCCACGCATGCTCCATCATACACATATGCGGCTAGGCCGCGCTTCACCTATGCATGCACCAGCACGCAGTTCTGTTGCCAGGAGACACTTAACAATCTTCCTGCTTCATGTCGCAGGGTGCATCACAGTGTTTGTCCTGAAGAGGAGTGGTGACGACTAGGGAAAGCGTCACTCCCACGTATGCTCCAACACGCACATTACGGCTCTCACCACCCTCTCGCAGGATCTCTATGGATACGCACTCCAGATGGAATGGCTGCATCGTAGCCCATTCACATGCCAAAATCCAGTAGGGTTCCAGCACGCACATAAATTCAACGTACAGCATCGAGAAGATTACAAGCGCAGTGACAGTTAACAGGGGCCTAAAAGCGCAGCAGTGCTAGCTTTTGTGAAACAGTTTACTTTACACCAGCTTGAAGCCTCTATGGATCTCTGCAGATGCCAGTACCGATGTCCCACGCCGGCTGAGTTTCTTATAAAGAAAATCCACAAAGTATTACGCCTATATAACCGTTCACACAAAAGCTCGATCCAAATAAAGGTTACCAGTTTACATAAATTCAGCCAGTCCAGTCCAATTGAACCTTGCTGCCGGTTCACATCTGATGCTACAGGTTCATAAAGCCTCCATTCCCATGAAAGATGCCAGTCTCTGTAATTGATAGATTCACGCCCTGGCAATGGGCAGTCCAGTGGGAAGGACACTGATGGAGCTACTAGGGCGTTGAATTTGTTACAATCCAAAGGAAGTCCAAATGTAGTCATAGAGAAGGTTACAAGAGTAAGGTTTATTAAGCTTAGTTACAGGATATTCAGATGGTAAATAGTAGATGGGAAGTTCAGCCCCACCAGGAGCGGCCTCCTTGCTCCTCGGCCCACACACTCCAACTGACACTCTTTCAACCGCACCAGGCACTCCAGCAGACTCCAGCATTCCATTACTATAATTATACCTAACCATGTACTTTTATTCAGAGCACAGGCCCTGGGTCTGGTTAGCGGAGACCAGGGCACAATCCAAAATGGGGGCAAAAAGTGGAAGGACACTGCAAACAGGTCCTGATTTCTCACAAATAGGTTGTCTATTCACAAGAGAGTTCTTTTTAAATCTTTGGTTCTGGTTTTTAGGTCCTTACATGTTACTGGCCTCCAAATATTTATCCAATCACTTATGTCATTACAGGATACAGAGGACGCGTAGACCTTCAAATTCCAATTCACTAAAACCTCCTACTTTCAGTCGAAAATCTGCAGGAGGCAAATCTTTTGTTGCCTTGGGATCCAAGGTTTGGAACCAGCTTCCTGGTTCTCATTGTCTTATGACAAATGAAGCCAGCTTTAAGAAGAGCCTGAAAACAAACTTGGTTGTTCTCGGGTGCCAGATAAACTGTCATTGCCTAATCTAACTAGCTTTGCCTCAGGGGTCTCCGCTCCTTCCATTTCCTCCGTTTGTTTTATTCTTAGATGTTTTTTAATTGATTTATTTTGCAATGGTTGATTTGAGGATTGGTGTATGAGCTAGCACTAGGATGCTCTGTTTGAGTGACCTTGTGCTTTACAAGTACTGTTTTCATTTAATTTCATTCAAATGTAGCATTACCAATTTCATATTGTTGTCAAGAGAATTTAGTTAACAGCTGATTTTAAAATCAATCTGAATTGTGTAAGTGACCATAACCACCTTGCACTATCTATACATTTAATTGGTGATAATGGGAGCAAACCTATTGAGGTGGATCCTGTTGTTTATTCAGCTAATAAGGGCCTGGGAATTAAGTGGGGATTTTGTTGACCTGACCTTGTTTAATGAGAATTTGATTATAGAAAATGAGGATCCAGTAATTATCTGCCTGTCAACAGATACCCCGACAAGCACTATAATAAATCGTTTTGTATTCTTATGTTGATCTATTTCTCAATCCCTCATGGCAAAACCTATGAATCAGAATGGTGCGCTTCCCACCAAGGAAGGCATCACCTAATCACACCGCTTGCATCCCAAGGGGGGATATATATCAATCAATCAGGGGAATTATAGGCGCGCTACTCACCTGTGAGGGTCTCAAGGCGTTGGGGGGGGGGGGTGTAAGCTGCTCCGTTCAGTCGAAGAGCCAGGTCTTGAGCGTCTTCCTGAAGATGTTCAGGGAGGGGGCACGTCTGATGTTGATAGGGAGCTCGTTCCAGGTCTTGGCCGCGATGTAGAAGAAGGTTCTCCCACCTGTTCTGGCTCTGCAGATGTGCGGGGTTTCGGCGAGGGCGAGGTCGGCAGAGCGGAGGTTTCTCTTGGGTATGTGGAAGGAGATTCTCTCGTTGAGGTATTGGGGTCCGGTGTTGTGGAGGTATTTGTAGGCGTGGGTGAGTATCTTGAAAGGGACTCTCTTCTCAACGGGTAGCCAGTGGAGGTTCCGTAGGTGTTGGGTGGTGTGTTCGTGTCGAGGAATGCCGAGGACGAGTCTGGCTGCGGTGTTCTGTATGGTCTGATGCTTGCGGAGCAGAGACTTGTTGATCCCGGCGTAGAGAGCATTTCCGTAGTCCAGTCTGCTGGTTATGAGTGCATGAGTGAAGGCCTTCCTTGATTCGGGGGGGATCCACTTGAAGGTCTTTTGGAGGATTCGGAGGGTGTTGAAGCAGCTGGAGGCGACGGCGTTGACCTGTCGGGTCATGGAGAGGGAAGAGTCGAGTACGATGCCGAGGTTTTGGGCGTGGTTCGTGGGGGTGGGGGGGCTGCAGAGGGCGGTGGGCCACCAGGTGTTGTCCCAGGCCGAGAGGGAGGGAAACGAGGACGAGGACTTCTGTCTTCTCCGAGTTGAGCTTCAGGCAGTTTCTGCTCATCCAGGATGCGACGTCCTTCATTCCTTCCTGGATGTTGAGTCTGGTGGTGATTGGGTCCTTGGTGAGGGAGAGGATGAGCTGGGTGTCGTCGGCGTAGGATACTATGCTGAGTCCGTGCTGTCTGACGATGGCGGCGAGGGGGCCCTGTAGATGTTGAAGAGCGTGGGGCTGAGCGATGATCCTTGGGGCACTTTGCAGTTGATTTTCGGGGGTTCGGAGAGGAAAGGTGGAACGAGCGGATCCAGTCGTGGGCGGTTCCTTGTATGACGGCGTCGTGGAGTCTGGCGGTGAGTGTGCGGTGGGAGACGGTGTCGAACCCTGCAGAGAGGTCGAGTAGGATCAGGGCTGCGGTGTGTCTTTGGTCGAGGAGGGTGCGGATGACGTCTGTGTCGGTGAGTAGAGCGGTCTCGGTGCTGTGGTTGCTGCGGAATCCGGATTGGGAGGGGTCGAGGATGGAGTTTTCTTCAATGAATTTGGTTAGTTGTGCATTGACGGTCTTCTCGGCGACTTTGGCCGTGAAGGGGAAGAGGGAGATGGGTCGGTAGTTCTTAAGGTCGGTGGGGTCTGCTGAGGGCTTCTTGGGCAGGGGTCTGACTTCTGCACTTTTCCAGTCGTCGGGAAAGATGCCGGTCTTGAAGGTGGCGTTGATGGTGCGTCGTAGTTCGGGAGCGATGGCGGTGGTGGCTCTGTGGAAAATGTGCGGGGGGCAGGGGTCCGTGGGGGATCCTGAGTGGATGCCTTTGATGGTCGAAGTGGTGTCTTCGGTGGTGACTGGGGTCCAGGAGGAGATGGTGGGCTGGATGGCGTTGCTGGAGAAGGAAGTGGTTTCGGAGTTCGGTTTCTGGTCGTTGAATTTGTCGTAGAGTCCCTTGATTTTTAGATGGAAGTAGGATCAGAGCTTGTTGCAGAAGTCCTGGGAAGGGGTGATGTCCGTGGTTTCGCTGGGGGGCTTGGTGAATTCTTGGATGACGCTGAAGAGTTGCTTGGAGTTGCAGGTGTTGGCGAGAATCTTGTTTTGAATGAAGGTCCTTTTGGTGGATCTGATGCGCTGGTGGTATTCCGTCATGGCGTTTTTGTAGGTGGTGCGATCTTCTGACGTTTTGCTGTTTCTCCAGTTCTTCTCGAGACGTCTGCAGGAGTGTCTGGATTCTTGGAGGTCGGCGGTGAACCAGGTGGTTTTCCTGGGGCGCTGTCCGTCGGGGTTGCGTAGGGGTGCAAGCTTGTCTGCGCAGTTGGAGATCCATCTGTGGAGTCCTTTGGCTGCAAGGTTGGCGTCGGTCGAGGTGGTGGGGGCGTCGCGGTTGAGGGCGGAGTTGAGTTGTTCCTCAGTGACTTTGCTCCAGTTTCTTCGTGGAGGGCGTGGTGCAGGTTTGGTCAGCGTGGGTTTGTTGACGTGGAAATGTACGCAGTGGTGGTCTGTCCATGTGGGGTTGCGTGGTGTGACTGAAGTGGATGTTGTTACCTCCTGCGAAGATGGTGTCGAGGGTGTGTCCTGCCTTGTGGGTGGGCGTGGTGAAGAGCTGTTTCAGTCCGATGTTGGTGAGGTTGTCCAGGAGGGTGGTGGAGTTGGGGTCGCTGGGGTTGTCGAGGTGGAAGTTCAGGTCTCCGGCGAGTATGTAGTCCATGGAGGCGATGGCGTGGGGTGCTATGAGGTTGGCGACGGTAGTGGCAAATGAAGCGCGGGGTCTGGGGGGTCTGTAGGCGAGGGTGCCGCGGAGTGTGGTTCTAGGGCTGGTCTGGAAGTGAAGGTATTCGGTGGTGGGGAAGGAGTCCTTCGTGGTGGAGGTGGAGAGTCGGAGGGAGCTCTTGTGTACGATGGCGAGTCCTCCTCCTGGGAGGTTGGGGCGGTCCTTCCTCTGGATCTTGTATCCATCGGGGATGGCGGTGGCGATCTCGGGGGCGGAGGAGGCGTTGGTCCAGGTTTCTGTAAAGAAGGCGACATTTGGCAAGAGGGTTTCGAGGAGGTGCCAGATCTCTACGGCATGTCTGTGCAGGGAGCGCATGTTGAGGAGGATGCACCTCAGGGCTTCGGAGGTGTTGGCGTTCGGTGCGGGGGCTGTGGGGGTGCGGTCGGAGGTGAAGGTTTGGCGGTAGTGACGGCAGGAGAACTGGTCGTGGGTGGTGTTCGGCGTCGACCGCTGGCAGTTGTTGTTCCTTCCGGGGTTGAGTGCGAGGAGGGCAGCGGAGTTGTAGCAGTGAGAGGGCGCAGATCCAGGGTTCCTGGCGCTGGCTGCGGTCGGGTCGCGGACGGGTGCAGACGGGCTTGCCTTTGGCGCGCCTGCTGCGCGTGGCCGCCATTAGGTAGGGGAGGGCGGAGGAAAGCGCAGCTGGGAGGCGGGAGCGGGAACCGGCGGGGGGGGGAGGGGCCGCTGGGGCAGCAGCGGCAGGATAAGGGCACAAGAGCAACAGGCACAGAAAGGCAGAAAAGCGGCAAAGTTGGACACAGGCACAATAACAAGACCGTGAAGAGGCTGGAGGGAAGACAGAAAAACGGCACAGATAAACACAGGCACAGGCACAATAACAAGACAGGCACAATAACAAGACAGTGAAGAGGCTAGAAGGAAGGCAGAAAACGGCACAAACACAGAGACAGACAACAGCGGCCAGCAGAAGAGCAAGGCTCTCCCACTGGACCACCAGGGATGAGGCGCAGGCAGGAGCCTGCGGGTGGAGGAGGTCCTCGAACACCTACTAATGTGCGATATAGTCATGTGCACTCTCCAAGCTCGTGTACCATCTCGTGGTGCCCAGCTGGCAATCCTGGTGCCTCCTTCGATTCGATGAGATGCTCTCTCTCATCGAAGGAGGCACCAGGATTGACAGCTGGGCACCACGAGATGGTACAATAGCTTGGAGAGTGCACGTGACTATATCGCACATTAGTTTACGAATCCCTCTGAAAAGAAGAGGGACTTTGAACAACGGGCCACACAGCTCCAGTGGTGGCTTGTATATTTTCTCTTCAACCACTTTTTGCAGAGTGACTTGATATTATAGGTCCTGACGAATGCCTTTTGCAGAAACATGTTGACCTTATGAACCAGGGTATATCTGTTGAATCCCTAATCCTCTTGCATTTTAATTATGTCACTGTGACCACCTAATAAACTTTCAGTGGACTCAGTTAGACATTTTTAAACCACACTTTATCACTCCTTTCTGCACTCTGCCCCTCACTCAACTGTATTTTTACGGTCATCTTCTGAGAAAACACCTCTGCTCCTCCCCTCGGGGAGTCGTAGCCCACACTACGGTGTGAGGAGGGAACCCATATGATGAAGCATGTCACCTAACCGTGAGAGAGAATTCTCGCCCCCTCTGTTTCTACATAACACTCGTTCTTCATTTTTTCTCCTCCTTTCCTTCCCCTGACACATAGCCAGACGTTCTTCTATGTGAATAGTATGGTTTAAGCATGCCATACACCGACTGGGGATAAGATAGCATGAAGTAAGGGTTTCAGTTTTAATTTTTGATCGCACTTTGATCTGTTTCAACCATTTCTGCATTACTCAGGACTTTTATGTGATATGTATTTTGTGGTGTTACTTCGTTTTTTTATTTCTGTTTTAAACAAAATTACAATATTGACTATTATGTAATGCATTTTTATGTTTTTGTAATTTTATGGCTATTTAGCCAAATAAAGTTATTTGACTTACTGAGTACTTGTTATTTTATTAAATACGTGCTATTGAAATAACATTTAAAATAATAATTTAGAGAATAGTGTTTGTTCTCATCAGAATTAAAGATTCCAACAGCTTGCTTGTAAAATCCGCACAGCGGATATCACAAATGACTGGGCCTAAACATAGCAGGCAGTGCTGCAACATCCATGGGAGCCATTCTGATGCGATGCAGCTCTTCACGCCTTCTTTGTGTGTGCAGTGAATAATCAAATTGAACTTACCGATAAGAGAAATGTTGGCTCAGTGGGGGCAATACAGTGGAATAAAAATAACAATGGGCCTGATTACAATGTCAGGCGGAAATCCTCCGACCAGCTGTCGGTGGCTATCTGCCCAAAATCATAGATTTCAGTCCGACCGCTGTATTAGAATGACGGCCTTCGGAGTGAAACCTGCGGGTGGGATTCCGATGGGCTTCCGACGGGCTCAAGGAGCCCATCGGAAGCCACCATAATCCCCTAATGATGGTGGAGCCAGGCTCGGTTCGGCCGTCTGGATTATAATGCCACTTTCCGACAGCCTTTTCATGTCAGCCTTTCCAACATGGAAAGGCTGTATGAAAGTGTCTTTGGGAGCCCCTAGCAGGGCCCCCTTCCCCCTTGCCCTCCGCTATGATGCCTGGGGGGCACCTATGCTGCCCCCCTAAACATACCTTCACCGTGTGGCAGGCACCGCATGGTGCCTGCCACATGGTGCAGGGATGTTTGAAAACATCCATTTCCCAATGGCAGTGTGTGCTGCGGGCCTTTTCCAACCACTGCACAAGCTGCCATTGGGAAATGGATGTTTCCGACCTCCGTATTAAAATCAGGTGGTCGGAACTGCCGACCTATGGTCGTCGGTTCCAGACTGTAGTGGTGTCATCCACTCAACATCGTAATTATCGCCGATGTGTCATATTTTAAAGTAGAGATATAGTAGATGTCCTGTAGTATTTATTTATGTTGTTGTATTATAGTTAATTATTAAAATAGTACGTTTAAAACAAACAGAACTGTACTTTCCTGTGAGTGCGTAAGACATTTTATGGGTATTTTTGTGGGAATTTTGTGGGCTCACACAAATTGTAACTTTGTATTGTTTTGCAGGCTTTTTCCTTTGAGAGAACAAGGCTTGAACTTCTATGCAAAGGAATTGACTACTTATGAGATTGAGGTAAAATAAGCTGGTAAAATGTTTAATACTGTCAAAACATAAGTACCTACAGCAGACAGGTTTTTCCTTGCTAGGTTTGGCTTACTGGTGCTTGCACCACTCATGGGAAATTAGTGCACTTAATATAAAAGAAGGCAATAGGCTGGTTGCTATATGAATTATATTGTGGCTAGTTGAGAGAAGTGTGCAAGCACAATCACTCAAGAATGGAGTTTGCCCTTGCCCTGGTAGAAACAACGTGCAGTTTGTGAAGAGAGCGCTTTGAAGCAGGCATTTGTAGTGATTGATGCGTGATCCTCAATTTCAAACAAGTGCTCTTGGTTACGTCTCTCCTTGCATTAGGGCGATCTATTGCTGAGAAGTGATCGCAAGCAAGAAATATGAACAATTGTGGATGGCTAAGCATAATAAAATAATTTTAAAAGGAACATCTGTAGCTGTTGCTATTCTTATTGCTATGTGGCAAAATTATTTAGTACGTGTGCAAGCAGGAACATAATAAACGCCATAAGACCTAATAAATGCCAAATGCCTGTTTATTTAGCACAGTCAAAGAGCTTAAGTACTTGTTAATCATTTTCGTTGATCATGAAATGCGAGCACACTTTTGATTTGTTTTAAAGCAGAATTAGGAGAATGTTTTAGATGTTAAAAATTGTTTATTTGCGAAACCAATTGTAAATAATCATGAGTTTGTCTCCTTAGGAATTCAAAAAAACAAAAGAAGCAATTAAAAAGTTTATGTTGGCTTACAAAATGATGCTGGAGTTTTTGGGAATTAAACTGGCCGATAAAAATGGAAATGTAACAAGAGCTGCTAACTGGAAAGACCGATTTCAGCATTTAAATGAGTAAGTTACTACTAGATAGTGTGTCACAAATTCATGATTGCTCATCGTTACTGTCCTAGTCTGAACCTTTAGCCTTCTTGAAGTTTCATAGTGCCTTTTGTTATCAAAATTGGCATTTTAATTGTAATGTTTCAAATCAACCCAACCGCGTATGTGGTTTACTAATCCCGGTTTCTCCTTCTCCAACAATATGTGTGTGTGTGTGTGTGTGTGTGTGTGTGTGTGTGTGTGTGTGTGTGTGTGTGTGTGTGTGTGTGTGTGTGTGTGTGTGTGTGTGTGTGTGTGTGTGTGTGTGTGTGTGTGTGTGTGTGTGTGTGTGTGTGTGTGTGTGTGTGTGTGTGTGTGTGTGTGTGTGTGTGTGTGTGTGTGTGTGTGTGTGTCAGTCTGTGTCAGTCTGTGTCAGTCTGTGTCTGTCAGTGTCATTCCAACTCTCTCCTTCACGGAAAGCAATGAGCCGCACTCCACACAGTGAAAGTAAATGAATTTTATTCATTCCTCGGGTCCTGACGCGTTTCGGTCGTCTTCGACCTTTCTCAAAGGTTCAGCCTTGGCATCTCACAGTTACCACAATTTGGATTCCTTCCTCTATTTCATACGTTTTTGCCCCCTGGTGGACATCCTTCGGTGGATTCTGGCAATGCATCCTGGGACTTGTGGTACTAAATTAAACCCTCCAGTGGGTGATGCCACGAGTTTGCTTGGTTGTATCAGGAAATAAAGTCCATTTTCACTCACTGTTGCTCCATAGCATGCCCACTTTCAAGGTTGCAGGGAGACCATACCGAAGCCAGTCTTCGGTGGCGCACTACTGACCCTTAACATTTTCACGGTCACACAACAGGGTTCAATTTCGGGCAGTGACGGTGCGCTTGCTGGCGGTGCGTAACTCGGGGCTGAACCAAGCCGCCTTAACATCATTCCAACTCTCTCCTTTACGGAAAGCAATGAGCCGCACTCCACACAGTGAAAGTAAATTAATTTTATTCATTCCTCGGTTCCTGGCGCGTTTCGGTCGTCTTCGACCTTTCTCAAAGGTTCAGCCTTGGCATCTCACAGTTACCCCAATTTGGATTCCTTCCTCTATTTCATAAGTTTTTGCCCCCTGGTGGATATATAATATATAATATGATTCTTTTTGGATGTCTTCTGTGCTTTTCTCATGGATCATGGATATTTATGTATTGCAAACTCCATTGAATAAAAGGAAAGAGGGCCTTCTAAAGGGAACACCCAGGTTACTGTATGTTTTGTCTGAAACCATTTGCTGGCTTGTTATAGCTTGTGAGCCTTCGAATAATTTTGTTAAGCACAGAACCCCACATTTACCTTTATTGTTTGTTGTACCTTATCTTTAGGTAACATCTCAGCTTTCCTGTTCCTGTTTGGGTAGCATCCAAATTTTGATAATATAAATTTTACCCCAAAAGATTTAATCCTTGCTTATCCCACTGAACAATATATTTTTCAATTTTTTTCAGATAATCAGTTACATTCAGAGTCCCTCATATTTCCAGAGGGACTATAATAAGCTGCTTCACACTCACCTAATAATCCAGAAAATGTAATAGAAATCAAATAAGAGCATTGTATCCGATTTTTCCCAATTTTGTTTTTGTACAGATAACGTCCCAAAGTTTATCCTTATAGGATATATGATTATGGATAAGGATTTATGTATTATACCCAAGGTTTTTTTATTCAATAATATCACATTATCTGCATCCAAAAGTTTTCTTTAATTTTTCCTGTATAGTAATGCCTCCATTCTAGTCTCTTTCTATCTAATATACTATGCAGTGGGCTCAAAAGCCAAGTTGAGCGACAGAGGTGATGGTGCCCATCTTTGCCTTAGCACCATATTTATTGTAAATTGTAATGAAATGAAATAGTACCTCAGTACTTGGGACTGTGAATTGGAATATAATATTTAGAACATGTTTATGAAGCTTTTCCCAGATCAAATGTATTGTATTTATATACTACATATTTCTAATTTACATTATGATAGGGTTTGTATATGTCTAACAAAGTTATAATTGTTGAGACTTCACTATGCTTTTGCCAATCTTAACAATGTAAATTACTTTTCTAATGTTATCTTATAGTAAACACTATGTATTATGTGTGAAGAAGTTATTTAGTGCTTATCATTGAAGTGATATGAAAATATTTTTAGCCTCACAGATACCAGACGATACGTTTCACACACCTCTTCATTTGAAAAGACAGATTTTAATGTAGTGTTCATGGACTCCTATAGCTTTCTCTCCGTACACTTACCCTGAATAATGAGCACAAATAGAGGCCAATGCAATCTGGAAACCTTTATAAAAAGTAGATGTAAATCCATCTGAACCATGTCTTTCTTGGATTGTCAATTGTCAAAAAACGCCATCAATTTAGAAAGGAGTCTGCAACATCTAGATTCTAAATCTAATGATGGAATATATAAAGTCTAAAAAAATATCTATTTGTTTAATTGAAATCAATGAAACAGTGTTCCATTTAGTGGCCAAATGGAGTGAAGTTGCTATTTCCTGAAGTATATATGATGGGTTTTCAAGGTTTGAACTATTAGATGTTTAACTTTTAGGGAACAGTAGATTTTATCTTCAAGTAGATTTCTATTTCTGAGAGTAAATGGGTAGGGGAGTAAAAAAGTGCCAGGAATACTATTGGTATTACTGTTATTCTTTTGCTTCTTGCCTTTTGAGTGGCTTATGGAATTAGCTATCCTGGTGTTTTACCAAGCTACCCGGTAGTTCTGTTTTGTATTTTAATTTTCTTGGAGTAATGTTTCTAAATCTAATGCCAGCATGTCTTGGTTTTCCTCCATAAATTTGGGTTCAACTCTTGCGTTGTAAAGTTCCTCCCTAAAGGTAATATTTTAGCTTCAATGGCCATTGATTCAGGTCTAAATTTTCTTTTCTCCCTCACTAACTTCATTATAAACATGCAAAGATCATCTATGTTGTAGAAAGACTGATACAGATTCCAGTGATATTTAAAAAAATGTTGTTTTACAAATTGTAAAAGGAATAAAGAAAATTAAACACCTGCGCAAATTGTAGGTCTAAAATTGTGGAATGTTGCCTTCTTTTAATGAGGGACACCTGTGAAATGCAAGAAAATATGCGATATGATGAGCACATGCCTAAAGGCACTTGTATAATACCATAAATGTATAAGGAGGTTTGAGAGCATGTATTCGCGTTTCCCTACCAAGTGGAGAGAAGACCTTTGTGTGTAGCCTCAACTGCCCTTGACCCACAAATTTACATGCCTGGGGATTTTTGTGAATCTCATAAAAATTGGAAGTCTGTGGAAGTCTTAATACAAAACCTACAAAGTGTGGAAATTTGACCTTTGAAAAAGAATGTATACAAATTCTTTCCCTAGTATTTGTAATATACAACTCTGGTGTTTGATCAAAATGGAACTTAAATACACTGGACATGTTGCTCATCATTGCAAAGAACAAAGGGAGCAAAATGCGTCTGCTGTGTTCAGTGCGAGTAATGAGATGATTTTAGAGGCAATATTTATTCGCTCCATAAGATGTTAAGTTAGCTCTCCTCCCAGTGTAAAATCAGTATCATAGCATTAATACATGGCTTATAATTAATTATTGAGGGTGTGAGTAAATCCAAATTGGGATTCTGAGTTTTGTTTACGTATTATATATGCACTTGTAAGCTGATGGTACTTTTCTGTATCCACAGATCCCAGCACAACTATTTAAGAATCACGCGCATCTTGAAAAGCCTTGGGGAACTTGGATATGAGAGTTTCAAAGTACCTCTTGTGAAAATATTCCTCCAGGAGGCTCTTGTGGAGAACACCATTCCCAACATTAAACAGAGTGCTTTGGAATATTTTGTATATACAATTAGAGATCGAAGGGAAAGGAGGCAACTCCTTCGGTTTGCCGGACGTCATTATAACCCGCCTGAACACTTTATTTGGGGACCCCCATGCAAAAGAAAGATTGAGGACATTAAGACTCTTGCAAAGCCCTGCTCTCCATGTGCTCCCAAGTGCCATATTTCGGCTCATAAACGAACGAAGGATGCAAAGGGTGCACTTACTTCAGGTAGCCCCAAAATAAAAACATCTAGTCATAAAGAGGCAGAATGCAAAGATAGGGAAGTTATAAATGACTTGGATGGATCTGAAATGTACAATGCAGTTAGTCCAGAGGGCATCGATGAAAAGAAAGATGGTGAAAATCAGAATTGTGAGTCTGTGGAAACTGAGGAATCCGTGAGCAGCACTGAAAATATTCCTCAGGCTCAAAAAACCGATGGCGATCTAGAAGCTGTTAACCAAGAGTGTGAAAATCTTGAAAGTACAGAAAAGAGTAATTCACTTATAGACTCTGCATGCCATTCAAAACTGGATGTGCCTGCTGGTGGAGAAATAGCTCCACTATCATTTGAACTAGTGCCAGAGGAACCACCAAACAGCTAAAACTACAAATTATCTGGACAATATATTTTTGCGTTTTTAGTTAATTTTCTGTTTTATATGTAAGGTTAAAATGTTAGTTCACAAATCTCATGCTGAAGAAAAGATAGGCATGAGATCGGGATGTATTGCAAAATGAAATTATATGCTGTACAGGTGTTTAGTGTTTATCATCGCATGTTTCTGTGAGTACTTTTTTTACTGTGATAGCTTATATTCCTGCACATTTCCAATTGTTAAATTAAAAACGTTTGTTCCAAAATGCATGTGGAAATTGTCCACATTTTAAGGGAATCGTAAATATCAAATACCCTGCAATTATATTGCAGATGATGTGTAATTTAATATTACTATATAGCGCTTATAGCCACCTCAGCTAATTTATAGCTCTGTAAACGTTGTGTTATTACCCAATTTTAACGATGCTTTCACAATATCTGAGTTTTTTGACATTTTATGTGCTTTACTCCTCTTTACTCTCCATCATGATTTCTTTAAGTTTTTTTGTTTGTTTTTGTCCTTCTTTTCGTTACAAGTCACACTCAGTGTAGAACCTATCGTCAGAACGTAGAACCAAAAGCAGGTTGCTTTGACACAAAAGACAGTATCAAGAAAAAAATAAAAGCACCTGTGGGAAACGAGAAGTGAAGAGACATCATGAGTCCAATGTTGTATTTTCAGGGAAATTATTTCAAAACAATCAACGATTTTGTGATTTTAGCTTTGTATACTAAGAGTACAGTAAATATTAGGTTGGATGCATTCCACTGTGGTTTTGGTGGGTACAAACATACAGGTGATTGCTTTATCTAATCTCTCATGGACGTCCATGTCCTACCCTTCTTAGTGTTACAGTGAAAAATTCAAACAAAGACTGCGTTTTTTGTGCACCCTCGTAACATGTCACTGACGCCAACAGACATTGGGTAACATGTATCAATATTGGAAATAGAGATTACCTAATTGCGATTTTCCGTGAATCACAATTAGGTAATCTCTGTTCCTAATGTATGAAACTCCATTAGGGATTCCTAGTGGGTTGCAAAACGCAACTTATTGGGAATCGCTAAAATCACAGGGATGGTGGCCTGCTGGGGTCAGTAGACCCACCATTCTGCGATTGCTTTTAAATAATGCAATCTTTTTTTTTTAAATGCAGCCCGTTTTCCCTAAATGTAAACAGGTGCGTTTAAAAAAGATGATAAATAAAAAGTTTTCTTTTCGTTTTTTAAGAGCAAACAGTGGTCCGTGGTACCACTGCCTGTTCTGAAAAAATATTAGTACTAACATTCACAAAGGGGAAGGGGTCTCTAGGGGACCTCTTCTCATTTGCGAAGGGTTACCACCAACTTGAAGTTGGTGGTAAAATGCAAATGTTTTGCAATCGCATTTCGATTGCAAAACATTCTTACATACCGGTGTAATTCGGTATTAGGAAGGGATGCCCTAAAACGGCCCTTCCTAACACCGAATCGCAAACCCTATTTGCGATTTGGTAATAGGTTTCCGAATCGCAAATAGGGTTTGGTACATCAGAACATACTTTTTTCTGGTCGCAAACGGGCCGTTTGCGAGCAGAAAAAAAGCTTCTTACATCTGGCCCATTATGATTTAAAAGTCATTTTTTTCTACTTTGGGATTTTCTATTACTGCCTTGTCTTCTTTCAGCAGAACCACATGGTTTTAAACAAAAATGTATCCTGTATCATTTAATTCTCAGGCCACAGTAGTGTAGTACAGTTTGAGTGATCAGGTAAAACCAATGCATGTATGCAAGCTCATTCTCAAATTAGTTGTTGGTACCACATTATGTCTCATACTAGTTAGTTCATTATCATTTTCAAAGCATAGCCATCTCAACTAGCAACACATTTACTTTTCATTATTACCATAAAAAATATTTACAATAACTTATACTGACTGTGCACCCTATAAAACATACGATATATAAATGCAAAAACATATTCCAAATTATTAACAGTGAGACATCAGATACTTTTAGTCTCACAAACTGGCAAAGCGAGAATGGCTGCCTTGGGCTCTCCAGATATTTTCCACTGTGGTGAACAAAGCCAAGAAGTTTTTTCATTGCAGCATTTGCGAAGTTCTTTGGAAATTTTCGCGACTGTTGCAGAGTTTTTTGCTTTCCCACTTTAAAACGTTCTGCGTAACAAACTTCTTAGAGAATGGCTCCTCTATTACAACTAGCTCGGAAATGTAAAATCGAGCATGCGACTTTAACTCCCATGGTGGCATATGAGGTGCAGCAGTTCTCCAGTCCTCCATTTGCTATCGTAAAATGCCATCATTGCAACCCCTGTGATGTGAAAGAAAGTTGGGGAGAGGGTGCAGCAGTCTCTTGTCCCGATGTTTGCTCCCACAAAACCTGCCACCGTTGTTCACTTACTGGGAGCTGACCGTGATGGACAGCTTCCATTTTGTAAATGGAATGCCACTCCTTTCATGAAATGTTTAATACATGTCCTTGAGAGCCACAAAGAAGGTGGGAACCTCCCTTTCCTGCGCTGGTTTCATAGCAATACAGAAAGACTGACAGTGTGAACATTCTGAGTCACAGTGGCTCCTTTGTACACAGGAATTTTACTTTTTCCACTCATAAAGCCTGCAATATTGCAAACCATAGGCTTTTTGCAAGAATTTGGCCATTGTGTAACACTGGAGGCAGCGGGAGGATCCCACATGCTCTGCAACTAGGACAACGTTCAACCCCCTCCCTTCTGCCACATCGTGTCATATCCGCTTCTGGCAATGTGGAGATGCGTATACACGGAGCGGCGGTAATGGTGCTTTCTTGATGTGCATGGCTGTTGGGTTCAATCAGGACCGCAGCGGTGCATTGTTCCCCCTTGACACTGGCCGGTGAAGCGTGTCTGTCAAGGTGGAGAGAGGCTGTGTTTTGGACGTTTCTCCCCCAATCTGATAATGACATCCCTTTTTCGGGGATTTGGAGCTTGCCTGGAAAGTTAATCCTCCCCTTTTCTTTTAAGAACAGAAAGTACAGGAACAAAATAATAAAAGTCTAAGAACTTAAGTATGTGGAAACACTTAAAGGTGGCCAATTTGATGAGGAATCTGAATGTTGCCTCGACACTGGCCCTTAAAGCAAAAACACGGACAGCCCTGTGCTGACTTGGGCGCTAGGCCCACATACTGGATAAAGGACAGCACAGACACTCTGAGTAGTGTACTGGAACTGGCCTAGGGCATGTGCGCCCGGCCCATTTTATTTGCAGGGTCACCTGACTGGTGACGCCTGTGATGGGTGGGTGTTAGTGTAGGAGTAATACAGAGCCAAACACTAGAACGTGTCCAGCAGGACACTACATCCCTCCCAAACTTTAATGAAAAGAAACAAACAAAAGTCCAACCTATAAGAAAAACAAATAAGCAATACACAGCACCAAATGCGTCTCTTCAGGCTGTCAGCCAGGCTGCGCTGGAGATTGGGACCGCATGGTCAGGATGCTTTAGTCTGCCTTGGCGATGTATTTCAGACCGGCCTGGTCTCGCGGTGTTGGAGTCTATTTACAAAGTTAAAGTATCTGTGCATCTGGAGCAGTGGTGGAGTCCACTCTGGAGATCTCGCAGGCGCTCAAGTTCCAGTGGACGACAAACCTACTGCTGTTGGGGATGATCTTGGTGTATGAGGCCTTTCCTTGGAGACGACGTGCTTGATGGTCTTTCTAGCTCCTGACAGCCGAGCAACTTCAGACTTGCCTCTCTTGCCTGGACTCCTCTCTCACTGGAGCCTCCTGGAGGGCCTTCCTGCCGGGCTGCCATGGGACCTTGTGGACTGTGCGGGCTTCGTGTAGGCCGCGCGAAGGCGTCGCTGAGGAACTGCCAACAGGACCACAGCCAAGTCGCTCATGTAGCTGCAGAGGGTGATGTCTTGGTCTAGACGTTCTCGCCGTCAGGACTCAGGTTCTGTGCCTTCCTCTGATGGTCTTTAGGTGACCAGTCTTCGACTGTGACCTCCATGCTTCCCGTGCCTGTCGTGGAGCTGCTGCCGACGCATCTCTCCTATTCGGATTCCCCTCTCACAGGAACTCCGTCGAGGCACTTGCCCCTGGATTGCCACGTGACCGCGTGGGCTGTGTGGGCCTTTCATAGGCCACGCTGAGGGGTCGCTGCAGAACTCCCAACAGGGCCACGGACAAGCCTCGTGTAACCCCAAGGGTGGATATTCCAATGGTCAGGTATGCTCTACTTCGGCAGGTTTCAGGTTGACGGGGGCACACAGAAGGTTCCTGGGTGGCTAGCCTCGTTGAACTCCGGTTGTCTGGAGTGTTGGGATTCACTCTGGTGGTGCGATGCTCCTTTGATGTCCGTGGTGATGATGCACCTGGATGACGATGACAAACACAGTGATTTTCCTTCAGTTGGGCAACAGGCGGCTATCTCTTGCCTTGGGTGACCTTATGGAGTGAGGAGGGCTAGAGGGACTTCGTAGCCACTTGCAGTTGTCTTCCAGCAGGTGCACTTGCTAGGCGTGGTGCTATTGATACCAAGCAGCTGGTGACAGGTGAGAGGATGGTCGAACTGCAAAGCGTGGGACCTGGACGCAGATCGCGCTTGCTAGCGGTTTACGGTTGGTCCTCCCACAAAGCTGTCTCCAGTGACGTCTCTGCACCCCGGTGGCTGGCTTGTGCTGATGAACACCTTCTCCAGTGCTGGCACGAGTCCTCTGTCCTGTCGCTCTTCTCCGTTCCATCTTGCGCGCCTGTGGTGGTTGTCTGACCTGTGGCGTTGTGCCACTGTTCTTTCTTCCTTTGCGGAATCACGTCCTGCCACTCTCTTTTCCTCCTCCCGACCAGGTCCTCACTTGGATGTGGCGCCCTGCCACATGTCTCATGTTTGCGCCACATGGACATCTCGCTGGTCGCGTCCAGTTCTTGGGACGGTCTTCACTGTTCTGCGGACCTGTCGCAGGTCAGTCCTATCGGTAGAACTTGCTTCTTCCTCTTGAGGACCTTTTTACGGGCATCATCCCCTCCTCATGGATTTCCACGATGCTCCTCTTCTCTTCACTTGATGGCGTTGTGCTTGCGCCTCGAGGCTGCGCCGTCGTGGCGCTTGATCCTGCCTCCATTCGGGCACGATTGCCATCGTTGGTCACTTTGTGTGACGCGCTCCTTGCTTGCGGTGAGCATGTGGCGTCCAGCCACGTGTTGCGTGTCCTTGGAGTAACATGGCGTGGTGGCAGCTTGCCACTTGGAGTGTGCGACTCTCCTCTTGCCTGTCTTGGGTCACTGATGACTCCTTCGTGAGGGAGGATACTCTGCCGTCTTCGGCTCGCTGCGGGGCTTTGCTGGTGCAGTCCGTGTTGCCTTTTGCACTGCTTCCTTCCTGTGGAGAGGTCTCACTCTCCTGGGTGCCTGTCCATTTGATCAACCTTCTGGGTGCCTGCATCAGTGCACCTTGGACTCCGCGCTCTTGGTCCTTCTTCCAGGCACCCTCTTCTGGCACTTGGCATACCCGTTTTGTAGTTTGCGGTGGTGTCCGTTCATCACTGGGGGCAAGTGGCTCAATTTCTTCTTCTAGGGTGGCGTCAGACAGCCACGCGGGGGGGGTGCGTGCACGGTGCACATTCACTGTGGGCTTTCCGTGGGGCGTGCTTCGTTGCCTTCGGTCCCCTTACTTTTGCTGGACCTTGCTTGGCCACTTGGCCCTTCTCTTGGCTCGGGCAGCTCTGGGCTTCTTGGCTGTGTCCCTGGTTCCGTCCTGGCTGTTAAGGGCAAGGTCAATGTAGCGCTCCTTTTGAACTTGTTAGGTCCTGCGGGGCGGCAGGTTGTTGGCTTTCCTGTGTGAAGATACAGGTCACGACAGCTTGCTTGATTTGCATTGGTGCCTTAGTGGGCGTTATCCTGGTACGATTGCTTGCCGCTAGGTGGCACTGCAGTGGCCGCGTCCCTCACTGCCACCGTTTGCGCAGGCTAGTTCCCCCTGTGCACCAGGGAGGCTAGTGTTTTCAGTCTGGCTGCTGGACTTGTGGGTAAGCTGCTCTTGGTTCTACTGAGTGCTGCCTAGTTCCTGTTTCATGGATGTAGACTCTTAGGGTGCAGGGGGGGTGGCCTCACTGCCAATCCTTGCTGTCTAGTTGGAGGTTGCCTGGCAAGCAGGAGGCCAGCAGTCTCTCTTCTGGCAGTGTGAGCAGGTGGCCACTGGGGGCGCATGGTGCACTCAGTCCCCTTTTACTGGCTGTTCTTCCTAGCCTCGCTGGGCAGGGTGCAGTAGGGATGGCCACTAGGTGGCGCTGCCGTGTTCGGTCCACAGGCCCGGGCAGTCTTTCCTAGAACTGGGGGTCTCGGCTCACACAGGAGATCCAGATACCGGGCCGTGTGGTTCTTTGGTGCAGTGCAGCGATCTCTCAGGTAGGTGATGCTGCAATGATATTCCTGGTGCCACGGCAGCTTCACAGTTTCTGCGGGGCAGTCGTCTTGGCCGCAGCCTTTCCCCAGACCGGCCGATGTCCCTTCATACAAGGTGAGAGGGTATAGGGTGGGGTCTGCAGTTTTTCTTTTCCGTACTGGGTGTCAGAGTGCTGCAAGTGTAGTGCGATCACTGCTTCCTTCCCTTGCAGGCACTTCTCATATGACGAAGCAGCTTTTGGGCAAGGCCGCGTTGCTCTCACGGCAATCTTCCGGCCTCAGTGCGCTAGACATGGCTGCATTCCTTCTCTCCACAGGCCGCAGCTGACGCAGGGAACCATGCTGGGGTGGAGGTGCCGGCCGTTTGCAGCGCCGGCACAGCCCAGTTCTTCACTCACTTCTCTTTGCAGTTAAGGCTGCTGTACACCACTCTTCCCTGGTAAGTGGTGCTTGCTTCTTTCTCCGCCGTGGTGGTTCTACAAATAGGCGCTACGCACTTAGGGCAGCTAGCGGCCTCGAACCAACATGCAGCCCTCTCCTTGATGAGTCACGGCCCCGGAGTGCTGCCACGTTACATGAGGGCGGCAGCGGCTTTCCCAGTGCTGCTGGCCTTCCCTCCCTGCTAGGCTTTGCAGTACTTATTGTGAGGGGGGGTGTTCTGCCACGCCGCCGTGGACCGAGTTGCTCACCGCATGCCGGGCGCTTAATGGTGGTGCGGGAGGGAATCCATTCGGGGCGCAAAGCGCTCTGTCGGCCAGGCTGTGCTTCCTCTTCCACCGACGGTCTCCTCAGCAGTGTGGGAGACAGGGCTGCAATTAATTTTGGCGCTCTACCGGGGTGCGCTGGGCATGCGGTGCAGCGGTTTCAGTACGTTTAGAGGTTATGCAGGCTTAGTCTTGCTGGACTCTGCGCTCACCAGTCAGCCGGGTGTGTGGTCATCATAGTGCCACTCACCAGCTGCACGCGGCTGCTTGCGGGGCTTGCCTCATGCCCGGAGGGTAAACGGGCAGCGTACCTGGTTCACCTCTGCCTCACTGGGATCACAGCAGCGGAACATTGGCCCAGTTCTCTACTTCTTCTCTACTGACAGGGCCCTCCCTGCAAGACCGGTCAGTACTGCGGCTGCGTGGCATCTGCTTGCGGGTGGCATTGTCCTCACTTTGTCTGATGGCAGCATGCCGGCAGGGGTGCCTTATGCACATGCTACACTCTCCCCCTCGCCATACTTCAAGGCGCCTGCTGCACGCGGGTCCAACCCGCTCGTCGCCATTGTGGTGACTTGGGCGCTAGGCCCACAAAGGACTGCACAGACACTCTGAGTAGTGTACTGGAACTGGCCTAGGGCACGTGCGCCCGGCCCCTTTTATTTGCAGGGTCACCTGACTGGTGATGCCTGTGATGGGTGGGTGTTAGTGTAGGAGTAATACAGAGCCAAACACTAGAACGTGTCCAGCAGGACACTAAAAGCCCAAGCTCTGCAGAAGCAAGAGCAAAGCGCAGTCTACAGCTGCCCCAAGAATCAGGGCCAGCATTAAGTCAATTGAGCACAGAGGATGACTTAATTTTAACCGGTAAAGAAGGTGGGTCAGCCTTGGCCAGTCTCCCTAAAGAGTTGGCGGCAGGAGAAGGGACCTCGGGGTCAGGCTTTCTCATACAAATGGAAACACTATACCAGTGTATAGAAAAACAGCTGGGCGATAGAGCACAAGGAAAATGAGGAAACCGAAAAAGAGAATGAAAGCTAATCCTGCAGGTGCATACTAATGATGTAAGTGGTACCACGACTGAAAGTAAAACAAAAGAGTACCCGCTCTTCACAAAAGTGAAAGTAATTCCGGTGGGGCACCAGGGGTCAGTCACACACACACGGAGTTGGGGCTGCCAGCAATCCCACAAACAGCGGTAAGCGCGGCGGGGCAGGGCGCTTCAGGGGGGAAGCGGACAGACAACGGAATAGGTGTTATTTATTTATTTAATTATACCTATTCCATCGTCTGTCGACTTCAAACATCTCCCACACCGCCCCGTCCCGTATCCACCGCGTTTACCTGTGCCGCCCGCCGCTGCCCACAAATCACGTGAGTTGTAAAGTGAAACTTTCAAAATGCTATTTGTTTTGCTTAAATACATTAAAGTGTAAGAACCCAATGTACAAAACAATTTTGTGGTGACAAACTCTGTGATTTGCTAAATCACAGCATGTGCAACTGCAAAAAAGTATTTTGAAATGTACAAAACCCATTTTAGAGTCTGTAAAGTCTACTTACTTTCAGAAGGAGTTTCGTTACCCATTTTGGATCACAAATAGGAGGAGGCATCAAGGGGGTGTCTACGTCTTTTTAGCATCGTAGTGAAGTGTTTCAGAGCTTTGCAACCACAATTGCAGCCACAAACCATTGATCAGAAACTAGCGCTTCTAGGGGATGGTATCTTATTTTCCTTGCGGAACCGTGTCCGGCAGCGTTGGGGGTAGTGGCAGGCAATGGTCAAGAGCACTACTGTGTACTCTAACCTCTGTGTTCCAAAACAGGAAACATTTGGCAAAGCATTTTTCTAAGCAGCACCTTTCCATTTAATGGACACTGGCTGTTTTTAAATAAAATTGTTTCCAATTTGGGAAAGCAAATGCAAGGATGGGGTGTTTTGTCTCATGCAATCATTTGCAGCTATTCACAGGGGGTCGCAAATTGCGACCTGCCTAATTATTATTCATTTAGCAGAATAACAACCACCACCACCTGGTAATGCGCAGTTTGCAACGTGACCTATTAATACATAAGTTGTAATGCAAATTGCAGCTCAGTCTTTGTGTACATTGCATATGATGGCTTGCAAATGGGTCTTAATGCATCCTCCTCCAAGTTCTCTAAATCGTCATACAGTGTCTTCCTGCCCACCGTTGTTTTTGAGTCCAGAATGTGTTCAGATGTTAGGAACTTTTTGAGTCTGCTCAGGACTGATTAGACTGCAATACATTTGAGGCAGCGTTTCTGTTTTTGTTTAACAATTTTGGTTTCAATTAGAAAAACAGGTAATCGAAAAAAGACTGTTTTAGACTAATATGGAAGGGAAGTTCAAAAACGGTCACTTCCCTTATTTTTGCAGAAACTGAGAACTGTAACCGAGACTAAAAAGTACAGCACTCAAAAGGTATTTTCCCAACTCAAAGTACCAAACTTATAAATAAGAAAAATAACCCAGCTGTGATGATGTCAAGTTTGAGGTGAAGGGGGATGGGGGGGGGGAGGGGAGGGCTGGAACTGAAGGAGAATGTGTAATGCACAATCTGAGAAGTTACCAACACTGTTTAGCAGTTTGGCATACTTTTAATAACAAACTCTGGCATCTTTAGAGGGGGGTCAGATGCGGCATGTGCCCCATCTCTATTTGTACCATCTCCCTACCCGGTGGCCCACCCCCACAGCTACTCAACGTGCCAGGAGGAGACAGAAAAAAAGATATTGCATCTTATCCACACATTAATTTGTCTAACTACCTCTCATGCACAGAAGTGTTGTTTGTTAAAAAGTTTAAATCTGACGATATTTGTGTGTTAATGTATCTATATATACAAAATTAGCTACATATCCACACATACAAAGTAAAATGTATACATTTTAAGCAAACATGTAAGTACACAGACATATATAACTTTGCAGGTGGCCCCAGCAAATTTTATTCCTTGTCCAGGGTGTGCCGCTCTTCAACCACCTCCCCTCAAATTCACTTCTAGAGACGCCACTGATAACAAAATACAACACTTGTTAACATATTAATAACACTTCTACACAGTGCTCTAACACATTTATTTGGGAATGCATATGCACATCACAACATAGTTATAGTACTGTTCACAGGGCAATATCCGCCCTTTACGGCAGGACTGCTATACCTTTAATGATACAGTGTTGCACTTCTTAGCTAGATTTCCATACATTTAGGGCCATATTTATCACAGAGTGCATGTGTGACGCACCTTTAAGTGTGATTCATCAAGCCATGCAAGGCCATCATGATTGACCCTGAGTGGCTTGGTAATTCCAGAGTAATGCAGTGCAAATTGCAGCCTTGTGTTACTCTGCCCCAGGGAGGTGTTCCATGGGTGGAGTGTGGGTGTTCCCACGCAACACCCATGGATTTTGACGCATTCCCAGATTTACCATAAGTGGTAGACCTGGTAATGCTTCAGAACTGCTATGCCTCCCCAGGTGAGGCATAACGAGGATAATATGTTGATTTCTCCTCTATTTTGGTGCAAGGGTGCCTGCGTTGGTGCTAAGCAGCACATTGTGTGCCAGCGCTGGGAAAAGTCAGGAATGTGCCGTATAATGTTAGATACAGCACATTCCTGGCCATTCCCTGTCACGCAGCACACCAAGGTGGCTCGCTGCGCTGCATGACTTTTTGCTAAATAGGCTCCTCAGTGTAAAAGCAAATGCATTTCTCTGCAAGAATGGGAGACTAAAAACATTTTTGTTAAAGGCTGTGTTTCTTGAAGTCAGTAATTCCATGTTGCACTGCAGGGGCCTTATCAAGAAGGGCTGCTCTGGCTCTGCGCAGAGATGAGCATCTGTTTATGTGCCTGCAGTGTCGAGAGTAAATTCATTTAACCTGATATTTCTTTTAGTTTGAGCACTATTTCCAATAGTACAGCTCTGAAATAGAATGAGGCAAACCCTACTCACTCTTTCTGAGCTGCACTGTATGAAAATCCAGCTCTAACTTTGAGAAATATCGGATTAAGGGATTTCACTTTACACACTGCAGACACATAAATACAAGTGGCCGCGACTCGGCACTGAGTTACACAGCTATTTATGATACTTTCCTGTTTTTCAAATAGGGCTCTTCTGACTTTTCGCAGCAGGGCTTGTATAATTTTAATGGGGTAGTCCGATGTTTCTCAACGTAACTGCTATAGATTTAATGGGACAGCCCAAGGACCTTCATAGAAGGGGTGCTTTACGCGGCAGTACTAGCACACAGTAGGGCTTCTGCACACCTAATGGGACATCGGAAGCTATGATGCACTCTCCACACGACTATATCACATTGCCTGTCTTAGAGGGATACACACCGCACCCTAATGTTTTTAATTTACCAGCAGCAGAGGTGCGAAATTATATAAAGACTTGGGGGGCCAATTACGATGTTGGTCCGAAAGGCTCCGAACGCCAATCGGATTCTCCTAAACTGTTTTCAGAAGCCTTTCCGACCAACTGCTTACGATAGAAGTTAACCGTTTGGGGTGTGCGAATCAGTTCCCATCGGCACTCGGAGCCCCCGAGTCGGTCGAAGCCGATTCGTACAGCTCTATGGACACCGTTTCCGACGGAGCGATTATGATGTCAGAGTCTGACAGAGTTACTAGTCAGCCTGCCCAACACAAAACAGCTGTCGGAAATTGACTTTGGGGGCCTGTCGCAGGCCCCCCTTCATCCTGAGGCCCCCAGTTGGGGTCCGTAGGGATACCCAAGGGACCCCCCTTTAAAACCATGCACAGTGTGGCAGGCACCATGGGGTGCCTGTGACAGGGTGCAAGGTTTACCGCAGCCACTCCTTTTTTCCAATGGGAGCCTGTGTTCTGTTCGGAACACAGGCTCCCATTGAAGTCAATGGGAGTCTGACCGAATGGTGTTTGGAAACATCGTAATCGGTCAGTCGGACTCGCCTAACCCAAGTCAGTCAGAACCGATTCCGAAACCGAGTCGGTCGGAAGATTTTCTGACCAACATCGTAATCGGCCCCTTAGTTACAATATACAGGATTCTTACACAGTTTATGTGGACATTGATACTTAACCCTGCACTGGCTGCTCAAGCTGCACAACCACAATTGGCTACCCCTGGCATTAGCCAACAAATGCTGAATGCAATCATGGGAAAGTTCCCATGAGGTGGGAGGGGAATTTGTTCTGGATTGTACAAAAAATAAGCCAGCTTGAAGCAGATTTCCCCATACGAGCCAGCAAGAATAACACAAAATACTGAGAATTTGCTTGCCAATGGGGATGGCTCCCACAGTAGGAGATTGCACCACTTGAGGTACAGTCTTTGCTGCAGTATATACATGGTACCCCTTTTCTAGCTGTTTTGCCCGAGGTGCTGAAACAGCTTCAGAATGAGTATGGGGTAGAACCTGGCTGGACTTGGGGATGGAACTGATGGGCGATTTTGCTGCAGTATCTGCCATTATATTAAGTAACATAAAAGGGGAAGAAGCAGCATTGGCTATATGCCAGTGCCTGAGGGATTTGACTCTTGCACAGTAGGAGCGCGAATTACCTAAAATTATCGAAGAAACCTATGCTACGCTTTATAGAGATAATGTGGGAGCCAGACCTGGTAAACCACAACTAAAGAGTAATTCTGAAAAGGATAACTCCAAGCAAGCACCCGACTCATCAACAAAGAAGAAGTGGGACAATAAACAAAAAAAATAATAAAGACAAGATAAAATCACCGGTTGGTCTCCTCAACAGAAAGGCCCTGAAAAACGATATAATCTCCAAAACTGTGATAACATTAGACCGCCTGACAGGCATCAAGATACTGATACACGTTCATCTTGTTCCTTTCAGGAATCAGCAGATAAACGTTCGGAGAGAGGTGGACAGTCCGAGGGCAGATCGGAGGAGCATGTGAAACAAAAGAAGGACTCACACCGTTCATCTGACTACATAATAAAACAAGAAGATAAACAGAACCCTGCTAAGCCTCAATTCAGAAAGAAGGTAGCTGGACTGAAGGTCAGGCATGCCCCGGATATTGAGGACTTTGCTTCTGAGTGGGGAATGGGCTGTGACAATGCTAGACAGCGTGGCAGAAAACACAATAGTTCGCCAGAACCTAAAGGATTGTCTGGTGGGAGTAGCACTGAGTGAGTATATCACGGTGGAAACACCTAATACAAGGGTGAGTCTCCCCCATCGTTTATACGAAATACAGCTATGGTTGGAAGGGGACGTGCCCAGGTTTATCTATTTTTGGGAGGACTTCACACAAGGTTACGATATTCTTTTGGCTGAAAAGGATTGGTCACCACATTCCATAATAGATTGCCCAAATGGGGAAACGGTAATTCTACCTGCATTCTCTGACCTTGTTCCAGAATCAGTAAAACATTCATACGCAAAGGAGTGGGGACAAGCACTAGCTCCTGCGTTATACTGCAACCATGTGGGGTGGGATGATGGTTCTCCATATTATAAAATGCCTTTTAGGACAACCCCGCAATCTCGAAGACAATACTTAATAAAACATGAAGCTAGACAACAAGTTAGGGAAATCCTAGAACAACTTGAATATCAAGGTGTAATAGAAACTTGCACCTCATCCATGAACAATCCTTAGTTTCCAGTAATGAAACCGGACCATTCATATAGTTTAGTATTAGATTACAAATATTTAAATACAGCTACTTGCACATTTGCAGTACAAAATGCACATAGTGCGGCACTAATTAAAAACGTTTTGCGAAAGAAATGCAAAACAACACTAGATATCTCAAATGGATTTTTGTGCCAAAATATAGTGCCTGGGAGCAGTTATTTGACCGCCTTCAGTGCGCTAGGCTCTCAGACGCAATTCTTTCGATTACCTTTGGGGTGTAAAATAGCCCTGGGCTGTTTTTAGCCAGAGTGACAGAGTTGTTATAATGTTTTGGCGACCAGGCATTGTCCTATGTCGATGACATTTATCTGATGGATGATGACCTTATGGAACACTTGACAAGGGTGGATCGCATAATATTGGGATTTGCTCACATGGGTTACAAATTAAATTTTAAAAAATTGAGAATTGCCCACCTCAATGTCCTTTTTCTGGGATATGAGTTGTCAAGTGAAGGCAAAAACGTTGCAACACACTTCCTAGAGAAATGCGCGCTTCTTCAACCACTGACAACACTGAGAAGACTATAATCCATTTTGGTATTTCTAAATTTGGACAGAATATGCATGCCTGATTATGCAGAATGGATTAAACCGTTCTATGACTTAATATGGCCTGACTTTTCAAGTATGTTGCTCGGATAAGAATTCACCTTAAATAAATTAAAAGACAAGATGCGTTGGGCAAAACAGAAACAAGTTGGTTTGATTAAACGCTGCAGCCAAGAAAACCTGGAAAGAGTGTGTCTGCTAAAAATCTCTCGATGTACATAGTTTTGGCCATCAATTTATACAGTTCATGAGGTACTATAAAATGATCTCAACATTCCTAAAGAGCATCTTAGTTGTAAATCAATCAAACGTGTGCATCTGATAAAGACACTGATGGCTCTCCACCTTGGGTAGAGCTAATATGGGCCAGTGTGTATGTGCCCATATGTCTGGCATGAGGAGTGTGTGATCACTACATGTGGTGTGCATGTCATGTTCTGATAGGTTGAGTGTACCTATCTACATGTGGTATCTTGATTTGTGGTATTTCTGGGGGAACACAAGCATTTGGCCAAATGTGTTTTATTGGGGCCAATTTCCCCGGACTTGTTTGTGGTGCAACTATCTCTCTGTGGAGTCGACCATGGTTTTCTCTGGGTGCGTGTTTGCCTTTAGTTTATGGATGACCCCACCTGTGACCTGTTGATAGGCGTGGGTGTGGGTCGCACCTGACCACTTACCTCTGACTCGCAGTTGATAGGGAGGTCACCATGGGTGAATCCGACAGCAATGATGTCAGTTCATTGGACATCGTTCATACTGGTATTGACAAAGTTATTTGCTTTGGTCTGAACATACATTGACATTGTTCTTATTGGCAACAATAATATTATCGTACAAGCTTGGATCATGACATGCATTGATATCATTATTGCTGATGAAGGTGTGTGTGCGTATGTAGTGTTGGTTACTTTTTCCCTAGCTAAATGCATACTACCTAATTTGAGGACTGTTTTTTACAGCAAGAAACCCCCACTTGTAGAAAACCACATAACAGAAGTACAGCAAGGAGAATTGGCATCAGGATGTCAGTAACTTAGACACCCACAACAGGATCCATAAAAATATACTATATAACCAGTCCTGCTCCAAGGCACCTCTCTACTTTGGATGTGCACGGTCACGAGGGCGCAGAGGCCCCACCATCCAGGGACGAGCTTGGTGTAGGCAAGGTCACCGCAATGCCAGTAAAAATCCATCGCCATGGATGGCCTGATTGCAGGTCTGGTACGTGCAGTATCGTGCTGCAATTCTCATTGCTGCCCAACGAATCCTTGGCCTCTGAAACATAAAAAGTACAGCACAAGAGTCCATACAATTAGGAGTTGCCCCGTCCCCTGCAACCATGTGTACCTATTGATCTCGCTATCCTAGATTTCCTGGCACGGGGTGTCTATGCTGGCATTGGATCCCCTCCCATGGGACACATTTCCCCCCGCGTGATTGAGATGAGCAGCCCATCACTGGAATTCCATGTCTGGGGTCCATTAATTGTTAAAGAAGGTGGCCCCAAAGGTGTTAAGGGCTGCCCTGGGACCGCAGACAGAGGTGAGAGTGGATGTATTTGTGCACTGGTGTGGTGGTCGTGCTACCTTCAAGAACCTTTTTTTCTACAAAGTCCCGGGGCCAAACAGTGGTACCCTTTTTGCGCATCTTGTCTACCTCGCATTGATGTCACTCGGCTCAGTGAACAGATATAGTGCAGTGGGGTTGGCCTCGTACCGGGTGATGTTTATTATAGTCCTACGGGGTTCTACTCTATTGGGTTGGATTTTTGCCCTGATCCTACATAGGTACAGATGGACAAGGCATTTTGCTTTTTCAAGGGCTATCTCCTGCGCTAAATGAAGTCTATCTGTGCCTACAGCGTGAGGTATCAATGAACAGATGTAACATGATTTGTTCATAGTTTGTGTGCCTACATCGTACATGTTGGTACCTGGTGTTGTGTAGGAGTGCGCTGTGTAGTGGATGAGGAATACTAACGTTTATTTCAGTGTATGTGAGGTGAGAGAGGTCTCCGTAAATGTGTCGCAAAATGTAGAAGTAGAGCTTACAAAATCATGTACATTTTTGGTTCCTTAGGGGCTCGAAAGCAGTCCGGTTAAGGAGAGCATGTGTAGAAATATATATAAATGTCAGTCGCCTGGGCCTGTCTTTTGTTGTTCGCTGTCTGTGTTCCGGTGTCGGGTGACTGTTGTCTGTGCTCCTATGTCTGGTGGCTGTTGTCTGGGCACCCAGGAGTGTTTTCGTCTTGGTGTGGTGCAGAAAGACTGTATCTTAAAAGCAAAGTTACAAAGTCAGTTGAACTCTGAAGTACTTGAGCGACTGATCTTTTGAAAGTCTTTTGAGGGTCCTGATTAAAGTAATGACGGGCTGCAGCAACGTTGGTGCACTTACAGTTTGATTGTTGACCTGTAGGGTAAGAGTTGTGGGTCATAGGTTAACTTGTAAAAACACATTTCTTAGGCAATTTATTGGAACATTCCTGTTTCATCTGTAAAATGATCCTGCTATATGGTTTTACTGGGGGCTATGTGATTTTACTGGGGAGTGAATTTTCCTATCTGGATTGGACAGAGGTGATAGACTTTTTAATGGCATTGGTGAGGTTTTTAAACTAATTTCAGTGAGTGTTAGAATTTTGGGGACGAGCGGGGATTTAAAAACGAATTGTAATGTGATTCGTATTATGGGTTTTCCCCCCTCTCTCCTTGCTCCAGCTGGGACAGTATTTTCTCTGTAGGCTATTCTGTTCAGAGTGCGATGTTTTAACAGGTGCTGAGGTGTCTTTTTGACCTATCTGGGCTGCGTGCAATTGTGAGGAGAGATGGATGTTTAATTTTTAGGTTTATGTTTCGGTTGACACATGCGTGCCCCTTGGGTCTTTGCACATGTCGTAGAACAATGTTTCTCTAATTAAGGCTGAAGTTCTGGGTCACACCCTTCTTCTGGAAGGTTTGAGAACCTTTGTGGGTCCCAGTGGGCTGTTTCCTGTTCTTGGGCATTGCCACTCCTAACAAAGGTGGTTGAGACTTGCATAAACCAGGTAAGGGAGTATGACTGGGAAGGATATGAAGGGGTGGATTGTCTTGGGGAATTATTTGGGCTATGGCACATTTGTATTCTGGGAATGTATTAGGGCATTGCCGCCCCAGACAGTCACCCCACATTGCTGTGACTGTGGGTCTTGCCCCTGCTGGACTGAATTCCCTGGTTGTTGCAGCGATTGCTGTGTGTTCGGCCACCCAACCGGTGGGGCGGCTTCAGCCTGACTTCCTTAGAGCTGATCGTGTGATGTGTACGTGTTGTCCTGTGCTTGATTTTGGGGGTGGATGCGCTATGGGGGCAGCCCCTGTTCTATTCCATTTTGATCCTGGTATAGTTTTAGGCGGCATCGGTTGGCCATGTGTCCCATTCTGTGATAGTTGTGGCATTCTATTGGGCCGGTTTGGGCCCAGCCTCCTTGGCTTTGGCCACTAGGACTGGGCGGATGCCCTCTGGGTCCATGAGTGGAGCTTCCCTTGAGACAGGGGCCATCTGGATTCTTGCGGCTAGTGTGGCCCCATCAAGGGCTCCTTTTCAACTTATGTTAGACTAATTTGGCAGCGTCTTTCTGTGCCGGTGGCGTCCTTCTGTGCCTGCTCCTGCTATTCCCTGTCCTTTTCCTGTCTCTTCCTGTAATAATGTAGTATATGGGCTTGTATTTCCCGCCAAGATTTAGTGTCTAGCCCTACTACACTATGTAATCCGGTCTGGATCTCAGTGGGTAGTCTCTCATGAGGATGTTGTAGAAGAATGGAACCCGTGTCAGTCCAGGGCTGTCCTGTCTCCTGCCTCCATCGTTCTCTCATTCTTTCTAGGAATTCAGCCATTGTCTCCCCAGGCTTCATGCTTCCTAGCATCAGTCCTCCTACATCTGGGCGGTCAAGGAACAGCTCCCCCAGGGCCGTCCAGATCTGGTGTCTGAATGAATTAAATACAGCCTCGTCATTCTCAGTTTTGGTAAGCGTAACTGCGGGGATGAGGGCTCGGGAGAGCACAATGTCTGTCTGCTCCCCAATAAGGCTACTGAGCAGACTTTTGATATCACCTATAGCTACGTTTATACATGCAGTGCTCTTTTCAAAATGTGAGATCTATTTTCCTACCCCATCCATCAATGTTGGCAGCTTATTCCTGAGTCCATCTATGCCCAAGGTATGCAGATGGTTCCTGCTACCTATTTTTTTGAGCAACAGGCAAATCCTGGCTTGGGGATGCTCAGTCTGTTTCTCCCCGACGTAGCGCTCCTAACGCATCGGGCATTCCTGCATGTAGCAGTAGTTCCATTTCGGATCACCCCATCCATGTCAAATGTAATCCTCTGCAGTGGCTATGTCCTTGGGTTCAAAGGATCCCTCCTCTGGCCAAGGGCAATCATACTGTTGGCACTTCCTTTCAGTCTAGTAGATGGCAAAAAGCTTGCACAAGGATCTCACCCTCTTCTCTGGACATTATTTCACTAGGGGTCAGTCTGTCTGACCAGTGAGTTCGGGGGTAGTGGCAGACGCTTTCGTTGTCACTCTCCTCATGCACCTGTAAAGGTGCCATGCTATTCCTTCTGCGTCTCAATTGTGTCTTTGTCAGGCTCTCCTGACTACTTATTTCCTGCTCTGCCCCTTGCCTACACCGATGGCCCAGTGATTTGTGCGATTCGGTTAGGGGCCTTCCTACCGAGGCTTATCTCTATGTGGAACCCAAGGCCGAGCACCTGTTCCCTCTGGGGGAAGGAACATTGTTCCCCCTCCCTGCTGGGCTTCCCAGTCAAAAGCTCTTTCTCCCACCTGGGTTGCCTCTTTCTCTCGGTGCTGTTTTTCTAGGCAATGTTTTGGCCTCAACCTTGCTCCCTGATGCTTCCTTGGTGCCATAGGACTGCTTGGGTGCAGTGTGCCCTGTTGCTCCTCCTTCGGAGTCGGATATTGCCTGGCTGATGCTTCTTTCTTCCCCTCCACTGGTGAAATCCCCTTCCAAGAGGGCCACAAACCTCCATCTGACCTTTTGGCGCCTGGTCGGGCGATCAGGAGTATGTGTTCCCTGTTTGGACCTGGCCCTATGGGTCGCAGCCGAAGGGTGAGGGGTCGAACCCCGATGGGGCTGGTACTGGTCTGAGCTGAGGCCGATCATGCCCGGGTTGATGGGACCTGGGATACTCTTCCCCTCCTGGTGGCTTGCTGCCTCCGTGGAGGGCAGGGGGGGGGAGGGGGGTCCAGCGGCCTCCTCGACCGGTGGATTGGTGTAATCCAGCACGGAGGT
This sequence comes from Calotriton arnoldi, assembly GCA_963921515.1. Classification (NCBI taxonomy): domain Eukaryota; kingdom Metazoa; phylum Chordata; class Amphibia; order Caudata; family Salamandridae; genus Calotriton; species Calotriton arnoldi. The sequence continues at coordinate 1,097,173 of CAWUFW010002629.1, forward strand.
GACTGGGATGGCCGGCATCACTGAGAGCACATCCCTACCGGCGTATGGTGGGGAAAGTGCAGACGCCTGCCTTACAGGCTTGGGGGTACCTTGGTAGGCTGGGGCTACCTCAAAGATGGTCCATAGCTCTAACACGGTCTCTTGTTTAACCTTTTTATATCCTGTATACCTGGTTTGTATACAAGTCTTTTGTATGTTCTAAGGTAATGGTGTTGAACGTTCCCCCCCCCCCATCAGACCAGGAAATGCATGGGTTTTGGTATGGATGTGCCACTTGCGGCATTCTTTCTCTAATTTCCTAGCCTAGGTGGGGAACCACTCTTTTATGTGGTCTAACGGAGTCTCCATGACTGATTGGGAAATGTGTTTGTTTTAAGGGTTTGCAAAATTTTGGTTATCTTGGGATTTTCTTGAAATTAGTTACCAATTCTACTCTTATTTGGGGCAACTGTGTACACAGGGGTAGAACCAGAAAACTCAAGTTACTGGTTACGAGCTTAAAAACAACCTGATGCATCAACAAAAAACAAACATTAAAATTGAGACAACAACACAATGAAGCAATAACAACCTTTAACATAAGTGCAATTGTTAGTTCAGGGCAGTGCGGATTGTTTTGCAGCAGAAAACTAGCATTCATGAACTTCTGATTTGAAAAAGACGGTTATTATCACCTGAAAGCAGAGACTTATTTACCAGACATAACATTTAAACATGTAGCATGATTTGCAAAATTTCAACAGCACCACAATATCCATAAATGGAAAAGATCTAAAACAAACTAGAACGATTGACAGAAAAAATAATTTTGCCCAAAAACTTGGCCCCCTCCTATTGCCTATAGCTCGAGGAGAAGGGATGCTCTACGCCGTATGCGGAGTCGGGTGAGCCTGATAGTCTGTCCATATCGGCTCGGCGGAAAAATAGCAAGGATTTGATTGGAGAAAAAGAAATAACCTGAAACTATTGTCCCTCTGCGGCCAGACAAGCTATACCTGATTCACCCAGGTCTGAAACTTATCCCTAACTTCCGAATGACACTCAATAGTACACCCAGGGGTTGTGCGTATCACTGTCTAGCGCCCAGCGATCCATGCGTAGGGCAAAAAGGGAACAACTCTCACTTCTTTCAGGTGCTAACAGTGTTGAAATCTATAGGCCTAAGAACCTTTGTAACAAAAATAAAAATCAAGTTTGAGTTGTTAGCTCTATATCACGCCCAGAGCCTATGCGAACCAACTTGCTACCAACCCAGGCGGTACAGGCTATCCCCTACTAAGACCCGGGGACTACGCATATTCTCTGATTTACGGCCAGAGGTACAAGCGATCCCTTACTGACGCAGGGACGAGCCATACCCTGCGCTCCATGCCCAGGGTAAGATACCAAAAATTGAATCTACATTCGCCTTCTTCTAGCGTGCTGACTAGGAGAAACAAAAAGTGATCTACGCACTTGTCCTAGTTTGCCACATGCCACGTACTGGGACTCAGGATCAGATGTAGTTCTATTACCCTATGACAGCTGCCTCTGGTGAACTTCCGCCCCGTGGATCCAGCAGAACGTCTAATGAGTTATGGCTTCTACTCACTGATCTTTTTGCGCAGATGGGAACTGTTTGGGTCAGGGTCCTACCTTCGACCGCAGTCGGGCTCGATGTGAATCTGTTCGGGTCAGGGTCCTTCCTTAGACAGCAGTTGGGCTCAATGAACCAATCTCTCTTGGCTGGCTCACCAAAATGTTTCTCGGATATGAATTTACCTTAAATAAATGAAAAGACAAGAGGCGTTGGGCAAAACAGGAACAAGTTGGTTTAATTAAATGCTGTGGCCGGGAGAGCCTGGACAGAGTGTGTATGCTCAAAGTCTCTTAATGTACAAAGTTTTGGCCGTCAATTTATACGGTTCATGAGGTACAGTAAAATATTCTCTTCATTCCTAAAGAGAATTTTAGTCATAAATCAATCAAATGTGTGCATCAGATAAGGACACAGATGGCTCTTGACACCAGGGAGGGCTAATGTGGGCCAGTGTGTATGTGTCCATATGTCCGGGCATGATGAGCGCGTGATTACTACGTGTGGTGTGCATGTTGTGTCCTGACTGGTTGAGTGTGCCTAGCTATGTGGTATTTCTGGTGAACGCAAACCTTTGGCCAAACCTGTTTTATTGGGGCCAATTACCTCGGACTTGTTTGTGGTGCAACTATTTGTGGAATCGATAAGGGTTTTCCCTGGGTGTGTGTTTGCCTTTAGTTTATGGGGAACCCCACCTGTGACCTGTTACTTGATAGGCGTGGGACGCAAGACCTGCCTGACCACATATCTCTGACTTGGGGTTGATGGGGAGGTCACCGTGGGTGAATCCAACAGCAATGATATGAGTTCATTGGAACTCCCAAGAATAATAGGGCAGCCACTGGTATAATTTTTATCGACATTATCAACATTGCGCATACAGCTGCCATCTTGTACATTTACATCGTTTTTACTAGTATTGCCAAAGTTATCATTATTCGTTGTTGCAGCTGGGGAACTGGGGCCAGACTTCATCCCTCAGAGACCCGTGTTGTGGCAAGAGGTAGGGGAAGTCCTCACACCACGCTAAAAGCGCTACACTTGCAACACGGTGCGGGAGCCGCCCAGGCGCATGCCCTTGGCAAAGACCAGGCCAAGAGTCGCCCATCTACGCCCGAACGAGGCTGGGCTGGTCCTGCTCTCTTGGTCCTATAACTCTTTGTTCCTGTCCACAATTGGTGGCCTTTGCTAAAACCTCAGCTGGGAATTCATCTGAATTTTACTGTCTGACAGTGAAGCAGTGAGTAAAGGATTTCCCACTTATTTTTTTCCCTATATACAACCCTGTAACTTTTACCACTGTGCTCAGCAAGTGACTTGCTGTGTTGGGGGGCCAGTATTCCAGGTCGGAAGGTCCCCCCCCCTTTTACTCTACCAGTTACTATGGGAAGCGTAAGGTTGGAAATGTCAAGACAGCAGTAGATACGAACCTTACTACAATAGATTAGATTTTAGCATGTGTGGTCAACGTTATCTCTAGGGAAATGGATTTGGTGGAATGTCTATTATCTCTGGGCATGTCTGGGTCTGGTAGGATGGTGGTGTCTTCCAAGGAATTTACGACCACCCTGGCTAGTGAGCAGGAGTGGGTGGTGGGGTATACCGCTAGTACTAATGTGGCCCTTGGTGATTCTATTATGCAACTAACTTCTTTCGTGCCCACAGCAGTCCCCTCGCCTGTGGCCTCTATCTCCATGGCATGCTCACCTGCACCCAAAAGAAAGAGGAAGAGTAGAACGGATATTGTTGGTAATTCAAGTGCCCCTGTTTTAGCTCCGCTGATTTATTTTGGGGCTGCTAATCACCCGGCTCCCCTGGATGAGTCTCTCTGGGACCCCAAATTAGGAGCCACCATAAGGATTTATTGCTGCTGCTCAGGGAGAAGCTGGAGAGACTGGAAGGGGAAATTTAAAAAGTTATCTCCTTCTGCCAAAAAGTGTCAAATATGAACAGTCACTCACTATGGCTAATTCCCATTTGAACCAGAGACCTCCATCAGGCATTCAGTCGCAACCTCCTATAAAGAACTATGTTCGCCTTAATGACCAAATACCTCTCTGTGACCCCGCAACGATTAATTTGCCTCCAGCCTGCTGCCCTTATTTGGCAATCCTAGTTAATGTCCCCCCTTTGAAACCGAGACAAAGTGAAACTTCAGAATCCCTGAAGAATAAAGTTGTGCACTGGCTTCACATGAGATGTTTATTTCCATCTGATAGAGCACACCAAATCCTGTTAGCCAGGATAGAGGGTGTATTGGACCATTAAAGAAAAGCTTGCAACACCCTAGCTTTGCTGGAGAAATCCTAGAGAAGTCGCTGCCACTTACCCTGTTTGTTCGGAATATGGCTCTTTTTCTCCTGGGTTTGTTTTATCGTCATTTGCGCAGCACCATACAAATGCACAATACCGCTCTAAATTGCCTAAAGTGACCAGCCCGGATGTTTTGTCTCATTCCCCTCTGACAATGTCCAATAGGTACCAGGTTTTGAGTTATTTAGAAGATATTGATTGACTTAACCCTTGCAGGTGCAACAAATTGAGGTGCGGCGAATATAACCCTGGAAGTACCCCGATGAACTTGCCGCTGAATTGCCTTTAATTACCTTATCTATCAGGGCTGGTGAAGGGGCCTGAAGCTGTAAACTCTAAATCTGTTGGTGATACTAATGACTCTAATCCCAGCCCATGCTGTTCATATTTATTGAGATAAACATAAGCTACTCTAGTCAAATTCTGATCTGGAAGGGTGTTATAAATTTGCAACATGGAATGTGGGCGGGTCAACAAATAAGTTAGGAACTGATGAATGGGCAAAGATCATATCTGATATTGATGTTATTTTTATCCAAGAAACCTGGTTTATGAATCTGACACATGTTGAGGGCTTTTCTTCCCACTTCCTAGGGGCCTTCCTCTCCCCTGCTGGGCAGGCAAAGAACAGGCTACAAGTTCTTATATCCAACAAGCTCCCTGTAACTGTAAAAAAAAATCTATGACAGTGGGGCCACACTCCCAGTTATTGTGGTTAACAATTAAGAGGGGTCGTGACTTGGTACTGGTCAACTACTATAATAATGTTTTTGATACTACACGTAACAAAGTGGTTGACGCACTCGACCATGGCATAGATGTATTTCTACTCTCTCCGCGTACAAATTTTGTATTATTATGGGCAGGCGATTTTAATGTCAAGTCTTGCCCCTTATCTACAACACTTGTATGTGGTTATACTAATCAGGATGGGGTGGGTTTTATACACTTTTGGCATGATAAGTATGGGGACGCATTGACTTCCATGAATTCGAAGTATGATTTATAACTAGGGCTCCCTGTTTTCCGTTTTTACTGATTTTTACAGATAAATACAGACAGAAAAAATATATTTTTGTGTCTGTATTTATTTTTAAATGTGGATAAAAACGGAAATTGGGTTGTTTTCTGAATAATTCTAAATTCTGTCTGCCATGACTGCCAAGCCAGTAGCTGTGTGGGTTGATAGGAAAGGAGGTTAAAAAAAGGGGGATTTTAGTAAACACAGTAGATATACACAAGGCTTTTTTCATATAAGTGCATTGATTTAACTTCAGTGGGTGTTCACAGCACTGAAACCTGGCAGGCATTCAAGCATGATTGCATGAGTGCATATTTATATGTTAAATAAATGTGGAAATATACTAATTTCAGCTTCATTTTTTGACAAAGACCAAAATATATGTGGATAAATGCAGTTAAAATTAGCAAAAAATAATTATGGATAAATACAGACGGAAATGTCAAAAAAATAGATACCATAAAACCGGGAGCCCTATTTATAACTATTAAAGTTTAATGTGATGATAATGGAGTGCAAATCCCATCCTTTCCTGGAAGAATTGCTTCTACAGTTATTGATCATGTTATAATTTCTGCTTCTGCAAGTCACATGTGTGGTACTCCGAGTATTGTACAATCTGTATTAAGCAATCACAATCCCATTATATTACCCTTTCTTTTTTGGGGCAGGAAATATGAAGCTTTTCTATGTATTAACAACATTATCCCTATCAGGCCAAATGGGTGTAAATTAAGTGGGCAATTATTGAACCTTCTAGCTTACTTCATGAAATAGTAACTAGAAACTATATGGATATTAGTTACTGTCTAAAGGACAAGGTAACTTACAACCTGTTGCAGGCTAGTTTTAATCGCTTCACCTGTTCCATTAATTCCCTTCTGACCTGTACAACAAACTCTGCCTGTGTAAGCAGTAGGGGTTGGTATGATCACGCATTTACCCAGGCCTCCCAGTGTCTTAAATTGGCCTTACACAATTCCCCTCGAGATTACAGACTAATTATGACCCTCCGGCTTAGGTACACACAGGTTCTTCTTTCAAGGAAGAAGGTATGCCAGGAAGAGGCATGGACCAAACTAATCCTGGATGCTGAATCCAATGATAATAAAGTATTCTAGGATACGGTTAACGCACCATTTCTTAAAAATGACACTACTTCTGAGTTCCTCTCCTTTGTTCCCTGTTAAGCATGAGTGGCACACTCAGATATTTTTTATAGAGGGTGACTGGGACAGTAGACCAGAAGGAAGTGAGATGATGAGTAGCTGGAACCCTCTCCCATTAGACATGTCCATCGATGAGGTTCTCTTAGGCTTGCATGATGGCGGGTAACTACCACGTTACTTTTCTACTTATTTAATTTTCTATAGCCTGTGTCCAGCTAATTGTTATAAGTGTTTACAAACCGTGTGTGCTCCTAATGCAACATAGCTGTGTAGAGGTATTGAACATGTTATAAATGTTTGCATTCAAGAGTAACTCTGTGTGCAAGCGACAGTTGAGTTGTATTCATTATATTCGACACATTTTTTGGGTTCTGCAGAAAAAGTTTCCAATTGGAGAGTGATTGTACGTAGTAGGTAGTAACTTCAGCTATTAGAAAGGAATGTGTCAGCGTGATAATTTATACTTAACATGGAGCAGTGTGTGCACCAGGTACTAACCTATATACACATGCTTGTTTTGCTTCAGAAGAATTTCTATCTGTAAAGTTTTCATCGCAGTATGAAGGGTGCAAGTAGTATGATCTTTAGAACCTTTAGATCTTGATTATTTTTTAACTTACAGCGTCTTTTTTGACAACTGTTGCATAGAATGTACATTGTTATTATTAGACTCTTTTCAATAGTCTGTGGTGTATTTCTCATCAGAGTCTCAGTGATTACAAACAGTGTCATATAGAATGAACATTCTCCATAGAGTAAACACTGTTTACACTACTCAGTTCTCTACTGATATCAACTTCAAGGGGCAGATTTACAAGCCCCTTGCGTCATTTTTGCGCCGCTGTTGTATCACTTTTTGTGACGCAGCGGCAGCGTAAAAATGCGGCCCATTTACAACATGACGCATCTAGGGAGATGCGTCACGTTGTATAGCCCTGCGTCACATTATACCTGCGTCAGGTATAATGTATGCAGGTTGGGCTTTCCAACGCAAAAAAGCCTCGTTGAAGTGACGCAGTGAAATCTACAAGATTTCATTGCGCCACTTCTAGGACGCCACTGCGTCAAATTCTTACGCCTGCTTGAAGCAAGCGTAAGGAGTGACGCAGCACAATGAGGATAGGCCTCCCCATGCATTGCTGGAGTTGCGTCGTGCTTGCGACACGACTCTAGCAATGCGTGACTTTTGCGTCAACAGATGCGTCAGAATTTCTGACGCATCTGTCAATCCTTGCGCCATGGTGCGCCGTATTGTAAATATGGCGCATCAATAGTGGCGCAAGGGTTTCTCAGGGTGGCGCAGGGAAAGTGACGCATCTTTACAGATGCGTCACTATCTTGTAAATCTGCCCCCAAATTCTTAATGTAGCTTCTGTGTGTGTCAAAGGTTTGATACACATAAAAGCTCCCTGTAGTAGGGTATTTGTTTTGGCATTGGCATTCACTATTTTGCCGTTCTCTTAACAGTTGTATCCAGATGGAACACCATACACAATGATTGTTTCCGATAAATAATCTGTTGTAAACAGTTGTTTATCGTGTTTCTAGTTATTATTTAATGCAAATCAAGAATAGAATAGTGAATAAAAGATGCTTCAATTATTTATTTATTTTTAAAGTAATGGGTCTCGCGAGACATTCGAGATGCACAATCCCCTGCACGGACTCCAAAGGGACTATACTTCATGTTCGGCTCTAGCAAAGCACTCTTTAGATTGATATAGTGAATAAAACAGTGTTTTCTTGTAATTTTGAAAAAAGTAGAACATTATACATGTTGATTAAGTTAGAAAAATTAATTATGTAGTGTTCTATAGAAGATATAAAGCAATTACTTTTTTTTACGGCCTCACACGATGCCTGTGACCCTCTTGTAAGAGGTCTTGCAAGGAAGCACACCCTAAGGAAGGATTGTTATTGGTTCATATGGATGGCTGTATTTTGAAGAAGATTCCATCCTTTGTAATGTATTTCGCTATTAGAATTTGGTGAGGGTAGATATATCTGGCTTGCTCTCCTTTCCTGTTTGCCTTTGATCACAAAGTTGTCTTCATCAGATTCTGATGAACAGCCTGGGGCAACTGTACCAGCTCAGCCATCTCAGCCTTCTAAGGAAACCTTGCTGTGGCAATTCTTCGATATTCTTTGATATGAGGCCAGGTAGAAAGAAAGAGTCTGCAAAGATTGTCATCTGTAAACTCTGCAAGAAGCATTTCAGCCAGGGTAGCAGAACTAAACAATATAGCATGAGTACCACAGGCATGTGGAGACACCTCAGATCTATGCATCCGCAAAGGCTTGCAGTGGCAGAGTTGGCTCGTGCTGCAGAGCTAGACATCTCCACAGAGGCTTCCTCCTCATTTTCTCCAGGAGAAACTGTGCCTGCTCAGGTTCTAAGTGCACAAGCAGACAATAAACCTGCTCTCTTGAATAAAGCACTGTTTTGCTGCTTGTGTAAGCAGATTCATGTTTTTCATCTGAGAAAAGCAGGTGTGCCCAGGACAGGCTTGTCCAAATATTTTTCCTCTTTGTTTTTAAGGGAACATTATTGGTGTTTGTTTAACACCTCAAGTTGTATGTTTTTGGCCTACCCTGCTAAGAAAAATGTAAAGTACAAAAAAATATTTAAAATGTTTGAAAACACAAAACTTTTTTTTTAGTTGTTGAAAAATGTTAACAAAAACGTCTTTTCAGAGCTACCCTCTACTTTCATGATCTATGTTGTTTGTACTATTGATCCAGCGCGTTACTAGCAACGAGCATTCATACACCAGATACTCACTTGGGCCCATACATTCATACTACGCTAGCAATTTCCGCTGGTGGGTCAGTTGTCCTCTTTATCAAAAATCCCTGCTACCAATTACTTTTCTGATTGAAGAGTAATGACTTACCAATGGACCCTTTGCTAATTGGGAAGTTTAAAATGAGTGACATTCATTACAATTCATAATCCTGAAATAATCACTGAGTCAGGAAGTTTTAAAATGTTTATCTAAAGATTTAGCAGAGTAAAGTACAGAATCACACGATACTTAATCGCATATCAAGGATGAAGCATAGTAAATCAATTATCGATCAATGACGGTCCCTCAGAAAGGAGAAGATAGAGACAGCAGCGCAACTAAAGGTTGCATTTATATTTACCTAAAGGTGCGAGAACCAAACCCCTTGGCCAAGGAGTTTGAAAAGATGAGACCCAGGAAGGATGAAGAGCAAAGACCTCCTCCAGGTTCAGGACAGGACAGGTGACCTCTCTATCAACGACGCCTGCGTCGTTCCCCTCTCTGATACTTCGCTTCTCCTCGATTCTCCCGTGTCTTCCTTCTAATGGAGTCCGCCGCCCCCTCCTCAGGACCTCTCTGGACAGCGGTTCTGTCTGCAATCGATCAGCTCGTCGAGCACCAAAGCCTGGTCTTCTGTCTCTGTCAGCGTCTAGTCTAGCATCTCCTGTGCTGTGCGATCTGAGCGTGTGCGCTAGCTAATTAGCTAATTCTATATCTATTATACCCTTCTATGCCCATGTACCTCCCATTAATGTTGCAAAAATATGGGACCACTACTTCTGATTGGACGGGGACAGGGTGTTGATCCTCACACCACATCGATTTAGTTCAATTTCTTTAAACCCATTGTTTTAAAATACCGCCCATCACAATTAATACATTTGCTTTATTTCCCACCCGTCTCACGACAAAGTTTATACATTGTTTATGTACATTGTTGCTGTTTAGTAGGGACATCATGGGTACAACAGTGTTGGCCATCAGGTCGCGGCCTTGGACGTCGTCCAGGTTGACTTCATCCTTTTCTCTGGGCAGCCATGCAGGACGCATGCGCAGAATCATTGTCTCTCGAGTTTCAGTTCACCAACCCCAGGCCCATTTTACGAACTAATAAAAGTCAAAGAAGAAAATATTAAAATCACAAATAAATTGTTTCACTGTATACCCACTCTTTCTACTCTATTCCCTTTTACTTATAAATTCTATCCCGCATTAATAGCGTTAAAATACCACAGTTTTATTACAACATGAGAGCAAGCTGTAGCACGTGAAAACATTAAGCAGCCATCTTAATGCACACTGCGCAGAAGCAAGAATTTCCCCCCAAGCAAAGAAAGACTTCACACCACGTGATATGGTTGAGACATGCGCAGTAAAGTTCCCGCGCTTTAGCGGCCATTTTAGAATAGACAAGCGTTATTTGTTAGTTTAAACACATAGGCAAGCTTCCTTGCTACTTATGTTTGTGTATGCAATTGTTAGTATGAACAATACAAAGTTTAATAAATTAATACTGTGAGGAGATTGCTTCCGAGCAGGTCTCATTATGAGTTCCTGCTCCATCAATCCCCTCTCTGATGGCGTTTCTGAGCCATCAAAATTTTCCCACAACCAGATGCCAACCTTTAGCATATATTTTTCTCAGTTTCATTTTTACACTTTCTATTTTTCACATCTCCTTTCAGTTTCTTGTATAATTCACTTTTCAGATCTTCTAGTTCTATTTCATCAAATTTTATTTTCTTTCCTTTTCCTGTCACACTATATGATTCGTTCTTTCTACAACATTTGCACCATATTATTATTGACAATACTATTATTGCTATCCCTGCTAAGGGTACTAATATTTGACCTATAAGTCCTTTCCCTATATTAGCAAACCAGGTACCAATTGACGTAATACTATTTGTCAATCTTTCCCATACACTATCAACTTCCAGTGGTTTTAGTTCCTTCTCAAGTTTTGTTATATTCTGTATATACGTTCCAATTTCTGCACTTTTATCAGGTATATAAGTGCAACAATGTTTCGTCTTCAATAATTTACAGACTCCGCCCTCTTTTGCCAATATAATGTCAAGAGCAAGTCGATTTTGCATAACCATAGATCTAATCGCAACCATTTCCGCATTAATCATCAGAAAGCCTCCAGCAGTATCCGTTGATAAACGATCAACCACTGTAGATAATTTACATATTCTTCTTGAGTTCAGAATTACTCCCACTGAAGGTATCAATGCACCAAATATATCCCCTACAATTTCAGAAAAACTAGCTCTTTTACTACGTGTTAATTCACTATTATTTTCATTGCTCCCAGTGTTTCTTTTTACGTGGTATATCTTTGGAAATACTATTCCAAAGTAACAACTTCCATACCACCGTGCAGGAAGCCTAAAGTAAGCCTTATTCCCACACACATAATAGATTCCAGGAAAAACTGAATCTGTTCCTCCTTTGAGTCCCCAACCTCCAAGAATTAAGAAATTATGTTCACATTCACTGGTACCGATGAAAACATTGTTATAATCAGTCTTTAACCTATGTAGACAAATTTTCCCTGTTTTTACAAAATCCAGAGCCATAGCAGCTTGAGCCTTGCCAGGTGTGTAACTCCCTTCCTTCTCAGCCCAAGGTGGCAGATGAGCCTTATGCTCAGAAGCTTTCTTTTGAAAATCTTGTCTTCGACCTTCTACTAAATTCAAAAATATATTTTCTTCTTCATGTAATGAACATGTTAGATTGTTTCTATGTGCATGTGTTATATCTATTGATTTCATTGTTAAGAAAAAGTCTCCCATAAACTGTGCATCTTGACTACTAATCACTGGGTTCATATTCTTTCGAATCGGAACCTCAGAAAATATCACATCTATGTTTGAATAATAATACTGAATTCTCCCTGTTCTATAGAATAGACTGGTCAAAACACTACATGATATGCCATAGGTTAATGGCAAGTGATGATACGTTAACCCTTCTGCTACTGATTCTGGTAACTTCATACAAACATAACAATTACTAACTTCCATGGTATCTACATATTGAAACAATAATTTTGTTAAAACATTCAAACTAGTGTCGTTATCTGTTATTTCATGATGAAATTCTGATTCATCTTCTGCCTCTAATTTTACTCTATCACTTTTCAAGTTATCTATCCTTCCCTTCGTTTCGTTGTTAATCTTTTTATCCATTATCAGAAGGTAGGGAATCGCTACAATCAGAACAAGCACCATTACTAGGCTGCATATGCATACAGCACAGCATCTTTTACAACATTTGCGTTTTGGTCTCCCAGAAACTCTATCGTCAGGCATTTTGACAAGGAAGATTGCTCTTCTTATCTATTTTCAAGTCTTCTTGTGATTATCAAGGTGGGTTTATTTCCTTTTCATAGGTCAGTTCTGCACTGGTTCCTTCGTCACCACTTTCACTTGATTCTGAGCTCTCGTAGTCTTCGAGGATAATATAAGTCCAATCAGGACCTTTAAATTTATTGTTAATAAACTTCAGTCTTTTGCTTCTTCGTTTTCAGTTCCACTTTCTTGTCCTGTTTGACTTGTCACTTCGTTTACTTGTTCTGGATCTTCACTTCTGGTTGTTATGTGGTATTTTACTCTTTTAATGACACTAGGCCAATGATCACCTTTCCTGGTTTTCTTTGCTTGCACTGTCTCTTTACTCTTTATTTCTTCTTCAGTAGTTCGTTTATTTTCAGGTTGTGGCACAGTTTGGTTTTCTTCAATTTTAGTTTCTTCTGCTATTTGTTCCTTTTCAGGTCTTATTGGTTTCTCTTCAGCTGCTCCACTGTGAGTCTCTAGCAACTGGTCTTGTTCTTGATTTATGTTTTCATGTTCGTGATTCTCGGGATCTTCTTCTTGAATGTATTTTTCTGGATCTAACTGGTTCTGATCAGGACTTATTGCACTTTGTACTTCTGCAGCCTGACCACGTTCTTCTAAACCTGTCTGTCCCTGCTCAAAATGTGTTGATTCATTGCTGATTTGAGCCGGTTTTTCTCTCCCTATCTGATCTTGCTCAGGTTCTCTTATTGTTTCTTCTTCTTCTTCCTGAGCTGCTTCTTCTTCACCTATCTGATCTTCTTCAATTTCTTCTAAATTTGCTTGACTTCTTGTTCTGTGGTAAACTTCAGGAATTTCCACCACCGGTATCCAGTCCTGACTTGTGCTCGGTTGTTCTTCTTCAGCTTCCCTCGAATCTTGTTCCTGAGATTCTTCAGCTGGGCAACCTTCAGCTTCCTCAGTGATCGATGCTGTCTGAGGATTTTCTTCTTCAGGATCTGGTACTCTTTTGGTGTGACTTACATGAATCCAATTAGGAAATCCTGCACATTTTACTGCTGTATTCGTAACTAGTATGACTTGACGAGGTTCATCCCACCTGGGTGATAGACACGTTTCTCTTGTGTGATTCTTCACGACCACCCAATCTCCGGGATTCAGATCATGCTCTTGCTCAGGCTGCCTGGAAACTGCGTCTTCCCCAACCTGGTGAGAGACAGAACGCACCAGGTCAGCCAATCCTTTGCAATAATCCAGAACCATATCATCAGTTATATTCAGCAGTTTATTTGTAGGAACATGTGCTTGTCTCATTGCTCTTCCCATTATTATTTCGTGCAGACTCAATCCGGTATTTCTATCAGGAATGCTTCTGATTCCCATCAAGACAAGTGGCAATGCATCCGGCCAATCTAGCGATGTTGATGCACACATCTTTGCCAGTCTGGATTTTATTGTGCCATTCATTTGTTCAACCACTCCAGAAGCCTCTGGACGATATGCACAGTGCAATTTTTGCTCAATTTGGAATGCTTCACAGATTATTCTAATCACATCACTGTTGAAGTGCCTTCCTCTATCTGATTCCAAAGTTACTGGGAAACCAAACCTAGGAATGAGTTCTCGTAGCAACAGCTTTGCGACTGTAATACTGTCATTCCTCCTGGTAGGGTAAGCCTCCACCCACTTTGAAAACAGACACACTATGACAAGTACGTATTTCAGTCCTCTACATGGTGGTAACTGAATAAAATCAAGTTGCAATCTCACAAATGGACCCTCTGCCTTTCCTATTTTCCCAAACCCAATTATTGTTTTCCTTCCAGGATTATGCATTTGGCAAGTTAAACACCTCTGACAAAGGCTCTCTGCTACAGCCCTAAACCTTGGATTGTACCAATTTTGTCTGAAGAGCCTAATCATTGCATCTCTCCCTACATGTGTGTCTCCATGATACATTCTGGCCATTTGTGATATCAGACAGTCGGGCATGACTGGTCTGCCATCGGCAAAAATCCATACATCGTCGTCTGCCCTTTGAGAACATCCCATTTTAATCCATGCATTTCTTTCACTCTCATCAGCGTCATCTTGTAATCGCTGTACATCATTCCATGTTTCAGGAGGTGCATACAGCATAAGTTGGCAGCTGATTCCCATTCTTTCAACCCTTTTATTGACTGCCAATCTATTTTTGGCACAATGTTGAGCCACAAGATCAGCGTATCTGTTGCCGACTACCACCCAGTCATCTCCTGACTGGTGTGCGGCACATTTCACCACAGCCAATTCTTTTGGTGATTGTATTGCCTCCAGCAGTTCTTTTACAAACTGTCCATTTTTAATGGGGGATCCTGAAGAAGTCATGAAATCCCTCTGCATCCATAGTTGGCCAAAATCAGGCACAACCCTGTAACCATATTGGCTATCTGTAAATATAGTTACTTTTTGATTCTTCCCAATTTTGCAGGCTTTTATTAACGAAATCAATTCAGCTACTTGTGCAGATTTTACTCCTGGTAAATAGGATGCTTCGACTATTCCAGTTAATTCACATACTGCATATGCAGCAGTTAGTTTACCATCTTCATGCCTTTGGCACGAACCATCAACAAACAACTCCCTGTCTGGCTTCCTGAGGGTAGTTCCTGGATGTCAGGACGTGGTTTTGTGCATAATTCTGTGACTTGTAAACAATCATGTTCCTCTTCATCATCTTTAACTTCCTCATGGTATGGGTTTGGTAGTAAGGTAGCAGGATTTACTATTGTGCACCTTACAATGGTCACATTCTCAGCACCTAAGATTAATCTCTCATATTTAGTCAGCCGACTAGGAGTAAGATGCTGAGTTCGGGTTCTTGTCAACAGAATCACAACTGAATGTGGAACAAACACTTTGACAGGGTGTCCCATTACAATTGATTCACTTTGTTCAATGCTCAAACATGGAGCCGCTACTGCTTTTAAGCAGCCTGGCAATGCGCCTGCCACTGGGTCCAAGGTAGCAGAAAAATATGCTATAGGACGTCTGTCCAAACCATGTCTCTAAGTTAGGACTGAAAGTGCACAATTTTCTCTCTCATGACAGAATAATGCGAAATCTCTTTTATAATCAGGCATGCCTAGGGCAGGTGCTGCACACAATGCATTTCTCAATTTTACAAAATCTCCTACACTGTCATCATCCCACTCAACTGGGTCCTTTGCCTTCTTTTTCGTCATTTGGATTAATGGTTTTGCTAGCAGAGAAAACCCTAGTATCCATTGTCGACAATAACCCACTAATCCAAGGAACATTCTCACTTCTCGTTGGGAGACAGGCATTTGCATTTTCTTGATTAATTTTACTCTTTCAGAGGTTATTCTTCTTTTTCCCCTCTCAATTTGGTGTCCTAGATACTTAACTGCTGTTGTACAAAACTGCAATTTTTCAGGTGAGCCTTTATGCCCTTCTTCAGCTAGATGATTTAATAATGCAATGGAGTCAACAACACAGTCCTCTCTGGTGTTAGATGCCACCAGTAAGTCGTCTATATACTGCACTAAGACTGAACTTCCTGGCATCACTAGTTTCTCTAAGCACTTTTTCAATATCTGATTGAAGATGGAAGGACTTTCCGTGTACCCCTGAGGAACACGATTCCAGACATAGACTTTGTTTTCAAATTTAAATGAAAAAAGATACTGACTATCTGGGTGCAATGGTATTGAAAAGAATGCTTGGCATAAATCAATTACAGTAAACCATCCTGCACTCCAAGGAATCTGGTATAGAATTACTGCAGGATTTGGCACTATAGGACAACAGGGTTCCACAATCTTATTTATTTTCCGCAGGTCTTGAACAATCCTATACTTTCCACTAGGTTTCTTCAAACCCATTATTGGTGAGTTACAAGGGCTACTCATTACTTCTTTTAGTATGTTTTGTTTTACCATCCGGTTGATTTCTTCAATGACTCCTGCTTTTACTTCTGCACTCATTTTGTACTGTCTGGTATTTGGGAAAATTGCACCTTCCTTTACAGTAATTTTAACTGGGTCTATTTTGGCCATAAGCCCTACTTCTTTTCCCGTGAAATCCCATACCATGGAATTCACTGTAGTTTTTAGTTCTTCCGGTAACTCGTCTTTTGTTATCAAAGAAAACATCTCATCTACTTCTGTACCCTGTTTTGCAATCATAAATTTATATACATGGTCTTCATCTGGGGTCTGAACTGCCACACCATCCGGCGTGCAGAAAATTGTGCAGTTCATTTTACACAACAAATCTCGGCCCAATAAATATACTGGAATCACACACTACAAATTGATGCATTTCTCTAAAATTTCCAATTTTAACTTCCATTGGTTCGGTAAGAGGTGTTCTAATCTTTCGATTAGCTACACCCACCACTTGGATAGTTTCTCCAGAGAGAGGAAGGTCTGGGATGTCTGCTGTTCTCACAGTAGAACTGGTAGCACCAGTGTCCAAAAGGAAAGTAATATCATTACCTTTCACATTCCCTTCAACATATGGACCTGACTGATCTACCGGTAAGGATGCGCCAAGTACGCACTCCTTCTCCCCTCTCCTAGGCACCGTCATTGACTATATGGACAGAAGTCATCCTGTAAAAGAAATTGTGAGGTTACATAATCATTCTTACCACTTCCTCCTTGATATCCGACGTCTGTACCGTGCTTTGCTCTGCTTACATTACCCTGTATAGGTGCGGGTGGCAACTGACTTTGAGGATTTACACCCTGTTGTGAGTCATTCTGCGTCTGTGGATTTAAATTTTGATTTGGGCCATTATTATTTCGAATATTTTTACATTCATCCTTCCAATGCCCCAATTTTCCGCATCCATGACAAGGGAATTTCTTTTTAGCCTCTTCTCTGCTCATTCGTCCTCTCAATTTTCCACCATTTCCAGTGTCACCATTGGTTCCAGAATCTTTCCCCCGATTATCACTTGGATTATCCAAATTAATTCCCTGTCGCTCGGCCATTTTTACCTGAGCCCACATCACTTTCTCTTGCAATTTCTTGTGTCTATCCTCAATGTCATCTCCACAATATTTCGCATATTTCAAAATTTCGTCGATTGGTTTCCCTTGCCAGCACAACATGTGCTGCTTAATCATCTGACAAATCTCTGGTTTTAATCCATAAACAAATCGGTAAACAAACTGACTCATGTTTTTATCTCCAATATCCTCAAATCCACTATACTGCTTAAATACCTGCAATAAACGTTCATAGTAGGCATGTACCGATTCACTGGCTTCTTGAGTGGTTCTGTCTATTTTTACCCAATCTGTTTCTTTTGGTGGTATTTTCCCTTTCAGGTAAGTTATTACCTGCTGATACTTTTTCATGACATCACTTGATGGGGCACCTGTCTTTGGATCTCTAGGATACTCTTCACTTGGCCAATCTACTGTGATTTTACAATCTGTCCATAAATCGGCAGGTACCACTATGTCAAACAGACCATCCAAGTCCTTCAACAATACCTTTGACACTTTCACAAACCTCTCAACCTGCTTGTACCATTCAATTGGTTTTTCTCTCAATTTTGGGAAATCATTCGTAAATTACAAAATATCCTGTCTGCTCCATGGGACATGTACATATCCCCCTCCTGGAACTTCTCGCATCGGGTACATTCGATCTGCTTTCCCTGATTCCTTCATTAAATATTCAGAAGTCGTTCTACTGTATCGTGCCTCTTCCTTTTTCTTTGTCCATCTAGCTTTCCATTTATCTAGGTCTCCCCATTTCTGCAAGACTGTCATTAATTCCTTTATTTGTAATTTTCTTCCAGAGGCATTCATGTTTTCTAAATATTTGTCTGAAAAATCTGCTCTATAGGGTTTCTGTAACACTTTCAACTTCCCTATTTCAATTCCCATCTGCAGAGCTAAATCTGATAATTTCTCATGGAATATCTTTACATTTCTTGTGATACTTCTGCACACGAACAATAGTTCTTCTTCATCATAAGTATTTAGGCGATCTACCCCTACATTTCCTGCTATCATTTCTTCTAATTCGACCTTTAATTTATAAATGTCCATGATCTTTGGGGGTGAACTCTGTCTGTCTGATCCTTGTGCCCACCTTTCTAAGTCTTCTGGTGTAACTACTGTGGCACTTTTGATTCCTGCTGAGGTTATTATTTTTACATCCTTTGAACAACCAGGTGTAGTTCTTCTGGGGGTACTATTTGCAGATTCTCGAATGGGCAAGTCCATGAAATCATAGATTCACAATCATTAAAGTGATCCTCAACCATTACTACTGCTTCAGGTTTAGGAACATTCACAGGTGTAGGCATAACTAGAGGTTTGGGATAATTTACTTTGTCACTATATAAGGGAACCACTGGACCAATTGTTACAGGTATGGTCAAGGAATCAGGATGAACACTCAATTGTGCTACTTTCTGTATTCATTCTGCTCTGTTTCTATCTATGGCTTCCTTTTCTTTATCGTAAAGTACCCTATTAACTGGGAAATCATGCAATACTTGCGGTACCAATGGTGTCCTTAACAGTGGTGCACTTTGGGTGCATCCACTTGTCCCTTCCTGATATGGTGGCGGGTTCTTTAATATCTCTTCCATAAATTCATCTTCGGAGTCTCCAAATCTAGTCAAGTGTTTTGTCTTTTCTGTGCATTTGCTCCCTAACGAGTCTTCTGCCATTAATATTGGATATAGACCCTCTGTAAGCATTGCTCTTCTCCTCTGTTTCATCTGACCATCCCTTGACTCATTTTGGTACCTAGGGAAAAATCCCCGATAACCCCTATTACTCCTGGATCGGTCGCGTTCGAATGCCTCAGTTTCCCACTCCTCTAAGGCTTCATATTGAGTTAATCTAGGTCTGGGTTCTAAATCATTCATCCTCAATCTCAAATTTTGAAGAATTCTCCCATTGAAAGTACCATTCTCGGGAAATGCTAATATTCCATCATTTTTGGTATATTCTATCCAATTTTCTAACCATACGCAAGTATGATAACCTCTCTCCATCATCATGAATGAAGCGGGCGTTTTAGCTGGCGGAATGATAATTCCTTCCCTAGTTTTGATTGGTTTATCCTTTTTAAAATAATTCTTAATCTTTTGTAGAAATGACATTTTTCTCTTCTCTCCGTACATTTTGGGTAAATGTCGATGTATGAAATTATATTCTGCCAAGCCTAGGAATCTCCTATCCGGACAAATTCCTATTAAAGTTGGATCACGTTTTAACATACAATCTCCACTATCCATTAGGATTTCAGCTTTTATGCTAACAACCAATCAAATTCCAGCTAACATTTGTCTCCGAACCAATCCTAGCGCGGCCTTTTTGTGACGTTTGTCTGCCAACCCCTCCTTTACAAATTGCGCTTCTCTGTCCCTCGCTGTTTCGACCAATCCCAGCGCGGTACTTGTGACGTCAGTACTACTCCTGACTACCGACCCCTCCTTTACAAGAGTCTTTCCACGCCCGCTGTTTCAACCAATCCCAGCGCGGCGCTTTGTGACGTCAGTCCCCTCTCCGGCACTGACCCTCCTTTTACAAAATCGTACGCAAAATTTTATTTTCTCTACGCTTTTAATTAAAATTCAGTAACAACATAAAACATTCGCTATCGTGCCAGTTTCTCTAAATTGGAAAAGATAGTTTTGTTCACACTTAGCAAAACCTTTCCGTTTACTAAACATATACTACGAGTAAAACCCTTCCGTTTACTCTTCACGCAAGCATCAAAATTACCTGTTACTTCTTCAATGCTACCCTTTCTAGGTGATATAACATCAAATTTTCACCAGCATATTCCTTTTGCTATTCTCATACGCATAGAGTCCCTAACAAGTACTGATAGCCCTGCTTAACTTTTCAGTACTATTTCTGCCTGACAGATAACCTCACTGCAGTATGGCTTCCACTTACCATCCGCTATTCAATTTTCCTCCCCGGGGAATTCTGGACAACATAAAACAGACTTTTAAACAATAATGGATGTTAGTTCAAAAAAATACAATTCTCATTACCCAATTAACAAAGTACAACCATCCTCTGATAACCAGAAAACTGATCCAGCGCGTTACTAGCAACGAGCATTCATACACCAGATACTCACTTGGGCCCATACATTCATACTACGCTAGCAATTTCCGCTGGTGGGTCAGTTGTACTCTTTATCAAAAATCCCTGCTACCAATTACTTTTCTGATTGAAGAGTAATGACTTACCAATGGACCCTTTGCTAATTGGGAAGTTTAAAATGAGTGACATTCATTACAATCCATAATCCTGAAATAATCACTGAGTCAGAAAGTTTTAAAATGTTTATCTAAAGATTTAGCAGAGTAAAGTACAGAAGCACACGATACTTAATCGCATATCAAGGATGAAGCATAGTAAATCAATTATCGATCAATGACGGTCCCTCAGAAAGGAGAAGATAGAGACAGCAGCGCAACTAAAGGTTGCATTTATATTTACCTAAAGGTGCGAGAACCAAACCCCTTGGCCAAGTAGTTTGAAAAGATGAGACCCAGGAAGGATGAAGAGCAAAGACCTCCTCCAGGTTCAGGACAGGACAGGTGACCTCTCTATCAACGACGCCTGCGTCGTTCTCCTCTCTGATACTTCGCTTCTCCTCGATTCTCCCGTGTCTTCCTTCTAATGGAGTCCGCCGCCCTCTCCTCAGGACCTCTCTGGACAGCGGTTCTGTCTGCAATCGATCAGCTCGTCGAGCACCAAAGCCTGGTCTTCTGTGTCTGTCAGCGTCTAGTCTAGCATCTCCTGTGCTGTGCGATCTGAGCGTGTGCGCTAGCTAATTGGCTAATTCTATATCTATTATACCCTTCTATGCCCATGTACCTCCCATTAATGTTGCAAAAATATGGGACCACTACTTCTGATTGGACGGGGACAGGGGTTGATCCTCACACCACATCGATTTAGTTCAATTTCTTTAAACCCATTGTTTTAAAATACCGCCCATCACAATTAATACATTTGCTTTATTTCCCACCCGTCTCACGACAAAGTTTATACATTGTTTATGTACATTGTTGCTGTTTAGTAGGGACATCATGGGTACAACAGTGTTGGCCATCAGGTCGCGGCCTTGGACGTCGTCCAGGTTGACTTCATCCTTTTCTCTGGGCAGCCATGCAGGACGCATGCGCAGAATCATTGTCTCTCGAGTTTCAGTTCACCAACCCCAGGCCCATTTTACGAACTAATAAAAGTCAAAGAAGAAAATATTAAAATCACAAATAAATTGTTTTACTGTATACCCACTCTTTCTACTCTATTCCCTTTTACTTATAAATTCTATCCCGCATTAATAGCGTTAAAATACCACAGTTTTATTACAACATGAGAGCAAGCTGTAGCACGTGAAAACATTAAGCAGCCATCTTAATACACACTGCGCAGAAGCAAGAATTTCCCCCCAAGCAAAGAAAGACGTCACACCACGTGATATGGTTGAGACATGCGCAGTAAAGTTCCAGCGCTTTAGCGGCCATTTTAGAATAGACAAGCGTTATTTGTTAGTTTAAACACTTAGGCAAGCTTCCTTGCTACTTATGTTTGTGTATGCAATTGTTAGTATGAACAATACAAAGTTTAATAAATTAATACTGTGAGGAGATTGCTTCCGAGCAGGTCTCATTATGAGTTCCTGCTCCATCACTGTTTCAAATTTTTTCCCTTCCTAAAATCTCACACGAGACTCTTGCAAGAGCCAGGCAGGAAATCCCTTGCATGCAGTCCGAGGGGGGCAATGCATCCTAATGCTCTCTTGTGAGCCTCTCGCAAGATCATACTTTTTATAATAGACTTTGCATTTACACTAAATATATCAGCGATGTCATATGTATAACTGATATACACCAGAATAGTAATGTGATTAGTTTAATGAAATGCGATCCATTAAATAACTGTGGGAAAAAATAAATCACTTAGATTTATGA
Source organism: Calotriton arnoldi (assembly GCA_963921515.1). Lineage (NCBI taxonomy): Eukaryota > Metazoa > Chordata > Amphibia > Caudata > Salamandridae > Calotriton > Calotriton arnoldi. Next base: position 1,119,322 of record CAWUFW010002629.1, read on the forward strand.
AAAAAAAACACGTTTTAGCTGCATGAGACCAACATTGGTACATAGCACCCATTGATACTCATGTATTTACTTAAACTCCATTTACTATTACAAGAAAATGTTCAATTATTACTTTTTTTATGATCTCGTGAGAGTCTCATGAGATCGTAAACTTTTTTTAGAAACACAATTTACACTTTCCTTTGTTACAGTACTAATGCCTTATAGTCCCCGTTAGTAGAGCGTGTAGAGAAAGTTGTTTCTCAAATGAGACCTTTTCACAGTAAAACAGTGCACAATAGGGTGTAAGGAGACACTGGAATCTCACTGACACCTCTCCACAGCCTAACAACTGTGTTTAGTAGACTATGTGTAGAGACTGGTCTCTCCAGTGAGACCTTGCATGAAGGTAACCAGTGTGTAGAGTAGGGTGCAAAGAGTCATTGCCTCTCCACTCACACCTTTTCCCAGGCTCAGTAGTACGCATGGTAGAGTGGAGAAAGTATACACCTCACATACAATACCTCACTATTCCATAGTAAGTATAACAAGTACCGGCCTTTCCACAGAGACCTTTCCCCAGAGAAATAACCAAATATATTAAGGAGTGGGAATGGATTTGACAGGCCAGTCACAGCATGACAGACATGTGCATTAGTGTGTAGGGTAAAATTGTCTTCTTCACTAACCCCTAACTCCAGGACAACATGGATGTGCAGTACGGTGTGGGCAAGCAATGGTCTCTGTACTGACATCCCTCCCTAAAACAACAACAATATGCAGTACTGTCTGGGTATGGAGTGAGCTGTCCACTAACACATCTTACCAGGGTGAAAGGTGTCTGTAGTAGGGTTTGAGAAAATGTATCTCTCTGCTCATAGCTTTTCCCATGCTGCCAGGTATGCATAGTAGACTGTAGGTAGGAAGTGCCCTGTTTCTAACACATCTCTCTTGCATGATAAGTCTTTGTAGTGCAGTGTGGGGAGAGACTGGCCCCTCTCCTGTGACTTGTGTCTTGGTTGATCGGTGTGCAAATTAGGCTGTAAAAACGAGCCTACCTCTCTGGTCACAGCTCTCCCCAGCATGACAGATGTACAAGTAAGGTGTGGGGATGAAATTACCTCTATATTGAGAAGTCTGTCTTGCATAACAACTATAGAGACTATGATGTGTAAACACAATACCTTGTCAGTTGAGACATCTCCCCAGAGTAATATATGTGCAAAGCAGACTGTGGGTAGGAGGGTATAGAAATGGAGTATCCTCTCTGCTGAGAACTGTGTCTTGGTTGATTGTGGATAGTTGAATGTGGGGACACACTCACTTCTTCCTCAGACTTCTCCCCATGTGGACAATGAGGCGTAGTAGGGTGTGCACAAGGACAGACATCTCAGCTGAAACTTCTCTCCAGTCACAAGCATAATTAGTAACGCACAAAAGAACTGCCCTCTCCACTATCACATCTCCACCAGCTTATAGCAGTGCATAGTAGAATATGAGGATGCACTGACCTCTGTGCCAAAGCCTCTCTCCTGTATGAGAGGTCTGTATACTACAGTGTAGACAAGGACTGATCTCTTTACTGAGACCTCTCTGTTGCATGACAAGTCACCATAGTTAGGTGTTCAAATAATTGACTTCTCCATTAACAAGTCTCTGTAGCATAAGTCGACCGACACGACATCGTTGATTTTGCTGTATAGGTGAGAGGGATAGCCCCCGGGTCCCATCGCCACTCTGTCCACCCGGAATGCTGGTTCTGATCTATCAGTGAAGACCCAGTCGTTAATGCATGCCATCTGGGAGGCCCAGTAGTAGGCCCTGACATCCGGTATAGCCAGTCCTCCCTCGTAGACTCCTTTGTGTAGTTTAGTTACGGCTATGCACGGGGCGCACCCATTCCATATGAACGTCCTCAATTCAGAGTCAATTTTCTGAAAAAATAACTTAGAGATCTCATAGGGTGTGTTCTGGATTGTATATAGTAACCGTGGGAGTGTCATCATTTTAAATAGCGCCGCACGGCCCATTAGTGTGAGAGGAAGAGAGTGTTAGCGTTTGGTGTCTATGGAGAATCTTGCTAACTAAGTCTCTGCATTTTTCTAGTTATGTGCAGCCCCAGGTTTTTAAAGCAGGACGTCTCTACAGGTACTTTACATCTGGTGGTAAGAGCTGGTGCACCCCCCACCAATGGAAACAGCAACAACTTGTCCCAGTTGATGCGGTAGCCCGAATAGTCTCCATAGATCCGGAAGATCTGCAGTATTCTCTCTACTGATGGGGTCTTTCAACATATAATAGTACGTCATCTGCATAAAGGGAGATGCATTCCTCCCAGTCATCCCTGATAGGGATGCCCCAGATCAAGGGGTCTTGCCGTACCTACGCGGCCAGTGGCTCCAGAGCCAAGGCAAACAGAAGCGGGGACAGTGGGCAGCCTTGTCGTGTCCCCTTCTGCAGCTCGAATTCTCGCAACGTTGCGGAATTGACTCGCACCCTCGCTAGTGGTTTGTGGTAGAGGAGCCTCACCCAGCTCACAAAGTTAGGTCCGAGGCCAAAACAGCCCAGGACTGCGAATAGATACTCCTATTTCACACTGTCAAAGGCCATTCTGGCATCTAACGATTGCAGGGCCGCTGGATTCGTTATTCATTCTGATGTTATATGGTGGACCCCAAACAGTCGTCGCAGATTTAGCCTTGTACTTCTATGGGGCATAAACCCTGCCTGGTCTGGATAAATGAGGGAGGTTATGACTTTACAGAGTCGAATTGAGAGGGCCTTGGCCAGTACTTTGGCCTCATCGTAATAGAGATATTGGTCGATATGACCCACAATTGGTCGCGGGCTTGCCTTCTTTGGGTATTACTACAATCACTGCTGTTCTTTGATCATAGGGGAGTGCCCTCCCTCCCTAGCCTCAATGAACATGTTATGGAGGTGCTCCGCTGCGTGATCGAGTGTGCATTTAAATAGTTTTACCGGTAGGCCGTTAGGCCCCACCGCTTTTCCTGTCTGCAACAAGCAGGTCGCCTTTTTAATTTCCTCCACCGAGAGATCCTCCTCCAGCATCGCACAATCTTCTTTGGATAGCCTTGGCAGTTGAATGTCTCAGAGGAACTCTGTGCATTCCTCTTTCGACTTCCGGTCCGAGGAGCAGTAGAGGGACTCATAGTACGAGGCGAATGCCTCAGCTATCTCACTGCCTGTAACGTGGCTCCGGCCTTTCTCGTCTATTATGCTCAGTACCCAATTGTTTTCAGTTCTCCTTTCATCCAGCCAGGCTAGGAGTTTGGATGCCTTGTCACCAACCTCATAGAATCTGTTTTGTGTTGCCTTTGCCTGCACCCTGGCCTTATCTTCTTCTAAGTCTCGAAGCTCTAGTTGGTGTCCCCGTTCTGCGTCTCCCGCCCCTTTCTCCACCACCTGAGCTTCTAACTTGGAAATGGCATCCTCCTGGGTAAGGCATTGCAGCTTTTTTTCCTTTTTCGCTGCCCCTATTAATGCCTGAGTCTGGCCTCTGATTACCACCTGAAAGGCTTCCTAGAGTGTCACCGCCGATGCCACCGAGCCCTTGTTTTCCTTGAAAAATTGTCCGGTCCCTTTCCTAACGGCTAGTTTAATTTTGGGACCTTTAAGATGCCAGAGGTTGATTTTCGTGGGCAGTGTCTGGTTCCTACGGGGCCCTCCTGAACTACCTCCACCGGGAAATGGTCCAGCACCCCTCTTGCTGTGTGTTGCTTTGTGAAACTCCCCGAGGCTGTGTGCCTGAGTTAGTATGTAGTCTAGTCTAGAGAGGCTTTTACGTGAGGTGGCACTGTGTGTGAACTGTCTGGTATATGGGTGTTGGTGTCTCCATATGTCACCAAGGCCCATTGTGCAGAGGAATTCTTTCAAAGGTCCTGTTAGTCTTCCCACTGTCGATCCCTCCAGGACATCTAAGTCGACCGACACGACATCGTTCATGTCACCCCCAATTACCCACCGTTCTTCCGGTAGTTCCACTAGTAGTGGGCCCAACGCGTCCAGTGCAGCAGGTTGCAGACCGGGGGGGGCATAGTGGGAGCATAGATTCAGTCTCCTACCCTCCCAAGACCCACTTAGCACCGTAAACCTCCCTAACGGGTCAGTCCAGGATCCATCCTGGATGAAGGGAAGGGAGTTTTTGACATATATGCCGGTACCCCTGGACCCTGACGTGTGTCCTGAATGTGATAGTAGGGTGTAGCCATATCTATTCAAGGCGTTGCATTGGTTACCCATTAAGTGGGTCTCTTGTAACAGGACGATATCAGGGGAGTACCATTTAAGGAATTGCAACACTGTCAATCAATCAATCATAGGTTTGTATAGCGCGGGTTTCTCACCCGGAACGGGTCTCAAGGAGCTGAGGGAGGGTAGGAGTGGTTCCGCCGAACCTGCAGGGTCACTGAGCTCCATCAAAGAGCCAGGTCTTGAGGTACTTTAGGAATTTGGGGAGCGATGCGGTTTGTCGGAAGTGAAGAGGGAGGGAGTTCCATGCCTTGGCCGTGAGGAGGGAGAAGAAGCGCCCTCCTGTTCTGCTTTTCTTGATTCGAGGTACAGTTGTGAGGGAGAGTTGTGCTGAGCAGAGAGAGCGCTGGGGAGTGTGGAACACGAGGCAGTGGTTCAGGTTGGCAGGCCCTGCATTGTGGAGGGCCTTGTGTGCGTTTGTGAGAAGCTTAAAGGTGATCCTCCTCTCAACGGGAAGCCAGTGCAAGATCCGTAGGTGTTGGCTGATGTGGCAGTAGCATGGTAGGTTGAGGACTAGTCTGGCGGCGGCGTTCTGGACGTTCTGGAGTTTGCGGGTGAGGTTCTTGTTGATCCCGGCGTAGAGTGCGTTGCCGTAGTCTAGTCTGCTGCTGATGAGGGCGTGTGTGACCGTTTTCCTGTGTCCGGGGGGGGGTCCACTTGAAGGTCTTGCGGAGTAGGCGGAGGGTGTGGTCGCAGGAAGAGGTAATGGAGTTGACCTGGCGGTCCATTTTGAGTTCAGAGTCCAGGATGATCCCTAGGTTGCGTGCGTGGTCCGTGGGGGTGGGGGGGTCCCCGAGGACATGGAGCCACCAGGTGTGGTTCCAGGTGTCGGGGTGTGGCCCCATGATGAGTATCTCTGTTTTGTCCGTGTTGAGTTGAAGGCAGCTGCTCTTCATCTATCTGGCGACGGCTTCCATTCCATCTTGAAAGTTACGTTTGGTGATGTTGGGTTCGTTGGATAGGGAGAGGATGAGTTGGGGGTCGTCTGCATATGATGTGATGCTGAGTCCGTAGGATATGGCGATGGCTGGGAGCGGGGCCATGTAGATGTTGACAGGGTCGGACTGATGGAGGATCCTTGTGGGACTCCGCAGGTGGTTGGTGTTGGTTCTGAGCGGAATGGCGGGAGTCTGACTCGTTGCTTTCTGCTGGAGAGGAAAGAGAGGATCCAGTCGAGGGCCTTGTTCCGGATACCCGCGTCGTGGAGTCTGCGGGCTAGGGTGCGGTGAGAGACGGTGTTGAAGGCCGCGGAGAGGTCAAGGAGGATGAGGGCCACAGTCTCGACTTTGTCGAGGAGGGCACAGATGTCGTCTGTTGCTACGAGGAGTGTGGTTTCTGTGCTGTGGTTCTTCCTGAAGCCTGATTGGGAGAGGTCGAGGATGTTGTCTTCTTCGATGAAGGCGGCGAGTTGGCGGTTGACGGCTTTTTCCATGACTTTGGCCGGATAAGGGAGTAGGGAGATGGGTCTGAAATTCTTGAGGTCGGTGGGGTCCGCTGAAGGTTTTTTCAGGAGAGGGTTGATCTTGGCGTGTTTCCAGTCATCGGGGAAGGAGGCGGTCTCGAAGGAGCGGTTGATGATTCGTTGAAGTTCGGGGGCCATGATGTCTGCGGCTTTCCGGTAGATTTGATGGGGGCAAGGGTCCGTGGGTGCCCCGGAGTGAGTGGTCTTCATTATCCTCAGAGTGTCTTCGATGCTGAGGGCGGTCCAGCTGTTGAGTGTCGGTTGCGTTCTGTTGGGAGCGGTGGGAGGGGATTCCTCCTGGGGGTTGTTGACGTCGAAGTTGTCATAGGTGGTCTTGATTTTGTGGTGGAAGAAAGTGCTGAGTCTGTCGCTTAGGTCCTGGGAGGGGGTGATGTCTGTGGACTCGCTGTTGGGTTGGGCGAACTCTTTGATGATGGCGAATAGTTCCTTGCTGTTGTGGGCGTCGGTGGAGATTCTGTCCAGAAGTGCTTCCTTCCTGGAGAGTCTGATGAGCTTGTGGTGGGCGGTGGTAGCTGTTTTGAAGTTGTCGAGGTCAGTCGGGGTTTTGGAGTTCCTCCAAAATTTTTCAAGTGGTCTGCAGGTGCGTCTGGAGTCCTGGAGTTCAGTGGAGAGCCAGCTGGCTTTCTTGGCGTGGGGTTTGGAGGCTTTATTGAGGGGGGCGATGGTGTTGCTGCAGTCGGTGATCCAGTTGTGTAAGGTGCGGGTGGCGGTGGTGGGATCATCGTCAGTGGTGGTGGGAGTGGAGCTGCTGAGGGCGGTGGCGAGCTGGACGTCGGGGATATTGTTCCAATTCCTGCGTTGGAGCTGATGCGGGTGTCTGCAGGGGATGTCGGATTTGAAGGTGAAGTGAACACAGCAGTGGTCCGTCCATGCGAGTTCGGAGGTGTGGCTGAAGGTGATGGAGTTCCCTGCTGTGAAAACGGGATAGAGGATGTGACCAGCTGTGTGCGTTGGTTCTGGTACGATCTGCTTGAGTTTGATGGTGTGGAAGTTGTCCAGAATGGAGGCGGAGTTGGGGTCCAAGCGGTTGTCGATGGGGAAGTTGAGGTCTCCTAGTATCGTGAAATCTGTGGAGGTGATGGCATGCGGTGTGATGATGTCGGTGATGGTCGGCAAAGGGTGCGCGGGGTCCGGGTGGTCTGTAGATGAGGGTGCCTCGGAGGGTGGAGGACGGTTTGGTCTGGATCTTGAAATGGAGGTGTTCCATCAGGTCTGTGGGCCCGTCAGAGTAGGTGCACAGCTGGAGCTTAGTCTTGTGAGAGCGATGGCGATGCCTCCTCTGGGGCGGTTGGGGCGATCCTTCCGGGTGAACTTGTATCCTTCAGGGATGGCGATCGCGATGTCTGGGCCGGAGGTGGCGTTCGTCCAGGTTTCTGTGAGGAAGGCGATGTCCGGGGTGGTGCTGTCAAGGAGTTCCCAGATTTCGTTGGCATGTTTGTGGAGGGAGCGGACGTTGAGGAGGATGCATCTCAGGGTTTGGGGTGCGGTGAAGTTGTTGCTGGTGGGAGGTGAGGGGTCATGGGTCTCGGCGAAGGTGAAGGAATGGTGGCAGTGACGGCAGGTGAAAGGTCCGTGGGTGTCGAGAGGTGAGGAGAGTTTGCAGTTGAAGTTCTTGCAGGTGTTGAGATCATGGAGAGCCGAGGAGGTGTAGCGTTGGCGGGCCGGAGGGCCAGGGGTTCTGGCGCTGGCCGCGGTCAGGTCGTGGACGGGTGCAGATGGGCTTGCCTTTGGCGTGCCTTTGGCACGCCGGCGGCATGCCTACTGCGCACGTCCGCCATTAAATAGGGGAGGAGGGAGAGAGGGAGACGCTGCTGGGAGGCGGGGAGAGGGGCAGCGGGGGAGGCAAAAAAGCGGGAAAGACTGGCGGAGGAAACGGGCAGGGGGGCACCAACAAGGGCACAGGCAATAAGGAGCAGGAAAGAAAAAAAGAAATATAGGGCACAGGAGATAAAAGTAGAACAGCGGGGGAGAGCCACAAGCAGTCAGGCAGGCAGGCAGGGATGCGAGGCGGAGCTGGCGCCGGCCTCGAACCGGGGTCTGCGCTGCTCAGGAGGCAGAGGCACTACCAGTGGAGCTGCGTGCCAGGGAGAGCAGTGTCCTGGCCGAGGTCAGGGGACTTGCTTGCCTGGGCTCGCAGCGGCCGCCGTTAAATAGTGGAGGAGGGAGGGAGGGAGACGCAGCTGGGAGGCGTGGGGAGAGACAGCGTGGGGAGGCAAAAAAGCGGGAAAGACGGGTGGAGAAAACGGGCAGGGGGGCACCAACAAGGGCACAGGCAATAAGGAGCAGGAAAGAAAAAAGAAATATAGGGCACAGGAGATAAAAGAAGAACAGCGGGGAGAGCGACAAGCAGGCAGGCAGGCAAGGATGCGAGGCGGAGCAGGCGCTGGCCTTGAACCGGGGTCGGCACTGATCAGGAGGCAGAAGCACTACCAGTGGAGCTGGGTGCCAGGGAGAGCAGTGTCCTGGCCGAGGTCAGGGGACTTGCTTGCCTGGGCTCGCAGTGGATGCCGTTAAATAGTGGAGGAGGGAGGGAGGGAGACACAGCTGGGAGGCATGGGGAGGGGCAGCATGGGGAGGCAAAAAAGTGGGAAAGACGGGCAGAGGTAATGGGCAGGGCGGCACCAACAAGGGCACAGGTATTAAGGAGCAGGAAAGAAAAAAAGGCATATAGGGCACAGGAGATAAAAGAAGAACAGCGGAGGAGAGCCACAAGCAGTCAGGCAGGCAAGGATGCGAGGCGGAGCGGGCGCTGGCCTCTAACCGGGGTCGGCACTGATCAGGAGGCAGATGCAAGAGAAACAATTGATGGACGGAATGCTGGACAATGCAAACATTCACCCCCAGTCACAAGGATCTGGGTTAAATCCATCATTCTTTTGCTCACCACACCACCCCAGTTTGGACCCAGCCATATGCAAATCAGTCTTGACCCTGTTCCTTGTGGGAACAGTCCAGCCCGAACTGCCAAGCCAGGTCCTCCCTGGACCGGAAACAAGCATCCTGGGACCCGTTTCAGGGCATCACCCTTCATCAGCCAGGCTAGCTTGAATCCAGTGGTGGAGTGAGCACGGGACGCATGTCTGGGCATACCCTTCCCACTTAGGGCGACATATGCAAAAGAAACAATTGATGGACGGAATGCTGGACAATGCAAACATTCACCCCCAGTCACAAGGATCTGGGTTAAATCCATCATTCTTTTGCTCACCACCCCAGTTTGGAGTCAGCCATATGCAAATCAGTCTTGACCCTGTTCCTTGTGGGAACAGTCCAGCCCGAATTGCCAAGCCAGGTCCTCCCTGGACCGGAAACAAGCATCCTGGGACCGGTTTCAGGGCATCACTCTTCATCAGCCAGGCTAGCTTGAATCCAGTGGTGTAGTGAGCACGGGATCCACGTCTGGGCATACCCTTCCCACTTAGGGTGACATATGCAAAAGAAACAATTGATGGACGGAATGCTGGACAATGCAAACATTCACCCCCAGTCACAAGGATCTGGGTTAAATCCATCATTCTTTTGCTCACCACGCCACCCCAGTTTGGACCCAGCCATATGCAAATCAGTCTTGACCCTGTTCCTTGTGGGAACAGTCCAGCCCGAACTGCCAAGCCAGGTCCTCCCTGGACCGGAAACAAGCATCCTGGGACCGGTTTCGGGGCATCACCCTTCATCAGTCAGGCTAGCTAGAATCCAGTGGTGTAGTGAGCACGGGACCCACGTCTGGGCATACCCTTCCCACTTAGGGCGACATATGCAAAAGAAACAAGTGATGGACGGAATGCTGGACAATGCAAACATTCACCTCCAGTCACAAGGATCTGGGTTAAATCCATCATTCTTTTGCTCACCACCCCAGTTTGGACCCAGCCATATGCAAATCAGTCTTGACCCTGTTCCTTGTGGGAACAGTCCAGCCCGAACTGCCAAGCCAGGTCCTCCCTGGACCGGAAACAAGCATCCTGGGACCGGTTTCAGGGCATCACCCTTCATCAGCCAGATCTCTGTACTGGGGTGAATGTATGACATTGTTCTGCATTCTGTCCATCAATTGTTCTTTTTACATTTGTCACCCCGAGTGGGACCAGTATGCCCAGATGTGGGCCCCGTGCTCTCCATGCCACTGGAGTCAAGCTATCCTGGCTGAAGAGATCTGGTCCTAGGATGCTTGATTCCAGTCCAGGGAGGACCTGGCCTGGCCTGACCTGGCCTGCCAGTTCGGGCTGGACTGTTCCCATTGGGCGCAGGGTTAAGACTGATTTGCATATGGCTGGGTCCAAACTGGAATGGTATGGTGAGCAAAAAAACGATGGATTTAGGCCCAGATCTCTGTGCTGGGGTGAATGTATGACATTGTTCTGCATTCTGTCCATCAATTGTTCTTTTTGCATTTGTCACCCCGAGTGGGACGGGTATGGCCTGACGTGGGTCCCGTGCTCTCCATGCCACCAGAGCCAAGCTATCCTGGCTGAAGAGGGGTGAAACCCCGAAACCGGTCCTAGGATGCTTCATTCCAGTCCAGGGAGGACCTGGCCTGGCAGTTCGGGCTGGACTGTTCCCATTGGGCGTAGGGTCAAGACTGATTTGCATATGGCTGGGTCCAAACTGGAATGGCATGGTGAGCAAAACAACGATGGATTTAGGCCCAGATCTCTGTCCTGGGGTGAATGTATGACATTGTTCTGCATTCTGTCCATCAATTGTTCTTTTTACATTGATCAGGAGGCAGAGGCACTACCGGTGGAGCTGCCTGCCAGGGAGAGCAGTGTCCTGGCCGAGGTCAGGGGACTTGCTCGCCTGGGCTCGCAGCGGCCGCCATTAAATAGTGGAGGAGGGAGGGAGACGCAGCTGGGAGGTGGGGGGAGGTTCAGCGGGGGGAGGCAAAAAAGCAGGAAAGACGGGCGGAGGAAACGGGCAGGGGGCACCAACAAGGGCACAGGCAATAAGGAGCAGGAAAGAAAAAAAGAAATATAGGGCACAGGAGATAAAAAAAGAAGAACAGCGGGGGAGAGCCACAAGCAGTCAGGCAGGCAGGGATGCGAGGCAGAGCAGGCGCCGGCCTCAAACCGGGGTCGGCGCTGATCAGGAGGCAGAGGCACTACCGGTGGAGCTGCGTGCCAGGGAGAGCAGTGTCCTGGCCGAGGTCAGGGGACTGTGGCCCAATTTAACCCAATCTAACCCATTGTTGAGGCCACTGACATTCCATGACCATATCTTTATCGATTTTTAGGCGTCCTCAGGGTTCCCCATTATGTCTTTGGTTCACCACCCACCCCCTCTCCTTCCCCAGACCCCCCATATTCCTGCCCGAGTTTGACTCTTTAGTACTTGGATGGCATTTGTGTTTCGTAATGGACCCCTGAGCGTGTAACTGGTAAATGAAAACTCTGTAAAACCAAAACAGTAACCCCCAGTTTAGATTCCCCACCCCCCTCCCTGCTACCCTGCTAAATAGGCAAAACATACCCCAACTGGTCTTCTTGCAGAGTGCCTGTCGCCCCTTGATAAACTCTTTCAAACACTGATGGGGGGTGCTCGGCTACACCCAGGAGACGAATTGCTCCGCACTCGTATCCAGCCTGTTTTTAGTCATCATTTCAGTGGATAAGCTTCTGAGACATGTTGCACTGACAATTGTCCCCCCCAACTCATTCTATTGCATACAATTTCCCAATATTGTTACCATCGATGACTCTACAGTCCTGTTCAGATAGATCTTCTGGCTCTTTAGACTATTTTCTGGCTATCTGTTGCCAGTTCACTGGGCTGCTCCCTGTCCAACTGTTCTCGATTTCCTTTGTTACGCTCTGGGTGCCCTTGTCTGGAGCTTGTGCCCTTACCGCCGTTCTGACTCTTGGTGCGCCATTCCTCCAGCCATTCCCACACCTCATCCGGGGAGGTGAAGTGCCATGATTTACCCTCTGCCATTATCATGAGGTTTGCGGGGAACAACATAATGTGCTTAATATTGCGGTCACGGAGTTCCCTTTTCACTGATTCAAAGCTTCTTCTTTGCCTTTGTACGAGCAGGGTGAAGTCAGGAAAGAAACAAATCCGCGCATTCTGGTATTGTATGTCGCCTTTCACTCTGGCTGTTTGTCATATAACATCGCAATCTCTGTAATTAAGAATTCTCGCAATAATCGTCCTCGGCAGAGTCCCCGGGCTGGGCGTTGGGATCGGCGCACTGTGGGCCCTCGCAACAGAGAAGAAATTGGAGAGTGTCTTGGGTTTCAGTGTGTTTAGTATCAGGTTCTCCAGGAATAGGTCCACACTAGGGCCCTCCGGAACTCCCACTACTCTGATATTGTTTCTCCTTGCTCTCCCTTCTTGGTCCTCCAATTTGACCGCCTTGGTTGTGGTTTGTTGGGTTAGGGTTCGTACCTGAGATTCTAGCCGCTTTGTAATGGCATGGAGTTGGGCGATGTGGGTTTCCGTCACTGTGACTTTCTCTCTTAACTTAGACATGTCTGTTCTGATTAGGTCCACTTTTAGGGTCACCGTGTCTATTTTTGGTTCCAATGTGCCCTTTAGATCTCTGATGGCTTCCATTATGGCTCCGAGGGATGGCTCTTCTGCCTCCTCACCACCTTCCGTCCGAGGGGGTTTTGGTATGGCGAAGCTGTCTGTTTTGTTAGATTGGTGGGTCACTGAGCACTTGGGCTTCACCATATTACCGTTGATACAGGCCATTCTGATAGTTCAATCTGAGCACCAGGGCTAACCAAGCCGTGGGCCATTAACCAATGGACAGTGTTGCTGTTGTCAGGGGGGGAAACCCCGGTGGGGCACCACGTCACATCTCCACAACCCCCGGTGTTCAGTAGGATGTCCTGCATGTGGTCCACTCCACGAATAGCGCTGTAGTTAATGTATGCCACAATGTATGTCCTCTGGTGGCCCTCGGGGGACTCTGGTAGCCGTGCCCACCCCTCAGTGACTGTTGTGGTCATCAGTGGGTCACTTTTCGTATCTGGAGCCTCCTCGCTCACCCCGTGGGCTCCCTCGAGGGTTGCAAATTCTGCTCGGGGAGCCCTCGGCGAGGCCCGCCGGGCTAGGAGCTCACCAAAACAGCAATCCGGAAGCGTGCGTTTTCTGACGCTGGTCTCCCGGTGCCTCCGTGGCTGCACCCTGTTCACCTCACTCCTTCAGTGACAATTCTGGAGCCGGCCAGTGGGGTATCGGGGGGTGCGGTCCTTCGGCCCCTCGGATCCGATCTACATGCCCGGCTCAGGGCTCTCTCTGTTGCCAGCCGGTCCTGTGGATCCTGCTGCTTCTAGCTGTTATCCGACTACGGGCCGGCACAGTCTCTACCGCCGCACCCCCGGGCCAGCCAAACGCCTCACGGGCTCCCGACCCGCTGCCTGATGTTCCACTTGCAGCCTCCCCAGGCCTCAGCTCCGTTCGCTGCAGTTTCCGCGTTCGTTGGGGTAGTTGGCCTCATGCTGTGCGCGCTGTGGTCTCCCCACACATTTCTCACCGTCTCCGCCGAGCGGTCAGCCTACGCCCACCTCAGCTCCAACTCTCGGATGGGGTGTAAAGCGAGGCTCCGGCAGTCCGCCCCGCCCCGTGGTTAAGAGCAATGGTGCCGACAGGTCCGCCCGGAGGCCTCACGGCATTCAACGTCGATGGAGCTCTCCACCCTTCTTCCCGCTGGTCTGTCGGCTCCCCAGATCTTCCACGGGGGTATCTGCTACCTCGTACACAACTTCTCCTACAGATTATGGAACGGATTATGGGGTTATGCTCCGGTTGTGCAGGAGCTCAGTTATGGCGCGGCCATTCCCGATCGCGGCCAAGCAACGCCCCCTTTTTGGGTTTTTTACTACTCCCCATACGATCTTGTGAGACTCTTGCAGGATCATAAAACACTTTGTGGCAGACAGTTGTTTTCCATGCGAGTCTCGCAGGATCGAACGAATCCCGTGCAGCAAGCTTCAGTCCCTGAAGCTTCCACGCAACTCTTTCAAATCTCTTGTGGGATCGCAACACCATTGTAGGACAATAGGAGTATATGGGAGGGACTAGCCACTCCACTGAGAACCCTCTCTTGGATAATAGTTGTGCATACCAGGGAGTGAGGAGGGGACTATCCTCTCATTTCAAAGCTCTCTCTTGAATTAAAGGTATGCATAGTGGTATGTGGGGAGGTACTGGCCTCTCCTGTCAGACCTCTCTTTCAGATGATGGGTGTGCGCATTAGGGTGTATACATGGACTGGCCTCTCCAGTCAGACCTCTCTCAATCTCTCAGATGACAGATGTGTGTAGGAGGGTGTATAGGTAGCGACAGGCCTCTCCTGTATGCATAGTATGCTGAGTCCAGGGAATGTCCTCTCCACTAACACTCCTCTCTTTGATGTTGGGTGAGCATAGTAAGGTGTGGGAAGAGCCTTAACTCTACTCACCACTCTCCCAATGGGCATAAACAATAAACTCCGATAAACACCATCTCCAGTAAGACTCCTTTCTACAGTAACAGGTGTGCATACCAGAGTGTATTCAAACATCACATACTCCTTCCTACTTTTCACAATCCCGCTAGAGTCTTGTGAGATCATAACATAAAAAAATTAACATTCAAATCATCACAGTACTTCTTTTTTGCACACTTCCAAACAAGTACCAGAATATGCATTCCTACTAATAGAGTGTGTTGAGAACTCATCTACCCCTTTTTACTATTCACAATCCCGCGAGAGTTAGGTGAGGTCCTAAAAAATGTGTAAAAAATAATGTACATTAATTATCTTCACAGTAATTATCCCTTAGGCACCTCCTCTCAAAATCTAGGGGGAAGCAGGCCTTTCTGCTGCCCCCTTATATAGTTCTTTTTACTTAATTTCTACAGTAATGGTTGCCACTTCATTTCTAAAATTCCAACAGCCAGCCAATCGGAGTTCTCACTGGACTGGCGGAAGCCTCTTGCTCCCCTGAGAGCATGAAGGCTCACAAGAAAAACAGGCCTCTCAATGACTCACAGCCCTCTATTTTTTAATTTGCACTGTCAAAGGACTCTCACGAGCCCAACTACCAAAATATACAATTGTTTTTGACCCTCAATATCTCAAAATCAACTCAACGGTTTAACACCAAATCACAAAAAGCCCAATCTGCGGACCAAATCCAGCTTCCTGACGAATTTGGTGTAATTTGGTTCAGCAGTTTTTGCTATAACCTGTCTTATAGAAGTCTATGAAAAATGCATGGGGATTTTACGTTTTGGGACCCAGTTTTTTCTTGACCCCTGCTTGATGGACCATCACAAAACTTGCCTGGGAGAAGTTGAGGTGGATGAACTTTTTTGGGAAAGTTTTGTGAATATTGGTCAAATGGGGCTAAAGTTATTAGCAAACCAAAAAATGTTCCATCTATGGAAAAGCAGACCTAATTATAACTAACTAGTTAGGTAATATATTTGTATATTACAAAACCCACAAGCAAATATGTCCAGTACAGTGTATATGCACTGGGTAGTTAGATCCAGGACCTAGGTACCATAGGAAATACATTTTTTGGTTTGCTAATAACGTTGGCACTATTTGACAAATCTTCACAAAATGTTCACAAAACAAATTCCTCCTTCAGTTTTGGGTTGATTTGTCATGCAGGGGCCATGAAAAAACGGCAGTCCCAAAATGTAATTTCCTCATTCAATTTCTAAAGGGAATTTTGAACAGCTCTACAAAATGACTGAATGAAATTTACTTCAAAATTGGCAGAAAGCTAGATCTTTACCCAGAAAGTCTGCTTTTAGGGAGTTTATGTAAATACGTTCAATAGTTTTAAAGAAATGAAGGTTTTGTATAAGATATAAAGGGGCATGGTACCTGGACCTTGTGTGGTGGACCCAAAGGTACCCCTCCCCCGGACCAAACTTTAAAAAAATATGCAAGAATCACACAGGATATCAGTAACGAAAAAAAAAAAAGGGGGAGAGGACGTGAGTAACTGTTGTGAGTTGGCTGCAACCCCATGCTGCGTATCACTACCAGGACATGTACCTTAGGGGGTGACTTATAAGTATTAAAAAGGAAGGTTTGGGCCTGACAAAAGATTTATTTTGCCAGGTCACAATAGCAGTTTCAAACCTGCTCTCAAACTGCAGTGGCAGGCCCGAGACATGCTTTACACTGCTACTTTAGTGGATGGCACAACGAATGCTGCAGCCCACTTGTAGCATTTAATTTATAGGCCCTGGGAAAATGTAGTATCATTTACTATAACGGATAAAAATGTATATACCCATGTATATACCCATATATGTAAACGCATGAGACGTGGTATCTCCTGCTTGTGTGAGGGTGCTGGCGTATACTGCTGAAATCGCGTTCTGTTAGCATGTATGTGAACCCGTTTAGATAAGAACTGCTAAATTGAATTTGTCACAGTTTTTTTAATCGCTGTAATTGCTGAGTTTTAAAATTGAAATAGGTGCAGTTTTTATTGTTGCCATTGGTGTATGTTGGTGCTACTTCCGACCTGCCCCAGCGGTGTCCGCATGTTAGAGCGGGCCGCTGTACCTAAGTGGGGTTAGCACTCTAGTTGCTTGTCCCTGCGCCACGGCCTATAAATCATCGCGTTGGAGCGACCGCGCAGCGGACGCGCGCAGCGGGCGCGCCGCCGGCGTGCCAAAGGCAAGCCCGTCTGCGCCCGTCCGTGCACCGGCAACGCACAGCGCCAGCCACCATGTTGAATGTAGGAGAAATCTACCAGCTGATACTACTTACAGGTATTCGAGTGCCTCACTACGGGCAATTGGTGTGCAGGGTGGTGCCCATGGGGAATTTATATTGAGAGATACAGCAGGGGCAGTATCTGACTTCATTAAAGGGGACTCTCTGAGATGCGGGTTGCTTAATGTTAGATCCCTGTGTAAACACTATATGGAGATACAGCTGCTATTAGAGTCACACGATTTAGATGCCCTGGTGATGAGCTGGGTTTGGCGTGCCCTCGGGGCTATAAAGCTTTCCATAAGCCACGCCCCAGCGGTAGAGGTGGAGGGCTTGGGATTATATTTAAGGAAGCATGGAATTTTTCCCCTATAGATATTGATGAGGTTGAAGCGGTTGAGTTATTGGGCTTTGCGCTAAAGGATCAGGGGAGACAGGTGCTGACCGGCCTCTTGCAACAAAAAAGTCTGATTGATGTCTTTAGCAATATGGCTCTCTCACATGCTAGATTACTTATATTAGGGGATTTTAACCTGTGGGCCAATTGGAGCATGGACCCCGGGTATAATAATCTCTTACAATCTTGTATGGATTTGCAACTTTCTCAATGGTTGGTAGAACCTACACATATAGGAGGACATATTCTGGACCTTATTTATGCTGGGAAAGACTCAATGGAAGTGGTAAATGTCCTGCCGATTGGCTGGACCGATCACCATTTAGTTCAATTTGATGTATTTAACATTAAGCAGAACAGCCCGGCTACTATGAAGGAAACTAGATGTCTTCTTAGTAGGGATTGGAAAGGTCTCCTGAGGAAAGCTGGCACTGCCCCTGTATTTCATCTGGAAGAATCCTTCGACCCGGTGAAACAGGTGGAGGATAATTACACCACCTTTTGTCTTTTGATCAACTTGACCAGCTTGTTCCACAAAAACAGGTTAAAAAAGTAGGCAAATCCTCCGCTCCCTGGTACAATGCTGAACTACAAAAGTTAAAACTTGGTTGTAGACAAGCAGAACGGCGGTGGAGGAGGGGGTACTCTGATATAGATAAAGCTGAGTGGAAGGAGAAAATCCTCTGTTATAAGAAAAATATTGCCTCCGCTAAAGCGGAATTTTTGCAAATGTAATTCTGAGGGCACCCAATAGCTCCAAAAGCATTTTTAAAATAATGAATGATATTGCCATTCCGATTGTACTAAAAATAGGATTCTCCCAACACAGGAACTCTGTGACAGCTTGGCTGTTTTTTTTTAAGATAAGATCTGTAAAATCATTGAAGGGTTGGAAGGGGATAGCACAGTTGGTGGGGTTAGTGGTCCACCACAGGGCAGGATGGAGGACTGGAAGGGGATGAATGAAGTTTCAGATCAGAGGCCTCTTTTAGATCATTTTGAAATTCCTACGGGGGAGGATTTTAATCGGATAGCCTTAGGGATCTCCTCCGGTTCATCACTGGACCCTCTTCCCCATAGGATTTGGAAAGCTTTAGGCTCTGAGCTGTTCCCTTTGCTAAGACAGCTATGTGATCAATCCCTGAGTAGTGGAATGGTCCCCTCTTGCTGGAAGCAAGCAGTTGTAACCCCTTTACTAAAAAAAACGTCGCTTAATCCAGCCTGCCTAAAAAACTACAGGCCTATCTCGCTCCTCCCATACCCGGTTAAGATCATGGAGCGCCTTGTAAGCAGGGCACTCTCCCAGTTTCTGGAGGCAAATAATTTACTGGATGCCGTGCAATTCGGCTTCCGCCCAGGACATGGGACAGAGACTGCCTTGCTGACTGTGTTGGATGATCTTCGTCTGCGTGCGGACAAGGGTCATTCTACTATACTGATCCTGTTGGACCTGTCCGCCGCTTTCGACCCAGTCAATCACAAGGTTCTCCTGGAACGATTTGAAGGAGTGGGGGTAGTGGGCCTGGCTCAGAAGTGGTTGCACTCATATCTGTCTGACAGATGTCAGGCTGTGGCCCTCCCACCTTTTCAGTCTAAGTTCACCAAGATACATCATGGTGTTCCGCAGGGCTCTGCAATCAGCCCTATTCTATTTAACGCCTATATGCGTCCTTTGGTGGATGTTATTAAATCCTACGGTATAGGCCTTGTAAATTATGCGGATGACACCCAGCTTATTCTCTCTTGGGAGGGAGAACAGTCACTTTCTGTGGAAAACTTCCATGCATGTATGCAGAGTGTGGTTTATTGGCTGAGAACTAACTCCCTGCAATTTAATGCAGACAAAACAGAGTTTCTTTACATTGCAGGTGGGAGAATGTCATATCCTCTCCCAGCCAATTTGTGGCCCACTGCTGCCGATGCTCCGCCGGCACCCTCTAAATCGGTTCGCAATTTGGGAGTCTGCTATAATGAGAAGCTGACTTTGGAAAATCAAGTCAATAAGACCGTTGGGAGCTGTTTTTCCCTTATTAGGGTCCTTAAGAAAATACTTCCTATGCTCCCGGTACATACTCGTGCATTGGTAGTAAGGAGTGTCATCATGAGTAGGTTAGACTACTGTAATGCCCTGCTACTGGAGTCCCCTAAATATTTAACTGGGAGACTGCAGAGAATCCAGAATGTAGCGGCCAAGCTGGCTTTGATGAGACCTCGTCAGTCCTCCCCCTCTCAGGCCCTTGCGGACCTTCATTGGCTTCCAATTTTGCAGAGGGTTCACTTTAAATCCCTCTGTGTCGTGTTCAAGGCGCTGCATGGTCTTGGGCCAATACCATTGCAGAGTAAATTTAGTTGGTATGTTCCCACTCGTTGCCTTAGGTCCTCTTCTGCCAATTGGGTGAAAGTGCCTAGGGTCAGAAAGAGCTAAACTGGGGGGCAAGCTTTCAGTGTTGCTGCTGCAAGGCTCTGGAACACCCTACCTACGGAGTTGCGACAGATGACGGACTTTTTGCCGTTTAGAAAGAAATTAAAGACTTGGTTCTTTCCCAGAGTATAATGTCTTCTGTCCTCTGTCACAGGCTTTTTTTCCGTCTCTCAGCGCCAGGATACCCGGCGGGTTGCAGTGCGCTCTATAAATAGCCCTTACATTACATTACATTACATTACCCATTTTACCCTGTTTTGAAGGGAGAGCACAAGCACTTTACCACTAGTTACCAGGAGTAAGGTGTACAGAGCCCTAAAGCCAACACTCTCAAGTAACAACCTGCAGAGTAATAACCTACAGCTGTCTTCACAGTGGCACTTGTTTGGTGCACACCTTCTTGGACGTATCCGTACCTCTCTTTCAGACTGAACACTAACCACTAATTATGGGCTACCCCAGCTTTTTAGACAACAGGATGTGGGAGCACACCGCTGACCTCTCAGGCAAGGTTCACCCCTAGCATTCTGGTAAATGCAGTTTCTTGTAGCTCGCTCCGATATTTTCGAGTGTTTCGCCAAGGTTGGCGCAGATAGTGCTGATCTCTAGACACGTGTTTCTGGTTTATTAACCGTCATCAGTAGAGAATACAGTCTTGTATTTTGGGGTTTGCTGAGTAGGCTGCCAAACATTATATCAGGTCCGGTACCTCTCACTGGCGCGCAGGTGCTTCATCCACGAGCTCGTCAGCTCAATGACTCACGGGAGTACTTTAAATAGACAACAGGATGTGGGAGCACACCGCTGACCTCTCAGGCAAGGTTCGCCCCTAGCATTCTGGTAAATGCAGTTTCTTGTAGCTCGCTCCGATATTTTCGAGTGTTTCGCCAAGGTTGGCGCAGATAGTGCTGATCTCTAGACATGTGTTTCTGGTTTATTACCCGTCATCAGTAGAGAATACAGACTTGTATTTTGGGGTTTGCTGAGTAGGCTGCCAAACCTTATATCAGGTCCGGTACCTCTCACTGGCGCGCAGGTGCTTCATCCACGAGCTCGTCAGCTCAATGACTCACGGGAGTACTTTAAATAGACAACTGGATGTGGGAGCACACCGCTGACCTCTCAGGCAAGGTTTGCCCCTAGCATTCTGGTAAATGCAGTTTCTTGTAGCTCGCTCCGATATTTTCGAGTGTTTCGCCAAGGTTGGCGCAGATAGTGCTGATCTCTAGACACGTGTTTCTGGTTTATTAACCGTCATCAGTAGAGAATACAGTCTTGTATTTTGGGGTTTGCTGAGTAGGCTGCCAAACATTCTATCAGGTCCGGTACCTCTCACTGGCGCGCAGGTGCTTCAACCACGAGCTCCTCAGCTCAATGACTCACAGGAGTACTTTAAATAGACAACAGGATGTGGGAGCACACCGCTGACCTCTCAGGCAAGGTTCGCCCCTAGCATTCTGGTAAACCAGAAACACGTGTCTAGAGATCAGCACTATCTGCGCCAACCTTGGCGAAACACTTGAAAATATCGGAGCGTGCTACAAGAGACTGCATTTACCAGAATGCCAGGGGCGAACCTTGTCTGAGAGGTCAGCGGTGTGCTCCACATCCTGTTGTCTATTTAAAGTACTCCCGTGAGTCATTGAACTGACGAGCTCGTGGATGAAGCACCTGCGCGCCAGTGAGAGGTACCGGACCTGATATAATGTTTGGCAGCCTACTCAGCAAACCCCAAAATACAAGACTGTATTCTCTACTGATGATGGTTAATAAACCAGAAACACGTGTCTAGAGATCAGCACTATCTGCGCCAACCTTGGCGAAACACTCGAAAATATCGGAGCGTGCTACAAGAGACTGCATTTACCAGAATGCCAGGGGCGAACCTTGTCTGAGAGGTCAGCGGTGTGCTCCCACATCCTGTTGTCTATTTAAAGTACTCCCGTGAGTCATTGAGCTGACGAGCTCGTGGATGAAGCACCTGCGCGCCAGTGAGAGGTACCGGACCTGATATAATGTTTGGCAGCCTACTCAGCAAACCCCAAAATACAAGACTGTATTCTCTACTGATGACGGTTAATAAACCAGAAACACATGTCTAGAGATCAGCACTATCTGCGCCAACCTTGGCGAAACACTCGAAAATATCGGAGCGTGCTACAAGAGACTGCATTTACCAGAATGCCAGGGGCGAACCTTGTCTGAGAGGTCAGCGGTGTGCTCCCACATCCTGTTGTCTATTTAAAGTACTCCCGTGAGTCATTGAGCTGACGAACTCGTGGATGAAGCACCTGCGCGCCAGTGAGAGGTACCGGACCTGATATAATGTTTGGCAGCCTACTCAGCAAACCCCAAAATACAAGACTGTATTCTCTACTGATGACGGTTAATAAACCAGAAACACGTGTCTAGAGATCAGCACTACCTGCGCCAACCTTGGCGAAACACTCAAAAATATCGGAGCGTGCTACAAGAGACTGCATTTACCAGAATGCCAGGGGCGAACCTTGTCTGAGAGGTCAGCGGTGTGCTCCCACATCCTGTTGTCTATTTAAAGTACTCCCGTGAGTCATTGAGCTGACGAGCTCGTGGATGAAGCACCTGCGCGCCAGTGAGAGGTACCGGACCTGATATAATGTTTGGCAGCCTACTCAGCAAACCCCAAAATACAAGACTGTATTCTCTACTGATGACGGTTAATAAACCAGAAACACGTGTCTAGAGATCAGCACTATCTGCGCCAACCTTGGCGAAACACTCGAAAATATCGGAGTGTGCTACAAGAGACTGCATTTACCAGAATGCCAGGGGCGAACCTTGTCTGAGAGGTCAGCGGTGTGCCCCCACATCCTGTTGTCTATTTAAAGTACTCCCGTGAGTCATTGAGCTGACGAGCTCGTGGATGAAGCACCTGCGCGCCAGTGAGAGGTACCGGACCTGATATAATGTTTGGCAGCCTACTCAGCAAACCCCAAAATACAAGACTGTATTCTCTACTGATGACGGTTAATAAACCAGAAACACGTGTCTAGAGATCAGCACTATCTGCGCCAACCTTGGCGAAACACTCGAAAATATCGGAGCGTGCTACAAGAGACTGCATTTACCAGAATGCCAGGGGCGAACCTTGTCTGAGAGGTCAGCGGTGTGCTCCCACATCCTGTTGTCTACCCCAGCTTCTTATATACGGACCATACCCACAAGATGTATAAATCTACCCTACTCATAGATAAATCCCAGATAGATGATTATCACCATGTTCAACCAGGTAAAGTGACCTACTTTGCCGCCTGTGCCAATGCCATGACTCCGTACCAAAACAAGCTTTGACAACCGTACAAACAAAAACTGAAGGCCCAGTGCAAGAGCATCAGGGTTGTTGACAATTGCACCTGTCAATTTTCTCAACGAGGTCACTGGCCATTCACTAACAGACACATGCACAAACACAGTGCCTGAGATAGATATCTCTTCCATCCTGGGGCTGGTAAGGAGTTACCTACTTATCCCTGGGGCCTGTCGGATCACTCAGGTGTTAGGGTAACCATATATCTCAGTACTATATTTCTCGGCCAGAGCCAGGCACCAGGGCTAAGCCTCCTTACTCCACTGTTACTACCAAGTTCACATAAATGCCCAGTGAGCTAGAGATTCTCAGGACAGCTTACCCTTAGCAGAAAGACTTTCATGCCTGTTTTTGTGTCCTGAGATCCACACCCTAACCTCTGGCTAGTTTTAGACACAGCAGCTGGACGATGGGAGGACTGACAGCGCCTATCTGTGCACACCCTAGGGTGTCAAAATCTAACCCTTGGCACACTATCCTGCCTCTCCTGAGCGCAGGTGTGGCCTTGTCCACCCACTTCTAAACTACTCACCCCACAGGAGTCCCAAAACATCTCTCTTAAAGGCCATGCATTTAGCTCCTGACATCCATGGTCTAAGAAAACCTTCCTGCCACTACATTTCTGAGCAAGGAAATTCGTGAGACCTCTCAGGCGTCCTGGTGCTCTCAGAGAGGGAGGCTACAGCCTCAAGGTATAGGTATTCTCTTCCCACCTTCACCTTTGCTATCTCATGGGTTGCACCCCAAGATTGAACACTAGTTTGGTAGTGCAGGACTTTCAGGGATAGCAACCTCTGTCTGCACCATGCAGGGGTCTGCCTGGTCCATGGCTCAGGTTTCTCTGACAGAACTGGAGCACTTCTAGAGCAGAACTTGCCTCACCAGCATAGTTCAGAATTTTGAACAGTGCACATTACCTTCCTAAATCACTACAGCACCCATGTCCTTTTGAAAATTTGCTTTTGAATATTTATTTAATTCAATTAAATGTTACTATAAAACTCACTGTCTAGTTGTTTGTCTAATATTACACCAAATAAAATAAAAGTGACCTACTTTGCCGCCTGTGCCAATGCCATGACTCCATACCAAAACAAGCTTTGACAACCGTACAAACAAAAACTAAAGGCCCAGTGCAAGAGCGTCAGGGTTGTTGACAATTGCACCTGTCAATTTGCTCAACAAGGTCACTGACCATTCACTAACAGACACATGTTGAGTGGTGCTGACATCGTTCACAATCCTTGGATAGAGGCTGTTCTGCAGATAACCTTTGCTGTCTGCTTGCAGCATGTTGCCCTGCTTGCTTTGAGTCCATGGATATTAAGGTTAATGCTACTTTTCAGGATGCTGTGGTGGCGATAGGTCAAAAACCAAAGGGGATGATGGACGGAGTGTTGAACATTGCAAGCACTCACCCCCAGTCAACTGATCTGGGTTTAATCCATCATCATTCTTTAGCTCACTCCGCCACCCCAGTTCAGACATGGCCATATGCAAATCAGTCTGACCCTGTGCCTCATGGGAACAGTCCAGCCCGAACTGCCAAGCCATGTCTTCCCTGGACCGGAAACAAGCATCCTGGGACCGGTTTCTGGCTTACAGCCATCATCAGCCAGGCTATCTTGAATCCAGTGGCAAAGTGAGCAAGGGACCCACGTCTGGGCATACCCTGCCAACTTAGGGCGAACATAGCAAAAACCAAAGGGGATGATGGACGGAGTGTTGAACATTGCAAGCACTCACCCCCAGTCAACTGATCTGGGTTTAATCCATCATCATTCTTTAGCTCACTCCGCCACCCCAGTTCAGACATGGCCATATGCAAATCAGTCTGACCCTGTGCCTCATGGGAACAGTCCAGCCCGAACTGCCAAGCCATGTCTTCCCTGGACCGGAAACAAGCATCCTGGGACCGGTTTCTGGCTTACAGCCGTCATCAGCCAGGCTATCTTGAATCCAGTGGCAAAGTGAGCAAGGGACCCACGTCTGGGCATACCCTGCCAACTTAGGGCGAACATAGCAAAAACCAAAGGGGATGATGGACGGAGTGTTGAACATTGCAAGCACTCACCCCCAGTCAACTGATCTGGGTTTAATCCATCATCATTCTTTAGCTCACTCCGCCACCCCAGTTCAGACATGGCCATATGCTAATCAGTCTGACCTTGTGCCTCATGGGAACAGTCCAGCCCGAACTGCCAAGCCATGTCTTCCCTGGACCGGAAACAAGCATCCTGGGACCGGTTTCTGGCTTACAGCCGTCATCAGCCAGGCTATCTTGAATCCAGTGGCAAAGTGAGCAAGGGACCCACGTCTGGGCATACCCTGCCAACTTAGGGCGAACATAGCAAAAACCAAAGGGGATGATGGACGGAGTGTTGAACATTGCAAGCACTCACCCCCAGTCAACTGATCTGGGTTTAATCCATCATCATTCTTTAGCTCACTCCGCCACCCCAGTTCAGACATGGCCATATGCAAATCAGTCTGACCCTGTGCCTCATGGGAACAGTCCAGCCCGAACTGCCAAGCCATGTCTTCCCTGGACCGGAAACAAGCATCCTGGGATCGGTTTCTGGCTTACAGCCGTCATAAGCCAGGCTATCTTGAATCCAGTGGCAAAGTGAGCAAGGGACCCACGTCTGGGCATACCCTGCCAACTTAGGGCGAACATAGCAAAAACCAAAGGGGATGATGGACGGAGTGTTGAACATTGCCAGCACTCACCCCCAGTCAACTGATCTGGGTTTAATCCATCATCATTCTTTAGCTCACTCCGCCACCCCAGTTCAGACATGGCCATATGCAAATCAGTCTGACCCTGTGCCTCATGGGAACAGTCCAGCCTGAACTGCCAAGCCATGTCTTCCCTGGACCGGAAACAAGCATCCTGGGACCGGTTTCTGGCTTACAGCCGTCATCAGCCAGGCTATCTTGAATCCAGTGGCAAAGTGAGCAAGGGACCCACGTCTGGGCATACCCTGCCAACTTAGGGCGAACATAGCAAAAACCAAAGGGGATGATGGACGGAGTGTTGAACATTGCAAGCACTCACCCCCAGTCAACTGATCTGGGTTTAATCCATCATCATTCTTTAGCTCACTCCGCCACCCCAGTTCAGACATGGCCATATGCAAATCAGTCTGACCCTGTGCCTCATGGGAACAGTCCAGCCCGAACTGCCAAGCCATGTCTTCCCTGGACCGGAAACAAGCATCCTGGGACCGGTTTCTGGCTTACAGCCGTCATCAGCCAGGCTATATTGAATCCAGTGGCAAAGTGAGCAAGGGACCCACGTCTGGGCATACCCTGCGATAGGGGCTTCACGCCTTTTAAATAAGGCCCCCTTTCACGCTATACTTAGCGTGAAAGGGGAGGGCAATGGGTGTTGCTGTGGGCGTTCCACTGCAACACCCATTGATTTTGACGCTGCCCCATATTTACAAGGGTGGCGTAAATATGGGGCAGCACCAAAATTAAGACCAGGGAAAACCTGGTCTTACCCTGGTGAAGCGAGGAAAAATGTTTAATTTCTCCTAGTTTTTGCTGTTTCCATGTGTGCAGCGTTGTGCAGCACACATGGAAACAGCAAAACGCAAATGATTGTTTATGTGCAGGAAGGTGTCCCTTCCTCCACATAAACAATCATTTAAAAAAATTACATTTTGCAACCTCTATGTGTGCTGCATTGAGCAGCACACATAGAAGTTACAAAACACCTTTTAAAGATTGTTTATGTGCAGGAAGGGACACCTTCTTGCACATAAACAATCTTCCCCTGCAACACAGACACCCTTGCACAATAGTGCCTGCGTTGGCGCTAGGCAGCAAAATTTAGCGCCCACGCAGGGAGAAACGCAGGGATGCACCACATTCTTGTAAATCTGGTGCAGCCCTGCGTTTCTAAAGTGATGGAGCGTGTCGTTAGCATTCTTGGCTTAACGACACGCTTTGCTACTTTACTAGTATATATGCCCCGCATGTGTATATTAAACTATCTAGCAGTCAGGGATGGAGATTTTTCAGAATATCATTGTTTTTTTTTCATTTAATTTTGTTTTACTATGCTTTTATAGCGCTTGCATCACAGTACTGTAAATTATACCAGTGGCTCTTAACTTTTTGACTTATGTGGACCCCCACTGAGTCATTACTGGAACCCTGGATCCCAACTGAATCATTATTGGAATCCAGGGACCCTGGCCTAAGCAATTTCAGAGATTTGAACCGCAAAACAATACACAACAAAATGTAAACCAGCATTCATCAAATTCATTTATTCATGTATTTTATATGCAAACAAATGTAAAAAAATCGAAACTGTCATTTTAAAGGTAAGGTTGGAGCTTTTCTAAAATCAATTGAGTCCACCCATCATCAATACTGTAATCTGTTTGACTGCTCCCAAGAAAAAAATCTGAGGATACCAACTTTATTTTTAGCTTCCAATTTCCATGTCTTTCACATTTATAGAATATTTAAATGTTTAAATTTTACATTTTGATTCTTTATTTATATACACCTTATTTTTCTAAGTAGTCGCTTGACCCCCTGAGTAGGCTTTATGGACCATCAGGGGTTCCCGGACCACAGGTTAAGAACCCCTTCATTGTAACATAATATGGTAGAACAATAGTAGGAGGTTACGAATTAGAGCTTCAAAGAGAGTATATTTGGGAACTTTTTGGGGGGTCCCAAGGCAGTCAAGGGTACATGGGCTTACTTTGTGTCAATCAAAGCTGTTTTCCACGTGTCATGGGGCCCAGCTTTACTATTGGACCCAAAGCTGAGAACAAGCACAGAGTATACCCCTTTATAACTTGACCCTCAAGTTGTTAAAGTTCAGCATTCCAAGGCTCATAATTTAACAAACTATCTAACACAAGCCTATTACGGAATGTCCAGCCAGTACATAATATTTTAAATAGAAAAAGTACTTTGATGTAATACTGTACGCAATTATTTCAGAAGCAATAAAGCTAAAGATGACTAGTATTTTTTCTTTTCAGTGTTTATTTCAGGAGGTAGCTTTGGCTACTCCCATGTGACAACTTCATATGATACTTTCATTGCATAATCCACCCTTGGTCTCTGGGGCTCCCCACAGTAGTTGATTTGGGCGACAAGCTATATCATGAGTTTGTTTCGGTATTCTCCCATTTTTAATGACACAGGCCTTATTCCCTCACTGTTCAGGCACCCTTCTGGTGCATAGTACTTGTCACGATGCAGGCTGTGCATGTGTATGTTGGGAGCTTCTGCCCATCTGTGCTCCTTGCTTGGTGTGCAATGACCAGCCCCTGACTTGCAATGATCAAGGACCTCACTCAGGTTTGATTAGCTGGTGTGCAGTTGGTGCTCACAGCACCAGACAGGTCGTCTGTAAGCAGAGGAAGCACCAGTGAAATCGGTCAATGGGGCCACAGTGCTCATGCCTCAATTTATAGTGCAGCTTGGGATTCTTCCTCTGGCCAAATTCAAAATCTAGCCCGCTAGATGCCCACCCCTGGTGGTACTTGGCACCTGGTGTCAGTTACTCTGTCAGTGAAGCTCTCCTCTGGCACTATGGCTTTTGTGTTTCTAGGGCTGCGTACTGTGATATAGTTTCAGTTCTCTCAGGAGAACATAGACCTGCTGGAGGTGCCAGCTACCATCCATCCACAGGTGTATATGGTCTAGTCACGCGGTGGCTGCCCTGAGGGACTCCTCGGTCTCATCCTCCCAAAGTGCCAGTGCATAGCAGACATGTTCAGCTCATCCCCTCCTTGGCTACATACAAAGCTTCCCCTCTTCTGAGCAATGTCTCCCTTGTACAAGGGCGTCTTCAATGTCCCTCCTGAGAAGTTGGTCAGCTCTCTACCTCAGAGCACAGTCCAAGCAGCATTTTCTAGCAGTTTAAAATAAGGATCTTAGGTTTCTGGTCCCTAACCTGGCAAGGAGAGTTGGCTGTTTATACCCAAACCCTGGAGCACAGAGAGTTTCTTGTCGACACTGGTGTGGAGACATTGGAATCTTATAGAGAAATCTTAGTATGCAGACAGTAGTTGTGTAGTTCAACAATCAACTGAGAAGGCTTCTGGGAGATTATGCCCCTTTTGCTTAGTCCAGCCAAAATATTTGTTTCATGATGTGAGTAGATAAGTGGGAGTCTCCTAGTAAGAGAACTCAAAACAATCGCATAACTGTAAGGTAGACAGTCCCACTTAGCTACTTGTTAGTCTGTGAGGGATAGCTTGTACAATGGGTCAGGAGAGGGCAGAGGGAAACTCCATAGCTTCAAAGAGGCCATCTATTTCCTCTTCTTAACACTTAGTGCCACCCACAACAAAGGGTCCATTGAATGTTCTGGGGAGAGTCCTGCAGTTCACATCTGTTGTGCGGGCACTCTCCAATCCACTATCTTAAGCACCACTTGAATACAGCAAATAGAAAATGGATCCCAGACTAAGGTCACCTGTGCAACACATACTCCATATCTGCATCTCTACACACACACAAAAGTGCACACTTGACCCTCATGTCCAACACAGGACTTGCAAACCATTTAAAGAAATTAGGGATGCCAGTAGGTACTTCTCCCTGCCTTATAAATGGTATCACTGCCATCATTTAAGGTCCACTGTGAGCTGACATTAGTTACGCTCAGAGGGCTTACGTCGCCCCTAGCTCACAGATTCACACTCTAGTTTTCAACCCATGTCAGGAAATATCTCCAAAGCACATACATGATCATTACGTGTGTGAGACAGGGTCAAAAAGCTGCAGCTTGCTATCTTGAAATCTAGGCTGGATGGACGCTCTGCTGAGTCATGGAAGTGACCTTTAGCCGTCCCAATAGCATTTATCTTGGATCAGTATCTTTTAGAAGTACCCACAAAGATCTCAAGGTGATGGCACCCAGGCACTTATGTATCAAAGTTTTGTTCCACCGTTGCACCACGCAAGGGGGCGCAAAGGCGATGCAAAACCTAAATGATATTTATCAAGCCACGCATGGCTACCTTGTGTGGCCCTACATGGCTTGATAACTCTAGAGTAACGCAAGGCAGAGCAAATCACTGCCTTGCATTACTCTGTGGCAGGGAGGCGTGCCATGGGTGGAGAGTGGGTCTTCCCAGGTATCCACCCATGCATTCTGACACATTCCCAGATTTACCAACATTGGTAGACCTAGGAATGCATCATAATCGTATGCCTCCCCACCAGAGGCACAGCATGGAGAAATATCTTTATTTCCCCTCGTTGTTTATTCTTTCTAAGTGTGCTGCATTTTGCAGCACACTTTGAAAGGGGAACATGCCTCTGAGGATTGGTTTTGTGCAGGAAGGTGCCCCTTCCTGCACAAAAACAATCCTGCCTGCAATGCAGGCACTCTTGCACCATAGTGAAAGGGTGCATGCATTGGTGCTAAGCAGCAGTTGGTGCACCAGTACAGGCAGAGAGCAGGAATGCAGTCTATAATGTTAGATACAGCAAATTCCTTCCCTTTCACACAGCGCAGCAAGGTGGCTTGCTTCTTTCTGTGAAATATTGTTAAATACGGACCTCAATTTTTATTCCAGCTCCCTTCACCCTTCGAAATGTAAGTCTAGCATTGATCAATCACATAACCCTCTCATACCAGCATCTCGGCCAAAAGGCAAAAGAGTATCACCAGATGTGGATAAATTGCCAACCCCAAGTTAGCACTGCATAAAGGCTGAGGTGTCTTCTCTTGGGCAATGGAACAGGAATTTTCCAAAATGTAATTAGAAAATAATGAAGGAAAGAATGAGTTAATCAAGTGAATCATCACAAGTCTAAAGAAACTGAGAGGGTGCTATAAACGTTGGTGAACATGCTACTGGCTTTCCCAGTCAGCAGAGGCTCTGGCCTCTACTTCCCTGGAGGAGGGTTGGTCGCCACAATTAGGGATGACCAGTGTCTGTTGCAGCTGTTGCATTGATGGTGCAATAATTTGCTGAGTGGGCACCATACTTTTCTAGCCTCACTGACATTATTTTATTGTTTTACTGAAATAGACTTCTGAAGCAGGAGTTTGTTTAAAGTAAAACAAAAAATCAATGCCTTGACACGTAGGGAATGTTTTTCCTTTTGCGTGAAATACACTGTTTGTTTTTCGTGCTCAGGACCAGGTTTGGTATGGTGGTCCAGAGCAACAAAAAAAAACAGTGATGGTTGTCCTGCCCTATATAGGGCTAGTGGCCATCATTATGACCAGGTATCCAGTGGTTGATGAATCATCAAGTGTAAGGATTGAACTAGTGGAGCCAGCTGGGGGCTCTGCCATATTAAACCCTGTAGTTCGCCCATCTCCAAAAGGTGGACGAACTGCAAGGATGCTGGGTGTACCCTCTGCCGTTTCTCACTGAACGCAATGCATCCACCAATGTCTTAATGTGGCCCATAATATTGTCACAGATTCCGAATAGGAAGCAAGGATATTGGAAAAGGCCTAGGTTTGGGTTCTAAAGTTGGGAAGGCAAATAGGGCTGATAAATAATTTAATGATCATAAACAATGGTCATGAAGAGTTCTATGCCTCTTGGTTCTTAAAATTTCTACTGAGGAATAGCATTGATTAATTTAAATTCTTCTAATTGCGCCACGTCAAAATTGAAGTGTGTTCAATTGAAATAAATTAAACACAGTGGTGCTATGAAAAGCAACACTTGGGGCCTGCTTAGTGTTTGGTGGTTGGGTTATGCATCACAAACGTGACAAATATCCTGCCTGCCTTATTACAAGTACTAAAGGACTTAATGCACTTCTAATATGGTGGACAGGATATCCATCATGTTTGTAACAGAGAAACTCATCCTCCAAACTCTAAATCAAGCCCTTGTTGTTTTTTTTAGGACAGATAGGCAAGAATTAACTATCATCAACACACCATAACATTAAACTAACTTCCAACTATGACAATTAACTAATGTTAATACTATACTTTTTCACCCCTTAACTACTAACCTTTTAATATTGTATCCCACATACGTAACCCTATACTGTGAACAGTAAACAATATACCATTAACCTCTAACCCAGATGTAATCCTATGCCATAAACCCTTACCCTTTGCTCCAAACCTCTTAACCCTAGTACCACAAATCTGTAACCCGGCCTTAACCCGCAACCCAAAACCTTCAACCCTTGGTCCTGTACCCCACACCTTTTTTTTTTTTATATCATTAACCCTTTACACTTAACCCCTAAAGCATCAACCCTATACCTCAAACCTGTGACATTATACCCTAACCCTTAACCCCATATCCCAAGCCTTTACAACTTTTATTTTTATATACAAATATACCCTATTCTTTTAACCATGTAGCACTTAACCCCAAATTCTTAAACCATAATCCTGTACTACAAACGTCTAACCTTATTCTTTAAACCCTTAACCTTATTTGCTAAACCCTTAACCCTATGCCCTTTACCCCATACCCTCAGACCTCAACCAATAAACCCTGTGTCGGGCCTGCCAAGTCCCCTCAAATGGCCCCCAAGAACCTTGCAAGCATGCCCCCCCCAAAAGAGCAAGTAACCGGTGTGGCACAAAAACTAGACAAACTTCAAGAAATAGCCCTGAAAGGCTATCAAGTCATGCCTCTACAAAACCCAATCATGTGTAGACTAAAGGATCAGGCACTCAAACTCTCAAAAGATCTGTAAAACTTGCAAGTGCAAGCAGCCATTTTAGAATCGGCCACTATATAAGGTCACGCCTATTTTCTGGAAGCTGCTTGCTATTTTTGGATACTTACCAGACAAGATCACGTTTCAATTGCCACTCCACCTCCATCCGGGATCTTCTCTTGCACCGCAACCACACTCGAGACACCAGGAGACCTGCAGTGAATAAACAAAACAACGAAAGTTAACTTAAAGAGTACTTTTGAACTGTGCAAAAAGGTGGTAACCGCCCATGTAAAAGCGCATAATCTATATAGAACTCACCTTGTACTGTGGAGCACTGTGTGCGCTGTTCGGTAGCTTAACCTAAAAGGCAAAGAAGAGACATTAGCTTTAGTTGCAAATGTGAAAAGCAACCTAATTGTCTGTGATGTATGACATGAATATGTCGCACTAATCTGAAACTTCTGGCATTTCTGTGTAATGCTTTCTTGTCATGCAATGGGTAGAACTGCATCATTGTTTATTGTGTAACCTGAGTAGTTCTAACCAAGTACTAATGCTTCTGTAAATCAAAGGAACGTTAGCTAGATACATATATTGTCGTATTAGAAACGTCTTCTACTGGGAGTAAGGAAACTCTCGTATGTACTCTATGATAGATGGAAAATACATTGCTAAGTCTATGGTGAGGCATTGCGGGTTGACTAACCTGTCACTATTCTTCAAAGAAAGCCGAGAAAATACTCAGTACAAGAATGGGAGAGACAGATCATCAACAAAGGGATAGAGGGAATGTAAAGCTACACAGTAGAGATCAAGGGGCATGTGGGGAAAACAACGGGGTCAAGGGGTAATTGCTTATTTAAACCCTTTTCTAATATTATAGGTTACGCCAACGAGGGAATTTCCTACGAAACACCAAGACAGGTCAGGGCGTCTGAACAAACAGAGAACAAGGAATCACTCATCTCACATACCTTTAACTCTGATACCTTAAGCACTTAACCCCAAACCTTTCACCCCTTTAGAACTGTGTTTCCTTCAATATATTTTGGGAACAAACACTTTGGAAAGTGCTCAATTTTTGAAGTATTTATTTTTATAACTAATAATTGAGAAAGGGTATTTTTTAGAAGTGTTGCTTTCTACGTTGTGAGGCAATACTAAACGTTGGTCGACTCGGAACAGTATCAATGAACGAGCATAAGAGTAAGCAGGTTAGAGTTGAGGTGGAGAAAATGAGAGCCCATTCAGGCAATACTGCATAGAAACAGTTGGGGCACAGAAGAGTCAAGTATTTGGGAATATTCAACACAGACATTACCACATGAGGATTTCATTTTAGCAAGAGTGATGTTGACAGGAAAAATATACGCAATTGCTGAGGGTGCCCTCGGACCCCTGCTCGCACCACATCTTCAACAAAGCCAGCACCTCCATCACCCCCGAACTCTACTGCACCATCAACTGCTCCATCAAGTCTGTCACCCCCTGGAAGACTGGAAACACGCAGCGATCAACCCCTTGCTGAAGAAACCCTCTGCCGACCCGACGGACCTCAAGAACTTCAGACCCATCTCTCTGCTCCCCTTCCCAGCCAGGGTCATCGGGAAGGCCATCAATGCCCAACTTACCGAGTTCATCAAAGCAAACCACATCCTGGACCTTTCCCAATCTGATTTCCGAAGCGACCACAGCACCGAGACCGCCATCCTCGACGTCACAGATGGCGTCCGCACCCTCTTCGACCAAGGCGAAACTGCAGCCCTCATCCTCCTGGATGTCTCGGCAGCCTTCGATACCGTCTCTCACTGTATCCTATGCCAAAGACTCTACAACACCGGCATCCGCAACAAAGCCCTGGAATTGATCCACTCCTTCCTCACTGGCTGAACACAGAGAGTCAGACTACCACCGCTCCACTCTGAACCCACAAAGATCAGCTGCGGAGTGCCTGAGGGCTCCTCCCTGAGCCCCACTCTCTTCAACATCTACATGGCACGCTCACAGCCATCATCAGGAACCACTGACTCAACATCATCTCCCTTCCAGGTTATTACAATGACACTTGAGAATCAACCAAACAATAATCCCAACACAATATTTTCAAAATGTACAAAATCGATTTTATTTGTAAATTCTTTTAAAAAAACATAATTGGCAAATATTTAAAAATGTCATTAAAAAATTATTTTCAAGCATTTCATTCACATATTTCTCCTAGGGACTTGTTGTTTGTTGACTGTAGTTACCCTGTCCCTATTTTGAATAATAGCGTGGCTCTTTTTGTTGCTTTTCAACATCATCTCCTACACCGACAACACCCAGCTGATTCTCTCCCTCACCAACGAACCCACAGTCACCAAGAACTACTTCCACAAAGGGATGAAGGCTGTCGCCACCTAGATGAAGAACAGACTATAACTAGACTATAAATATGCAGTGCACAATTCCATCTTCCTCTTTTATTCACTGCTCCTGACAACAAGATAAGTGTATTTACTCCTTCTCGTGGCTTTATTACTCTGTTTGTTTCTCTATTACTTTTCTTTTACCAAGTATTCTACTTTGTTTCTTTGATAACACATTGTATAATTTTATCGTTGAGTTTACTTGTTCAACTAACGATATTTTTTCCTATCAGGTTATTTAAGCCCATCCAATTTATGGTGGGGCCAGGTAAGTGTTTTTCGTCTTAAACTTCGTTTATGCCACTTGCTTAAAAAGTCATTATGTAAATTCCTTACATTATTATCAGGAGATCGAGCGCCGTGCCTCCGTTGCCTCTTGTGTCTGTACTTAAAGGCAGGGCCGGGCTCCCGGCGGGGCAGGGCAGGGCTCCCGAGTCTGACCACCTAATTTATTTTGTAAATCCCTGCGTTGTCAAATACGCGTTTAAATAAATGGAAAAAAAAGAGAAGAACGGACGAAATCACGGTAGCGTGATTCAAGCGTATCGCGTCTCCTAGCAACTAACTAGGAGTCGCGAGGGAAGGTCCCTTCCTGCTCAGGCCCTTTTCCATAGTGACGCGAGGCAAGACAGCCTGACGAGGAAGTCCCTCCTTCCTGTTCAGGCCCGTTACCATGGTGACAGCTCCTTCGCTCGAGCTCGTAACGGTGCCTTTTCAGGACGAGCGCCTCCTCGGCAGAGAAAGTGCCTTTTATTGCATTTTTTAACAAAAGTATTGTCCTGACACCATCTAGTGGCAGTTCTTCTTAGCGCTAATCTCATTCCTTGCCTTAACAAACCTGGCTGTATTTTTTCTAACAATCAAGTTGCCATCATATCAATCCTGGCTATATTCTAAGCAAATAAGTTTGGGAAACAATATCCCTTCTTCTTCCCTGTGCAATAAACCGTGAGTAAGCCATGAAAAGGGCTATTTTATTAATTTTAATCTTAAGTCTGTCTAACTAAAATAATGGATAATAACAACCCACAGCAACTTTCTAAGGAAGTGCTTATGGGGGAGAATTTCAAGACATTTCTTGAGGAAGAACTTAGGTCTTGCGTCAAAGAGGCGGTGGACGCCGCGCTAACCAAGAGGAAGAGAGTGTCCCCCGTCGAGGAGTTTTACTTTTCTCTCTCAGACGGTGAGTCCCCTACCACCTCGGAACCCCTTAAAAGGGGGAAGGTTTCACATAAGAGAAAACACTTGGAGGAAGCATCTACCTGTGCCAATGATTTTGGTAGCCCTCGCGCTACAATAGATAATGGTGCTCATTGCAGCGCAAAAGATAAAGCCCACCCTATTGGGGCTCAGAGAAAGGTTGCCCATAGTGGCATGAAAGAAAGAAGTAACCTTCATGGTACAAAGGATATTGGAGACAGCTTTAACTCACCATCTGAGATTTTAGATTACAAAGAGAAGGATGAATTTATTTTCGATCCACAAAATAGTTACAATACCTTTGAGAACCTAGACCAAGATTTGGAACAACCCTCTACTTCCACGGCTATTAAAGACCCCCTTGGCGGGGAAATGTTTAATCCCACGTCCATTAGGCACCCACAAAGGGATCCATCTCTTGAGAGACATGTTACAAGCCAGGGACTGGCTGGTAAAATTAGATCTCAAAGATGCCTATTTTACAATACTCATGGACAAGGACAGTCAGAAGTACCTCCGTTTCACTTGGAAAGGAACTCTTTATCCGTTCCTCTGCCTTCACTTCGGCCTGTCCTCAGCCCCCTTGGTGCTTTACCAAGGTCCTTCGTCCGGTAGTAAGCTACCTCAGAGAGAGAGGAGTTTGTCTAATTATATACCTAGACGACATACTTCTTATGTCTCAAGACAAAACAGAGATTCAGAAACACTTGTCCTGGGCAGTAGATCTCCTAGAAAAATTAGGATTTATAATAACTATAGAAAAGTCTATCATGATACCAACCCAGGAGATAGAATTCCATGGATTTTAAGTAAATACAATTTTATCTCATTTAATTCTCCCCCACAAAAATGTAACCAAAATAAAGAAACAAGTGTCTGCTGTCAAAAGACTCAATACTTCTAAAAGATCTAGCGAGAGTCCTGGGACTTCTGTCATCTTCCATCCAAGCAATTGGCCCCGGCCCCCTCCACTACAGGGGCCTGCAGAGACTAAAAGCCTTGGGTTTTAGAAAGGGTTTATGGTACGAGGACTCAGAGAAAATCTGCTGTGGTGGCTAAAGAACCTCCAAGCATGGAACGGGAAAGCCATTTTCGGGAACATTCCAGACTTTACCCTGGAATCAGATGCAAGCAACCGCAGCTGGGGAGACCGCATAGACAAATTAGAAACAGGGGGGAGATGGTCATTGAAGGAACAATCCCTACACATAAATTGCCTAGAGATGTTAGCAGGTTTAAATGCCCTTATGAGTTTAAAAAAGTTACTGAAGAACTCAAACACCTTAATCGGTTTGGACAGCTTCTCAGCAGTCTCATACATAAACAAGTCTGGGGGGTGCAAAATCCAAAACTCTTTCGGATATAGCAAAACAGATCTGGTAATTTGTTGGGAACAAAAGATCACCCTCAGAGCAGAATTTATACCGGGAACTCAAAATATCAGGGCAGACTGGAATTCTCGTTTTCTCCACGATTCCAGCGACTGGAAATTGAATCCAGAAGCCTTTGCATTAATTCAGAAGGTATGGGGTCCAGTTCAGATAGACCTTTTTTTTGAGCAGACTAACTTCCCAAGTACAAGCGTACTTCAGTTTGAGACCAGATCCCAACGCAACAGTTGTGGATGCCTTCCTTCAGTTTTGTGGGAAGAACAAGGGTTATGCATTTCCCCGGTTCTCCATGATACAGAGAGTTTTATGGAGGGTGAGACTAGAGTCACGCAGCATCATTCTAGTAACTCCCTTCTGGAAATCTCAAGTTTGGTTTCCCAGGGTAATGGAACTTGCAGTGGATTTCCCACGCCTGATCCCAACATCTTTGGGTCTTCTTCAATGTCCAGACGGAGAAGAACATCCGTTGGTTATAGAAGGGAAGATGAACCTTCTTGTTTGGAAGTTTTCAGGGGATCATATAGATATTCAGGCCTTTCAGGAGAAGCTAAAAGCTTACTGGAAGAATCATGGGCACCAGGAACTAGGAAAAGATATAAGGGCGTTTGAAGAGAATGGTGTAGTTGGTGCATGGAAAGGGATCTGGATCCCGTGGAAAGCTCTATACAACAGATAGCCAACTATCTAGCACAACTTTTTGATTCAGGTCTCTCTTATAGAACTATCAATTGTTATAGATCTGCAATCTCATCAGGTCATGCTTTGATTAATAATCTTGCAATAGGTAGTAACCCTCTAATTAAAAGAGTAATGAAAGGAGTTAGATTGAGAAGACCCCCTAAAGCACGTTACGAATCCTTATGGGATGTCAACTTAATTTTGAAACTCTTCATGACCTGGCCTAATAATGCCCTGCTCTCTCTTAAGCAAATTTCCATGAAACTTGTGACCTTACTCTGCTTAATCTCCTTTAGAAGAGTTTCAGACATTAAAGCATTAGAACTTTCTAATAGATTCTATTCTTCAGAAGGTGTTCATTTCGTTATTTGGAAAAGAACCAAAAACTATGTCAGAATCTATATTCTATCCTTTTTTCCACGAATGTGAGAAATTATGCGTGGTTAATTGTATGAAGGTATATGAGAGCAAGATTTCAGAATTCAGATCTCACGACGCTGACCAACTTCTCTTATCATATGTTAGACCATATAGACCAGTTTCTACAGCTACTTTAGCCAGATGGGTTTGACTGATTATGTATGAAGCAGGTGTAGATCTCTCTAGGTTTGGGGCACACTCTTCAAGAGGCGCCATGGCTAGTAAAGTATTCTGGGCAGGGGGATCCCTGCCCGAAATACTTAAAACAGCTGATTGGTCAAATGCAAGCACGTTATCAAAATTCTACTTGAGACCATTGGAGCATGTTAGCAAAGTAGCCTTAGATGTCTTTAAACATGCATAATGGTAGCCTCCGGTCTTGTAATGAAATGACGATTCTCCAATTAATATGCAGAGAGAATCTTAATTTCATTAAAGACAGATGGAGGCTAACATTATCCCCCTCCTCACCCTGAGGAGTAAAGGTTTAATATTATTACTTTCTTGAGTTAATGAAATGCTTATTGAAGATGTGTTTCTTGCTTTAGTGTTTTACTGTTTCAGAATACCTTTACTATACAGTTTTTTCCTTTGATTCTTAGATAACAATGCTTAAGAGCAAGCGGAAAGCCGCAAGATATCTAATCCTTTGTGTCATCGCAGCCTAAGAGGAAGATGGGATTGGGCACTGCATATTTATAGTGTTTTACGAACATTCTTATGTTTTATGATGTATTGACATTCTTTAAAGGGCTGCATGTTTGGGCAGCAAATAAAAGTGATTGCATAATGTTAGCCTCCATCTGTCTTTAATGAAATCAAGATTCTCTCTGCATATTAATTGGAGAATCGTCATTCTCTCCCTCACCAACGAACCCTCAGTCACCAAGAACAACTTCCACGAAGGGATGAAGGCTGTCGTCACCTAGATGAAACAGATGCCTCAAGCTCAACTCAGAGAAGACCGAAGTCCTCATCTTGGGCTCCACCCCTCCACCTGGGATGACTCCTGGTGGCCCACAGCACTTGGAACCCCCCCATACCCACAGACCACGCACAAAACCTCGGCATCATCCTGGACTCCTCACTGACCATGAACCGCTAGATCAACGCCGTCTCATCATCCTGCTTCCACACACTACACCTGCTCCGTAAGATCTTCAAGTGGGCCCCACTGAGTACAGAAAGACGGTCACCCAACCACTCATCAGCAACAGAATCGACTACAGTAGCGCACTCTACGCCGGCATCACCCAGAAACTCCTCAAAAAACTGCAGAACATTCAAAACGCCTCCACCAGACTCATCCTCAACATTCTCCTCTGCAGCACCATGACTTGCCAACTGAGGGAACTCCACTGGCTCTCAGTCAACAAAAGAATCACCTTCAAGCTCCTCACATATGCCTACAAAGCCCTACACAATGTGGAACCTGTGTACCTTAACCACCGCCTCGCATTCCACACTCCGACCAGAGACCTCCGCTCCGCCCAATGGGCCCTGGACACTGTCCCCCATATCTGCAAGACCACGGCTGGAGGAAGATCTTTCTCCTACCTAGCAGCAAAGACCTAGAACACCCTGCCTCTCCAAGTCAGGCAATCACCGTCACTGCCTCAATTCAGGAAGGACCTCAAGACCTTGCTCTTCGACTGAACCACAGTGCCTTCAACAGATCAGCAGCCCCTCCCCCCCAGCGCCTTGAGACCTTTAGGGGTAAGTAGTTGCGCTTTATAAGACACTTGATTGATTGCTTGATTTTATCAACAACATTGTTTTTTATTTACCTACACCATAGACAAGTGACATTATAGCCAATGCCAATGAAGTTCAAGTTATCAGGCGTAGCACTTTGATTACCAATGTGGGTATTTACCCTTTGTTAAGATTTACCCATATGCACTTTATGTTGTGTACGGATCCCATAATTGTAGACCACAATGGAAAGGGAGCTGGACCTGAAGGGACAGTTTGACTAATATTTCATGCAATGCAGCACAGCAAGGCAACTTGCTGCACTGCGTTCCATGAAAGGGAGACATCAGAAAGGCGCCATTTTTACAAAGATATGGTGCATTTATGCTGCCTCTCTGTGCTGGCACACTGTGTGCTGCCTAGCGCCAATGCAGGCACCCTTGCATCATGTTGCAAGGATGTCTGCGTTACAAGCTGGATTGATTTTTCTTTTGATAAACAGATTACAAGCAGGATTGTGAGGGAAGGGATACCATTCTGCATAAAAACATTCCTGAAAGGCTTTTTCCTTTTTCTATGTGTGATACGGAATGCGCTTGTGTCTCGGAGGTATGACATTTTGACCCATTTCCAGATTTACAACTTATTACGCCAAAAATCCATCTGTGGATGCATGGGAACCCCCACAATCCACCCATGGAGCGCCTCTTGCCGCAAGGCAGGGAAATGCGCAGCCTTGGGTTATCTTGAATTTACTAAACCACACAGAGCCACACAAGATGGCTTTGCATGGCTTAGCAAATCCAAGTGAAAGCCTTGCAACCCCTTGTGGGAAACAAGGGCAAAGCAAACCCCAAGTAAATCTGGCCCAAAGTAACTTGAGCTCTGATGAACACATCCTCGCTTATAGTGTAAGTGTTTTTTGTGCAATACAACCACAATGACTTGTGGAAAGGAGCTTTGGCCTCATTTACAACATTTTGGCGCAGGGCAGCACTACAAGGCTTTTCCTGTGCTGCCCGGCATCAAAAGAAAAGGGCAGGAATGCACCGTATCCTCAGGGCCGTTTCTACCATTAGGCAAGACTAGGCGGCCGCCTAGGGCGGCAAAAGGGCTAGGGCGGCAAAAGGGGGATTTTTTTTTTAATTTGAACCTACGAAAGTAAAGCTAGGTGGCCGCCTAGTCTTGCCTAATGGTAGAAATGGCCCTGATAGGGAAACAACAAGGTGGGTATTTGTGCAAAAGAAAACGTAAGCCACACACGCTAACCAGCTGCTTCCCTAGCTTAGCAACGGCAAACTGAGTTGCCCTACATCAGGGTAAAGGGGCGTAGCTCTATGGTGACAAACGCGCAAGGTGGTATGTATACTCCGAGGCCATCTTGGACTAGCTTTGCATAGTCTGATGTGAGAGTTTCAAATTTAGTACGCGTAGGGGTGAAGGGGTTCCACTGTTAGTCCTTATTAGCCTTCACTAGCTGCTTAAGCTTTATTATAAATGCTTCTGCAAATTAAATAGTAGCTCAGTGCACCTTTTTCTGCACTTTATTTTGAAATCTAATTCTATTTCATTTTTCTTCCGGACGAATAATACTTACTATTGTATTTCTCGAACATTATACCCCACGTTAGCGCTAGCATACTTGGAAAAAACAAGGTAATTGGCGTAATACCTGTTTTAAAATACAGCAACAAATCACTCATTTCAAGATGGCGACCACGCATATACACTACTCGGGCGACTCTACGAGCCCCAGAATATTTCTGCTGAATTTCAGACTAAGAGGCGGTAAACGAGTTTCCTGGGTTCGGGGAGAGAATGGGGTTTGCAGGGCCGGGGCAAGTCAGAGGACTGTAGTGAAAGTGAACTCAGTTTAC
This sequence comes from Calotriton arnoldi, assembly GCA_963921515.1. NCBI lineage: Eukaryota > Metazoa > Chordata > Amphibia > Caudata > Salamandridae > Calotriton > Calotriton arnoldi. The sequence continues at coordinate 1,161,207 of CAWUFW010002629.1, forward strand.
CATCTTCCACTCGGAATACTGTGCTTGTTCTTCCTGCCCTCGTACCTGAATGTGTACAATCGAGTCAGACGTCTCGGTTAGCACGGAGCTCTCCCTCATCGACAGGCATATGATATCACTAGGTATGTAACGGTTGCTCGTCCTGCAACAATTCACTGCGGAGTTTAATGAAAACCTGCTTTGTCTTTCCACCCCACACCTCCTTTGTTCAGCCCCTAGACCGCCCCTAGTTGAACTATTAAAAATGGTTAGTGTTCTCTTTCGGAATTCTGGGCTGAAATATTGGCAGCTCAGTGAACTTTGCGCCTGTTGTCATAATAATAGGCTGTTCGTGACTAACAAAAATGAATGTGTCCTCATGATGTAACGCAACTTGTGCTCGTGTAAAGCGCTCTGATACCTGATACTTTCGGGTCAAGATCGCACTATATAAAACTCCGTAAAAAAAAAAGAACTGACCAATAGCCTAGTGTCATGCCCAATACCGTCATCCGGTAGTGACTGTTTAGGCCAACGTCAATGGCCACGCTGGGATTTTTGAGCCAGTGCTTACCCTGTTAAAAGTAAGACTACAAATCCCAGAATGCAATGCATAGGTGGCCGCAAACCCGGGATTGGTTGAAGGTGTTCCACAACATGGAACCACTTGTCAACTATGGTGAAGTGTGCATTCTGCCTTGCACAGGCTCAAATTCTGGTCAGGATTACTCTCATAGCGGTACCATGCACGAGCTTGTCAATAACTTCTATTCACAGCGCCAAGAAACAGTTCATTCTGTGTTGTACACCAAACTTTATTAACGTCTTGCCATAGTCTCTGATTAGCGCAGCTTTGAGCATCATGAACTATAATCTCCCTGACGTGGAAATCTTTTAATTGTTGTGATCAGCCTCTATTAAATGGATATAATGGTAGATGATGACTTTTTCAGGTGCCTCAGTGGAAAAAAACAAGCGTTGGCAAAACCACTAGGTCTGGCCTTGGAAGATGGTGCAAGTTACTATTTTTGTTGTTTCTGGTTTTGAAAACGAGGTGCACTTGACGCCAGGCGCGCAACGCCCATTGGGCTCAAAGGGCTTCAGCCCCTCCCCCCCCGTCGTGTGTGGCAGCCGGGCTGAGACAGCTTCCCGGGCACACACACAGCCGCACCCGAGTACTTCACAGGTCTTTAAAAGACCATTTGCTTGTTAATTAGGCTTTGTTGTTTTTCACCCCTTCTTAGAGCCCCTGCAGCTCCACTCTGCCTATTGCTTGAAGAATTAGCCCCCCCCCCCCGAAATTTTTTCTTAGCCTCCCCCCCCGAAATTTGGCTTTAGTTGCGCCTCTACTTGACGCCTCGGTGGTATTTAAACACAAGGCTCTATTGGGCATCCGTGTACATAGTTCTGTGAGTGTATGGCTACCGTAACGGTCTGGCCTGGGCCTTTCGTTGAGGTCGTTTGCAGGACTGACTGTTGTGATTGTGTTTCCTGATAGTAAATGAGAGTAACATAGAAGGGTTCGGCAGTAGAGGGTGTGCCTCTCTAGCCTGGATGACAGGGGGAGAGAGTGATGGTAGTAAAAGGGAGGGGGCGGCATTTTTCAATTCTCGCTTAGGGCGGCAAAACACCTAGAAACGGCCCTGCGTATCCTGTCATCTTTTACTGTGCTGGTGCACAAATGGCTGCCTTGCGCCAATGCAGGCACCCGTGCACCATGGTGCAAGGGTGTCTGCGTTGTAGGAATGATTGTTTTTGTGCAGAATGGGATACCTTCCTGCACAAAAACAATCATTGGAGGCGTTTTCCTCTTTCTAGTTATGCTGCAGAATGCCGCACACATAGAAAGAGGAAAAAACGTGAAGAAATAAAGTTATTTGTTACGCCACCCCTGGGGAGGCACATGGTTTTGACGCATTCCCAGGTTTACACTATGTTCTAGATCTGGGAATGTGTCAAAATCCAATGGTGTTGCGTGGGAACACCCACCACAACACCCATGGTACTCCTCACTGATGCAGTGAGAGGCAACGCAGCGACTTGAGCTGCATTGCCTACACCATATCTAGAGGCCAAGAAAAGCCACTTTGCATGGCCTTGTGGATATGGGTCTGCACTCTGCGCCGCCTGAGGGTCAAAAAAAGTGACGCTCCGTTGGCGCACGGGGCTTGTAAATAAGTCCCTTGATGACTTCTCAGGCTGAAGGAAAAGCGCAAATATACCTCAAGATCAGGGCAAGTAGTAGCATACACTATACTCTTTCCTGCCGTATGTCAACTAATTATTATGAGCGGTTCTACTGCAATGGTAGTAAACCCACATATCCAACACATTCTATCGCGTTCACCACGATGACTTACTGTAACTCAGAGGCCACGCAAAAATCCTCTGTACATTAATGAGGAGCATTTCCCCAGGCGTTCGTTCTGCACAGGAAGTTTGCGCACGTTGCACAAATCTTTGCTGATACAACCAATACTTATTTTCTCTTGATTCACATTTTACATGCAAAAATGTTTGCTGAAAACATGCTTATTTAAACAAGAAAATCTTTCGTACGCTGAGGTGTTCTGGCATGCATCTGCCGTAGATTCAATAGCATTCTTTTTAATTGCTTCCTAATGAGTCCTAATGATTTTGCATTAGAAAGTGGAATTCTTCCAGGGGCAGCGCCAAATAGAGGGTAGGCTTTGTAATTGTTTGTGGTTGCTTGCGTGACTTATTACTGCCATTTCAGATAAACATTACATGCTCGCCTGGGAGAGTTCAGTACTTGCAGTCAGAGGCTTAGCCTCTGAAGAGAAATGTGAAGTCAAAGAGCAGAGGGCATGTGGCCAACACATAGTCACCATCCCTAAATAATTAATACTTGAAATGAGATGCACCAAAGCACTGCAGACATATTAAAATAGTTATCTGGGCATGAATAGCATTGCAATATGTGCATTCCTTTTAAATGTAAATTGTTAGCACTGCTTAATTAGCAAAAGAATAAATGCCCAGTCCAAAGTTTTGCTGAGAAATGCACATCAGGCATTATCAAATGTTGATTCCACCATAATGAAATGAAATGAAATGAAAGGATTTGATATAGCGCAAACAGCTACTCCAGCTAGAGTGTCCTGGCGCTAGGATGGAACATCAGGGATAGGAAGGACATAGAGGCAGGATGCAAAGCTCGGGTTATGTCTTGAAAAGCCAGGTTTTAAGGTGTTTTCTGAAAGTTGCCAAATCAGCTGAGGCTCTCAAAGAGGTGGGTAGGCTGTTCACTCAGAAACCCAAAGGATCTTCCCCCTATACGCGCTAAGCGTATTTTGGGGAGGTGTGCGAGATCTGCTGTAGAGGATCTTAAGGTCCTTGTTGGAATGTAGCGGATAACGCTCTTCCTGAGATACTTGGCTCCTTGGCCATGGAGTGCTTTAAAGAATATCACCATGGCTTTAAACTTAATTCTTTCTTGCATTCGGAGCCAGTGCAAAGATTTGAGAATAGGAGTCATATGGGATCTAGGCTTTGGCCTAAGGATCGCTCTAGCCGCTGCGTTCTGCACTACTTGTAGACGCTGAATGAGATAGTCGGGTAGGCCAAGGTACAAGCTATTAGCGTAGTCCAATTTTTTTTATTTTTTTTTATAAACATTTTTATTGAAAAGGAAAAAGAAAAACACAAAGCAGCAATGCCATGATAAAGTCCGCAGCACATAAGTACATTGTTCAACACAGTTGAAATCTGGGAAACATCGTTCAAGCCCCTCCATTTAGCCATATCATTGTTAGCAGGTATACCCATCGAATAATGTACACATAGAGGGGTAGATTCGAAAAACAATATCTGCGCCATTTATGTTTGATATGGAAGTGATCCCTCTAGTCAATGCCGGGTAAGGGCACATCATCATTGTCCGAGATATCCAGCAGCCTCAGTCGCTCACGTCGTAGTTCCAAAGTAGGGGGCAAGCAGATGCTACACCTGTATCTATTCCAGTTCCCCCATTTATGATCCCATTTCTTAGGGCAACCCCTATTTTTAAAAACATCTTTCTCGGCGATCATTGATCTGTCCATGTCAGCTGCCCAGTCGCGTAGAGCCGGGACCACCCCCACTCCCCATTTCTGAGCGATATTGCGTTTTGCAATGACCCACCCCAGTGAGGCCCATGTTTGCTCAGTTTGTGTTAGATCAGTAGCCTCCCAAATATTTAGGAGACATAGCTGGGGGGAAGCCTTCAGCGCCTTGCCACCTGCTCTCGCCATCTGGTTTGTGACCTTGCTCCAATAGGACTGTACTGATGGGCAATCCCAAAGGATATGGAAAAAGGTTCCCGGCTGTTGGCATTGCCGGAGGCAAAGGGGGTCATCCCTTCTACCTATCTTAACCAGGGTCCCCGCGTCTAAGTATATCCGATGAAGGATCTTCAGTTGGACCAGGCGCAATCTCATCGGGATAGCCACTTCTCTGGGGGAAGCCAGGGCATCACGCCAGTCATCATCCTCTAGGTCCCCCAGGTCTGCCTCCCAACTCTGTCTTAGGCGCAGTAAAGGGTCAGGACGATTATTTATTAGTTTTTTGTATGTGAGGGATATGGCCTTTTTGGCCATGGGGTCAAGAATCAATCGATCCTCCAATGGAGAGGCCTCAGGTAGTGGGGCATCATTAGGTAAGGATGCTTTAATCCAAATCTCTACTGGCTCCTGATAGATCTGGCAGATGGCGATTTCACCCTTCCATCGCAGCTGTGGGGCGAGTGCTTGCCGGGTTCCAGTACAGAAGCAATATGGCAAGTATCTTATGATTTACTATACTCTACAGTACAAGCTGCCAATTTAAGGAGAAATCATCTCTTCTCTCTCCACAGAGTATACTGGTCTCCCTCTAAGCTTTCTAAGTTTGCGAAGGGAGCTATCCCATGCTGTCCAAAGTGTCAGCAGGAAAAAGCAGACAACGATCATATGTTCATAAGTTGCCCTATGTTACATCAATTTTGGGGTTCTGTTATCAGAGGTATGGAAGATATATTTGGTTTCGATATCCAGGTGAGCACCTCTTTAGTATTCTTTGGTATTTTTTCAAACTATGAACTATTATCTCTAGATAAAAATAAGCTGTGTTTTTACCTCATTCTACTTGCTCGGAGAGAAATCTGTAAATGCTGGATTAAGTGTACGCCTCCGACTTTTTTAGATTGGATAAATTCCATTAAGTATGTAATGAAATTGGATAAAGTTATATGGGAAAAGAAGAGCAAGAGAAAGAAAGAGTTTTGGTTGCCATGTAAGGGTTGGTTGGATAATTTATGAAAGCTAGGGCATATATGTCCAATGATTATGCCTCTACATAGAAATACTTCACCACTCGGGTCAGTTCTGGGGGCCAATCAGATAGAAGAGTTGAACAGACCGAATACGAGAGGTTCTGTGTAAAGTGCATCCATTTAGATCAGAGTTCTCTTGCTGGTGCCAATCAACTGGGGGGCCACAGAGTAGATTAAATCGGCTCTGGATACATCTAATGGCGTATGAGGACAAAAAAAAAAGAAGAAAAAAAAAGGATGCTTTAATCACGTGGCTGATTTGTAAATATCGGAACACCTCGGTCTGTGCTAATTGGTATGTAGACTGTAGGTCTGCAAATGTTGCTAAGTGTACCCCCACCCACATGTCTCCCACCGTCGAGATACCGATCATATCCCACCTGTCAAATCCAGAACAGTTACTGAGCTGTCCCAGCAGCTCCGGTTCCCAGAGTGGTGTGGCTTTTGTTAGCTTGTTATGCCAGCCCCATTTCCTATTCACCCCATGCCAGACCTCCAATGTGCGAGCCGTGGGTCCCGTGAGATTGAGCTTGCGAAGGTGCGTGTAAAGTGCCCTACTGTAGCCCCCCCTACCCAGAAGCCACCGGTCCGTCCGGAAGTTCGGATCATCATATTCCCCATGCACCCACCTGTTGACAGCCACCAACTGGGATGCCTGATAATAAAGCCTGATGTCGGGTAATGCGATACCCTCATCATACCACCCCATCGTCAACTTTTTCATAGCAATGCGTGGGGCCCGACCGTCCCACAGCAGCCCCCGCACTACGCTGTCAATACTGGCGAAGTAGGTGTCAGGGATAACAGGGGTGTTTTGCAATACGTAGAGAAAGAGTGGTAGTGCCAACATCTTAATGAGGGCTGCACGTCCCAAGAGAGTAAGGGGGAAGAGACCGCCAGTATTTGACGTCGGATCGAAGACGTGTGAGGGGGGCAAGTTGGTTCAATTCATAGAACAAGGTCGGGTCTGTCGTTATATGGACTCTGAGATACTTGAAGCCCTCTGTTGCTACCGGTATGTCGTACCATCTAGGCTCGTATGGCGGTGCACCCCACAACACGTAAAGCAGGGACTTAGTCCAGTTGATAGTATACCCCGAGTGGGCGCCGAAGATGTGGAAGATATGGAGAACACGGCGGAGAGAGTGGGAAGGCGAGGCCATGTACAGAAGGATATCGTTCGCATATAGGGAAATAGGGTCTTCATGATCCTCGGTCCACTTCAAACCCCTAATCCACGGGTCTCCCTGACCCAAACTGCCAGCGGCTCTAGTACTAAGGCAAACAGTAAGGGAGACAGAGGACACCCCTGTCTCGTGCCCCTCCCTAGCGCGAATTGTCTAGAGACATGGTTGTTGACCGTTACATGTGCGGTTGGGCGGGCATAAAGCAATTGGATCCACTTTGTGAAGTTCGGACCAAATCCCATCCTATCCAGCACTGCAAATAGATAATCGCACTCTATGGTGTTGAATGCCATTGATGCATCCAACGACAGTAACGCGGCATCTTCTCTGATGGTGTCACGCCTGCCCAGAACCCCATGCAACCGTCGTAGGTTGAGGGCTGTATTCCTCCCCGGCATGAACCCGGTTTGATCAGGGTGTACTAGTTCAGTAATACCGGGGATAAGCCTATTGGCCAACAATTTCGCCAATATTTTCGCCTCAACTGTGAGGAGCGAAATTGGTTGATATGACCTACAATCGTCAGGCTGCTTGCCTTCGATGGATGCCTTCCTAACCTCAGCTGGTAGTTCCCCTTTATCAAGGCTCTCACTATACATGTGTAGCAAGTGGGGAGAGAGCTTAGTAGCCATTGGCTTCAAGAATTCGATCGGGACCCCATTGGGTCCCATTGCTTTTCCCGAGCGGACGTCTTGAATAGCTTTCTGAATTTCAGCCTCTGTGATCGCGCCCTCTAGGGAATCTCGGTCATGGGTGGACAGACATGCAACCTGGATGGTCGAAAGAAGGTCCGCAGCCGCAGATGGCTGGACCGTCGTAGAGGACGTATACACCTACGAGAAATGAGAGGTAAACGCGTCGGCGATCTGCTGGGGATCAGTGATTACAGTATTATTGGCCCCGCTCACAGAGTGAACCCATCTGGACAGGTGTTCTTTTTTCTCCAACCAGGCCAGGAGTTTACCCGTTCGTTCACCATGCTCATATATCCTATGGCTGGTGGAGGCGTACCGTGCCCTGGCCGCTTCCGTCAGAAGCTGCTGATAGTCGAGACGGACCATCGTAAGGGAGTGTTGCATCTCCGGGTCAGGGGTAAGCGCCATGTCTTTTTCCTTAACTAAAATTTCGTCCTCAAGTTCTGTGATGCGTTTAGTGAGTTCCCTCTTGTGACCGACCCTCATCGATAAGGCTCTACCTTTCATAACGGCACCAAATGCTCCCCATAAAGTACAAGCTGAAGCAACGGACCCCACGTTTTCTTTAAAATAAAAGTCAGCTTCCTTAAGCAACGCTTCTTTAATGTGGGGTATCTTAAGCGCCCAAGGATTTATAGTGAGGGTAGTGCGCCGTTTGGGTAAGTCGAGCACAAGGGTCGTGAGGACGGGGGAGTGGTCGGAGATCCCACACGCAAGGCACCTGGATTCAGTAAAGACTTGTATATCCTGAGCGTGAGTGAGCACGTGGTCGATGCGTGATTGGCTATTGTGGGCCCCAGAATAAAATGTGAATTGCACGGTAGTTGGGTTAAGCCGTCTCCAAATATCTACTAGGCCCATAGAGGACAAGAATTCCGCCAATTGAGATCCCCAGAGGGGGTCCCCACGGGGCGGAAGTCGATCCCTGGCCCCAGCTAAAGCGAGATTAAAGTCCCCCCACAGCACTAGCAGCCCCAGAGGTAAATCAAGCAGGAGCTTGCCAAGTTCAACCAGCGTAGGACGCTGCAGCCCAGGGGGAACGTATATGGAGACTACATTGAGAGCCTGTCCCTCCCAGGTGCCAGAGAGCGCTACGTATCTGCCCTGTGCATCCGACCAGACCCTATTTATCATACATGGACATCCTCTACCTATGAGCACCCCCGCACCACGAGAACTCGCTCTGCTTCATGTCAATTTGTAATCTATCTCCCTTGTTTTTAAATTGCTTTACACATCACTTTTGCACTGTTTTTTTTTTAAATATGCGCCGTTTCGTCTTTCTAGGGCTTTTGCCTCTTACCTTTTAACTATTCCTGCTCTTGTGACGCAGATAGCTGCCTAGACCCTGGTCCGTCACGGCTTGTGCCGATTGCACGGAGGGTCGCTACGGCATTTAGGCAATTTCCGGTTTGTTCGCCGGAAGTGCATTCAGCATTTCAGCTTTTCCATACCCACTACTACTTAAGGTAGGGCAGGGAGCGGACGCGCGCAGCGACGCTCTGCTTCATGTCAATTTGTAATCTATCTCCCTTGTTTTTAAATTGCTTTACACATCACTTTTGCACTGTTTTTTTTTTAATATGCGCCGTTTCGTTCTTTCTAGGGCTTTTGCCTCTTACCTTTTAACTATTCCTGCTCTTGTGACGCAGATAGCTGCCTAGACCCTGGTCCGTCACGGCTTGTGCCGATTGCACGGAGGGTCGCTACGGCATTTAGGCAATTTACGGTTTGTTCGCCGGAAGTGCATTCAGCATTTCAGCTTTTCCATACCCACTACTACTTAAGGTAGGGCAGGGAGCGGACGTGTGCAGCGGCGCGCCAGCGGCGCGCCGAAGGCAAGCCCGTCTGCGCCCGTCCGCGCCTGACCTGCGCCTGAGGCCAGGACCCCTGTCTCCTTCTTCTTGTACTACCGGCAACAAGTATATATGAAATTCTTCGTATTGGTAATATGGCATTTCTAAAATATTCAAGTGCTGAGCTGATAGACCTAAACAATCCCTACCTAGGACCGACTGCCACATTAGTAAATGAACTATTTAGGCATCCTGACATCTCCTGTCTTTCGGAAGCCATTAATGTAACTAAAACTTCCACTCCGAATGGCCTCAGTAGACCAAGTCTCCCAGACCAACTCAGTGTTACCTATTTTAATGCGCGCTCGGTTCCAAAACACTCGCTAGAAATATGGAGCCTTTTGGACATAACCACCCCGGATTTGTGTCTGATTACGGAGACGTGGTTGCACGAACACGCCTCCCCAGACGTACACATTGCCTTTCCCTCTCAGTATAAAATAACAAGATTAGATAGGAAAGAGAAAAGAGGCGGTGGTCTATTAATAGCCTCCACTAGCAACCTTAACATCACAGTGTTAGAAACTAGCATTTCAGATTGTTTTGAACTTTGTATTTTTAAAATTGAAGGCCTATCTAGGGGTTCCTGGAGAGGAGCTCTTATCTATCGCCCTCCTGGTCCCAAAGGTGACTTTTCTAACAAATTGCTGGAGTCCCTTGCACCACATGTATTGGCCTCCGATAACTTTTTCCTAATTGGAGATTTTAATATTCATGCGGAGATGTTATCCAATCCGGATACTGACCAGTTGATTATAAATATGAGCACTCTTGGACTTGTTCAGTTGATTACAGGTCCTACCCACATCGCTGGCCATACACTTGATCTTCTTTTTACAAATTTTTCAGAAACCATAGTTGACGCCCCAGCGCCATTATTGTGGTCTGATCACTGCCTATTAAAATTTGCCATTCCTGTCAAAATTACCAAAAATGTTCATCAAAACACATTAATATCACGAAGATTATGGCATAGAGTCACCCTGCCCCTTTTCTTAATTTTTTTTATCCTAGACCAGCCAGGATCTGAAACTAATGTAGATCAAGCGGCACACGATCTGGATAATGATATTTTGACGACACTAGATAAGATTGCCCCTTTCACCCAGATTAAATTCAAGTCTAGGACTGCTCCCTGGTTTACAGACCAACTAAAAGCCACTAAGCTCCGCTGTAGAATTGCGGAGCGAAAATGGCGTAAAAGTAAAAAACTGGTGGACCGTGAGGCATATAAAAAAAATCATTATAGCTATATGACTGATATTAAATCAGCCAAAAAACTGTTTCTTTTAAATAGGATAAATCAGGCTGAAAACTCTAGTAAAGAACTCTATCAAATCTTAAAAGAATTCACAATTCCTGTCAACAAGTTATCAAGTCCTAATTCTCAAACTTGGATAGATTCCCTTTCTGAATTCTTTGATGAGAAAATCATGGCCATTTACCGCTCCTTTCCACCACTAGGTAATGCTACCAACTCTGAACAGGTGTTCGGCCTGTCCCCTGATCCTCCTCACATCTTGGACAACTTTGCCAAACTTGATATTAAGACAGTCTCTGCTACTATGCTGAAGATAAAATCTGGCTCGCCCACTGATGCTATTCCCCCTAAAATATTGCCCTTAATTGCCCCAGCAATACTGGAAAGACTCACAGGCCTATTTAATAAGTCACTTTCGGAAGCGGTATTTCCGATAAGGTGGAAGGCAGCCTGGGTAAGACCTATTTTGAAAAAACCTACTGCCGACCCAAAATTACTCCTAAATTATCGTCCTATCTCCCTGCTCCCACACTTTGGGAAGATTTTAGAAACTCTGATCAACCAACAACTTGTCAACCACCTTCAGAGCCAGGGACTGTTGGATCCTTCTCAGTCGGGTTTCAGGGCAGCGCATAGCACCGAGACGGCTCTAGTCGAGGTAGCAGACAACATCAGGCTAATCCTGGATAAACATCAGTCAGCCGTCCTCGTTCTACTTGATCTATCCGCTGCCTTTGACACCATCTCCCATAGCATTTTAGAACAGCGTCTCTGGGAGATTGGTGTCAGAGGCAACGCCCTCGAGTGGCTTAAGAGCTACCTTACCGACCGAACTACTACAGTCCAGATGGGAAACAACATCTCATGTGAGAGACCAGTCAGGATGGGAGTGCCACAGGGCTCTATTTTGAGCCCAACACTCTTTAACCTGTATATGACTCCTCTGGCCAAAGTGATCAGACTTTACGGTTTTGATGTCATATCCTACGCAGATGACACTCAAATTCTGATCACTATTGGTCCAGACCCCGCTGAAACTAAAGAGCGTTTCAAAAAATGTATGTCTCACATTGATAGGTGGATGAGTTCCAACTACTTACAATTGAATGGGGGTAAGTCGGAGATTATGCTTTTTGGCAATGCATCTGAGCACTGGTCTAATGACTGGTGGCCATCCCAGCTGGGACTTTGTCCAATACCCAAACAGACAGTACGAAACCTAGGTTTCTACATGGACAATCAATTGTCCATGAAAAACCAGATCAACCACATTATTGGTCCCTGTTTTGGAGTAATTCGCAGCCTACGGAAGGTTTTTAAATGGATTCCAATTGAGACTAGAAAACCCTTGGTCCAAGGACTAATAATAAACAGAATGGACTATGGAAATGCTTTACTGCTCTCAATTAATGAAGGTCTCCTAGACAGACTGCAGATCTTGCAGAATACCGCGGCAAGGCTAGTTCTGGATCTTCCATCCAGATCCCCCTCCGCACCCTGTTTGAGATCTTTACACTGGCTCCCTGTGAGAAAGCGAATCCTTTTTAAGGTTCTCTGCCTGACCCACAAACAGATGCACGGTAAAGGCCCTAAATACTGGTCTCAGAAACTATGTTGGTACCAACCACATAGGACGCTCAGATCCAGCAATAAATTTTAGCTTACTCCCCTTAAAGTTCATCTGGCCAGAAAAGGAGGCAGGTCTTTTTCTTTCCTCGCTCCAGCATCTTGGAATAAAATCCCTTTTCACTTGCGCACCTTGCCGGACCACAACGCTTTTCGTAAGGGATTAAAAACATGGCTATTTGGCATCTGAGCTATTTCATCTATCAGAGCCGTTTGCGAGTGCCATGAGACTTCTAGTGATGTGAGCGCGATACAAATGTCCCTTGATTTGATTTGATTTGATTTGATAAATCCCGAGTGAGCGGCCAGGCGATAACCCCATCTGTTTAATGCGCCGCAGGAGTTACCAATTAAATGTGTCTCCTGGATAAGGACGATGTCCGGCACCTGCCGCTTCAAATATTGGAGCACAATTCCCTGCTTGATCTTATCCCCCAAGCCATTAACGTTCCATGTGAGGAACTTAAGTGTTAAGAGCGGTCCCATGTGTGAGTAGATAGGGGTACAGTGTAGAGCCAATAATCAAAGGATACAGCAATGTACACGGAGCAAGAGTGGAAAATGTGCGGGGGTCTACAACATGACAATATGGTGGACTACATATACGTAAATGTGGGTAATCTGGTAAGTGTGGCCCTACGGACTTCCCATGTTCCCATTGGTGATGCGTTACAAATGTGACCATAGACATTTGAAGCGATAAAGAGAAAAATTGCTGCCAAAAATAACATGACTCAACAATGAAAAGAAAAGCAAGCGTTATCATCATGACAGAACAAAAGCTAAGATAGTCAAAACACACACCCCCATCCCCCTAACACCCACCCCACACCCTGCCTCCCTGCACAACGGGCACAAAACCACCCGCCACCCCAAACTTAGCGTAGTCCAATTTTGATGTCACTAAGGCCTGAACTACGGTCTTCCTAGTGTCCACTGACAACAGAGGGAGAATTTTTTTTTAGCATGCGGAGTATGCCGAAACATGAGCCAATCAGTGTTTGAATCTGGGGGCCCATGGAAAGGACGTTGTCAATGACAATGCCCAAGCATTTAACAGTACCAAACAATAAGATAAGAAAGCCACACAACACGAAAGAAACAAAACACCAATCTACAGAAATGGATTATATTTTTATGAATTTTTAGAGTCCTTGATGAGCAAAATTCACTTGAGGGTTCCGGAGATACAGATTTTAAAAGGTTTCATCACTTTGTAATTTAACAGCAAACAAGCATTGGTCAGTTTAAAGTTTGTAAATTTTCGAAAAGTTTGTATAAGTTAGTTTGGCTACTCCGGCCTGGCTTGGGTGACCAAATCCGACAGAGAGAAGGTCTGAGGTGCCAGTGGGGTAGTTGTGGATAGTTGCCTGGCCACCAGAGTGTTCCACACTTTACAGCACAACCACCATAGACATCAATGGTGTAGTCCTGATGCTGAGGTTACAGGAGATGAAGATGCTGAAGGATGCTCTGAGTACTGTGCGGTCAACCGGGGTGCCTTTGTGGTTATTCTTCAGTCCAAGGGTCTGGTGGGGCAACTTTGACCACAGAGGTCGGGTCCCTCGAAGTCCTCTTTGAGACCGTGGAAGGCTAGCTGCAAAATCCTTTGGCGGGGGCTGGTGTCCCTCTTGGGTGACCAATCTGGACTCCGATGACACTCCCGGGTCCAGCGGACTCTGGTGCATCTTTTGGCTATCGAGGATCAGTCTCTCTGGCGCCCAACAGCAGCAAGCAGCAAATCTTCTGCTGTGGCTTGCCACTTGCCAGTATGGGCTACTTGATCTGTGCTGACCCTGGGGGTCAGTCTGTGGTTACTTTGAGTCACTCCTTTGGTCTTGAGTATGACCTTTCCCTGAGCCAGGAGCCACAGGCACAGTCTTCTCTTCGCTAGCCCAAGGTGCAACAGGTGCAGTCCAGCAGATGGTGCAGCCTCTCTTTGTGGAGTGCACGGGGTAGCAGGGCAGTACTTCTTTGGTCCTTGTTCAGTTCTGACATGACCAGAAGTTGAGGGTGCCAGTGGTGCCATATTTATTCAGAGAAAGTGCCCTGGGGAGATGATACCGTCACTAGGCAATGGGCTACCAGGTCATCTCCCTCTTGGGGATGACTTTCCAGCTTTGTGTGGCATCTAGCAATCCCAGAGTGCACTACTCTGTCCCCTCTCAAGATGTAAGGACCCTTCCTTGGATGGCAGATGCTTGGTAGCCCACCCTAGAGGTGTGGTTACCTGAGGGCTACACGCCCATGGGAAAACAGGTTTGGGCACTGGGTTTCCCTCTCTGACCCTGGCTCCAGCCTGTTTACCTGAACAAAGGGCGAACCCTCAGGTGTGTGAATGCCATCTGCCCACTAAAGGTGGCTTCGCCTTTGAAGCTCGCCTCTTGGGCTAACACCCTGAGAGGCTTCTTGCGAAGAGGAGGCAACACCTCACCCTATAGCAGGCTGCTATTCTCCCTAAGCCTGGGAGTCGTTCACATGACTCCCCACAGAGGCAGAATGCTGTCTGTTGCCCAGTGCCCATTTGAGGGTACTGGACAACTCGGTCACAGGATGGCAACTTTCTAAAAGTGGCATTTCTTCAAAAGTGATATTAAATTTGTCCTGGCCATCAGGTCGAGTTTAATGCCACGATTAATTTGATACCTTACAGTACCCAGCTACATAGTCCAATTCATATGTTAGCCAGGCTGCGGGGTCAGCCACTAACCCTATGTTATTCAGTGGGGCTACTAGCCTTTTCACAGCAAAACAACAATTTAGAAGTGTTGCTGTGAAGATGTATAATAATACATGTCTTACTTAATATCATACAGCTCCCTGCCTTGGTGCTCTATAGGCCGTCCTTAGAGGTGACTTAAATAATCTTTTTAAGGGAAGTGGGAACGTTGCCATTAGTTTACAGTCAAAGTCAAATTAGCAGTGTTACCACTGCTCTTCCAATCTTCAGTGGCAGGCTGGGAGCCATTTTGTACATTGTAACACACAGAGTGGCACAAACAGTGCTGCAGCCCTGGGTGTGCACTCAGCCTTATATGCCCTAGGCACCCTGGGTACCATGTACTAAGGACATATAAGTAAGTCAGTCATTGCCAAATGGGAATAACCAATTTGACATATACTTTGTAATGGGTTTGAACACTGGCACTGAGGTCTGATTAACAGGCCTCAGTGCACTCTGAGAGTCAATAAACTAGCAGCATCAGTCCAAACATTGTGGGGGTGAACATGCAAAAAGAGGCATTTCCTTACAGTTGGAAGTCGGAGTCTGATGAGGGAAAATAAGTGATGGTGGGCCTGACCTGCAACCACCAGCTCAAATTAAGAACTGACTGAGTATAACTGTTTTTTCTATTGCATTCGGCGTGTGCACATGCACTCTCACCTATCACAGTAACTTTAGACAAAGGAAATCAAAATCCTAATTTCTGACCTTGGTTGCTACAAAGCACAAGATAACTGAAAACCTGGCACACCCAGGCTATAGCTTAACAAGCTTCTCATCATTTAAGAGGATTGTGAAAGTATTACAGATCTACTATTTATCTTTTTTGTGTATTTGACAAGAATGTTTACTGAAGTTTCTATATATTTGTCCCCTCATTTTGTTTATATTTTTTAGCTGCTTTTCAGGTCTTTTATGTTCCACTGTCCCCATTAACTAGACGAGTTTCCTCCCTCTCTGTATAGTACCTGAAAGTATGTTTCAATGCTGAAATCTTGGCAGTGTCTAAAACTCATCCAGCCCTACTTATAGTTAGTTGGGCCCAGATTTTCAAAAAATGATATAATGCTGTGTTGCGTCAGAAAACGTTGTGCTACTTTACTTTTTTGGACCGGGGAATTGCCGTATTTACTATGTGGATCACTACGACGCAAAGCTATGTGTTGGAGCGCAACGTGCGATAATGCAATTCATCCTTGCGTGCTGCAAATCCTCCTAGTGAGCCGCAAGCTAATGTTGTGTCAGGCAAGAGGTTCTTGAGACACTGTTTTTTTTTTTTTTTAAATGACACAAATTGTATGCATTTCTGCACTTTCACAATTGCAAGCGTGGAAGATGCTACCACCCAGGTGCGTATTGGTCAAAAAAGAGTGGTTGTCCAGAAGCGGTGCTGACAAATAAAGCTTAATTTTACACAGGCAAAGAACTAAGGGGCATATTATCAAGGGCCTTATCTCCGCTATTTTGGCTTTAAAAGCCAAAAAAGCGGAGATAATGTTTTCGCCCTATTAACAAGAGGGTGATAACATGCATTAGCGCATGTTAGCACCCTTTTACCCGACGCCTCCCTCTGCATCTCTAATGAGATGCAAAGTGGGCGTCACTGGGCAGAACAACCTTGTAAATATCGCTGATGTGCACATCGCGATATTTACAAGGAGGCTCAGGCATTTTTGCAGACGTTAGTTTTGGCGAAAACCGCGGTTTTCGCTAAAAACTAACGTCTGCAAAAATGCTGACTTACCTATACGTTATATTGGAGGTGGATTATGCTGATACGACCACAGGGTCGTATCAGCAAGGTTATCGCCGTTTTCCATGGAACATCGCTGGAAAACCAGCGATGTTCCATGGAAAACAAGCTATCGCAGGAATAATTATCGCCATTGCGCTATGCGTTGTTAATACAGCGCTAGCATGGCGATAATTATCTGCGGTAGCCGGCGATAACAATTCTCACGCTGAGAACGGCCAGCGATAATTATCGCTGGCCGTTGATAATATGCCCCCAAGGGGCATATTAGCAAGACCGTCCATAAAATTATCGCCGTTTTAGCGGCAGGAAACTGCCGCTAAAACGGCGATAATGGGCTTGCTAATATGCGTTATAGAATTCCAATAGAAGCCCAGGTTAGATGTGCAGGACATCTAACCTGGGCTTCTATTGAATTCTATAACGCATATTAGCAAGCCCATTATCGCCGTTTTAGCGGCAGTTTCCTGCCGCTAAAACGGCGATGATCTTATCGCCGGTCTTGCTAATATGCCCCCAAATTTTAATTGCTGAGGTGAGAAAATAAGGGGAAATATATTTTGTCACCTCCAAATTACCATTACCAAAGAAGGAAGCTTTATGGAGGGGCATAGCTGATCAAATAATTGCAGTAGCATCAACACACATAACTGTTGTAGAAAGCAAGAAAAGGTGGCATGATTTCAAATGCAGGACTAAGGAAAAACTGGCAAGGAATTTGAGGGCTGCAATGCAAACTCTTGGAGGTCCTGACGTCCATTAGGAATTGACACAAATGGAGGAGCAGGTGGCAGCACTCATAGGGCCTGAGATGGTTGCTGGCATTGAGGGCACTGATACTGCCTATCTTGAGAACTAATCTACATCTCAGGGTACCTGCGCATAGCAAAATAGTGTTAAAATCTATATGTTCATAGGTCTTTAAATAATATACATTGTATATTTCAGCATCTTCAACATCGCTATTAATGTATGGAGTTATATCCTATCAAACATTTATAATAATAAAGTATGTATAGTAAACATATTTTTTCTAAAGATATTACTGAATACTTAACTTTAGACATCATCCAGATTGCTTTGCTAAAATATAAAATTATGATAATTATATGTCTTTATTTTACCGACTGTGACAATAAACTTATCTTTAGTTGCTTTCTATTAAAAAAGTAGAAATTGAATCTTTAATGAATAATGTATATATTTTTCTAAAATCTCATGAGTGGATATCTGGGAATGGTAATGCGTCACTTAGCCCACTGTTGCTTGTGTAGAAATATGATAATGACAGCATGGATGACTGTAATTTTACTGTTGCTTTTTAAATGTATAAGATCTCCAAGTTCTATATATTTTAAAAGTAACATTACCAAATTATGAATGCACAAATAGAAAAATGATTATTTAATTAGTTGTTTGAAGTTTGTAAAAGCGTTCAAAATCTACATAACGAACATTAATCTAAGGATTGTTGTATAGTTACTATTGGTTTACAAAGACTTTTTAGTAAACATGTACTTTATTTTATTTCCATTTACATGATGAGCCTTTTGCTGATTTAATCTTGGTTGTAAATTTGCAGTCTACCACACATTTTGCCATATTAAGATATATCATCTAAATACTATACAGATATTATGTTGAAAATGGATGGAGGAATCATCTATGTGTAACACAATAAATTTAATGGATCTTAATATGTATGTACTCCTACATTCTAAAACATGTATATTAATAGGATACATATTAAAGGTAAAGCTTTGAATAGGCATATTAAGTTAAACAGCCCAAAATGTATGTATGTTAAAACACATACACACTACTATAATTATTATAACGTCTTTCTGTTGGAGCTTGTCATCCAAATTGAAATTAGTATTGTGAAACTTAAATGATTCCACAATTCTTTTTGTTAAATTGGTGTATGTGATATCTTTGATCAAGCACACAATTTCAGTGCTTTATGTAGAGTTTGGGTACACATTTCTGCCTTTGATGTGGGTTTCTGTACTGTGTTGTGTGAATGGAAATGATTAAAAAATAAATATATGTATTTATGTTGGAAATTATTCTTTAGTTGAAAAACACAGTTTCAGTATTGAGTATTATATGGCATTGGAAACAACCAGATACCAAATAAATTAGAACAAACAAAGGTTCTATAAAATATTAATTTCTCAAAGACAATTGTTACTTACTTTTTGAATTTTATGTTGAAACTTATACATTGGCACTTATAATGTCTATTTAATGAAAAAAGCCATTATTTTTTCAGGTTTAGAAATGTATTGATTATTTGTTACACTCTTCATACTTTTCATTCAAAATTACACTTTAAGGTTGTCATTATGATATAATGTAATTCATCACTGAGTACTCTTTTTTCTCTTTCAGATCCTGACAATAAATCTCACGATGTAATGAGGAACAATGGCATCTGTGCGTTCTTTGCTGCCACCTTCCCCTCCTTGGATGAAGAGACATTTTCTCAGCTTATAGATGTTCTGGACAATTCCCCACCGATATTTGCAAGGGTTGACAATGTTAAAGTGTCTCCATAAACTACTTAACCTGCTTCTTCACTAAGAAGAACTGATTAACGTGCTTGTGTGATGATGGTGATCCTGAAGTGATATTTGAAAGACAAGTCCAGGACACAGCAAAGCATTGTTGAGGAAGTAAACAAGGGGATGGAGTCACTGTCAGGAATGAAACAGACACAGCAGGCATCTTAGTGAGACCACCCAGATTCCCCCTTCTACCTTCCATACATTCACTACCCATGCTCCGCTGCCATGCTCACTAGCACTGAGTGCTAAGAGGGGCGCTCATGCCTCTCTTCCAGAACAAGCCCAAAAGACTGATACTTACAGTCTTGACAGAAGTTACAGCGACCATGTGACTGCCGGCCATTTTGGTCGCGACCACTCTATAAAAGGCCACGTCCTACTTACTGGGGTGCTCATATTCTGGAGGTCTTGGCAGGGGAAGGGGCTTAAGTGTCAAAATCCTTCCAGCTCCGAATGTCGCGCTTGCCAGAGACTCTTCACAGTGTGACTCACCTGTTTTGTTTGCATACGCCAACTTCTCCTCATAAGATATGGTTCAATAAACTGTACGAAAGAAAAAGAACTATAAGACCTCTTACCGCATGTAGAAGGTAAGGCACAGGCACCTATTTGCATGCTCACTTGTTAACAAGATTGTCGGCTTACCTGATTGCGTTCCAAAGGAGTCACAGAGTCCCAGAGCCTTTGGAGAGTAAAGGGATGGTTAAGGATTAAAAGCAAAGTGCGCCAGTGAGGAAACTAAGCTTAGCACTATGTGAATATTGTGAAAGTTGTACAGTAACTGCTTGAAACTTAAGGTGTGATGTAACACCGCAAAAGATTGTAGTTAAACCCCTCAAAGGGGGGGGGGCAGGTATCTGAGAATGCTCTGTGAGACAAGGGGGAACTCCTATCTGACATTAAGGAGAGATAGTGGCAGTTCCCAATTGTTTGTGTTTTCTTATTGAAAAAAATGAGTACATGTTCCAACAACCCCATTGAAGTAAAAGTGGGATTGTAAGGTGGGTTAATAGGTATGTACAGTTGCACAAGGATTAGGGGGCTGTAGGACATTCTTCATAAGGGTTCAGGTAGAAACCTCTATTCTTGATTGCAGTGACAACAGGCGTTCTGCAAGCCCCAGTTGATACAATACCTCATCCTTCATCTAGGGACATTGGTGCTCAGCGCTCTTCATTCTTCTCTCTTCACCTTATTTTCTTACCCCCTTTCCCATACATTCCTAGTATTGGCTTACATGCCGTTAAGCGAGGCTGGTCTAGGGAGGTGGTGGAAAGGGCTGCTAAGTTTCTCAGTGGATGCGTGTTGCTCCTCCAGGATAAAGAGTATTGATTAGTGCCCGAGTCTTGACAGGATAACGAGCCCATGAAAAAAGACCTGGCCACACAACATGGCTTCACAGGGGATTACTTTAGGTCAACTAGTGCAGTTGATGACTGGTTTAGAGGAGGAGAGCACGGAAATGAAGAATGTCTTAGCACAGTCCCAATGAATCACAAAGGAGTTAAGTCAGAAAGTGCATTATTTGCAGGAAGTGGTTACTAGGGGAAGGGAAGAAAACAACCCTTGGAGATTACCCTCTCAAGTTAAACCTTGAGGCCAACTACTACTAAGACCAGCATCCTTTCTAGGGCTCCAATCAAATGTAGCTACGTCCATACCAGTTTGATCAGACACTGGAGGGGGTCCTGTGGTTCATGTAGTTACCCCCCTCCCCTCCCAGCGTACCTCTAGCACCACCGGAAAGGTTTAGTGGAGAACCTACCAAGTTCGCAACTTTCATGACCCAATGCAAGTTACCTTTTTTGTGTCATCCGACACACTTCCCTGACCAACAGTCTTGGTTGGCGTTTGTCCTCTCTTACTTATAAAGGACCAGTACTACTTGGACTATTCCTTTATTGAAACGAGATTACCCAGTCTTTTACCATTTTCAGGCTTTTAAACAAGAAATGGAAAATTGTTAGATAAACATACTTTTGTTCAAGCAGTAGACTCAGAACTGTTGAACCTTAAACAAGGAAATAAAGGTTTGATAACATACTTGACTACTTTCAACAGTCTAGTTACTGAAGCTTCCCTGTTTTACCCAGGATTGAAGGACAATGACTTGTTAGCAAATGTTGTTTATCCCTCTGAAGTGTGCAAAGACCTTATAGAGCTGGTGGTCAAATTAGAACATAGACTATCAAAGAGATCGTCTGAGAGAGGAAAAGGTGAAGGCAAAGTTATAGTGATTTGGGAAAAGAGGACCAATAGTACTGCAAAATCAACAATGCTGCTTTGGGATTTTCTTTATGAAAATAAAAAAAAGTTGTACGTTTGATGGACGGCTCCACCATGTTGATGGAGCCATCCATCAAACTTACAATGCATTTTCAGGAACTGCTGTCACAGCGTTGTCAGCAGTGGCAGCGAACATATCTAAATACCGCAGGCAGAGTACCCTCGCCATGGCGGGAGTAAAGTACTCCAACATGGCGATGGTAATTAGTCTATCTGCCAAGATTTAAATCAGTCCCTTAGTCTCTGGAATGGAAGCCAAAAACCCTCAGTGGGGCAATTCAGCAGGCTGGTGCTGAAGAGGGCTCCACGTTGTTGGATAGCCGCTGAACTAGGTCTTGGCAGGAAAGGTAAGAGCGGGAGAAATTTGAATGGTTTTGACGCCCTGGCGTCCTAGAAGTGACGCAGTGAAATCTTGTAGATTTCACTGCGTCACTTTTACGAGGCTTTCCTGCATGGGAACGCCCACCCTGCATACATTATACCTGACGCAGGTATAATGTGACGCAGGGCTTTACAACATGACGCATCTCCCTAGATGCGTCACGTTGTAAATTGGCCCTATTTTTTACACCGCCGCTAACGGCAGCGCAAAAGTGTCGCAAGGGGCTTGTAAATCTGTCCCTTTGTGCTTTTTCAGAGTGGTTCTGATCATTAGATATGGGAGCACAGATTCCAAATTTTCATTTCTTGTAGATTGAAATCGACTACGTTGTGTTGGGCGTTCGAAAAGGTAGGTGATGATGTTGAGTCAGTTGAATGACCGGCCTGTAATGTAAATGACTGTCCCTGGGCCCCTCAGGTCTACCATGAGACTAGCTCCGCCCCTGCCCAAATAAACAGCCATGCAACTGGTTCTGGTCAGACCATTTAAGAATGTGATGTAACGAGCTGCGGCTGAGCCCTACTGACATTCATTCAACAGCCTCTGTTGTGACCCAAACAACCTTTTATGAGAATGAATGGCTCCGCTGGCTTAACATGTGACGGACTCTGCATCAGCATTACTGACATGGTGGCTTTCAATTTGTTCTATCTCATCCCCTGCAGCTTTCCCTGTGACCGACTCAGTACCATCCCCACTAACCTTGCATTCGACTGGCTCTGCACAGCTCCATCTGCATGTCTATTGACTAACTATGTCTTAGACCCACTGACCTGGATCACATAGCCCTGACCCAGCTACGCTAAACTGACATTCGACTGGTTCTGACCCAGTCCTAGTAGACTACCATGTCAATGACTGTACATCAAAACCACAGAACTTGTATGTGATTGGCTCAGCTCCAGCCATGCCATCCTAACATGTAACTGGCAGTGCCCCAGCTCCACTGGGTTACCAGGCCACTGGTTCTGCCCCAGCTCCTGGTCTGACACAACTGGCCTTGACCCAGCCTTGCTAACCTCCCATGTTTTTTTCCTTTTCAGCCCAAGGTCTGACACAGACATTCGTAAAAGAGTTATTTTTATTCATTGTTTGTTTGTGCAATATACAGCCCCAAATTCTCCTCAGGGTACAATACATCGCAAGAGCAAGGCCAGATGTCGCCCAGATGATAAAGTAACATTTGCCTCTCCGATGCACAGCACATGTGATTTCAGTTCCCATTCAAATATACCAGAGAAAATGAAGGATGGAAGGAGAAAATGGTGGCTTTCACATGTTAGCTATCAACTATTAAAGCTTTCACTTTTATGAAAATGCATGACGATGGGGCAGTGATTAAGGAAAGGTCATCATGGTCTGAAATCTTTGGGAATCAGTGCTCCGGGCAAGGAATGCCTGGATGTGAACTGTATGATATTATGTGAAAATTTCTGCGCTATAACTAACAAAGGCAGTATCTGAAAAAAGTACTAAGAAAACCATAGGCATGACATTTTCTGGGTGGAATGGACCAAACATGACCAGAACAGGTATGTGGAGGGAGAGGTGCAGCTGGAGTTTGGTGCTGTCCCCGTAACGTTCCCCCAAAATAAAAGGAACACTAGAAACAAACATAATAAAACTTTCCTGGTAATTCTTTCTTGGTAATGGGGTGAGATATTGTGCTTCTTGGTAATATATCTATTTTCAGATACTTCCACTTTATCCAGCATTTGGCAAAGGTTATGCGAACTGTGGGACATTTCCTTCGCTCTTTTAGTGGAGGAAAGTTAAGTCTAGCAGTGCGCATGCGCATGCCAAATAACCTAAAAGCAGTTGGCGATGCTAGATTGCACAGATCCTAGGCTAAGACTCACTAGGTGCTCTCCGTTGTTTTCACAGTTGATAGACAAATTATTGTGTTTGTTCTCCTTGAAGTTTGTGCGTCTTGCCCCCGATGCAGGGTTCATTTAGGTTCAGCATCTGAGATATCCGCCCGCGGTACTTCCCTGGTCGGTAAAGAAAGAGAGCACAGTTGATCCTACAGCGCATCTGTTTACCAGATCGGGATACAATATTCGTGTCTGGAAAGATTTCATACTGTTCTGTCTTGAGGGATATTGGATTCAATGCAGGTGACACTGACTTCCCTATAATAGTAGAACTTAATAGATATCAAAGAGACTTCCAGTCATAGGTACTGGAAGTCTTTTTAGGTCTCGCCTATGCAGCGCCCATGCGCTGCGTAGGAGGAGACCTTTAGTAATGGATTCAGTTTTTGGGCCAAAAACGTGCACGCGTTGCATTGCTTTCAATGGCAACGCGTGCACGTTTGGTGATTCCCTTGCGGGAGCGAGCTTTGAAACCATCTGTTTGTAATTAACAGATGGTTCCTGCTCGCTCCCGCAAGGGAAACAGGCGCAGGCCCCCTCCTCTCTCCCCTCCCCCTGCTACCTCCTCCTCCTCTTTCAGCGCGAGGCGCGTGCGCTTGTTTTTCTAAGCGGGTGAACAATATTCGTCGAACGACGGAGTGTAGCCTCTTTGTAACGATAACGGTGCCTTCCAGACATGTTCTCGCGTACCCAGAGACGCCCCGACCTTCTTGGCTGTTGTTTTCGCGATTACCTAGTGTTCACCTAACTACTGGTTTCGGCTGTCTCATATGGCTGTTAGTCTGAACTTCTGGTACCCTTGTCGACGCCAATATTAAGTTTGAGAGTGAGCTCCGTGTGAACTGCACTGTCACAAATCACGTCGGGCACTGGCCAGCGGCAGCGTCCTCGGATCTTAAGGTCACCTCTGCAAGTGTGCGCTGCTTTCTGGCCCGCTAGAGGACCGGGCCACCACCGCTTGGAAGAAGTCTGACTGCCGACGGTGATATCTCGAACACAGCTGCAGCTGCTGGACTCCTCCGGAACAGCCTCCACTCTTCCCTTCGGTCCGTTGCTTCCGATGGCTCCGAGACCGCCTCCGCCAACTCGGACTTCACTATCGTTTTAAGACGCTTTGTTTCAGCCGCCCTAGTCTGAATGAGCGAGGCGTAAATTAACCGACTTAATTTGTTTTCTTTTCATTTGTTTGTCTACAGAGCTATTCTATTTATGCATGTAACGCGACCGGCTTCAAATTAAAACACGCTTAGCCATGGAGAGTTAGCGAGTCTCTTCAAGGCGAGACATGCAGACACCTAACCGAGCAAGACACATCTATGTGAGACCGTAAAGCACGAGTAAGTTAGAGCTGCAGTATCTGACTAAGGAGAGAGGATGTGGTGTTACAGCAAGAACTGCCGACTTTGGAACTAGATGACCAGGTACGAGTCTCTGCGTCGGCTCAACATCCCGTGATCCTGGGCAAATAAATACCTTAATCACCCAGTGCCTAAAAAAATGAATGTGTCCTTGTGTTATTTAAACCTTCGGGTCGAGTTCGCGTTATATAAAACTGTAAAAAACATAAAAGAAACTGGTCGCTGTTAGCCAGATAAAAGCTGCCAATCCTAACTACCGACCAGGCGAGGTCTCCTAGGCTAATAGCTGCTTCGTTTAGAGTGAACAAGGCAAGGTGAAAGATGTCAATGCACGACCAGAAGAAATTCCTCCAGCTGATGGGACAGGTTCAATTGCAATTTCCAACGATAATACTTATTGTTACAAATCTAATTCTAAACAAACCTAAATAAGCTTTATGTAGTAAAAAAGTATACGTTTAAGTATAGTATTAAAGTGTTCAGGCGGATATTAAGAAAAACCATCAAAACTATCTTGCAGGCATTAACAAGACAACTTCAGTGGCTACCTTGTATGACAGTAGCCTCATTATAATAACAAGCATTGGCATAGCCAATAGGTCTCGCTTTTGGGACCTTATAAGTGTTTAGACATGCAACAGTTGTGCTGCATAACTAAATACTTATAAGCTCCCAAAGGCGAGACCTATTGGCTATGCCAATGCTTGTTATGACTTGTGTCCTGCCTGGTACTTCTGCTATATTACATGAATGCAATGCCTCTCGGATACTTCAGACTTGGAGATAGGAACCAGCCCTGTCTTCTGAACTGCAGGAGCAATTCCTGTGTTTGTTCGTTTCAGGAAATGGGCGCTGCACGTTTTGTACAGCCGGGAAGGCCTGGCAAGGAGCACACTGTGAGCTGGTGGATGCGCTGGTCAGGTGACCACGGAGGATCCCCACGTACAGACGAAGTGCAGGGGAGGGAGCAGCGCGCTGCTGGCAAGGGAAAGGTGACCTGGGAGCCCTGGCACAGTGCTGATTTACGAACAGATTAGCCGTTGAGGTCTAAAGTTCACATACCTGTGAGCCATCGAAGCATAGCCATCTCAGGCAGCAGGCCAAGCGCAGGCAACCTTGCAAGAGATTCCAGAGTGGAGGGTTAACTCTGTGGATTGTAGGAATATCTTCACATTTAATTTGTGTGAGGTTGTTTATAACACGCTTACACCAGCATGAGTGTAGCATCCGTGAACACGGCTTTCAGTCAGCTTATATAAAATCCGTGGAAGCACTGCTGTATTTCTTTTCTGTACGCTTGTGGTATCGGAGTGTCCCGTACATATTAATAATGACATGCTTCTGCTGCAGCCTCCTCACAGCATCACTGCTGCTTCTAAGCGCTGTTTGGAACAGGTGCTAGCCGTACCAATTTAATGGTGCAGCTTTACCCACCTTGGAAGAGTGAAGGC
Source organism: Calotriton arnoldi (assembly GCA_963921515.1). Classification (NCBI taxonomy): domain Eukaryota; kingdom Metazoa; phylum Chordata; class Amphibia; order Caudata; family Salamandridae; genus Calotriton; species Calotriton arnoldi. The sequence goes on from CAWUFW010002629.1 coordinate 1,187,521, forward strand.
CGAGTTACTCAAACTCCCAACCTCTAGATACAATCTGATATCATTAGCGAGCGTTTAACTAGCTGATGTAACTTTTTTTAAACTTTGACCTTATTCATAAAGGTTAAAATATTGCGAGCAATAATAATGACTATTCATAAAATCCTGCAGGCCAAGGAGGAGCAAATAGGTCTCGAGCGTGCGCCGGCCTTTGAAAACAAGACACGCGGCCGCGACCGGGAGTTGTGTGCGCGCGCGCGCAAAAAGGAAATTAAAAAAAAACACGCAGGCTGGCGAGTGGTGTGCGTGCACTATGACGAGAGAGGAAAGCCATATGGCACCTCTGCTCGTGCCCGTCGCGCGTGCTTGTGCGCGTAACAGCAAGCTGGTGGCCGGCCGGTAGCACTTTCAAAACCCCCTTACTAAAAGTCGAGCAAGCAGCGCATGCGCTGCTCTAGGCTCGACCTAAACAAGCATTGGCATAGCCAATAGGTCTCGCCTTTGGGACCTTATAAGTGTTTAGCCATGCAACAATTGTGCTGCATAACTAAATACTTATAAGGTCCCAAAGCGAGACCTATTGGCTATGCCAATGCTTGTTTTCTATTTGTTTACTTTTGCTATAATCGCGGCACCGGCGCTTTACTTTTAACGTTAAATGTAAGCGCCGGTGCCGCTAATATAGCAAAAGTAAGAAATAGATGTTTTTTTCTATTTGTTTACTTTGCTATAATCGCGCTACCCGCGCTTTACTTTTAACGTTAAAGTAAAGCGCCGGTGCCGCGAATATAGCAAAAGTAAAGAAATAGAAAAACATCTATTTCTTTACTTTTGATATAATCGCGGCACCTGCGCTTCACTTTTAATGTTAAAAGTAAAGAGCGGGTGCCGCGATTATAGCAAAAGTAAAGAAATAAAGTCAGGCAGATGGCGGCTGCGCACGTGCACGCGCGCGTAACCGCATGCTGGTAGCCAGCAAAGTAGCACTTCCAAAAGCCCCTTACTAAAGGTCTCGCATAGCAGCGCATGCGCTGGCTCAGCGAGACCTAAAAAGGAAGTTATGCAAGAGCATGTAAAAGAGTACTACTGGAGTACTACTTCACATACACCCAAGTGCCTTTGTGAATCAGCCGCACTGTAACCCAAAGCAGCGTTTAGCTTTCCAATTTGTAATTATGAGGTTTCCACTCTTTTTTTTCTGGTAACTAAATGAGTAATTGAAGCACACGATGATGAATGAACTATGTGCCACTATCATTGGTTAGCGATTTCGATAATCGGTTTCTTAGTGATATCCTGAAAAGCATTCAGCTTATTCTACAAAAAAAGTCCTGCTACACTTCGCTTGCGAGGTTCATGGATGTGTTTTGACTAACCCTGGGCAAAGCACTACGCTACGCTCGCGTAGTTTGCGAAGTTTGCGCTACTTCGCACAACGCGAATTGCACGTAGCACAGTGCAAACACGCGTAGCGTAGCGTAGTGCAGCGGTCATTTTTTGCTTGCTCGCGGTCCTCAACGTCAAGTTGGCGACCGCGAGCAAGCAAAATGACATCCCGGCGAGACTTTTCCTCGTTCGCGATCAGCAACATCAAGTTGCCGATCGCGAGCGTGGAAAATAAACCTCCCGGCGAGATTCTCAACGCGGGAGGTCAGGTTTCTCATTGCGAGTGGTCGCGAATGCTCGCGACCGCTCGCGATGAGAAACTACCAGTCCGCGTTGAGAAAGCTGCCGCTCGAGTAAAAATCTACTCGAGCGGCAGTAAAGACAGCTCGCACTGTGCAAGATGCCGTTTTCAATGATTGCACAGTGCGGACAAGCATCCGGCACTGTGCAATCATTGCGAACAGTGCACTACGCAGTTCGCGTAGTGCTACGCGTAGCTCGCGTAGTGCGAACTGCACTTTGCGTAGCTTCGCGTAGCGCTACTTCGCGAACTACGCCCAGGCTTAGTTTTGACTCTGTTTAGATGGGAAACTCAATTACACTACTCACTGGAATCCTACAGGGAGAGAACGCGACAGCAGAGCCAGAATTGCGAATTTACATTTGTACATTATGCTATCGCTGACACTTTTTGTTTTGGTGTGCTCTGTGTGCGGCGCAGCCATTTCTCACACACCGAGTGTTTGCTCACGGGTACTGCTGGTTTTCTTACAGGACTGTTAAATGAAAGAAAATCGAAAAGTTCCCAAATAATTGAGTTTCACCAGCGTCACCGTCACGGCGCATTCATTTTGCTGTACAGATAAACAGCGTGGTTCTCTTTTCCGTCTTACTATATAGTGCCATTTAATTGGGGCATTCCAAGATGTGTATACCCTCAAACGATCTTTAATACCCACACAGTCGAACGGTTATGGGTTTTCACACCCCTTTGGCAGGTAGTTTCAAACCCCCAAAACAGTCATCGATTTGAGCCCTTTCCAGAGCCGAAGTAAATCTGTTTTCAAGGTGGGAAAGAGGCTGTTCAGCACAAACATTGGCGTGTTTGAATGATGGGTTTACTCCACTGTGAAACAAGCATTGGCATAGCCAATAGGTCTCGCCTTTGGGACCTGCTGCATAACTAAATACTTATAAGGTCCCAAAGGCGAGACCTATTGGCTATGCCAATGCTTGTTTGCAATGAAGTGGACTCTGAAATAAGACACATCTCTATAGGTCTGTTGGTACAGGATACTTATTCCATTAAAATCTAAGCTGATGTAAAGTAAGCAGAGCAGAACTTGAAATTCCTAGTAAAGGTGGGGTTAAAAAGTGCCTTCCTCTACACCGGTGTTATGGCCCCAACTTCCTAACAGGACAAGTAAGAGTCTGTTATACATTATCAGGTTCACAGAATAGCTATACCAGGGTTATCTTTAGCAGTAACTAATTTCTCATGCATGCAGTTACTTAGGCGCAGACCTCCTGTGGATTAGGCTTGGAAAACATCAGTGACCTTCTGTAGGTAGGTACTCCTGTCAAAGGGAGGCTCTTATTTCACACCATAAAGCTACTTGACAACACTTTGAGAGTATAATAGCATTCTTTCTTCCTAGCAACTCCATAGTCGAAGGCTAGGCTTGCACATGAACGAACAAGCTCCACTGACTCACACCCCAAACATCTACTTTGGTTGTTTATTATTATTATTTTTTTATTATTCATTTTTCTTTTAAAAGCATGATTTGGAAAAGCTCAAATGGAAACTGTGAGATTATTATGGTGAAACTATTTTTGCGGTTTTGTTGTTGCCAGCTTTTTGCATAAAAAGAAATAGTGTTGGTGGTGGGCGGTTTTTCGAACAAGTAGACAGGTGCCGGTCTAATTTTGTGTGCTGGTTAAAATCCTAGACTTGTGCATTTTAGCCTGCTTGCGGTTCTTTTCAACTTTTACCTCTTATAAAAAAAAGTGCAGGAATAAAACGTGCCTAGGACTGTCATTTAAATAGAATGTAGATAATTCATCTACAGGTAAATCCAAATGTACTTACAGAAAAGGGTGTAACTATTGGCTTAGGTAGATAGCAGATAGATCCCCATTAAATATGCACAAACTAGAATTGCCAAGAGATCTGGCCTGATCACAAAACGGTAGCTTAAAATAAAACAAGCACTTGCAAAGCAAATGGGTCTGGCTTGCTTTTTCACTTATAAACCTGACCAACTGGATTGCCATTGCTTGTTGAATTAGGACATAGCACCGAGTCGGCGCTAATAATGACCACGGAGGAAATCAGGGCTACTTTAGATAAGGGCGGCAATGCAGCCCTCATCTTACTTGACTTGTCTGCAGCATTCGATACAGTCAATCATGACCTTTTGATTGACTGTCTACAAAGCCTAGGGATTGAAGGCGTAGCATTGGCTCTATTGCGTTAATTTCTTACTGATTGGGTTTAATCAGTGTCTCTTGAAGAATTTACATCCAGGAGCGGCTCATCCGTTAAGGCGGAGGAGCGATGCACCATTAAAAAAATGCCCCCCGGGATTGAAAAATAAAATGGTAATAAATTACCATTTTATTTTTGAAAACCCCGTCCCGAGCCGAGCATCAGGATGGGGGGGCGGGGCTTTCTGCTGCTGCAAGTGAGGCAGCAGCAGAAAGCAGTGATAGGCAGGGCACTTAGGTTTAAAGTGCGCATGTCTTTTTGGCCAGCCGGCTTGCAACGGCCAGCCAGTCATGCGCAGTTTAAACCTCTCTAAATCAACTGTCTTACACAGCTGGGTTAGAGACAGCATAGGTCTCCAGTGCCCTCAGGAGTGGTGAGAGAGGCCGCTCCCTCCAATCCTGGCGCTGCTCTCATGCAGCATGAGAGCAGCGCCAGAATGGGTTATTGCAGTTTCCTGGAGCCTGCCTGCCTGGAGAAGACCCGAGCGAGGAGGAGGACGCTGCGCATAGAAGGCAAGTGGGATTCTTTTTTCTTTCTGTCTTTATTTTTTTACTTTTATTTTTGTCCACCCACCCCAGCACCCTCCTTATGTGCCAGCCACCACTGTTTACATCTGAGCCCTTTTCCCTGCCAGGTGGGGTACTACAGGGCTCCTCGCAGAGCCCGACCCAGTTTACCCTTTACGTGACACCTCTGGCCGCTTTGATCAAGTCATTTGGTCTATCATTGGTGTCATATGCTGATGATACACAGATTGTGGTATTGCTTTCTAAGAACTGTGCCAACGTGGGTGATTCTTTTCGGGACTGCATGATTGCAGTTGGTAAATGGATGGACAGCAATTGTCTCAAATTCAATTCATCCAAGACCGAGGTTATTCTGTTTGGGAATAACACTTCATTTTGGTCCCCATCAGGGTGGCCTGATGACATGGGTACTCTTCCAGCACCTGTGAAGAAGGTTAGGAACCTCAGTGTCATGATGGATGAAAAATTAATTTCAAAGATCAAGATAACAAGGTCCCATCATCCTCCTTCTATGCCCTTCGAACTAACAAGAAAAAGACAAATTTGTCCCATTTGACCTCTTTTGTTTTGTTTGAATCTGTTTATTGCTTTTCTTGTTTACAACTTTTACACACTTACAGGCATGGGAATGTCAATGAAATGCCACATCATGCTATGTCAATGTCAATTTATTCCAAGATTAAATGTTATAACAGGAGCAGGAGTATATGACCGGTTGTGGCAGTACCTGCCAGTAACGCCAGTCTCAGGTAACTCTCAGGGGGATATTCTCAAGAACGTGTGTTAACTATCGCCAAATTCGCTTAACGCAACTTCTCACATTGCAGTCTATTGCCGGAAAATAACACTGTGTTAACGCAGTATCCTCAACCCGGCAGCACCATGCGATAGTCTCACGATAACGTGACAAATGCCCGAGTTAAAATTAACGCGATGCCGAAAAAATGCGAAACACGAACGCGAAAAAAGTGGCGATGTCCCCAATGGCGATACAAAAATCAGCGATAACCAGCGACAGGCCTGCGATTCCCACGTGTCATGCGTGACAATGCACTATAAAAGCAGAGAAAAAAAAGATTAAAAAATGTAACTGCGTAGCACCATGGACGTACCCGGACCGAGCGCAGAGGACAATGCGAACCCCACAAGCCCCACAGACGATCAGCCAGGAACCCCGGGGCCGGGGAAGGGCAAGGAGAAGAGGAAGAGGAAGACGGGTTTCAGTCCGCAGGAAACCGGATCATCGTCACGGAGGTGACAGAACACTACCAACAACTGTTCGTCACCTCCACTGTGTCATCGGCAACACAAACAGAAATATGGCAGTATATCGTGAACAACGTGAATGCAGTCGGAGTGTTGAGGAGGTCAGTGGAGGAGGTCAAGAGGCGCTGGAATGATGTGAAGGGCAAAACCAAGAAGAAACTCGATGCCAACATGAAAGGAGCAACGCAGATTGGAGGTGGGGGACCAGCGGCACACCAGGAGCTGGATGACATGGAGAAAATAGTGGCCACAGTCATCAGTCAGGATACGGTGCCAGGCGTTGTGGATCGGGACACTGCTCAACATGACCTGACACAACATCAACAGGGTGAGTACCGACCAGGGACTGGGGGGACGGGCACAATGGCACACATGCACAATTAAGTAGAGCACACTGCACACCCACAATGACTCTGGATCATGTCCCTGATCCCTGTGCCACTCTGCAGCACACATACAGAAACTCAGGGAATGTGTGTTGTAATGAATTTATTTGCACATGCTGTGCCTGTGGTCATTTTGTACTGTCTCATGATTGCTAAGGACTGTCACAATGTGACGTCCTCATGTGAAGAAATTGTCAATGATGTTGTTCCTATGGGCTATTCCTGCTGCAGCTGCAGTGGGGTGTGGTCCACCTGCCTCATCTTCCTCATCATCGTCCGGTGCATCTGGCACTTGTAACCATGGGGCATTGGTCCGTACACATATGTTGTGCAACACACAACATGTAACGATCATCTTGCACACGATGTCTGGGCTGTACAGGAGCCTTCCACCTGTGATGTCCAGGCACCTGAAACGTGACTTCAACACGCCAAATGTGCGTTCCACAATGCCCCTGGTGCGTTTGTGGGCCGCATTGTACTGCCTCTGGGCCTGTGTGTTCGGGCTTGGCGGGGTGTCATCATCCAAGAGCAGAGTGCATATCCTTGATCACCTGTGACAGTGCAGAGAGACATGAGTCGATAGTTGGTTCTGCATGATGTGTTGGCAGGCTCACTAGTTTATTGGCGTGTGATATGTGTGTCATAGTGATTCCTGTTTGACATGTACTGCTTGTAGCAAATGAGCGCCATCAATGTGTATTACGTAGCCTCACTGCTGCTCCCCCTCCCCCCAAGCCTATTTACTTGTGTGCACTGCGCTGTTGCATCACCTGCACTCCTACGGCACACCATTGTCATGCCTGTCTGCGCATGTCCACAAGCCTGACAACGACACTGTGATGTTGTCTGTTGAAGGTGGGCGGCCACGTGTGTGTAGGCCTATGGTAAGGATAGGGCGGACACAGATGTAGAGTCCATGGCTGGCTGAACTTGCGATGCAGGCGAGGCAAGACCTTTGGCTTATGCTGCGGTAATAGCGATACACACACAACAGTTGGCATGTATGATCCCGGACCCTGAGCGGACTTGCGCTCATTCATTTATCCCTTTGGCCGAGCCTGCAATCCGGGGGCATGTTACATTGCAACTTTGTCCATTGCGGGACGGGTGGCGCCGACACTACAACAGAGACACACGCATTAGGTACTACATTGGCAAGCCCAACACTTAACCACGCCCAGAGCCCCGGGGTGATTACCCACACCCCTACGCTGGACCGTCGTACGCCAGCCCACTCCGGCAACGCCTACAGGGGGTTACGACACAGCTACATGTCCCAGGTCTTCCCCACTGCCTGAGGTGACATGGTTGCGTCCGCTGTACACAGCACAATGCAATGTGGTAGGGCCAGGGGCCCTCATGCATACACAATGACCACACGGACACACTTAGTTTGTGGAACTGGCTACGGGCACGTGCGCCCGGCCCCTTTTATTGCCAGGGTCACATGTCCAGTGACGCCTGTGCTGGATGGGTGTGGGGTGAGTGTGAGCCAGCCCTCAAGGAGTGGTTGGTGAAGGCAACAACTACAACAGTGATCAGACAATCAGAAGTTCACAGTTCAAACAGCAAGGGTCCATGACTTGAGCTGCACAGAGTTAGTGGCCCCGGATGCACAGCGGCCGGCACGTGGAACACCGCCACGGGACGGTGATTACCGGTGCACTGAGGTAGGGCCATGAGAGCTGAGCAGGTCCTCGTCGATGTCCAAGGTGAATGTCGCGGAGGGTTTTGGTGGACAGTGGAAGGTGTTCTTCCAGTGCATGATACAGAGGGCAGTACCAAGCAGACACAGGCAATATGGAGGAGATGAATGCTACAGACTCATTTTTGACACCAAGTGAGTATCAGCTACATGATGATGAAGACAACCCCCAGGCCATAGACTCAGACACCACCAAAGTTCAACCAGAGAGTGTCCATGAATTTCGGGGCACAGAGTCAGTGGCACCAGAGCTGAAAGGGGATGCAGTCTGCGATGAGGCCTGTACAATGGTATAAACTCTGCCATAAATAAATCAAGACTCAGCTCCAAATGTGTGACCTACTTGACCGTAGGGTAGGCCGGAGGCAGCGGTCAGCAGGGGCCCCCAGCCACGTGTCCTTGGCTTGCGATGCACAGAGTTAGTGGCACCAGAGCAGTTGTTGGTAGTGTTCGGTCACCTCCGTAACGAGGATCCTTTTTTCATCCGGACTGAACCGCGTCTTCCTCTTACTCCTCTCCTTGCGTACAATGATATGGACTCTGCCATTGAAAAATCAAGACTCAGTTCCAAATGTGTGACCTACTTGCCCGCAGTGTAGGCCGAAGGCAGCGGTCAGCGCGGGCCAACCGCTGTTCAAGCAGCTCCTCCTGGTACTCTCACACACGACGTTGGAATGCCATGTGGCGATGATTTGTGGTTGACGGAGGTAGAAGCACCAGAGCTGAGCGTGTGTGCAGCCTGCGACGATGCCGTGTCCTGCCTGGTCCGGACTGGATTGGATTGGTGTGAGGCCTGCTGGACCGCAGTGTAGGCAGTACACAGGTGACCCCGCGGTGCTGGACCGCAGTGTAGGCCGAAGGCAGTAGTCAGCAAGGGCCCACAGACACGTGTCATTGGAATGCAATGCACAGAGTTGGTGGCACCACATCGAAGGGAGTACAGTGATTTAAAATCTGCCATAAACATATGTACTCTGCCATTGTATAATCAAGACTCAGTTCCAAATGTGTGACCTACTGGACCGCAGTGTAGGCCGGAGGCAGCGGTGGAGTACGTCAACGAGAAAGGAGTACTGGGGGCCTGTGTCGCGGAGGCCGTGATGGTCTGAGGAGGCTGCCAAGGTCGCGGGCCTCGGACTTGGATCTTGCACCAGCACGTGGTGGGCCCTCTTTGACACACGCCGGTGTCGGCAGGTGAGCAGTGAGGCCTGGGTGCGCTGGGGCGGGCAAGGCGGGTCTTGAGACCAGCGGCCTGGGGTGCAGCAGGCGCACAGGATCGCAGGCACCGCCACTCACGGCGTCGGCCTTTTGGCGGGGTGAGAGGCGCCGCCCTAGCAGACACGTTGGCCATTCCGGAAGAGAACCACGCCCAGAGTAACGGGCTTTTTATTCACACCCCTACGCTGGCCTGGCGTACGCCGGGCCAGCCCACTCCGCTCACGCTTACAGGGGGGGACGTAACAAACTACATTTCCGCGATCTTCCCCACTGGCTGCGGTAACATGGTTGCGTCCACTGTCCAGTACACTCCAGACACCAGCAGTGTATGTCGACATGGAAATGTCTGTGATGGAGCGAGGTAAATAAAAAAAAATTGGAACCCCCTAATATTCAAGATAATAAATTAATGGTATTAATTGTTTGTCCGACTAATCAACATTTTACATCTTTTTGTAAACATTTTACATAAGTGGTAACTGCAATTTATGTGCAAAGTTAACCCATTTACATTTGTCAACGTGAAATAACACTAATATAATGGTTTGCGTACTAATTAGAGTGATATTGCATGTTTTGTGCTATGTAGTAAAATTGTAGTGTGGCAAAAGAATGCGGATGGTAAGTAAACATGGCTTTACATGTCGCTTTTGCTAGGTAACACCTAATTGGGGTACTTAGAATGACGTGTGGGAAACACAAAGGCTTATTTTCTCTATTTTAATTATGATTGTGTTTGTTTTTATGATAGTTCTTTCGGGCCTGTTAGGCCGTGCTGTAAAAATGGCTGCCGAGGCAGATGGGCTTAATGAGCAGATGCAAAGATGGCTTCCAAGCGGAAGAAAGCCGCAGGGACATGTCACGTGGGTATGAGTCGAGCCCAGAGTGAGAAGTGTCAAGGACGGGCTAACTTGACATGAAGTGGATGCCAAGAAAGACTCAGCGTGAATCCGTGAGAACAGGGGACAAGTAACAGTGAATTAACAATGGACTGTTTAAAATAAGTTGCAAAGAAGAAGAAACATTTAACGAATTGTCAATCAGATTGCTATTACCCTAAAGCCGTGTGAAAGGACAAAATCATAAACAAATTCAGAACCGGTTTGAACAAGGAGGGCAATGGGATGATTCTTGCCACCCCTCCAATGGACCAATTAGCGTGATGCTCGCCCCCAAAGATTGTAACTTTATGTTTAGTAAGCTAGTAGTAGGGTATAAGAGGACCTGCTCTTAAGTAGGAGGAGCGCTATTCTAGCTATAATTTTTGAGCACTGAGCGTTGATGCTGGAGAACTGCTGCTATTCTCTATAGGCCATTTTCTTAATAGAATTAATCATTTTGAACTTTAACTTGCCTGGGAAGGAACAAGACCGATGCGGGAAATCTGTATAGGAGGTCCGTCGAGGAGGCCTGTTAAGCGGGACAGACAGTCAGTTTTGAGGATTCCATGCTGTGATCTACAATTTATCTGCTTTGGTGAACTTTTTATTCCTCATCTAAAAAGGGTATGCATAAAATTCTTTCTAAAGCATATTTCTTATAATGATATTGAAATGTATTAAACGATTAATAAAATTGAATCTTATTCATGCATTTAATGAAGGTAGATAAAATCTATTATAAATTAAAACTACGAGTCTGTGGTTCTTTAGCTCAATAATAAGTGTAATGTTTAATAAGTTTTAATGTGATTGAGCTGGTCTTAATCACCATCAACTTATTCTTACTAGTTGGTCCATTGACCAAAGAGCGGAATACCTTGATGTCTTAGAACTGACAGGATTAAAACTGATTATGTATGATGTTTGAGAAATTATCTTGTCAATTTTAATAAAGTATCCCGTTCCTCCAGCAACCACATTCTTCTCTTTGGGAGTAGTGGATTGTGACCCAGGGAAACGATTGAGAGAGTGAATGTTATTGCGATGTTATGGGCCCCACCGTCATATGGTATAGTTGTTAAAGAATGATTTACCTGGATGTCATGTCCAAAGGAGAAGAATTTATATTAGCTGCACTGGATCAGATTTCTTGGTAGCAGAGTTATGGTTACTATAGATTAGTTTGGCGATTATTGATTATCGATTATTGATTATTTCATGTTTTAACATTTCATGTCGAATTGTATTATGTTATATGTAAGTCGGAAATTTTGAAGCTTCCGGGAAGTAGGAAGTGGACACGTGTGGCAAGAGAAGTCACATGGAATAGTGCATTGTCTGATTTTCAAATTGGTGATAACACAGGTTGAGGTTGTGTTATGATAGGGACATTTTCTGTATAAAATGTGTATGAATGAAATAGCGACCGGTTTTCTTGTGAAACTCTGGCCTTAATTCTCAGGAGCAGTGTAGTCTCCACATGTGTTTTATCCCCAGAGAAACGGGTTTACCCCTTGCTTGAAAGAAGGGTAAGGTAGAGGGAAGTGCTATACTTATCGAACGAAACAGTATTCTTGTAAGATAGAGTAAACTATCACTTTTGTTTAGCGAAAACAGACAATGGAAATGTGTTTTACCTTGTAACTAATAACATTTAGTCAAGAAAAGAACTGCCAATAATTTTTGTAAAGGAGGGGTCAGGAGTAGAACTGACGTTGACAAAAGCCGCGCTGGGATTGGCCAGTGCTTGGAAAAACGAAGATAGGTCTGAAGAACAGTGACGTAGAGGCTTCGGATTGGTGCGTTGGTGTGAGACGCGCTGGGATAGGTCCGAATAGCGTATAGTAAACAGAACCGAGTTGTGAGTTTGTCAGAAGAGAAGAATCGTGAAATATGGCATATTATGAGTATTGCAGAGAGAAACCGTCATGGATGGCGAAAATTAAGAACTTCTTTAAGAAAGACAAAAAGGTAGTGACTAGAAAGGGACAGGTAATTCCTCCGCCGAAAACGCCAGCTTCTCATATGATGCTGAAATATGGTTATCATACTTGCATTTGGTTAGAAAATTGGACAAAATATACTCAGAATGATGGAGTATTGGCTTTTCCAGAAAATGGTTCATTTAGCATAGCTGTACTTCGAAATTTGAGAGAGAAAATGATGAAACTTGAGCCAAGACCTAGACCAACACAGTTTGAAGCGTTAGGTGAATGGGAAGATGAGATGTATGAACGAGAAAGATACAGAGGTGCAAAGAATCATAGTTTAGTTCCTGGAAGATTATGGGGAGTGAATCATAAGGACAGGATGAAGCGTTGGAGATATGCTAACATGACAGAGGGTTTGTTTCCAGCCCTAACAGTTGAAGAGGGTACAGGAAGGAAGCGTACAGAGAAAAAGAAACATACAGTTACAGAGAGGTACGGGTATGGAGGTAGCGAGACAGAGGATGAATTGCTGGAAGATATTTTAAACAGAAACCCACCTCCATATCAACAGAATTCTGCGGTGGTGACACCCAATGCACCGCCAATGGAAACTGGGAGGAATAAAAGTCCAGAACGAAGATACGATATAAACAGGTCAAATGAACAGCTAAAAACCCCACAAAGTGAAAAGTCTGATAGTGGCAATG